>NW_019167838.1:3704555-4931187 GCF_002303985.1 Durio zibethinus | reverse complement strand
TTTTATAAAAAAAAGAGAAAATGATAAAAAAGGCTTATTCAACTACAAGGGACTTAATTGGCCAAAAAACTATTAGGGACTTCGTGGCAAAAAAAAAGTAGGGGCGTGCAACCGAAATGGCAAAAGCTAAATTATGACACATGGTCTTTAACTGTTTGTTTTATGGGTCAAAATAATCTTAAAAAAGATATCAAAGTTGGAATTCAAACTCCAATCTTTTCCCTTTTCCTTTAATGTAGAGCTCTATCCCCCCTTGAGAAACAAAAAAAAATAAATATGCCATGTGAGAAGCCCAAAAACAATGAAGCGGCATCCAACATAACTAGACTGGAGAATATTTAAATAAAGGTTTTTTAGATAAAGATGGTGAAGTTTATTATTAAAATTATTAAATTTAAAATTGATAAATTAAAAAATTTGTTATATAAGTTAAATAGTAAAATTTTGAAAAAAAAATTAATAATCATATATATATTTTAATAAAAATATTGATAAATTTTACTATAAAAATTTTTAAATCAAATTTGAACTATAAATAATATTTTTAATAAGTTTTTACATATTATTAAGTTTCATATTAAACTTATCAATCTATCAATTTAAATTTTTTATTGAAATTTTTATTAAATGATATTTTAAAAAAAATTACAAATTTCACTTAAAAAATTTCATGTAAATTTTGTCCATCTAAATCTAGCTATGACTTGATATATGGCATTGCCAGCACAAGCAAGCTATAGATGTTCTCTTCTTCAAGAAAAGCATAAAATAAACTAAATTACTAATAATATATTTGTATAGTTGAAATGAGTTGTTTGGATCCACGCACAAGTTAACAGTCTAGACATGATTTACACATATGGATTAGTACTAATCCTAATCTTTAATTTGAAGGATTGGCTAAACCAAAATGATGTGGTCTAAATGATAAAATTGGTTGTAGGGGTTCTTTTTCTGAATCTGCCCTAATTAATTGACTGACATAACGAAAATTATTTCATATGTGGTCCAATGTTCAAATATGTCAGAGATAAGCTGCAGCCTGCAAGATGCAACAATTTTTTTTTTTTGAAAAAAGAAAATTAAAACTCAACTTTTAAAGAAATAAAATATATACATATAAAAATTAACACAAATACCAACAAATATTTGATTACTTTGAACCTCGAGATTAAAAAATTGATTCATACGTAAATTTTTCAAAATTAACAATCAATGAATTTTAAATTTATATTTTAATATTTGTAATTTTTTTATTTTTAATTGCGTTCTTTTTTATCAAAAATAAATATTTAATTTTAACTGCTAATATAATTTTTCTTATTTTTCTTAAGTTAAGTTAACATAAATATGTCTAAGAATGCTTACTTAATAATGCCTAGAAACATAGGTTAAGACATAATCCTTTTTTTATCTCTCAATTAAATTCAAATTAAGAGTTTAATATATATATATATATATTGATAAATACTAGTAATTTTCATCATTAATTTTTTTAATATATAAATTATAATAAATTATATTATTTTATATACGCTCATATTAATATATACTATTTCTTTCTCTTTTCATTTTCTTATTCACATCTTCTTTATGTCTCAAATTATATTTCTTTCTTTTTTGAAATCTAAACTCTTACTTTTTATATTTAAATTATATTTTTTATATTCTTTTTTAGTTTTGACGTTTTAAATCATAAAACTTTAATTTATAATTTTAATTTTAATATAAAAGACTAAAATCAAAACTTTTTTATTTTTATTTTATGAAAATCAATCACCCAAACAAATTGAAACTGAGGGAGTTTAATTTGTTTTAAATGTAAGTTTAATTATTTTAGATTAGCACCGACCATTGGCTCATATTATAAATAATCTTCTAGTTTATCTCACCAGTCAGTTCCTAGATTCCACCACCCCTTTATTATATATTTCTTTAATTTCCTTTTTTCAATATTTATGGGTACGTAGATTCCATCTGCCCCTTTGTTATATATTTCTTTAATTTCCTTCTTTCAATATCTATTGTGGACTATATTAGCATTTTTTGAAAGTAATGATGCATTAATTATGATCATGGTGATTATAAATTAGATTTGATTTAAAAATCAACTTGACCTTTTTTTTTTCTTGTCCATGCAGGAATTTAATTTGCACACCCAAAATTAATTACTTTATTAATATAATTTGCACAAAAATTAGCATGGACAATTAGTCAATTAAAGTTTTGAGATAGAATTAGCAAGTGTTTGAGTGTATTAATTACCTTAATCTCCTCAATCTCTGGGCTCCAAGAATGATAATTAGACGCAAAATACACTTGAGGGCTCCTATCCATTATATTGTGCTTCCTGAAAAATGGTAACCAATGACATGCAAACTTAGCAGCCTCCATGAAAGCAAAGAGAGTCAAAGCTGACCCTCCATCATCTGATACATAGACGGAAAGCTTCTCTGTTGGATAATTATAAGCCATCAACGAGAGGGCTGTGTTCACCACATTCATTGGTGGCTCCTTGTGAGGATCAGCCGTGCATATGAACACGTCCAGCCCTGGAAAATCTTCTTCTTTCATGATTCTTTTGAGGTTTTCAGGGAACTCTTTACAACGAATTGGGCGCATTCGAAAAGCTTGTCCGCATGCCCACATGAAGGCAAGGACAAGATCTGAGATGAGCAAAGAGAGTGTCATAGAGAAAGAGAGTAAGGTTGTGGAGTAGAGAAGTATCTGTGCATGGCGATAGACTAGAGCTATAATTGCACACGAGTAAACCACTGCAAATACGCGGTTCAAGGCCGTCCGCCGCAGGGGTTCAAACGTGTGAAGAGGAGCATGGGCGGTGCATCCTCCTCTTAGACCTCGGCCTTCCATCCTCGTTTGCTTTATGGAATGTATGTGCTCAACACTATGAGTTCTCTTGCATTTAGTACAGGTAATAAGTTTGTCATTACTCATTAATTTATGGGCAAAGGGAGGAAGAGTGAGGTACCAGCACTGTATTCAGCATATAGATACACTTATTAAAAATGTATGGAAAATGGAGTTTGTAATAAACAGTAAATAAATGGATATATATAATTATTCAACTATTTTATGTCAGATTTGGACAATTGTAAATAAATAATTAATAAATTTGGATAAAAAATTTATTATACGTGACAAATTCAAATAGTTTATAAATAATATCCTCTAAATATTCAATATCCGAATCTGTTTATATTTTAATAAATAATAATAGATATTGAAATCCGTTATCTATTTTCATATGTAAAATATATAAAATTTTATACTTGTGAAAGTTTTTAACTTTAATAAATAACTTTTACTTATTACTAATTAAGAGTGAACTTGAATTTTAATTTTAATTCTTATTTATTTTATATTTTTATAAAAAAATTAAATAAACAAATATTTTATCATATTCAAATATTTAAATGAATAGTATTTATTTAAATAAATTTAAACTGGGATAGTAATACTAAATTTAAACAGATATTTAAACAAAATTAAATATTATAAATATTAAATGAATTCAAATATAAATACTTTTAAAATAATGGATATTCGCTTTACTACCATTCACAATGAAAAATGGAATTGTTACATGAGATTCGGATGGAAATAATTTCACTTCAAATTTTTTATAATTTTCTTTTTTTTATAATAAAATTAAAATTTTTATATAAATGAGACAACAATCTAAAAATAATATGAATGAAAAAAAAAGTTGCATATATTAAATTTTAAACTTTAAATTTATCAAAAGTCATCTTTTAAAATGGATTACATAAATTCTTTAGATAATTTTATAAAATATAAATATTGTTAAAGTTCAAATCTCAATTACTTTTGAATAATTTGAACATTCAAAAATTTATATTATATATTAAAACTAACTCATTCGACACTTTGTTCAATAAAGAAAACAACTATTACACCCTTTTAATTAAAATAAAATACCCTAAAATATAATTAATAAAAAATTTAAAATGTAAGAAAACAAAAAAAATAAAAAAATAGATCTTCAAATTTTCTTTGTAGATCAAATATGTACGTGCAAATTTTTTAATATGAAATCTACATCATCTATACCCACACCACCATTAACTACCACCAAGTATGTACAGTCACCATATATAATATTCGTTATTGATAGGCTCCGTTTGATTTAAAATAAAAATTGTTTTTTAAAATGTAAAAATAAATAAATAAATAAAATATTTAACAATATTATTATTAATTTCATTTAATTATAAAAATAATATATATTTATTAATTAATGATATTAAAAAGGTAATGTATATATTTTGTTTTCACAAATAAAGATATATATTTTTTGTTTTTACATTTCAATTTATTTTCATTTCTGTTTTTTAAAAATTTGTTTTTAATTTCAATTATCACGTTTTCAATTATATTTTTCATTTTCTTAAAAATATAAAAAAATAATTTTATTTTTCGAAACCAAACTCAATCATTTCATTTTCTTTCTTTTCCTAAAGCGTCCTGTATCCATTATATCAGTATTATTATTATTTTTTTTATAAGGCATTCATTATTAAATGAAGTTGAATATTCGATATAGGTACTTTAATTTGTTGACCGTAACCAACAGTCATTTTAAATTGTTACTTTTAATAATTATAATTAAAATTCTGACGATTTTAAATATTAAAAGAAAATTGTAGTGTTGATTAAAAATTAAGCAGAAATGTTTAAGGTGCCCCTAAACTGCACTTTATTTTTTTCCTCCATTAATAAACCAAAGCAATGGGTATGAAAAAAGATAATAGCCCAATAGGACCAAGCCCAACCAAACATAAAGGCGTAGACGCCACCACTGCCCCGGATGCGCCTACCCTCCATTCTTCTTTAACTCATCAGTAAGCCTCAGCTGGGCTTACAAAACCCTCATCTCTAACCAAATCCCTGTTTTGCACCCACCATCTCGCCCAATTCCCACCTGTGCCTCTTCTCTCATTCACTCAGAGCCTCAAACCAATCCAGTTAAAGCCAAGGTCTCTGACTTCCCTTAAAAGAAACAATCACACAACCTTAGCCGTGAAAGCCCAGACCTTCGACTTCTCTGGTTCATTCTTTGAGTCGGACGAGTTTGGTTCGGACGATGACCCTCCGTCCCAACCCGGGCCTGGCATAACCGCCTTGGAAGATAAAGAGGAACCCCAGTGCCCACCGGGACTCCGACAGTACGAGACAATGGCAGTTTTGAGACCCGACATGTCGGAAGACGACAGGCTCGCTCTTACCCAGAAGTACGAGGAGGTAATGTTTTGTAAAATAACTCTCTTTTTTTTTTTAATTTTCTTTTGTTGTAATTTGTAAATTCTCAGTTTGGTTGCTAACGTAATTTAGGGATTTTTTTTTTTTTTTTTCATTTCGGGATTGAGAATTGTATGGTATTTGGTACATTTTTGCAAAGTTTTTGCTTTTAATTTCATTTTATCTATTGAAGATTGGTTTTGAAAACATGGCATTTAATAAAATAGTCTGAACTCTTGGGTGAATTGGAAAGGGTTGATGACATGTTATTGCAAGTTTATTCAAATCCTTTTCCTGATGGGGTTCGTCTTGCAGCTTCTTGTCGCTGGGGGTGGCATGTATGTTGAGGTATTTAACAGAGGGGTCATCCCACTAGCCTACAGCATCAAGAAGAAAAATAAAGATGGGGAAACCAACACTTACTCGGATGGCATTTACCTCCTCTTTACCTACTTTACGAAACCGGAATCAATGGCAGCTCTTGAGGTGGCGCTGAATACAGATGATGATGTTATTCGATTCTCCAGCTTCAAGATCAGGAAGAGGAAGTATTAGTTTAGTATGTATGTTTTCTGTATCTTTGAGATGAAGATGATTAGGAAAGGAAGAGCCCTATCAACTTTGTGATTTAATATGGATCTTTTTCGTTCCTTAAATATTGGAGTTTGCTTTCTTTTTGCAAAATTTTATGGATCAATGACAATAGAAAGTACATATGCAATTGCTGAACCAAGGAAAAACGTTTAGAGGGAATTTTATAATTGATTGGAGGGCATATCGAGCAAGCTTGATCAATCTGATTTGCACATTTTGATAGATTGGCTGTTGGAGGTGCTCGAAGGCATGCGTTATTCCCATCCAAACTTGCACGTGGCAATGTGCAAGAGTGGTATATATATAATCATGGGGTGACGAGGATGACTGAGCTTGTAGCTCTATTTGCGATTAGGAGAGAGCTTGAAGAAAGTTATAGCCAGGTGGAATTTATGCGTATAAGATACTTTCAGCATATTGACAGAGAAAAGTAGTTCCTTTATGGTTGTTATTTACAGTCAATGTGCGTCAATGAACCATGCATTGTGTTTCGCCGCCCCTGCTCATACCGTTTGAAGTGCCAATTCCCCAGAAAATATATAAGCCATTTCTGTAGCTGCCTGCTGCCCAATAATTGCCATATAAAACTAAAAATTTCATTTCAGTCAGAGAAAATATTGAAAGGAGAAGCAAAAAGGCAAAGGCCCCTAAGTATTTTTATCGCTTGAAAATAAAAGAAGTTGCAGTATAAAGAGCCCCCGCCAGAAGTGTCGCAATGATGGTAATCTTGGTAGGCAATTTTCCTTTGTCATTCCTCAAGGCAATTGCTTCATAAATTGGGAAGAAATTCACAAAAATGCACCCTGCTAGTAACATCTGCAAAAGCAGGCCTTCCTCGTTGCTGCCACCGAAAACTAAAATTGTTCCCCAGATGAATGAAAATAAGTTGATTATTGCTGCCATTGTGAGTGGCACAAACAATGGGGATGGGACTCCAAACTCAAAGATCCCTTGGGAATATCTTTTGTTTTGTTCATCATCGACCACTTTGTTGGTCACATTGAAACCACAAGTAGACAGGCCTATGGACTTAAGAAAGTACTCTGCTGTACCAAACGAGAAACTCGAAAGGCTCCTGATCATCCACATCCTCTGGGCGTTCCACCACTTTCGGAAAGTTGCTCCCTCCAGAACATATTCAAGGAAGTCTTGTCCATAAGCACCGAGGACAAGAAACAAGTACAAGAGAAACCATGGTTCGGTTATCTGCAACATTTTTTTCTTTACCATAAGTGCAAGCATTGAATAATATTCAACTTTCGAAAATTTTGAATCAATAGCATTCATGTTATAATCCATTTAACATGAGGGAGAGAGAGAGAGAGAGAGAGCAACTACAGCTACAATGAATGCCGATACATACCTCTGGAAAGACGGAGACTCCACTGACGAGAACTAGTTGAGGGAGGAAGGCATAGACGGTCACTGGAATGGACAAAATGGGCCAGAATGCATAGTAAGAATAGCCTAGGCCCATGAGGAGACCCATAGATTTGGTCCCAAAGGTTATGGGAGAATATTTGGACGAGGCAGTTTCAAGTAGGCCGATGGCCCATCGCTTGCATTGACTCAGTACATCAACGAAGTTGATTGGTGCATTCCCTAGAAATGCAGCCCTTTTAGGATTGCAAAATATGGACCTCCATCCGTCACATTGCAACCGGTAACCTGTGTAGAAGTCCTCAACCAATGATCCATATCTAAACCCCATCTGCAAGTTTTTTTTTTCCATCACTAAGATCAATGTTTGGGTGGAGGAAAGAGCTTAGGGCGCTGCTGAATTTTCAAATAGCGAAAATGGTTAGCTTACCTTGTATCCCCATTTGTTCTGATTTTCATAATTGCAGCTTGCTACATGATGTGCTAAAGCTAAAATGTCCGGAGATTTAATAGGTTTGTTCTTAATACGGTCAGGGCTGAGTTCAAGGATTTCTGATTTTACAGAAGTTGATGGATCACCAAAGAGAGCTTGCCGAAGGAAAAAGGTTCCAGTTCCACAATAATCTGGGCCCCTAAGACCATCAAAGCCCATAGGATGTATCTCGCCTAGATGTTTGTACTCGCATCCATAGGTGTCATCTCTGTTTATGCCACGAGAGCGCTGAGGAAATTGCACAAACCCCAAAGTTCGTTCAATTGCAGGGTCACATATATAACATAGCACCCTCAGAGGTGTTTGGGGGTCATTTGAATACATGTCACAGTCTTGGGTTAAGAATATTGGGGCATTGGTCATGATAGTTGATACACGAAGCTGCAATATCCAAAAACAAGGAAAATGTTAGGATAAAAAATGTATAAGAATGAGATAATTGTTGATTGGAAATATTGTAAGATGATCAGTATACCATACCAGAACATTTAGAGCACCAGCTTTAAAATGGTGGGGTGAGGTCTTACTTTTCTGTCTGGAGACATAAATGAGATTTGGCAGGCAGTGGCCAGTGATGTCTTTGTCGGTGCTGTTATCTAATAGAACCTGCTCATATAAGTGTACAAGAAAGGGGAAATTAACAAGCTCTTACAAGATTTTGAGTTACGAAAATATGGAAGATTAAAGGCTGAATGCAAGCCTGAATGACAGTAGGGTGATCTTGGGGGGTAAATGCGCCTCTCCATTTGTCAAAAGCTTCACGTTCTTGATCATTGTTGATGTAAATTTCACTAACTTCTCCTCTGTTGACAACATTTCCTACTCTTACCTTCATGTTCTCGTATATTTCCTGGCACATGATTAAGATTTAAGATCCAAATGTTATTTCTACTATCTTATAAACGAATATCTCATGAAATTTTAAAATTGAAACTTTTTTTTTAAATAAGAAAGAACTTCAATGAACCGATATTTCATTTAACAAGTTTAAAAATTTGAACCATTTAGGAATCAATATATGAAGTATTTGACTTGCATGTTGTATATTTTAAATTTTTGGGAAATTGAAAATTTTACTAAGAGTTAGCAGCTTAAAAAATTGATTTTATCATGACCATGAAGCCATATGTTGATAATAAAACAAAACATGATGAGAAATTTGGTGCATATGCATGTAACATAATATGAAAACAATTTAGGGATAGATGTATTAATTGATCAGGTTGGATCCGTATTTGGAATTAATAATTTATATATTTATTTATATTTGATTTGCCTTGATATTTTAGGCTTAAAATTTTTTTCAAATTCAGTCCATGCTATAAAAATAAAATATAAACTCACCTATTAAATCTAATTTATATAATAAAAAATAAAACATTAAAATAAAAATTTACACATACATAATTATAATAATTTAATTATATTTATATTAGGCAAGCTGCATTAAGCCAAGCTCAAATTTTAATTTTTGTGTTTGAAACCTGACTCAAAATTTAAAAAAGCTTAAAATTTTTGTTCAAATCCATTTAATAAATCTTAATTCTTTGTCAAAACCCTCTTAAAATTAACTTAATAAGCTTTTGAACTCAGGCGAATAACTTAACCCTTGAATAGGTAGCTTGACCTTTGAGTGAGTTTACTCATTAATTTTATCCTTATTATATCTTTTTCAAAATTTAGCTCAATTAATTTATACAATCACATTTAAAATATGTCATATATATATCTATATATAGTTTTCAATAAATTTTTTTTTTATATATAAAAGAGGTATAACCTGAAAATAAGAATAAGAACAGTAAATATCGATATTTGAACTCAACTTATTAGATGACATATTTTAAAAGTAATTGTACAAATTAATTGAACTAAATTTTGAATAAGATATATATATATATATATACACACACTAAACACGACTTAACATCAATATCTAATTTGACCATTCGTTCATGTAATTTGACCTTTAGACGAAAAAAAAAAAAAGAAGATATCCATAAGACAAGAAGTGATAATTAATTTCATGTTTTTGGGAACTTTAAAAGATATCCCATTCCATGGAACATGGGACAAAAATAAAGATGGGAAGGATTTGCTTTTTTGTTTTTGTTTTTTTTTTTTTATCATGAAGGATTTGCTATCATTGTTTAGACATTGTACATACCACAACAACAGCCAAGCTGAGATCAATGATGACATAACTTTTCTTGTCGCCTTATATACTTCCGACAAGAAATCTTCTCTTTGTTGCTGCAGCACTCTTGCCCTTATCTCTAGTGAATTTATTTTTCCGGTAATGAAGTTTTTTTTATAGTCATGTTGTTTGAAATTTTGATCGTTGAAATTAATTATACATACAAAATTTGGAGTTAAATGCAATTAAAAATGTTAATTGACTATCATTCTTTTAGAATTTAACTTTAAAAGTGGATTTACCTTAATCTTGTGAGCCTTAGAGCTCCAAGAATGAGCTGATGAAAAATAAACATCCGGGCTTCTATCCATAATGTTATTCTCCCTGCAAAATGGTAACCAGTAACTAGCAAACTTAGCAGCCTCCATGAAAGCAAAGAGTGTCAAAGCTGATCCTCCATCGTCCGATACATACACCGAAATCTTCTCCGTTGGGATAATCATAAGCCATCAAGGACAAAGCCGTGTTCACCACACTCATTGGCGGCTCCTTGTAAGGGTCAGCCGTGCATATGAACACGTCCAACCCTGGAAAATCTTGCTCCGTCACGTTCTTTTTCAGGTTCTCTGGGAATTGCTTACGATGAATTGGGTACATGCGAAAAGCTTGTGAAGTTCCCCACATGAAGGCAAGAATGAGATCAGAGACAAGCAAAGAGAGGGTTATAAATAAAGAGACTAAGGCTGTGGAATTGACAAGTGTTTGTGCATGGCGGTAGAGTAGAGCTAGGATGGCGCAAGTGTAAACTACCAAAAAGACGCGGTTCACGGCCGTGCGTGGGAGGCGTTCCACGGTGTGAAGAGGAGTATCGATGGGTGCCAGGGGGGTGGTGTAGTGCTCTCTCCGACTTAGAACCTCCATTACTTGTGTGGCTAGTGATGATGGCAATGGGCAGTCGAAGGGTGAATTTCTCTTTAGAAGTGGGCAGTAAGGGTGAAATTTAAGAGGTTTTGTACCAGCTATTCAGGGCAGGTGCCATTAATCACATGGTGATTTAAGTAATAATTTGTAATAAAGTGGCGTATAGAATTTTTTATATTAAAAAATCCCAACTTAGAATGAAAATGGTACTATTGTTTTGTGTATATATATATATATATATAAGTATTATATTTATATAATTTGATATCTTCTTAATGACTTCCTAAATTATTTAGTTGGAAATGTTTGAACAATAAAGTTGGGAAAAGAAAAGCAAAGAAAGTATCCCTCAACCAACTTGGCCACTTGCACTAATCAGTGGTGTAGACATTATGAGGATAGATGCTCCTTTGAAGGGTACTAGAAAATGGGCAAGACAAAGACATTCAGGGTGAGGAAAAAATTCAATAAATTTAAAGTTATAGTGTTTAATTTGTTTTGAATTTTTTTTATTTGGTTTAAATTAAATTTAAATACTAAATATTTATATATTAAATTAAAAATTGAACCAAATCTGATTTGATTCGTTATCATTCCTACAAAATAGGATATGAGCGACGAAATATAATTATTTTAGCTTTTTCTCAACTGTTATAAATTTAGTTATTAAAATTTATGTATTTATATTATATTTTATATAAAAATTATATGCCATAATTTGTATTGTTATAAAAATATAAAATATATTTTTTGATTTTATTAAATCTAAATATAATTATTATTAAAATCTTAAATCATATATGTTTTGTATTTTTTTATATTATATTAATATCGTATTTTAAATTATCAAAATCTAATTTATTACAATAATATATATTGCACTTTGACTTTAAAAAAAATCTAAATATTTAAACACATACCATAAGGTTTTGTGATCGAAATAATACAAGATTCAAAAAAATAATCATTATTTATATTATAGCAATATAATAATGCAATTATTTTTATGATTTGGAAAAGAGAATTTAATTTTTTTATGTGTGCATCAACAATAAGATAATGAGATAATCATTTTATGGGCTTCATCATTCTATTTATCAAACATATCCTTAAAGTGTCTAAATATTTTAATTTTAATTTAATTTTCCTTTTGAAATAAAAAAGGAGAAAATAATAAAAAGCCTTATTCAACTACAAGGGACTTAATTGGCCAAAAAAAAACTACCAGGGACTTAGTGGCAAAAAAAAAAAGGGACTTGCAGCCGAAATCGCAAAAACTAAACTATGCCATGAGCAAAGCCAAAACAATAAATGGATCAACATAAAGAAATATTTAAATAAAATTTTTTAGATAAAATTCTTGAAGTTTATTATTAAAACTTATTAAATTAAAATTAAAATTGATAAATTGAATAATCTTGTTGTATAAATTAAATATGTAAATTTAAAAATTTTTTAAATAATTTTTTATATATATTTTTAAATAGATATTTTTAATAAAAATATTGATAAAATTTTTACCATAAAATAAGTATCAATTAAATTTGAAGTATAAATAATATTTTTAATATATTATTATTTTTCACATTAAATTCTATCCATCTAAATTTTTTATTAAAATTTTTATTAAATCACTTAAAAAAATTTATAAATTTTATTTAAAAAATTTCATATAAATTTTGTCCAGCTAAATCTAGCTAGGACTTGATACATGGCAGTGCCAGCACAAGCAAGCTATAGAGGTTCTTTTCTTCGAGAAAAGCATAAGATAAACTAAATTACTAATAATAAAAAAAACTTCCAAATTATATCTTATAAGCATCTATTTACATTTGATACATTTAGGTGCATGAAAATAATATATATATATATATATTACCCCCCAAATAAAGAAAAGTAATATATTATATATTTGTATAGTTGAAATAAGTCGTTTGGATCCATGCACAAGTCAACAGTCTAGACATGATTTAGACATATGGATTAGTACTAATCCTAATCTTTAATTTGAAGGTTTGACAAAACCAAAATGATGCGGCCTAAATGACAAAATCGGTTGTTGGGGTTCTTTGTCTGAATCTGCCCTAATTAATTGACTGACACATCGAAAATTATTTCATATGTGGTCCAATGTTCAAACATGTCAGAGAAAAGCTGTAAGATGCAACATTTTTTTTTTTGAAAAAAAAAATTAAAACTCAACTTTTACAGAAACAAAATGTATATACATATAAAATTAACACAAATATTTGATTGGTTTGAACTTCGAGATTAAAAAATTGATTCATACATAAACCTTTAAAAATTAACATTTAATAAATTTCAAATTTATATTTTGATATATGTAACTTTTTTTATTTTTAATTGCCTTCTCTTTTATCAAAAATAAATATTTAATTTTAACTGCTAATATAGTTTTTCTTATTTTTCTTAAGTTAACTGAACATATAAATGTCTAAGAATGCTTACTTAATAATGCCTAGAAACATAGGTTAAGACATGATCCTTTTTTAATCTCTCAATTATATTCAAATTAAGAGTTTAATATATTTTATCTGTTAATAAATTGCTATAACTTATAACTTCATCTTTGATTTTTTTTTTTTATATACATAATGATGAATACTAGTAATTTTCATCATTAATTTTTTAATATATAAATTATAATCAGTTATATTATTTTATATAAGCTCATATTAATCAATATCACATATTTCTTCGTTTCAATTTTCTTTATTCATTTTCTTTAGATGTCTCAAAATTATAATTTCTTTTCTTTTTTGAATATCTAAACTCTTACTTTTTATATTCTTTTTTAGTTTTTGACATTTAAAATCATAAAACTTTGATTTTATAATTTTAATTTTAATATTAAATAGTCTAAAATCAAAACTCTTTTTTTTTTTTTTAATTTCACGAAAATCAATCACCCAAACAAAATGAAACTGAGGGAGTTTAATTTGTTTTAAATGTAATTTTAATTATTTTAGATTAGGACCGACCATTGGCTCCTAGTATATATAATCTTCTAGTTTATCTCACGAGTCAGCTCCTAGATTCCATCCACCCTTAATTATATATTTCTTTAATTTCCTTTTCTCAATATTTATGGTACGTAGATTCCATGTACCCCTTTATTATTATATATTTCTTTAATTTCTTTCTTTCAATATTTATTGTGGACTATATTTAGCACTTTTTGAGATTAATGATGCATTAATTATGATCATGATGATTATAAAATTAGATTTGATTTAAAAATCAACTTTACCTTTTTTTTTTTTGTCCATGCAGGAATTTAATTTGGATATACGAAAATAGCGGTAGTTGCAAATATAAAATTAAAAGTGTTTATGGAGATTCACAAAGTTTTAAAAATTAAAAAAGAATTGAAAACTTTTTTTAATACTCTTAAAAATTATAATATATCTTTTTTAAATCCTTTAACCATTCTATTTACTGTTACTACTCAATACTCAATTATAGCTCACAGCCAACCAATATCCAACATTCAACAAACACTCACCGTAAAGAGTGGACACAAAAAAAAAAAAAAAATCTAGATCTACCATTGTATATGAAAACTTACTGGCATATCTACTGTTATTGTTAGACATAAGTAATAGTGAACACCCAAAATTAAATTACTTTATCAATATAATTTTGTACAAAATTAGGCATGGAAAGTCAGTCAATTAAAGTTTTTGAGATAGAATTAGCAAGTGTTTGAGTATATTAATTACCTTAATCTCCTCAATCTCTGGGCTCCAAGAATGATAATTAGACGCAAAATATACTTGAGGGCTCCTATCCATTATATTGTGCTCCCTGCAAAATGGTAACCAATGACATGCAAACTTAGCAGCCTCCATGAAAGCAAAGAGAGTCAAAGCTGACCCTCCATCATCTGATACATAGACGGAAAGCTTCTCTTTTGGATAATCATAAGCCATCAACGAGAGGGCTGTGTTCACCACATTCATTGGTGGCTCCTTGTGAGGATCAGCCGTGCATATGAACACGTCCAGCCCTGGAAAATCTTCTTCTTTCATGATTCCTTTGAGGTTTTCAGCGAACTCTTTACGACGAATTGGGCGCATTCGAAAAGCTTGTCCGCACGCCCACATGAAGGCAAGGACAAGATCTGAGATGAGCAAAGACAGTGTCATAGAGAAAGAGAGTAAGGTTGTGGAGTAGAGAAGTATCTGCGTATGGCGATAGAGTAGAGCAATAATTGCACACGAGTAAACCACCGCAAATACGCGGTTCAAGGCCGTCCGCTGCAGGGGTTCAAACGTGTGAAGAGGAGCTTGGGCGGTGCATCCTCCTCTTAGACCTCGGCCTTCCATCCTTGTTTGCTTTATAGAATGTATGTGCTCAATACTATGAGTTCCCTCGCATTTAGTACAGGTAATAAGTTTGTCATTACTCTTTAATTTATAGGCAAAGGAAGGAAAAGTGACGTGCCAGCACTGTATTCAGCATATAGACACTTATTAAAAATGTCTGGAAAATGGAGTTTGTAATAAATACTAAATAAATCTGTTATTACGCAATTAGTTTATGTTAGATTTGGATAATTGAAAATAAATAATTAATGAATTCGGATAGAAAATTTATTATCCATGACAAATTCGGATAGTATATAAATAATTTATCTAAGTATTCAATATCTGAATCAATTTAGATTTTAATAAATAATAATAGATATTTGAATCCATTATTCATTTTCGTATGTAAAATATATAAAATTTTATATTTATGAAGTTTTCAACCTTAATAAATAACTTTTACTCGTTATTAGTTAAGAGTGAATTTTAATTTTAATTTTAATTCTTGTTTATTTTATACCTTGATAAAAAATTTAAATAAATAAATATTTTAACATATTCAAATATTTAAATGAATAATATTTATTTAAATAGATTTAAATTTAGTTAGTGATACTAAATTTAAATAGATATTTAAATAAATTTAGATATTATAATATTAAATAATAAAAAATGAAATTGTTATATAAGATTCGGATGGAAATAATTTTACTTCAAATTTTACATAATTTTATTTTTATAATAAAATTAATTTTTTATATAAATGAGATCGCAATCTAAAAGTAATATGAATGAAAAAAAATGCATATGCTAAATTATAAACTTTAAATTTGTCGAAAATCATCTTTTAGAAAGGATTACAAGAATTTTTTAGATAATTTTATAAAATATAAATATTGTTAAAGTTCAAATCTCAATTACTTTTGAATAATTTGAACATTAAAAAATTTATATTATATATTAAAACTAACTCATTTGACACTTTTTCAATAAATAAAAAAACTATTATACCTTTTTAATTAAAATAAAATACCCTAAAATATAATTACTAAAAAATTTAAAATGTAAGAAAAAAATAAAAAATAGATCTTCAAATTTTCTTTGTAGATCAAATATATATGTGCAAAATTTTTAATATGAAATCTAAATCTTCCATACCCACACCACCATTAACTTCCACCAACGATGTATGTACACTCAGCTAACAATTAATCCAAAACTCAACCACTAACCAAAAAAAATCAAAATCTACCACTTAACAAAAAATAAAATAAAATAACATAACATAAAAATAATAATAATACAACAACTAGCATCATTACCTTGGAAGCCAAGGAATAAGGACAAAATAGTAAGAGATGGGCTTTTTGGAGTGGCGAGTGTAAGTGTTACAGGAGATTTTTAGGCCGTGACTTGGGTTGTAAATCTACATTTTTAAGGACTAATTTTGAAAAATCAGTGCTTGAATAGTGAGGAAATTGAGGAGAATCTGTGATGAAATTTTAGGTTGAAAGGGCTCCGATGCGGACGGTGGACGGGAGTTGACACCACAGTTTCCAATAATTAAAAATCGCCTAGATAGAGAAGCTTCAATTTTAAAGGGAGAAAAGAAAAAGAGAAGTGAAAAAATTGACTTTAAAAGAACAAACGGTATGTTGAAGAATGAAATCAAAATAAAACATAAACATCTTAAAATTAAAAATATTTAAATAAAAAAAATTATCACGCAAGCTGCATTGTGCAGCGGAGCGCAAACCTAGTTACTTGCAATTTCTCTCTCAATCAATCTCAATATTGCTGTCCCTATCTTAATCTGATGGTGGGACAGGGAGTGATGATCTATCTATTTGTCGTGTAGGAATGCTATTAATTATTCCACTTGTCTTGAAAGTTCACTTTGGAAAAAATTGTTTGCTCTTCGGCAGTTGCAGTTTGAGATACGAATGATACGTTAATATTTATAAATTATTTAAATTTGATTAAAATAAAATTTAAATTTTATTTGATTATTATTAAATTAAATTTAAATTTGAATAATTTATTTATTAATTAAATTAAATTAAAATAATTTTATATTTAATTCAAATAATTTATGAGTTTAATTCAGATTTTATAATTTAATATATTATAATTAGTAAAGTATTTTAAATTGAAGTATAAATAATTAAATTTATTTTTATTTATTAAATAAATTTAAATAATTTAATTTTTATTTCAAATTAAATTTAAATTAAAAAATAAAATTTAATCAAATTCGTATTAAATTTTAAATCTTAAATTTTGAATTAAATTCGATCTCAAATATCGATTATTAATCTTGTAATTGTAGCAAGCCATTGCTTATCTCAGCTTCAATAATTTGATTATTGACCACGATAGACCAGTTTGATCTGACCTTTTCATTGCTTATCTCAGCTTCAATAATTTGATTATTGACCACGATAGACCAGTTTGATCTGACCTTTTCACGCCATTGCTTATCTCAGCTTCAATAATTTGATTTTGACCACGATGGACCAGCTTGATCTGACCTTTCAGGCCCTCACATTAAGTTTTTCACTTTTCTAACTTAATAATTTGATTATAAGAAGACTCAAAAAGATTACATAAGATTTGGAATATTATATAGAGAATTGATCTAATATAATAAACAAAGTTACAAATTGATAAGTATTATATATATATATATATGTATCTTAAAATTTTAATCTCTTGAGATAAAAAAGAGCATGATAGAATTAAAGAGAACTATCGGAATAATTTTATGTTCATCTGATAAATTTAAAAATACAATAAAAAAATAAAATTATCATCAATTTTTTTTAATTAGATATGATTGATCATCTATTAAAATATATCTTTTTAATAAAATTTTAAAATTAATTAAAATTTATTAAAAGGATAATTTTAGGGTTTACACAACTGTCTGAGTTCGAGAGTCGATTACGCGTGAAAAAAGATTAGCACCCTCACAACGTCTGTTTAAATAGTACTGTTTAATTATGTGTTATCCATTAATTTGATAAAAACAGTCTTATTTTCAGTATTTGAAAATAATTTTCTTGATTTTTTATTTATTAGAAATTGATTTTTTAATTTAATTTAATTTTTTTTAATGTTTCATTTTTTTATTCGAGAAAAATAAATTAGAACATTTTTATTGAAATAATTCTTAAAATGTTCTAATACATTTGTAACATTAGAAGAACTTTTTTTCATTTAAAGATTTTTTAAGCATCGTTTCTCAAATATCTTAGAATCTCATCTTCGGAGATTCAAAATTATTTTTTGTAAAAATCATGTTATGCATGCAATGCAAAAAATACTAATATGTTGATGCACACATTTTAGTATTGATTTTTATTATCTTTTTATTAGTTATTTAAATTTTTGAAGAAAAGAAAAATTTTTATTATATTGAAGATTTTCTATAAATATTTTAATACACTAGTAATATTAAAAAAATCTTCTCACCTAGAGATTTCTTAAAGTATCTCTACTCAAAATACTCTTACAATCCGTCATCGAATAAAATTTTTTTTCCTCATATTTTATCACCTTTTTTTAATTTATTAGTTAATTTTATTTTTTATTAAAATTTTTTATTGTATTGAAAATCTTTTACAAATACTCTAATACAGTTGTTGTATTTAAAAAAAATATTTTCACCTAAAGATTTCGTAAGCATCACTACTCAAAGTATCTTTGAATCTAATCGTCGGATAAAATTTTTATTTTATTTTATTGCATTTGTTATTATTTTTAGGTTTATTATTTTATTTAAAAAAAACAAAAATTATCACAAAATTTTAATTATGTATTTCATTGTTTATTTATATTAATTATTATTATAAACAACATAAAATTTATTCTAGTAAATCTAAATATTTTAACATGCATAAATATTAATAATAAAATTTTAAAATAAAAAAATCTAAAAAAATTCAAAAAAATTTTTTTTTTACTTGAACGTGATTGGTCAAAGGTCCGGTTAACGCATGGTCTAGTCCTGTTAGTTCAGGTTCAGCGGTTTGGTTCCAGTCTAATTCGGCCTAGGCCGATTTAGCTGGGTCGATTCAGCTGGACTGGTGGGGAGTCAAAGGGAGAACGGGTTCGTCGAATCAAGTGTGCGGACCTCAGGGTCTAGTTGCGGGTCTATGCACGGATTCTTTGGGTTAAAACGATGTCGTTTTGCTTGTTACCTAAACAATGTTATTTTGAAAGCCTATTTAAATGCCAAATTAGTTATTTTTTTTAGTTTTCTTCTTATTCTTTCTCTCTCTTCCTCTCAAACACTTTCCCTTTCTCTAGAACCCAGAATCTGGTGACTATTGCGCCATGTCGGTCGTCATTTGTCAGTTGTCAAAAAATCCTAAAATTCACTAAATGAATGTTTCCAGTCTCTTGAGTCTAGATCCGAACCTAGTTTTACAAAAAAAAAGCTCTCAACAGCAGGGATCTGGCCTGAAAGGTTCAGTTAAACTAATTTTTCTTATTTTTGTAGATTGACGTTGTTGTTCCCGTTCTAGAGACAATTTGTTTTTTTGTGTTTGATTTTTTTTCATAGGAAGCTTTTTTTTTTAATCTAGCAGTGAGTGTGTCTTTTTTATCTATTTTTTTTACAAGATTTTTGGGCTTCTTTTTTTTCCTCTCCCTCATTGGTATTTTTACAGCTCTATTTATAGAGCAAAAAGAAAGATCAAAATCTCAAAAAATTTGAGATTTTGATTGCCTACAATTAGGACAGCCACCGATTGTTAGAATGGTTGTCAGTGGCTATCAGAGTCGCTGACAGCTGTAGGCAACTGTCAAAGTCGCTGGCAGTGTGACTACCGACGGTTAACAAAAAAGCTGTTAAAAAAAGAAAAAAAAATAAATAAATAAACTAATAAAATTGTGTCTATAACTGACTTTTTTTGCCTATTTTTGAGAATCAGGAATAAGACAAAGACAAATACACAACCATTTTATCCGAAAAGAAGAAAAAACTAGTCTAATCAGAGACTCAATTTTTTAATTGATGTTTTTAAAAATTTACAAGGGCTCATCTCAATTGAGGCTCAATGACTTTTGAAATTTTAAAAGGGCTCTTCTAAGCAAAGGTTTAACGACTTTAAAAATCCATATTGAAAAAGCTCATCTAGGCATAGGCTCAACAACTTCAAAAATCCATTTTGAAAAAGCTCCTCTAAGCAAAGTCTCAATAATTTTAAAAATTCATCTTGAAAAAACTCCTCTAAGTAGAAGCTCAACATCTTTAAAATTCATCTTGAAAAAGCTCTTATAAGCAGAGATTCAATAACTTTAAAAATCTCATCTGTTCTCGAAATCGAGTTTTCATCTTTGAACAAGTAAATCTCTCTCTTTTGAAATCTTTTGTTTGATTATTATCTTTATCTGAATATCAAAATTTTATTTTTCATTAGGAAATGAGAGAAATGGAAGAAAGAGAGAGAGAGGAGAGAAGGTTTCTGTCGAAAAACGAAGGAAATAGCCTTATATACCCTTTCAAAACGACGTCGTTTTTGCGTTACATAACCCAGAAGATTCGCGTATTTTGCCAAGATCCGATCCGACCCGAGTGTCGACCCGCGTGTGTTCTACCTCCCTAAGTCGTTAGCCGAGCCGAGCCCAACTTCCCGAGCCACTTTTTCGAGCCGTTTTTCTTCCTTGAGCTGAGGCAAGTCGAGCCGTTCTCCGAGCCGCTCCATGTTTTTTTTTTAATTAATTATTTAATTTATTTATTTATTTGTTTTTTATTATTAGATTAGGTTTATTTAATATTCTTTTATCTTTATTTTATTTTTATTTTTGTTTTACTTTTTTTATTTTTTATTTTTTTATTTTCACTTTTATTTTGTTATTTTCTTTAAACAAAATAAAAAAAAATATTTTTGGGGAAAAGTTGAAAGTATCAATTTTCCTTAAAAATAAATTTTCAAAAAAAAAAGGTTTTTTTTAGGAAAAGTTGAAAGTATCAATTTTCCTCAAAAATCAAAGTTTCAAAAAAAATATTTTTGGGGAAAAGTTAAAAGTATCAATTTTCCTTAAAAATAAATTTTCAAAAAAAAGGTTTTTGAGAAAAATTTGAAAGTATCAATTTTTCTCAAAAATCAAAGTTTTAAAAAAATATTTTCAGGAAAAGTTGAAAGTATCAATTTTTCTCGAAAATCAAAGTTTCAAACAAAAATTTTTGGGAAAAGTTGAAAGTATCAATTTTCCTTAAAAATAAATTTTCAAAAAACGTTTTTGAGGAAAAGTTGAAAGTATCAATTTTCCTCGAAAATAAAAGTTTCCAAAAAATATTTTTGGGAAAAAATTGAAAGTATCAATTTTCCTTAAAAATAAATTTTCAAAAAAATAAATTTTTTAGGAAAAGTTGAAAGTATCAATTTTCCTCGAAATTAAAGTTTCAAAAGAATATTTTTGAGAAAAAGTTGAAAGTATCAATTTTTCTTGCACAAGAACAATCATTCTTTTCTTCTTTTCTTTTTTTTTTATTTTTTTATGCTAAATAATCCGACGATGGAGCCTCTGCAAGTGAAATAGTAATTTTCTTGCATACTCCTGAGGTGAGGGAATTTTTTTAATTTTCTGCTAAAAGTATTAGAGTGAATTAAGAATAATTTTCAATAATTAATTATTTGGTAAAATTTTAAGACCCATTGGATAACATAAATTTAAGCTAGTACCATCTTTTGATGGGCGTTGTGAGGGTGCTATAACCTTCCTCACACGTAACCGAACTCTTGAACCCTATTCTGGTTAGCAGACTTGAACCTATTCTTTTAGGGACCCTTAAACTTAGGTGTTCCCTGAAAGAATAGATTTCTTAGGTGGCCAATCGCACCTAGATAAAAAAGATTGGTGGCGACTCCTAAAAGGCAATGTCTAGCGATAGATCTCCGGATCTAGACGTTATGACAGCTTGACGACTCCACTGGAGACTTTGAAAGTCAAGTATGCAAATAGTCTGTGTTATCCAAAAGCCTAATAAAATTGAACTTTTTTGTATATATGTGTTATTATTCATTCATGTTTATTTATTTTATTAATTATGTCATTCATATGCATGTACATAACATGAGCTCTACACCCGAGCTCTACACCCGAGCTCCATCCCTCTAGGAAGGAGTAAAGTACCTATTGCTTTCGTGAGGTCTAATACCTCCGTAATGGCTAGCGAAATACTCTCACTCAAATTGAACTTTTTTCGCTTGTAGCCTGTAATGGGTGAGGATTAGGGTACCTTACTAGTCTGTGATGGACAATGATGTAAGGAGCAATTTGAGAACCTTTAGACTTTGACCTTAAAACCGCATATAGTAAACTTTAAAAGTGCTTAAACCTAGGATAAAAGCCCTTTCTACCCAATGATAGATATACCCTGAAATTAAGACACAAAAAATGTGTTTATCTAATCATTTTGATTGTTTAACTTTGTGCATCATTTTCATTATCATATGTAACATTATGCATCAACATCACTTTCATTTCATCCATGAAACTAACTATGTTGTTTGTCTGATTTTATGCATCTGCATTACTTTCATGATCGTATTTTAACATAATCATTTGCATCCATTTCATATTAGATTTCATTCAGGAAAATATACATTTTATTCGTACATCAAAGCATCATACATAAAGCATCGCATAACATTACTAATTCTAAGATATGGTACTCAAGGTTCAAGAATAGCTTCATCAAGCGAAAACCCTGCCCATCGATACAACACAAGATCCAGAGCCAGACAAATAGAGCAAAAAAATTCTCACAGATTTGAAAAGATAGAAAAAGCACAGGAAAAGATGAAAAGTGAATTGAATAAAATTTTGGATGCTCTCAATAAGCTGAATAAGGGAAAAAGAGTTGAAGAAAATACAAACCAACAAGTTCCCTTATTACAAAACGTGGTTGACCCTTTGTATCCTCCAAGTTTTGGCCCCCCTCAAACCCAGTCTGCTCAAGAGGTTCCACCGCAGCACTTCACATATCCAACATACCCTGAAATACCATCAGCTTCCAACCTAGGGCATTATAATAGCTATGTAAATCCTGTCTTTACTGAAAAGACAGTAGAACCAATTCTTGATCTAGATGATTTAAAAGAGAATGAGAAAGAAAAGATAAGAGTGAAAACTCAAGAAAGCTCTAAGATTAGCATGCTAGAGCAAAGGCTACAGGCTGTAAAAGGATTTAGTTTTTATGGGTCAGTTGATGCTGCTGGGCTCTGCTTAGTCCCTGATGTGGTCATTCTTCATAAGTTCAAAGTACCAAAATTTGAAAGATATGACGGTATGAAGTACCCCAAAACTCACATCACCATGTATTACCGGAAGATGGTAGCTCATGCTCATGATAAAAAATTATTAATGTATGTCTTTCAGGATAGCCTTACAGGCTCTGCCGTCATGTGGTATGTTCATAGGGATAGAACTCGCATTCACTCTTGGAGCGATATGGCACATGACTTCATCGGTCAATATCGATATATTATCGATTTGGCCCCTGATTGTTTATCTTTACAGAATCTAGAAAAAAAGACAAATGAGTCTTTTAAAGAGTATGCCCAAAGGTGGAAGGATATTGCTTCTCAGGTACAACCTTCTCTGACCAGAAAAAAGACTACAGTGTTATTTGTTAGTACTTTAAAACCTCTCTATTATGATAAGATGATAGGGAATGCAACGAAAAACTTTACTGATATGGTGATTTCGAGAGAAATTATTGAGAGTGCCATCAAGAATGACAAGCTAAAAGAAAATGAAGCATCTAGCAAGAGAGCCCCGAAGAAGAAAGAAATTAAAGCTCAGGCTGTGAGCTTTGATAGACAGCAATTTGGAGGTTATCCACCCTACTCACCACCGAAATATCTACATATTAGCCTACTGTAAATAACACTTCTCTTCACCTATACCAACCATTTGTACAATCACCATACCTCCAAACATATCAAACCCCTCATAGGCCTCAAAATACCATGTATAGTCCTAACAATCAGCCTACCCCAAGACCTCAAAATCGCCCAACTAACCCCATTAATGGTTCACGAGAGCAACAAACTACCCACGAGAAACCTGTATTTGACTCGATTCCAATGACTTATACAGAATTATATAAGGAGCTTTACAACAGTCATTTGATTGCTCTAAGTAAATTGGAACCCCCTCAAGCCACCTTACCCCAAGTGGTACGATCTTACAGCCCACTGTGACTACCATTATGGGATTGTTGGTCATTCCATCAAAAATTACACCACCCTGAAACATAAAGTGTAACGGTTGATCAAGGATGAAATGATTTACTTTGATATGGGAGGGGTGACTGTACCGAATGTTAGTGGCAATCCCTTACCAAATCATAATGTGAATGCTATAAGTGAAAATGAGGAGGGGCTTAATCAAGAGGAATGGGTTCACCTTTGTCTGTCGGATTATGAGCTGAATAATTGGAGTGCCATCGAGATGCCTATGACTTTTGATACTAATACAATGTAATTGTAATATCTCAATAGCTATTGCCCAAGGCATTAGGGTGATCTTTCTTGTTTGGGCCATTCATCATTTATTATTTTTAATAAAAATATGAAGGATGTATTTTCATTCATTTCTTTTTGTGTCTTCATTATTTCCATCTTTTCAAGCACATCTTACCAACATATCTCATTTCATTCAATTTCAGGTCTTTAAATGAACATGAAGATAATCATGATAACAATCAAGAGGTTAACTTTGAGAATTCAATTAACACTGATGAACTTGACAATGAAGAGAATTCTGAAGAATATGTTATGCCTCCGGACCTAATGAGATTGATTGAACAAGAAAATAAGCCAATTGAGCCTCATTAGGAAGTAGTGAACTTAATGAATTGAGAGATGAAGAGAATAAGAAAGAGGTCAGAATGGGCACTTCACTTTCATCAGGAGATAGGCAACGATTGGCAGACCTATTTCAAGAATTTATAGATATATTTGCTTGGTCTTATCAGGATATGTCAGGACTGAGCACAGAGATAATGGAGCATAAATTACCCCTAAAGTCAGAATGTAAGCTAGTTCAGCAGAAACTGAGACGGATGAAGCTCGAAATGCTACTAAAGATTAAAGAAGAGGTAAATAAATAATTTGATACAGATTTTCTACAAGTGGCTAAGTATCCAGAGTGGGTAGCCAATATAGTCCCAGTGCCTAAGAAAGATAGAAAAGTACGAATGTGTGTAAACTATCGGGACATGAATAAGGCTAGCCCAAAGGATAACTTTCCTTTGCCTCATTTCGACACACTGGTAGATAACTCGGCTAAGCATTCGATTTTCTCCTTTATGGATGGTTTCTCAGGATATAATCAGATAAAAATAGCTATAGATGATATGGAAAATACTACTTTTATGACTCTGTGGATAATTTTTTGTTACAAAGTCATGCCTTTTAGGTTAAAGAATGATGGGGTAACATATCAAAGGGCCATGGTAACACTCTTCCATGACATGGTGCACAAAAAGATCGAGGTGTATGTAGACGATATGATTGCAAAATCATGTGAGGATGAAGATCATGTCACTAGCCTCAGAAAGTTATTTGAAAGGTTAAAAAAATTTCAGCTCAAATTAAACCCAGCCAAGTGCACCTTTGGGGTAAAGTCAGGGAAGTTGCTAGGCTTTGTGGTCAGTGAAAGAGGAATTGAAGTCGATCCGGATAAGATACGGGCCATTCAAAATCTGTCACCTCTAGTACGCTAAAGAAAGTTCGAGGTTTTCTGGGGAGATTGAACTACATTTCTTAGTTTATCTCTCAGCTTATTTATAAATGTGATCCTATATTTAAGCTTCTTCGTAAGAATAATCCTAGGAAATGAAATGAAGAATGTCAAGAGGCATTTGATAAAATTAAGCAATATTTATCGAACCCTCCAGTATTGGTGCCACTATTTTAGGAAAACCTTTAATTTTATACTTAATTGTATATAAAAATTCAATGGGATGTCTGCTGAGGCAGCAAGACGAGGCTAGCCGAAATGAGAGAGCTATTTCCTATCTGAGTAAAAAGTTTATGGAATATGAATCCAAGTATTCTTCATTAGAGAAAATATGTTATGCATTAGCGTGGATTGCCAAAAGACTCAGACAGTATATGCTCTATCATACTACGTGGCTCATAGCGAACTGGATCCTATTAAGTATATCTTCGATAAGCCTTCTTTGTCTGAGAGAATCGCTAGATAGCAAGTAATGCTCTCGAAATATGATATTATATCCGTGAGCCAAAAAGCAATAAAAAAAGTGTTATAGTAAAATTTTTTACAGATCGTGCTACTGAAGAGTATGAGCCAATGAAGCTAGAATTTCTTGATGAAGACTTAATAACTATTTCTCAACTGAAAGAAGAGGAGCATGGAGAAAAATATTAGAGAATGTACTTTGATGGAGCTGCTAATGCCTTGGGGCATAGAATTGGGGTAATTCTGATCTCTCCAGAAGAACAATACTACCATGTAACAGTAGGGTTAAATTTTAATTACACAAATAATATCGTTGAATATAAGGCATGTGTCATGGGCTTACAAGCTACTATAGATAAAAGAGTGAAAGTACTAAAAGTATTTAGAGACTCAGCTTTAGTTATATATCAGTTAAAAGAAGAATGGGGATAAGAGATTCAAAACATGTTTCATATCATAAGTATATTCTAGAGTTGATGAAATAATTTGAAGATATCCAGTTTGACCACTTACCTCGAGAAGAGAATTTGATTGCTGACGCATTGGTTACTCTAGCTGTAATGATTTGAATTAATGATAATACCGACATTCAGCCCATCAAGTTAGATGTTAAGGATATACCAACTTATTACTCTAATATAGAGGAAGAAAAAGATAGAAAGCCCTGGTATTATGATATCCTACAGTATATTAAGGATCAACAGTACCTAGTGCAAGCAACAAAAAATGATAAAAGGGTCATCCGAAGATTGGCTATGAGCTTTTTTCTGGATGGGGATGTCCTGTACAAAAGAAACAGGGATTAAGTATTATTGAAGTGTGTAAATAAGATTAGAGTGAAATGAATCATTGAAGAGGTGCATGATGAAATATGTGAGGCACATACTAGTGGACATATGATGACAAAACAGATCATGAGAGCAAGATATTACTGGTTGATGATGAAGAATGATTGCATTGATTATGCTCGTAAATGTCATAAATGCCAGATATATGCTGATAAGATCCATGCTCCACCATCTGCTTTACATGTTATGGCACCACCATGTTTATTCTCAATATGGGGCATGGATGTCATTGGTGCAATCACCCCAAAGGCTTCTAACGGGGCACAAATTCATTTTTGTGATGATAGATTACTTTACAAAATGGGTAGAGGCAACATCATATACAAGTGTGATACGCTCTATGGTTTACAAGTTCATAAAAAAAGAGATCATCTGTAAATATAGACTTTTAGAGAGAATTATTTTAGATAATGCCAAGAATTTAAATAGTAAAATGATGCAAGAAATATATACTCAATACAAGATCAAGCATCATAACTCGGTACCATACCGTTCGAAAATGAATGGGGCAGTTGAGGCAACCAATAAGAACATAAAAAAGATTTTGGAGAAGATGACTGAGACTTATAAAGATTGGCATGAGAAGTTGTTATTTGCATTACATGCATATCAAACGTCAATTCGCACCTCTACTAGGGCAACCCCATTTTCTTTAGTTTATGAGATGGAAGCTGTACTACCAGTGAAAGTACAAATCCCCTCCTTGAGAGTTCTAAAAAAAGTTGAGTTGAAAGAAGCTGAATGGATTCGAGAACGTTATGAGCAGTTAAATTTCATAGAAGAAAAAAGATTAACTGCACTGTACCATAGTCAGCTATATCAAAAAAGAATGATGAGGGCTCATGATAAGAAGATTCGACTCCGTTGCTTTGGAGAAAGAGAGTTGGTCTTGAAAAGAATTCTCTCAATCTAGCACAATAGTAGAGAAAAATGGACTCCGAATTGAGAAGGCTGTATGTAGTGAAACAGGCTTTTTTAGGTGGAGCACTAATACTGATTGAGATGGATGGAAATGATTTACCCCATCTTATAAATTTCGATGCTGTGAAGAAATACCATGCTTGAAAAAAATGAAAAAAATAAAAAAATAAAAAATGAAAATGAAAAAAAAAAGTGAATGAAAAAAGAGGACTCAAGGCGAAAACCCTAAAAGGGCGGTTTGAGTCATAGGGGGTTTGTCTAAGTTGAAAACCTAAAAAGGCAGCTTAGATAAGGAGAATACAGCATCGAATTTGAAAGTCCGCTGACGTGGAGGCTAGCAAATTCGAAAAAGTTCCAAGTTGTTAAATACATAAAAATGTTGGGTTTTCAGAGAAACCTTGAGATATGTTATCATAATCATCCGATTGTTCATTTTTTGACTTGTCTCCACACTTATCCTTGTAATTCTTCTTGGCCAAAGTTTGCCAACATTTTGCTAATAAAAAATATTTTATTTCATTTTTTGTGCCTTTTTTTGATGACTGTTTATCAACCATTCATATTCCTTTCTTCCTAATACCCCACCATGGAAGAAATGTGCAAATGCATTCTTACTTTTTGAGTTTAAAATAATGATTGATGAATGAATAACAACATGAAAGATTTTTACATTACATTGAATAAGTTAAGAGTGATAAAGGCATAATCAAGATGTTCAGTTCCTGATTAGGACATTGAATCTGGGAAAAGATTTCTTACAGGAAGAATGTGAGTGGAAAAGACAATTAAGAGCTACACTGGCTCGATCTTAGAAGAGCAGTGTAATTGAATCTTTGAAGAATCAAAGGGCTTGATGTCTAAGAAAAGAGCTTGAGAAACTTGAGTACCATACATTGAATAGGAATTAATTGGCCAACATTTGCATAGCATGCATTGAAATTCATATGCATTGCATAGCATACACTACTTTCAAGAAAGTATAATGTATAAATTCAAGAAGTAGGGATGTTTCAAGATCCAACATAGAGAAGATAGATGTGAAGACATTTTCAAAATTGAAAAAAAAGCTTGTCAGGTAAGTTCTTAATCCTTGAAATAGGATGTCTTTTGGTATCAGGGTTGATTTATAAGACCTTTGGGCATAATCTCCTGAAATTCTTTCAAACACAACTTTCAACTCCTTTGGACATGATTGTCAATGAGCAATTTACTTTCCAAAGTCGTGGTGCCTCTGTTTAGAGGAGCAATTTACTTTTTCAAAGTTGTGGTGCCTCTGTTTAGAGGAGCAATTTATTTTCCAAAGTTGTTGAGCCTCGGATTAGAGGAGCCATTTATGTTTCTCAAACTCATTGAGCCTCTGCTTAGAGGAGCTTCGGTCGAAAACAAAAAAAAAAAGCAAAAAAACAAAAAATAGAAATGTCGAGTTGAGTCTTGATTGGGTGTCTACGTCTTTACGCAATTTCTATTTCACAGAAAATGTGCAAAGAGGGACAGCTGTAGACATCCAATTTGGTCCAGGCCCGGATCAATTGGGCCTGGTCCAAATAGGTGCGTCTATTTTCTTTCTATTTTTCTTTTTATTTTTTTTTTGTATTTTACATTTGTATTTTATTTTATTTTTATTTTATTTTTATTTTTTATTATTATTTATATATATATTTCTTTTATCTTAGGTATTTATTATTTATTTATTGATCATTACTATTTATTAATATATATATTTTATTTTTTTTTCTTTTCTTTTTTTCTTTTTCTTTTTCTATTAATATTTATAGTGTAGACACCCAATCAGTCCGGGCCCGGATCAATTGGCCTGACCCGGATCAATTGGGCCTGACCCAGATCATTTGGGCCTGGCCAAATGGGTAAGGCCCAATTCAATCATGTATTATTATTATTTTTTTTTCCTTTTTTTTCTTTTCTTTTGTATTTTTATATTTATTATTATTAATATATGTATATCTGTATTTATTTATTTAGATTAGATTTATATGTATATTATTTATATAGTTATATATTTATTATTATTATTATTATTATTATTTTTGTAAGATATTTTTGGGTTTATCTTATTTATTGTTATCTTTTTTTAAATTATCTGTTCTGATTTTTTCTGATTATCAAATTTTTTTTTTTTATAATATCTTTTTATTTATCTGTTCTAATTATCTATTATTTTTTTATATTTATTTGATTTTTTTTGGAAGGTTGAGATTAAAGCTGAAGAATCCTACTGGGAGTGGGGATTCAATCTAAAGAGTCCAATTGGATTCAAAGACTGAATCCCCGTCCAAGGAGGAGTTGGGATTGATCAGAAACTCCTGATCAATCCCTATATAAAGCACCTCCTGGAACAGTTCAAGAGGAGAAAAAAACAGTGAGCAAAGCTACTGAATTTGAGAGAAAAAAAGTGTTTAAAAGAGTTTTCGAAGGCTAAAGAAGGTCGAGAAGTGTTAGGATAGCTGTAGGGATCTGAAAAAATTTTTTAGAAATTTTTTGCGAAAATTTTTTCTGGAAATTTCTGGGAAATTTTCAGATTCCGGCGACAATTCCGGCGACATTTGAATTTTCCGGCACAAATTCCGGCGAAACTTGAAGATTCCGGTGACCAACCCAGTTTCCGGCAAGATTCCCAGAAACCGGCGAAGATTCCGGCCATATTCCGGCAAAAATTCCAGATTCCGGCGACATTTCCAGAATCCGGCACCGGTGTTCTTCGGTTTTCTAGAGAGAAGGGAGAGAAAAGGGAAGGAAGAGAGAGAGAGGGGAGGAGCGTTCTGCCGAAAAACAGAGGAGAGTGCCTTAAATACCCTCCAAAAACGACGTCGTTTTGGCCTTAAGTAACCAGAGGATCCGCGCGTTTTGCCGTGACCCGACCCGACCCGAGCGTCGACCCGCTTCTGACCCGCGCGTGCCAGCCTCCCTCCGAGCCAAGCCGAGCCGAGCCGAGCTTCCAAGCCGCTCCTCCGAGCCGTTTTTTTTCTTCCTTGAGCCGAGCCGAGCCGAGCCGATAGCCGAGCCGCTCCAGGTTTTTTTTTTTTTTTTTTTTTTTTTTTTTTTTTGAATTTTTTATTTGACTTTGATTTTGATCTTGATTTTTTTTTTCTTTTTTCTTTAATTAATCCGACGACGGAGCCTCTACAAGTAAAAACAGTAGTTTTTCTTGCATACTCCTGAGGTGAGGGAATTTTCTCAATTTTCTGCTAAAAGTATTAGAGTCAATTGAGAATAATTTTCGATAATTAATTACTTGGCTGATTTTGATTTTTTTCTTTAATTAATCCGACGACGGAGCCTCTGCAAGTGAAACAGTAGTTTTTCTTGTATACTCTTGAGGTGAGGGAATTTTCTCAATTTTCTGCTAAAAGTATTAGAGTTAATTGAGAATAATTTCCAATAATTAATTGGATGATTTTGATTTTTCTTTAATAAATCCGACGACGGAGCCCCTGCAAGTGAAACAGTAGTTTTTCTTGCATACTCCTGAGGTGAGGGAATTTTCTCAATTTTCTGCTAAAAGTATTAGAGTCAATTGAGAATCATTTCCAACAACTAATTACTTGGTAAAATTTTAAGGCTTTTGGATAATACAAATTTAAGCTGGTACCATCTTTTGATGGGCGTTGTGAGGGTGCTATAACCTTCCTCACACGTAACCGAACTCCCGAACTCTGTTCTGGTTAAGCAGACCCGAACCTATTCTTTTAGGGACCCTTAAGCTTAGGTGTTCCCTAAAAGGACAGATTCCTTAGGTGGCCAATCGCACCTAGATAAAAAAAAGATTGGTGGCGACTCCCTGAAAGTCAATGTCTAGCGATGGATCCCCGGATCTAGACGTTACGACAATAGGTATATCATATTATATATTATAATTTATCTGTTATTTAATTTTAATTTATCTGTTAATTTTTTTTATTTATCTGATTTATTTTTATTTAATTTTTTTATTTTTTTTATTTATCCGACTGGAAATTAGATTGGGATTCAATCAAAAGAGTCTATGTTGGATTCAATGATTGAATCCCGATCCAAAGAGGAATTGGGATTGATCAGAAACTCTTCTGATCAATCCCTATAAAAAGGATCCTCAAGAACAGAACACAGAGACAAAAAACAGTGAGGAAAGAAGCTACTGGTTGAGAGAAAAGGGCATATAAAAGATTTTTGAAGGCTAAAAAAAGGTTTAGAAGTGTTAGAACAGCTGTAGGAATCGAAAAAAAATTTTGGAGATTTTTTACGAAATTTTTTTCTAGAAATTTCTAGAAAATTTCTAGATTTCGGTGACTTTTTCGATGGACGTTGAATTTTTCGACGACAATTTTGACCAAGTTTAAAGTTTTCGATCAGCTGCCTAGTTTCTAGTGAAGATTCTCAGAAATCGATCAACTTTTCGATGAACTTTCGACGAAAAACTCAGATTCCGAGAAAAAATTTCAGAATCTGGTGAATATTCAACTGGAGTTCATCGGGCGTTTTAGAGAGAAGGGAGAGAAAAGAAAAGAAAAGAGAGAGAGGTAAGAAGGTTTCTATGCAAAAAACCAAAGGAAACAGCCTTACTTATACCCTTCCAAAGACGCGTCGTTTGCGGTAAATAATCAGAGGAATCCGTGTGTTTTGTCAAGATTCGACCCGACCCGAGCGTCGATCCGTTTTTCGACCTGTGCGTGTTCTGCCTCTTCGAGCCGTTAGTCGAGCCTCTTCTCTGAGCCGTTTTTCTTCCTTAAGCCGAGCCGAGTCGAGCCGTTCTCCAAGCCGCTCCAAGTTTTTTTTTTTTTGAATTAATTATTTAATTTATTTATTTATTTATTTGTTTTTTTATTATTAGATTAGGTTTATTTAATATTCTTTTATCTTTATTTTATTTTTATTTTTATTTTACTTTTTTTTTCATTTTTATTTTGTTATTTTCTTTAAATAAAATAAAAAATATATATTTTTGGGGAAAAGTTGAAAGTATCAATTTTCCTTAAAAATAAATTTTCAAAAAAAGGTTTTTTGAAGAAAAGTTGAAATTATCAATTTTTATCGAAAATCAAAGTTTTCAAAAAATATTTTTGGGAAAAAGTTGAAAGTATCAATTTTCTTTAAAAATAAATTTTAGAAAAAAAAGGTTTTTTTTGAGGAAAAGTTGAAAGTATCAATTTTCCTCGAAAATCAAAGTTTCAAAAAAATGTTTTTGGAGAAAAGTTGAAAGTATCAATTTTCCTTAAAAATAAATTTTCAAAAAAAGGGTTTTTGAGAAAAAGTTGAAAGTATCAATTTTCCTCGAAAATTAAAGTTTCAAAAAAATATTTTCGGGAAAAGTTGAAAGTATCAATTTTCCTTAAAAATAAATTTTCAAAAAAGGTTTTTGAGGAAAAGTTGAAAGTATCAATTTTCTTTGAAAATAAAAATTTCAAAAAAAATATTTTTGGGAAAAAATTGAAAGTATCAATTTTTCTTAAAAATAAATTTTCAAAAAAATAAATTTTTTAGGAAAAGTTGAAAGTATCAATTTTCCTCGAAATTAAAGTTTTAAAAGAATATTTTTGAGAAAAAGTTGAAAGTATCAATTTTTCCTGCACAAGAACAATCATTCTTTTCTTTTTTTTTTTTATGATAAATAATCTGACGATGGAGCCTCTGTAAATGAAACAATAGTTTTCTTGCATACTCCTGAGGTGAGGGAATTTTTTTAATTTTTTGCTAAAAGTATTAGAGTCAATTGAGAATAATTTTCAATAATTAATTACTTGGTAAAATTTTAAGGCCCATTGGATAACACAAATTTAAGTTGGTATCATCTTTTGATGGCCGTTGTGAGGGTGCTATAACCTTCCTCACACGTAACCGAACTCTCAAACCCTGTTCTGGTTAGCAAACCTAAACATATTCTTTTAGGGACTCTTAAACTTAGGTGTTCCCTAAAAGGACAGATTTTTTAGGTGGCCAATCGTACCTAGATAAAAAAGATTGGTGGCGACTCCTAAAAGGTAATGTCTAGCGATAGATCCCTGGATCTAGACGTTATGACACAAGGTTCAATGATAGCTCTAGCAATAAAAAATCTCACACAATCAAGTCACCAATATAATATAAAAGCTCGAACAAGACAAATGGAACAAAAAAAATTTTAATCATCTTGAGAGGATAAAGAAAGCTCAAGAGAAGCTAGAAGGGAAGTTGAATAAGATTTTGGATGCTTTGAATAAGTTAAAAAAAAAGAAAGGAATAGAAAAAAATACTAGCCAGCAAGACTATCCATTACAAAAAATGGATGACCCTCTGTACCTTTTTAGTGTTAGGTCGTATCAAGCCTAATTCATATAAGACCCACTACCACAATAGTTCACATATCTTGTAGGGTATACATATCTTAAAATTTCATTAGCTTCAAACTCAAGATAGTGCCAGAGTTATGTAAATCTTATCTTTAATGAGAATGTAGTAAAACCAGTATTAATCCTTAATTTAGATAATCCAAAAGAGAAATAGAAGCTAAAGCTTTAGGAAAAAGATACTTTAGAAGGCTTAAAAGCTGAACAGAAGATGAACTTATTAGAGAAAAGGTTACGAGCCATAGAGAGAATTAGTTTTTATGGATCTGTAGATGTTGCTGAGCTCTATTTAGTCATAGATGTCATTATTCCTCTAAAGTTTAAGGTTTTGAAGTTTGAAAAATATGATGGTACAAAATGCCTAAAGATTTATATCATCATGTATTGCTGAAAGATGACTGCCAATGCTAATAATGAGAAGTTGTTAATGCATGTATTTCAAGACAGCCTTATTGACTCTACTGCTAGATGGTATGTCTAGCTAGACAAGACCTGTATTCAGTCTTAAAGTGATATAGCCGTGACTTTATCAGTCAGTATCGGTATATCATAGAGTTAGCCCCTGATCATCTATATTTACAAAATATGAAAAAAAGTGATTGAATCATTCAAGAAATATGCCCAAAGGTGAAGGGACATAGCTACTCAAGTGTAGCCTCTTCTGACTGAAAAAAAGATCATAGTATTGTTTGTCAGCACTTTAAAACTACCCTATTATAAAAATATGATAGAAAATGTAACAAAGAATTTCATCGATATGATGATATCAAACGAAATCATTGAGAATGTCATTAAAAATGACAAGGTAGAATGAGGGAAAATTAAGAATGTGCTAAAAAAGAAAGAGACTAAAGTTTAAATGTGAACTTTGATAGACAGTTCAGGGGATACCAATCATATCCACCACAAGATTATTCTCTATAGTATCTTACTATGAACAACACCTTACCTCACCCATATCAGCATTCTTTACAACCATCTTATCCATAAACATATTAGCCCATCTTTAGCCCCTAAACTCTCATATACAACTTTAACATTCAACCTTTTGCAAGATCTCAGATTTATTTTGCTAACACAATAAGTGGTTCACAAGAGCAATGAACTACCCAAAAAAAAACTCATATTTGACCCAATCTCTATTACTTATACGAAATTATACTAAGAGCTCTATAACAATCACTTGATTGCCATAGTCGTTTGAAGCTGTTTAAGCTACCTTATCCCAAGTGGTATGATCTTATAGTTCACTGTGACTACCACTATGAAATTGCTTATTATTCCATTAAAAATTACATTGCTCTAAAGTATAAAGTGCAACATTTGATCGAGGATGGAATGATAAACTTTGATACAAAAAGGATAATAGCGCCTAATATCAGTGGCAATCCATTGCCTAATCACAATGTTAATGCTTCAACTGAAAATCAAGAATAAGTGTGATCTGAAAAAACTTGGAAAGCCGTAACAAATCAGAGGGTCAAATGCTTCAACTGAAAATCAAGAATAAGGTTGGATGTTGTTTGTCATTTTGGATTTTCTTTCAAAGTAATGTTAGGAATTCTTTTCTGCAATAAGTTTTTATTTTTTTTATCATTTTAATAAAAAATAAGGATAATGCATTTCATTTCATTTTTCTTTCATCCCAACCGCTATTCCGTGCTTTGTTATTTATCATATCTTTTTATTCCCATTTTAATGATAAATGTTTAGATAATGATAACAATAATTTTGAGATTTAATTTTGAAAACTCATTCACATTGATAAAATTCAATTTGTGAAGACTATTTGAGCAAAAAAAATCAACTGTTATAGATGTGAAATAGATATGCAATCTTTATAAAGATTTATGGGCTTATTTATGTTTAATAGATGATCTTCAAAGAAAGCATTCATGTTTAAGATAAAAAATGATTGTCTTTCTTTTACCATCCATAAAACCATCCATTGTTATCCCTGTTAAGCCTATTATGATTTTTCTTTTAAAGAATCTCAACCAAGGATCACCTTCTATACTGGGATAATTTTTGAAAAAAAAAAGATAAAAGATCGTAAAAGGTCTCAAAGATAAAAAGTAAAAAAACAAAACAAAACAAAACAAAGCAAAAAAAGAGAAAAAATGCCACAAATGAGTTGAGGCAAAATAATGAGAATCCTTTTGTGAGGAATGTGGTGAATAAAAAAAGAAAAAAATAGTGAAATGATGTGGAATAAGGCAAAGTGCTAAATTGCATCACATGATGAGAAATTATCTTTTAGTTTTAAACCCTTTAAACATGTGTTTTGAGCCTATTTTATCAATTTCTTTCATAACTCTTCACCATAGCCTACATTACAACTTTTAAAAGTCTATTTTGATTAAATATGAATGCTTGAATTAAATGATCATATATTGAGCAAAGGCATGCTTATGATGAAATAATGGAATCATGCTATTTTAGATTGATGTGTAAGAGATATCAATAATGGACAAAAAAGAAAAAAGAGAAACAAAGAAAAAAATGAGATGAAAAAAGAGAAAAAATGAATACTCAAATTGAAAACTCGAAAGTGCGATTTGGATAGAAAAATTTATGAGCTGAGAGTTAGATAGACAGTTCAATATATAAAAGATAAAAAAATATATGAAGATCCTTTAAAGCTAGGGTAAAGTTCAACACACTCAAAATTAATTTTAGAAGTCAAGGAAATGAGTTTTTGAAAAAGAATTTTGGATTAATGTTAAGAATTGTCTAAGTATTCATTGTTTGGACACTATAGTACCATTCAATACCATTCATCCTAATGAAATGCTTTGAATTTGTTCCTTTGTCCATTTATTGTTACTATACTCATTTCTTATTGATTACTCTTCTCTCAATTTACCTTGTATTTTCTTATTCTTGCATCTTCAAAATATATCAAAAAAATGTTTGATTGTGTTATATTTGTCAAGAATTGAAATGATAATGAATGAATGATAATATTTATAAAAGATTCTTATATTTTCTTGAAAAGAAATCTAGATGATGGAGGTAAAAAAATGAAAAGATGATTTGAAAAGACGTTTGGGGTGATCGAGTGATGAATATAGAGATAGATTGGTTGATATAACTTGGGGTTTATGATCAAATGATGAAAATGATGAGGATTAGTAGACGAAATTTATGTTAAAATTGCTAGTGCTGAATAGCCTATGAATGGTGATCAAATGATGAAAATGATATGGATCGGTGAATGAAATTTATGTTGAAATTGCTAGTGCTGAGTAACCTGTGAGTTGCGATCAAATAATGCAAATGATATGGATCAGTTGAAAAAATTTACTTTGGGATAGCTAATGATGAGCAGCTAAAAAGGGAAAAGATGGAATGAATGAGTCTTGAGAACCATATTACCATAATTAATTAGAATTTCATGACATTTATGTTACATGCATTATGTTTGCATTGTCATTTGAACAATACATGCACATAATTTGGAGAATATTTAAAACTTTGTTTGGACATGCATCAATTAGTAAACATTTGAATTATGACTTAGAGCATGACATCTACATTATTATGAGAATTCAGATTGTTACATTTGCATCATTAATCATGACATTCATTATGTACATAATTTTGACTTTAATAAAAGTTTGAAAGTCATCTAAAAAAGAAATTTTGAATCTTTTGATGAATGCTCTTAAAATAAAATTGTGAGTTTCAAATGAGAATATTTGAGTTTCAAATGAGAATTTTTAAATTTCAAATGAGAATCTTTGAGTTTTCAAATAAGAATCTTTGAATGAGAATTTTTGTCTTTAAGTTTTAAATGGGAGTCTTAAGAATTTGTGTAGATCTCCAAAGTTTTTGAATTTGAATCTTTAAAGAATTGGATGTGAGTCACCAAAAGTTTTCAAATGAAAAGCTTCAAAATTTTAGATGTGAACCCCTAAAATTTTCAAATGAGAACCTTTGAATTTAGATTTTTCGGATGTGAATCTTTTGAAAACCAAGTCAATTTGTTCGAAGGTTGAAGAGCTCAGAATTCAAAGAAAAAGCTTAAGAAATTGAAGTATCACAATTGAAAGAAATTGACATTTGCATAACATGCATTGCATTTCTGAAGGTTTAATGTATAGCATGCATTGCATGTGAGAATGTCCAGCGCATGAAGTAAGGATATTTCAAGATTCCCTAAAGAGAAGATAAATATGAAAACTTTCTAATGAAAGAATTTTTAATTTTCAATTGAAGAAAAAAAAAGACTTCTGAGGTAAGATTCGATCCTTGAAAAAGGGTATTATGAATAATTTGTCAGACCTTCAAGCATAATCCCCTAAAATTTTTTTAGACACAATCTATAACTCCTTTGAAAAAGATTGTCGATAAGCTTTATTTATTTTTCAAAGTTGTTGAGCCTCTGATTAGATGAGCTTTATTTACTTTTTCAAAGTCGTTGAACTTCTGATTAGAGGAGTTTTTTTTATTTTTCAAAGTCGTTAAGCCTCTACTTAGAGGTTTTTTATTTATTTTTCAAAATCATTGAGCTTCTAATTAGATGAACTTCATTTGTTTTTCAAAGTCGTTGAGCCTCTGTTTAGAGGAGCATTATTTATTTTTTAAAAGTCATTGAACCTCTATTTAGAGGAGCCTTATTTATTTTTTTCAAAGTGGTTGAGCCTCTAATAAGTAAGCTTTATTTATTTTTCAAAATCGTTGAGCCTCTGTTTAGAGGAGTCTTATTTATTTTTTCAAAGTAGTTGAGCCTCTGATAAGATGAGCTTTATTTATTTTTCAAAATCGTTAAGCCTCTATTTAGAGGAACCTTGTTTATTTTCTAAAAGTTATGAGCCTTGCTTAGAAGAGTTCATATTATTCAATAAGTTTAAGTGTCTAACTTAAAAAAAATGTGTTGGGATGATTATCTGGATATGATGGATGTCTACGTCTTTGCACAATTTTTGTGACACAGAAACTTTGCAAAGAGGGATAGCTATAGACACTATAATAGTTCAAGCCCAAAACTATTGGGCCTGGTTCAATAGGGTCCGATTTCCAAGTCCACTAGTTATTGTACGTTTTATTTATTTATTTATTATTTATCTATTTACTTATTTATTTTTGGGTTTATCTTTTTGGTTGATTATTATTTGTTTTTTATTTTTGTCTTTGATTTTTTGTTGATTTTTCTTATCTAAGTTATTTTCAATTTTCCTGGTGTTAAGATAATAAGATAGTAGTAAAAAAAAATAAAAAATAAAAATAATGAGGATTTTAGCTGTGAGTTGGGGCTGGTAGAGTTATGGGTGGATTCAATCTATATAGGATAAAGCTTATGTTTATGATAATATTGAAACCTTATCAACAATGGATTCATAGTTAATTAGAAACTCTTCTGATTATACCTTATAAATACAGGATTGAATCCAATGGAATAGAATAGACAAAAAACATAGAGGAATACAGAAACACAAATCAGAAAAACATAAAAAAAAATCACACAAAAGGAAGCTAGAAGGCAGTCAAAAAATTTTGAGAAATTTTTTGGTTAAAAAAGATTTTTTTTGAAAAATTTTCTAGAAATTTTTCAGTTTTCGATGAATTTTTAGATGTCGATTGAATTTTCTGGTGAGTTTTTTTATGTCGGTTGAATTTTTTAGTAGTTTTTCAAAATCTGGTTAAAGATTTCTACGAAGGTTGAAGTTTTTAACAAACTTTCAACGAACCAACCCAAATTTCGATGAAATTTTTTAAAATTCGGTGAAGATTCAACCGAAGTTCTTTTGGTTTATAGAGAGAGAAAGAGAAAATAAAAAAAAATGAGAGAGAGAGGGGAAAAAAATCTGAAAAAAAAAAGAAGCAAAAACTTGTACCTTTTATACTGTTATGAAATGACATCGTTTTACCATTTAAAAGGCCTCAAGATCTGCGTGTTTCTATTTGGGTGACCCGACTTGTAACACTAACCCACTTTTGACCTGCGGTTAACTCACCTTCGGTTTTTGACTTCATTCGAGCTGAGTCGTGAGCCGAGTTGTCAGGTCACGTATCTAGAGCCACCGTTTTTACTTGCAACCAAGCCAAGTTCTCTAGTCGAGTCGAGTTGTTTTTCTATTTTGGTATTTTTTTTAATTTTTTAATTTTTAAGTATTTTTGTATGATTAAATTTAAAAAAAAAATTTTTTTGGAGAACAAATACTAATTATCCAATGATGAAATTTTTAGGAATTTTAAATGGTAAATCTTTATAAATTTTTTAAGTGATAAATTTTTTCTAAATTTATCCCAAATGATGGAATAATTTAAATAAAATTTTAATAACAATAATTAATATTTATTTTCAAACAAAAAAGAAAAATAATAATAATAAGTTAAAATAAAAATTTTTGGTTGAAAATATTTGATAATTATCCAATTATGAGATTTTGAGAAATTTCAAATGGTAAATTTTTTTAAAAATCTCTAAGTAAGAAATTTCTTTAAGTTTATCTCAAATGGGTGGAAGAATTTAAATGAAATTTCAATAAAAATAATTATAATATTATTTTCTTTCAAAAAATTAAAAAAATTTCTAAATAGACCAAAATGGTGAAAAATTTAGAAATTAAAAAAGAAGATATTTCTAATTTGGTCCAAATGATGAAATAATTAGATATATTTTCGATAAAAATAAAAAATAATTAATTTTTTTTTTCGACGACAGAGCCTCAAGAAAACAAATGAGATTTTTGAATATTCTTGAGGTGAGAAAATATTTTTAAAAATTCTACCAGATTGATGGAGAATCTTAAAAGTTATTTTTAATATTCAATATTAAAATTTAAAATCATTAGAATCAAGACTTTATGATAAATTTAAAATAAAATATACCATCCTTCAGATGGATATGTGAGGATGCTATAACCTTCTCCATATATAACCGAATTCTCGAATCTTGTTCTGGTTAGTAGACCCAAACCTATTCTATAAGAACCCTTAGTCAAATGTAGAACTCCTTAAAAAGATAAATTCATTAAGTGACCAATCACACCTAATTAACAAAGATTGATGGCGACTCTTCTTGTTAAGTCTCACTATAAATTTTTGAATCTATACGTTATGACACTTATCATATCAAATATTGCTTAGACTTCAAGAACCTGATAGCTTGATTGTAATTAACCCCAACCGATCGATACCGCTGGTTTAACTATATGCTTTATTTTCTAATTTTTTGCACCAGTGGTATTTCTTGTGAAAACATGACTCATTGGTCATGGTTGTATATCCAGAGATCAATCTTTTTTGAAAATGAACTGAATGGAAATTAAATTTAAATTTAAATTAAAGTTTATTGGACAGCTAGCCATAAAGAAAAATTTTTTGAAAAAAAAAATTAGATAGGAAACTTGACAAAATGATAAAAATTATCCTTCAATCATTTTAGAGAGAAACTTTTGATATATATAGTAATACTTTTTAATAAGATATATCAAATTGGATAATTTTAAATACTACATACATAATATTAAAATGATATAGATTGAAGTTTTAAAATAAAAATTTATATGAATTTTTAAAAAAATAAAAAATATATCTTGTTCTTAGAAAATGAATTATAACACAATAATTTTTATATTTTATTTATTTTTAACATAAGTAAACATGATACAAATTTATGAATTATAAGATCTAATATATATAATGTCACAGCTATATGGATAACGGATAAGAAACTTAATTTTGAGAAATTGTATTTAATTTTCAGTTAGCTCAGTAAAAAATGTTTGCATACTTTGCGCATGAAATTATCATGAAAACGGCTCATTTCTTCATGGTGATTTCTATAACTTTAACTTTTAATTGCAATAAAAATCACTAATAAATAAATATTGTAAATATTGCAATAGCTATTAGCTAATTAATTAGTTAGATGGTTTAAGAAAGGGTTTACCTTAATCTTCCCAGTTTAAGAGCTCCTTGAATGATTAGATGCAAAATATTCATCCGGGCTCCTCTCCGCTATATCGTTCTTCCTACAGGAAGGTAACCAGTGGGCAGCAAACTTAGTAGCTTCCATGAAAGCAAAGAGAGTCAAAGCCGATCCTCCATCGTCCGACACGTAGACCGAAATCTTCTCCGTTGGATAATCAATCATAGGCCATTACCGATAGGGCTGTGTTCACCACACTCATTGGCGGCTCCTTGTATGGATCCGCCGTGCAAATGAAAATGTCCAACGCTGGCAAATCACTTGTTTTCATGACCTTTTCTATGTTTTCGGGGTATTCTTTACGGTAAACCGGACGCATGCCGAAAGCCTGTCCGTTAACCCACATGAAGGCGAGGATAAGATCAGAGATGAACAACGTTAGAGTTACGTAGAAAGAAACTAGGGTTTTGGAGTAGAGGAGTCTCTGTGCATGGCGATAGAACAAAGCTATGATGGCACACGTGTAAACTGCCGCAAACAAACGGTTTGAGCCCGTTCTGCGAGAGGGCTTAAGCGAGTGAAGTGGCGGAGAAGCATGGGAGGCGTAGGCGGCGCTGCACTCTCTTAGACGAGGCCCCTCCATATTTGTTGGCTGATCGAAATTAGCTTGAGTATATCATCGCAGTCACGGTGTTATTTATAAACCATCCAGTGAAAATGGAATGGAACAAACACGTGTGAGTTCATGACCCACACGAGTGGGAAAGTCTTTGTTGGAATCTAGAGCAGAACTCTGTTAAATTCTCTAAATAAATAGTATTTACCTATTTAGAAAATTAGAAAATTGAATTTTGCAAGAAAAAAAGGAAGTCAAGTTTATAAATATTTGGAAATACCCATAAAGTTAGGACTTGTTTGGATAACAATGAAATCCAACCCTTTTTGAAACTGATTGTAACGTGGGGTGCATTTGTATATAAATTTTTTTATTATTAATTTTAATTTTTGCCAACACATTGAATGAAGATATAAAAGAGGTTCATTATCACATCATTTATGCTCAACAATTATTACAACAATTATTACAGAAAAGGCCAAAATGAATTTTAAAAAAAAAAGTATATTGGCATCTCAAAAACTTCCCATTAATTAAACAATTTATGTAAATTGATCCATATGAGATGTATATCACACTATAAGAATTTAGGTTTTTAATGACATTTTTTTTAATATTTAGTGACGTTTATAAACGTCGTTAAAAGATTTACGACGTTTGCAAAAAACATCAATTAAAATATTTACTATCACGTGTCAGGAAAATAACAATATTTTTTATAAAACGTCGCTATATTAACGGCGTTTATATCTGAAAAATATTACTATTTTGGTGGCATTTATATATTTAAAATGTTGTTAATTTAGTAACATTTTTATCATAAAAATATATTAATATGATGACGTTTATATGATAAAAAGTCACTAAATTAGCAGTACTGTATAAAAAAATGCTGCTAATTTAGCGACATTTTTTTTATAAGAACGTTGTTATTTTTAGTGGCATTTTATTATATAAACACCATTAAATTATTCATTTAGTGGTATTTTTTAACGCAAACGTCGCGAAATTAAGAAATTAAATATTTTTAATAAAAATTTTCTGTTAATATTTATTATTTTCATTAATAACAAGAAAATGTTAAAAGAAATAAAAATGAACTTAAATTCAGAAACCGAAATTAATAAATACTTAATTTACGTTCAAGTATGTATCTAATTAACATAAAAGTTTAATAATTAGTATAAAAATATTCAATTTTTTTAATAAATTAACAAAAAATATTAAAATATATGAAATTGATGACTACATAGATTTGAAAGATTGTCAATTGATTAAAGAATTTTTTCACCTTAGTCACTAGACAATTTTTAACACTTCATAGTAAACTTTTTTTTATATTAAAAAATATAAATATTTACTAAATATAAAACATAAGTTGGTAGACCATTAAGATCAGTTTCTGAAAATTATTGTTGCACAAAATTTATAAAATGATTGAATCGATCATGTAACTGTTAAAATTTTACACAATTTTGCTCCATTCTAACATGTTTTTCCTCAATTTTAGTACACTCATATTCTCTTTCTGCTTCCATTTGTTGGAAACATTGTTGTATATTTCGTAACTCCTCTTTCAATATCGAAATGTCTCACGAAGACTAACTTGCTAAGAATGTAAATTACTAAAAACTACATCTATAGTAGGTAGATGGTGTTGGACCCAATCTAAGGCTTCAAACCTGTCAATGCCTTTCTTTTCCAGCAAATTTTATAAATATCTGATTTTTCAATTCTTACATGTTGATAGAACCATCAGATGTTATTTCAATCTCAGCAGTCATTTTTCCTTTCACTTTCTCCTGTAAATTAGTCATATACAATTATCAAGTTTAATTATTAATTGATAATATTTTAAAAAGAATAAATATTTACTTTCAGTTAAAATAGATGTTACAAATTATCATAATTTTTTGTATTTTGATATTTATGTAAGATTCATCTTTTTTTGTATGTGTTAAGCGAAAAAATTTCACGCGTCCAATTTTACCACACATCTCAATCTTTTGTACAAAAACATATGTTATTATTAAATATATATCAACAGCAACTTATTCATTCATATCAAACCTGTCATCAAGTTCAAAATTTTTGAATAATTTTAATATCATGTATTTAATTTATCTAAATTGTTAAAATATAAATATAACCGTAAATTTATATTTTGACCCCTTAACAATACAATAGTCTTAAACAAACACAAATAATAAAAGTATTTTGGCCTTTCACACATATCAATTATGGAAACCAAATTCAATTATTTGGACAAATTTAATATTATGGATTGAAGCCAAACAAACTTTCAAAACCATCCAAAAGTTTATTTTGTATTTTTGCCTTTTAAAGGCAAAAATAATACAAAATATACATAAACGATAATTTTTTCACACATATCAACCGTAAAAATCAAGTTCAATCAATCAGATAAATTTAATATCAAGTATTGAAGCTATTTAAACTATTAAAATAGAATAATAATAACAATTTTATATTTTTACCTAAATAGATATAAACAATAATTTTTTTATATATATCAACTGTGTAACTAAGTACAATACTTTCAATAAATTTTAAATTTTTAATCAAATTCAAATTTAAATTTAATATTACATCGACTCAAATTCGATTGATTATATCACTATACAAAATGAGGGTATTGTAAGGCCTAGGGCCTGGATTATATAAGCAGATTTTTGCTCTTTATGCAACCAAAATAATAATAATAATAATAATAATAATAATAATAATAATAAAATTACAATGAAAGACATAACTTCGTAAATTTCAGGTTAAATAATCGATGTTTATGTCAGGATGATACTTTTAGTTTTTAGCACCGATTAAAATACTCTGATAATATGCCTTAATTATTAACTATTTATATTTAGTGATCCCTTGTGAAGATGTCTTAGAAAAAGGATAGAATTGCCGGTCAAGGGCAAGTGCATACTAGATAGTACTGGCTGCTGACTAGTGCTGTTCCATATTTGTAAATCTTTTAAAAGTTAGTGGCATCGCATGCAATTATTAGAAAGCACCAAATGCTGATAAAAAAATCCATATTTTTAAGACAATTATAACAGTATTTTTCTATATTTTTTCTATTCATTATTTTTTTAATTTTATAATTTAAAATTTAAGATGATTTATATGATTGAAAGCTAAATTTATTTTTTAAATAAATGAATTTTCAAAAGAAGTTAATTTTTATATAAAAAAGTACATTGGTTTTTTCAAAAAAAAATTATCAAAAAAGTATTTTTATCTTATTTTCTATTTCTCCTTATATCTTATTTTTATAAAAGTTTATTTGTTATTAAAACAAGTACATTGGTTTCTCCTTTTCGTTTATTTGAAAAAAAAAATAAAGAAAAATAAATTTTTAAAAGAAAAAATTAATTTAAATTAACCAATTATATAATGATACTAATTATTTTATTAAATGTTTAAATCAAATTTTAAAGGTAAAATTAACAATAAAATAGATAATATATACGTATTAATTATCGAATTCTATGATATTAGAAATGATTTTCTCTTAGGATTGAATCATTCTATTTTAAAATGATAATTAATCTTTTTGTAATTCAATATTTTTTTTTATATATGTGCATCAACAATAAGATAATGAGATAATCATTCTATCGGCTTCATCATTCTATTTATCAATCATATCCTTAAAGTGTCTAAATATTTTAACTTTATTCATTTTTCTTTTTATAATAAAAAAAGAGAAAATAATAAAAAAGGCTTATTCAACTACAAGGGACTTAATTGGCCACAAAAAAACTACTAGGGACTTAGGGGCAAAAAAAAGTAGGGACTTGCAGCCGAAATGGCAAAAACTAAACTATGCCATGCGAGAAGCCAAAATAATAAATGCATCAACGAAGTTTATTGTTAAAAATTATTAAATTAAAATTAAAATTAAAAATTAAAAATGATAAATTAAATTTTTTTATATAGATTAAATATGCAATTTTTGAAAAAAAAATAATTTTTGATATATATTTTTAGATAGATACTTTTAATAAAAATATTAATAAAATTTTTATTATAGAATAAATATCGATCAAATTTGAATTATAAATAATTTTTTACATATCATTAGTTGTCACATTGAACTATATCAATCTATCAATATGAATTTTTTATTAAAGTTTTTATTAAATAATATTTAAGAAAAAATTTTACAAATTTCACTTAAAAAATTTAATGTAAAATTTGTCCATCTTAATCTAGCTAGGACTTGATATATGGCATTGCCAGCACAAGCAAGCTATAGATGTTCTCTTCTTCAAGAAAAGCATAAGATAAACTAAATTACTAATAATAAAAAAAAAACTTCGAAATTATATCTTATAATTTTCTATTTACATTTGATACATTTTTGTGCATGAAAATAATATATATATATTTACCCCCTAAATAAAGAAAAGTAATATATTATATATTTGTATAGTTGAAATGAGTTGTTTGAATCCATGCACATGTTAGCTGTCCAATGTTCAAATATGCTCTTGATCATTGGTGATGTAAATTTCACTAACTTCTCCTCTGTTGACAACATTTCCTACTCTCACCTTCATGTTCTCGTATATTTCCTGGCACATGATTAAGATTTAAGATCCAAATGTTATTTCTACTATCTTATAAACGAATATCTCATGAAATTTAAAAATTGAAACTTTTTTTTCAAATAAGAAAGAACTTCAATGAACAAATATTTTATTTAACAAGTTTAAAAATTTTGAACCATTTAGGAATCAATATATGAATTATTTGACTTGCATGTCGTACATTTTAAATTTTGGAAAATTGAAAATTTTACTAAGAGTTAGCAGCTTAAAAATTGATTTTATCATGACCATGAAGCCATACGTTGATAATACAACAAAACATGATGAGAAATTTGGTGCATATGCATGTCCTAAAATAGGATAATATGAAAATAATTTAGGGATAGATGTTTTTATGGATCAAGTTAGGTCCATGTTTGGAATTAATAATTTATATGTTTATTTAGGTCTAATCTGCTTTGATATTTTGGGTTTAAAATTTTTTCAAAGTTCAATCCATGTTATAAAAATAAAATACAAACTCACCCATTAAACCCAATATATATAATAAAAAATAAAATATTAAAATAAAAATTTACATATATATAATTATAATAATTTAATTATATTTATATTATGTGAGCTAGGTTAAGCTAAGTTCGAACTTTAATTTTTGTGTTCAAAGCCCGACTCAAAATTTAAAAAGGCTTAAAAATTTTGTCCATATCCATTTAATAAATCTTAATTTTTTGTCAAAATATTCTTAAAATTAACTTGATAGACCTTTGGACTTGAGTGGATAGCTCAACCCTTGAGTGGTTAACTTGACTTTTGAGTAAGTTTACTCATTAATTTTATTTTGATTATATCTTATTCAAAACTTAGCTGCATTAATTTATACAATCACTTTTAAAATGTGTCATTTAGCCAATTGAGTTTAAACTTTAGTATTTGCTGCTCTTATTCCTATTTTTAGGTTAGACCTCTTTTATATGTAAAAAAAAATTTATTGAAAACTATATATATATATATATATATTCACTCATTAATTTTATCTTTATTATATCTTAACTCAATACTTAATTCAATACTTAACTCAATTAATTTATACAATCACTTTTAAAATGTGTTAGCAAGTTGAGTTCAATCATTAATATTTACTACTTTTATTTCTATTTTCAGGTTAGACCTTTTATATATATATAAAAAAATTATTGAAAAACTATACATACATATATATATATATATACACACATATACACACCAAACACGACTTAACATCAATGGCTAATCTGACCATTCGTTCATGTAATTTGACCTTTAGATGGGAAAAAGAAAAAAGAGAAGATATCAATAAGACAAGAAGTGATAATTAATTTCATGTTTTTGGGAACTTTAAAAGAGATCCCATTCCATGGAACATGGGACAAAAATAAAGATAGGAAGGATTCGTTTTTTTGTTTTTTTGTTTTTTTTTTATCACGAAGGATTTGCTATCATTGTTTAGACATTGTACATACCACAACAACAGCCAAGCTGAGATCAATGATGACATAACTTTTCGTGTCGCCTTATATACTTCCGACAAGAAATCGTCTCTTTGTTGCTGCTGTACTCTTGCCCTTATCTCTAGTGAATTTATTTTTCCGGTAATGAAGTTTTTTTATAGTCATGTTGTTTGAAATTTTGATCGTTGAAATTAATTATGCATGTAAAGTTTGGAGTTAATTGCGATTAAAAATGTTAATTGACTATCATTCTTTTAGAATTTAATTTTAAAAGTGGATTTACCTTAATCTTGTGAGCCTTAGAGCTCCAAGAATGAGCTGATGAAAAATAAACATCCGGGCTTCTATCCATAATGTTATTCTCCCTGCAAAATGGTAACCAGTAGCTATCAAACTTAGCAGCCTCCATGAAAGCAAAAAGTGTCAAAGCTGATCCTCCATCGTCCTATACATACACCGAAATCTTCTCCGTTGGATGATCATAAGCCATCAAGGACAAAGCCGTGTTCACCACACTCATTGGCGGCTCCTTGTAAGGGTCAGCCGTTCATATGAACACGCCCAACACTGGAAAATCTTGCTCCGTCACGTTCTTTTTCAGGTTCTCTGGGAATTACCTACGATGAATTGGGTATATGCGAAAAGCTTGTGAAGCTCCCCACATGAAGGCAAGAATGAGATCAGAGACAAGCAAAGAGAGGGTTATAAAGAAAGAGACTAAGGTTGTGGAATTGACAAGTGTTTGTGCATGGCGGTAGAGTAGACCTAGGATGGCGCAAGTGTAAACTACCAAAAAGACGCGGTTCACGGCTGTGCGTGGGAGGCGTTCCACGGTGAGAAGAGGAGTATCGATGGGTGCCAGGGGGGTGGTGTAGTGCTCTCTCCGACTTAGAAACTCCATTACTTGTGTGGGTAGTGATGATGGCAATGGGCAGTCGAAGGCTGAATTTCTCTTTATAAGTGGGCAGTAAGGGTGAAATTTAAGAGGTTTGTACCAGGTATTCAGGGCAGTTGACATTAATCACATGGTGATTTAAGTAATAATTTGTAATAACGTGGCGTATTTATATTTAAAAAATCCCAAATTAGAATGAAAATGGTACTATTGTTTAGTGTATATATATATATATATATATATATATTATATTTATATAATTTGATATCTTCTTAATGACTTCCTAAATTATTTAGTTGGAAATGTTTGAACAATAAAGTTGGGAAAAGAAAAGAAAAAAAGGTATTCAACCAACTTGGCCACTTGCACTAATCAGTGGTGTAGACATTATGAGGATAGATGCTCCTTTGAAGGGTACTAGAAAATGGGCAAGACAAAGACATTCAGGGTGAGGAAAAAATTCAATAAATTTAAAGTTATAGTGTTTAATTATTTTTAAATTATTTTTTATTTGATTTAAATTAAATTTAAATATTAAATATTTATATATTAAACTTAAATTAAAAATTAAATTTTAAATTTAAAAAATCGAATCAAATCTGATTTGATTCGTTATCATTCCTACAGAATAAGATATAAATGATGAAATATAATTATTTTAGTTCTTTCTCAGTTGTTATAGATTTAGTTATTAAAATTTATGTATTTATATTATATTTTATATAAAAATTATATGTTATAATTTGTATCGTTATGAAAATATAAAATATATTTTTTTATTTTATTAAATCTAAATATAATTATTATTAAAATATTAAATCATATCTGTTTTTTTTTTATATTATATTCATATCGTATTTTAAATTATTAAAATCTAATTTATTAAAATAATATACATTGCACTTTGACTTAAAAAAATATATAAATATTTAAACACATACCATAAGGTTTTGTGATCGAAATAATGCAAGATTAAAAAAAAATCATTATTTAAATTATAGCAATATAATAATGCAATTATTTTTATGATTTGGAGAAGAGAATTTAATTTTTTTATTACATCAAACACTCGAAAATAATTTTTTAAAAAATAAATATGCTTTTGCCTTCCTTTTGTGTAGTTAATTTGTGGGGCAAACAACAAATCAACCTTACAGTGCTCAAATTATCTATCAAACCCAAATTACAGTATTCATACAATATATTAATAAAAAATAATTGTATGAAATGATTATTATATCATTTTCATTTAAATTATACTACATAATTATATTATTTAAAAAATTAATTATTTTATTACACATTATATGTATAAATCTATTAAAATAAATATTTATTATTTAATTATTATATGTGATATGTAATAAATGATTGATTTGTTTTAATAATTTAATTATATAGCATGGGTTGAATGAAAACGAGGTACATTAATGTAAAATAACTGTATCATACAGTCTGCCATACCAAACGAAAGGGAAAAAGAAACTTCAGCCATTAATTATTTCATCAAGGAAAAATGCAAAGCAAAGATGCTAGTAATTGAGTGGAAAAAGCCCTACCTTATTTCTTGGAGTCATTACTTCTGAAACAGAAAGAAGCGGCAATATAAAGAGCCACTGACAGACATATTGAGATAACAGTAATTTTGGTGGGCATTTTTCCATTGTCATTCCTCAAGGCAATGGCTCCATAAATTGGCTGGCAATTCACCACAATGAACCCTGTTAACAACATCTGCATACCGAGACCTTCCCCATTTCTGCCAACCAAAAACTCTGTCAATCCCCATACGAATGAGAATAAGTTGATTATTGCAGCCATAGTTAATGGAACAAACATGGGGGATGGGACTCCGAACTCAAAAATGCCTCTGCTGTATCTCTTGCTTTGTTCATCATCAAGCACCTTGCTCGTTAGGCTAAAACCATGTGTGGAAATGCGTAAGGACTTGAGAAAGTACTCAACTGAAGCAAACAAAAAACATGACAGTCCCCTTATCATCCACATCCTTTGAGCATTCCACCACCTTTGGACAGTGCCTCCAGCTAGGAGAAAGTCAAGGAAATCTTGCCCGTAAGCGCTGAGGAAAAGAAAAACATACAAGAAAAACCATGGTTCTGATATCTGCAACACCATTTGTCATTTTTTACTTGATCAATATACTGAATTTAAATAAATATTTCATGATATGTACAGATTCATCGATGTTCATACCTTTGGGAAGATACTAACTTTATTGAGGAGTGCTAGCTGGGGTAGGAAAGAATAGAGGGTGACTGGAACGCACCATATAGGCCAGAATGCATAGTGAGAATAACTTAGGCCCATTAAAAGGCCCATGGAATGAGAACCGAAGATGAGAGTGTTATATTTGGAGAAGGTCACTTCACAAAGTCCGATGCACCATCTCTTGCATTGATTAATTATATCAAAAAGGGTAATTGGCACATCCCCTAAAAATGCAGCCCTCTCAGGGTGGCAGAACAAGCCCTTCCATCCTTCACACTGAAGCCGATAACCTGTGTAAAAGTCCTCAACCAGAGATCCATATCTGAAGCCACACTGCATACATGTCAAAAGAACTCTTAACATACTGCATATAAATTTTATAAATTTTATAAATTTTAACCTTTGATAGCATTATGGAGAGTGACTGATGAGTTTACCTTTGATCCCCATTTAGTTTGGTTCTCATAGTTGCAACCTGCCACTTGGTGTGCCAATGACAAAATTTCTTGAGATTTAATGGGCTTGTCTACCACATGGTTTGGGCTAAGTTCTGGGACTTCAATGGGAAACGAAGCTGATGGGCCACCGAAGAGAGCTCGCCGGCAAAAGAAGCAGCCGGATCCCACATAATTCGGGCCCTTTAGCCCGTCAAAACCCATGGGATTGACTTGGAAGAGACGTTTATACTCGGAAGCGTAGATGTCATTTTTGTTAAGGCCATGAAATCGTTGTGGAAATTGAATGTATGCTAATTTTGATTGAATTGCAGAATCTGATAGATAACATAGCACACGAAGAGGTGTTTGGGGATCATTTGAGTACATATCACAATCTTGAGTTAAGATTATTGACGCATTTGTCATAACAGCTGATACACGTAACTTCAATGTCGAAAATTCAAGGAATTAGAAATGATAATAAATAAAAACTAATCAATTGGATAGCAACCAGAAACAATACTCATACCAGAACATTAAGAGCTCCAGCTTTAAAGTGGTGGGGTGAACTGTTGCATTTCTGTCTAGAGACATAAATTAAATTTGGCAAACAATGGCCAGAAACGTCTTTGTCATTGCTCTTATCTAAGATAACCTGCCCATAGTTCATGTCTCATATGCATTAGTAAATCGAGTGTAGCAGCAAAAGGCTGGTTTCCTGTACCGTGTAATTTAATTTGTTATTGGTCATCGGATTGAATTTTGAGCTTGGAAAATGTTGAATGCATACCTGGATGATAGTGGGGTGATGTATGCGAGTAAACCCGTTGGTCCATTTATTAAAAGCTTGGCGTTGTTGATCCTCTGTAATGTATTCATCACTGATTTCTCCTTTATCGACAATATGTTCTACCTTCACTTTCATATTCTCGTACATCATCTGCAATTTAGATTTGTATCCCAAAAGTGGGAGATGTTACATCTATCACTTCTACAATATAGGCCTCACGACATAAGCTGCTACAATATGGCTGAAATCGATGCTATCTACGTGGGATTAAAATTAGCCAGGAGCATGGTTGCAGAAAATTTCTAGAATCAGATTCTTTATTGGTTATACAAAAAATTTTACAATGATAATGGCCCCTTTTATCAGGTTTTATTTGGTGCAAACAAGTACTCCATCTAGATTGAAACTGATCGCTCTTTCATATCTATTATGAGGCAAAATTTTGCGTGAATTTTTTTGACAAATTTAATCCATAAGGGTAACTTTTTTTTTTTAAAAAAAAAGTAGAAACCTACAACAAAGAAGGAGGAGAAAGGCTGAAGTCAAATCTCAATTTCAATGTTTTTTTAAGATGTTTTTGACTACTAGATCAAAAAATCGAAGACTATAAGGGTAATTTTGATGTTCTTAAATTGTTATCTCCTCTGCTTCTCTAGGTAGATTGATACAAGACGACACGGTAGGTGTTGCAAGGCCTAGGGCCTGTATTACGTAAGCGGGTTTCCGCTCTTTATGCAAAAAAAAAAAAAATTATTACGATGAAAGAATGATACTTTGAATTTTTAGCATCAATTAAAATATTCTAATATTATGCATGAATTATTAACTATTTATATTTAGAATCTCTTGTGAAGATATCTTAGAAAAAGGATAGAATTGCCGATCATGGGCAAGTACATACTGGATATTACTGGCTGCTGACTAGTGCTGTTCTAGATTGGTAAATCTTCTAAAAGTTTGTGCCATGCAATTACTAGAAGCACCAAATGCTGATAAAAAAAATCGATTTTTTTAAAAATAATTATAAAAGTATTTTTCTATATTTTTTTCTATTCATTATTTTCTTATTTTTATAATTTATATGATCGAAAGCTAAATTTATCTTTTAAATAAATTAATTTTTCAGAAAAAGTTAATTTTTATAAAAAAAAGTACATTGGTTTTTTCAAAAAATATTTTTTATCAAAAAAGTATTTTTATCTTATTTTATATTTCTCCTTTTTATTTTATTTTTATAAAAGTTTATTTGTTATTAAAACAAGAACATTGGTTTATCCTTTTCTTTTTTTCAAAAAAAGAAAAAGAAAGTGAAATAAATTTTAAAAAAGAAAAAAATTTGAAAAAGAAAAATATAATTTAGATTAACCAATTATATAATGATACTAATCATCTTATTAAATATTTAAATTAAATTTTAAATATAAAATTAGCAATAAAATAGATATTATATCCGTATCTATTATCTAATTCTATGATATTAGAAATAATCTTCTCTTAGGATTGAATCATTCTATTTTAAAATGATAGTTAATCTTTTTGTAATTCAATATTTTTTTATATGTGCATAAAAAATAAGATAATGAGATAATCATTTCATCGGTTTCATCATTCTATTTATCAAACATATCCTTTAAATGTCTAAATATTTTAATTTTATTCATTTTTCTTTTTGTAATAAAAAAAGAGAAAAAAATAAAAAAAGGCTTATTCAACTACAAGGGACTTAATTGGCTAAAAAAAAACTACTAGGGACTTAGTAGCAAAAAAAAAAGTAGGGGCTTGCAGCCGAAATGGCAAAAACTGAACTATGCAATTTGGGAAGCCAAAACAATAAAGGCATCAACATATCTGGGAAATATTTAAATAAAATTTCTTAGATAAAGGTCATGAAATTTATTATTAACAAAATTAAATAAAAATAAAAATTGAAAATATTTTTATATAGATTAAATGTGTAAAATTAAAAAAATAATAATAAATATATATAGATATTTTTAATAAAATTTTTACTGTAAAATAAATATTAATTAAATTTAAATTATAAATAATTTTTTAAATAATTTTTTTACATATTATTAATTTTCACATCAAACTTTATCAAATTATCAATATGAATTTTTATTAAATTATTAAAAAAATTACAAATTTCACCTAAAAAATTTTATATAAATTTGATCCATCTAAATTTAGTTAGGACATGATATATGGCATTGCCAGCCCAAGCAAGCTATAGATATCGTCTTCTTCAAGAAAAGCATAAAATAAAATAAAATAATAATAATAATAATAACTCAAAATTATATCTTATAATTATCTATTTACATTTGATACATTTATGTGCATGAAAATGATATATATTATACCCCTCTCAAATAAAGAAAAGTACTATATTATATTGAAATGACTTGTTTGGATCCACGCACATGTTAACTGTCTATTCATGATTTAGACATATGGATTAGTACTAATCCTTATCTTTAATTTGAAGGTTTGACTAAATCAAAATGATGCGGTCTACTTGACAAGATTGGTTGTTGGGGTTCTTTGTCTGAATCTGTCGTAATTAATTGACTGACATAACAAAAATTATTTCATATGGGGTCCAATGTTCAAATATGTCAGAGATAAGCAGCAAGATGCAACATTTTTTTTTAAAAAAAGAAAATTAAAACTCAACTTTTAAAGAAATAAAATATATACATATAAAATAAACACAGATACTAACAAATATTTACTTAGTTTGATCTAGAGATTAAAAAAATTTATTTATATATATATTTTTTAAAAGTTAACATTTAATAAATTTAAATTTTATATTTTAATATTTATAATTTTTCTTTTATCTTTAATTACGTCATCTTTTATAAAAAACAAATATTTAGTTTTAACTGCTAATAGAGTTTTTCTTATTTTTCTTAAGTTAACTAAACATATAAATGCCTAAGAATGCTTACTTAATAATGCCTAGAAACATAGGTTAAGACATAATCCTTTTTTTTATCTATCTATCATATTCAAATTAAGAATTTAATATTTTATCTGCTAAGAAATTGCTATAACTTGTAACTTCATCTTTTATTTTTTTAATATATATATATATATATTGATGAATACTAGTAATTTTCATCATTAATTTTTTAATATATAAATTATAATCAATTATATTATTTTATATAAGCTCATATTAATCAATATCACATATTCCCTCCGTTTCATTTTTTTATTCAATTTTTTTAGAAGTCTCTAAATTATATCTTTTTTTTTAGCATCTAATCACTTACTTTTTATATTTAAAATTTATTTTTTATGATTTTTTTTTTACTTTTTAACATTTAAAATCATAAAACTTTGATTTTATAAAAAAAATTTAATTTTAATATTAAATATATTAAAATTATTTTTTTTAATTTCATGAAAATTAACACCACCCAAATAATTTAAAACTGAAGAAGTTTAATTTATTTTAAATGTAATTTTAATTATTTTAGATTAGGACAGGCCATTGGCTCATATTATATATAATCTTCTAGTTCATCGCGCCAGTCAGCTCCTAGATTCCATCTACCCCTTTGTTGTATATTTCTTTAATTTCCTTTTTTCAATTTTTATGGTACGTAGATTCCATCTACCCTTTTACTATATATTTCTTTAATTTCCCTCTTTCAATATTTATTGTGGACTCTATTTAGCACCTTTTGAAAGTAATGATGCATTAATTATGATCATGGCGATTATAAAATTAGATTTGATTTAAAAATCAACTTTACCTTTTTTTTTTGTCCATGCAGGAATTTAATTTGGATAGACGAAAATAGTGGCAGTTGCAAATATAAAATTAATGTGTTTATGGAGACTCACAAAGTTTGAAAAATAAAAAAATTTGAAAAATTTTTTTAACACTCTTAAAAATTATAATATATCTTTTTTAAATCCTTAACCATTCTATTTACTGTTACTACTCAATACTCAATTATAGCTAACAGCCAACCGATATCCAACGTTCAGCAAACATTCACCGTAAAAAGCGGACACAAAAAAAAAATAAAAAATAAAAATTCTGGATCTACCTGAAAACTTACTAGCAAATCTACTGTTATTGTTAGACATAAGTAATAGTGAACACTCAAAATTAAATTACTTTATCAATATAATTTTGTACAAAAATTAGGCAAGGAAATTTAGTTAATTAAAGTTTTTGAGATAGAATTAGCAAGTGTTTGAGTGTATTAATTACCTTAATCTTCTCAATCTCAGGGCTCCAAGAATGATAATTAGACGCAAAATACACTTGAGGGCTCCTATCCATTATATTGTGCTCCCTGCAAAATGGTAGCCAATGAAATGCAAACTTAGCAGCCTCCATGAAAGCAAAGAGAGTCAAAGCTGACCCTCCATCATCTGATACATAGACGGAAAGCTTCTCTGTTGGATAATCATAAGCCATCAACGAGAGGGCTGTGTTCACCACATTCATTGGTGGCTCCTTGTGAGGATCAGCCGTGCATATGAACACGTCCAGCCCTGGAAAATCTTCTTCTTTCATGATTCTTTTGAGGCTTTCAGGGAACTCTTTACGACGAATTGGGCGCATTCGAAAAGCTTGTCCGCATGCCCACATGAAGGCCAGGACAAGATCTGAGATGAGCAAAGACAGTGTCATAGAGAAAGAGAGTAAAGTTGTGGAGTAGAGAAGCATCTGTGCATGGCGATAGAGTAGAGCAAAAAGTGCACACGAGTAAACCACCACAAATACGCGGTTCAAGGCCGTCCGCCGCAGCGGTTCAAACGTGTGAAGAGGAGCATGGGCGGTGCATCCTCCTTTTAGACCTCCGCCTTCCATCCTTGTTTGCTTTATGGAATGTATGTGCTTAATACTATGAGTTCTCTTGCATTTAGTACAAGTAATAAGTTTGTCATTATTAATTAATTTATAGGCAAAGGAAGGAAGAGTGATGTGCCAGCACTGTATTCAGCATATAGATACACTTATTAAAAATGTATGGAAAATGGAGTTTGTAATAAATTGTAAATAAATGGATATCTATTATTATTTAACTAGTTTACGTCATATTTAGATAATTATAAATAAATAATTAATAAATTCGAATAAGAGATTTATTATCGATGATAAATTTGGATAATATATAAATAATATTTCTTGAATATTCAATATTCGAATTCATTTAGATTTTAATGAATAATAATAGATATCTAAATCTGTTATTTATTTTCGTATGTAAAATATTTAAAATTTTATACTTGTAAAAGTTTCGAACCTTAATAAATAAATTTTACTTGTTTATTAATTAAGAGTGAATTTGAATTTAAATTTAAATTCTTATTTATTTTATATAAAACTTAAATAAATAGATATTTTAATAGATTCACATATTTAAATAAATAATATTTATTTAAATAGATTTAAATTTGGATAGTGATATTAAGTTTAAACAGATATTTAAAAAATTTAGATATTATGAATATTAAATAAATTCAAATATAAATACTTTAAAAATAATGGATATTCCCTCCGTTATCATCCTTAATGAAAAATGAAATTGTTACATGAGAGATTCGGATGAAAATAATTTTACTTCAAATTTAACATAATTTTTTTAATAATAAAATTAACATTTTATATAAATGAGATCACAATCTAAAAATAATATGAATGGAAAAAAAGTGCATATGCTAAATTATAAACTTTAAATTTGTCGAAAATCATCTTTTAGAAAGGATTACAAGAATTTTTTAGATAATTTTATAAAATATAAATATTGTTAAAGTTCAAATCTCAATTACTTTTGAATAATTTGAACATTTAAAAATTTATATTATATATTAAAACTAACTCATTCGACACTTTGTTCAATAAATAAAAAAACTATTATACCTTCTTAATTAAAATAAAATACCTTAAAATATAATTACTAAAAAATTTAAAATGTAAGAAAACAAAAAATTAAAAAAAATAGATCTTCAAATTTTCTTTGTAGATCAACTATATATGTGCAAATTTTTTAATATGAAATCTACATCATCCATACCCACACCACCATTAACTACCACCAACGATGTATGTATGTCATGGGTCGAGACTTAAGCTTCAACTCCCGTAGGTCCGAGACCTAGGTATTCATTCATCCGACATTTCAGATCAGTCTTTCTGTCTCGGTTCACACCCTTATGAGGTATTGTCCGCTCTAACCCTCCTGACCTCATAGTTTTATCCTATAAAAGACACCTCATAAGAAGAGATGGTGTAATTTTTTTATGCCCCAGTGACCCTCATTTTATATTCGATATGAGATTTAGGACTCCTCCTTAGGTCCGTGATATTCTCTCTCACCCAATCTCGTGACGTCCTCGTCACAGAGATTGGTCACCCTGCCTACCTCCCTCGAGGTGCTTAACGTGGATCGAATGGTATAGGACTGGTCTGATACCACTTGTCACGGGTTAAGACTTAAGCTCCAAACCTACGTGGCTATAAGACCCGGGCATCCATTCATCCGACGTTCCAGATCAGCCTAACCGCTACGGTTCACACTCTTATGAGGTATGTCACACTCTTATACCATCTCTTCCTTGTGAGACGTCTTTTGTAGGATAAAATCGTGAGATCAGGGGGACCAGAATGAACAATATCTCATAAAAATATGAACCGTGATAATTAAACTAATTTGAGATGTCGGATGAATAAATACCCGAGTCCCGTATGTGTAAGAATGAAAAAAATTGACTTTAAAAGAACAACAACCATGTTTAAGAATGAAAAAAAAAAACATTTTAAAATTAAAAAGTATTTAAATATAAAAAATTATCACGCAAGCTAGCATTGTGCAGCGGAGCGCAAGCCTAGTTACTTGCAAATTCTCTCTCAATCAATCTCAATATAAATAATAAAATTTGATGAATTTAAATTAAATTTTAAATTTTAAATTATAAATTAAACTTGAACTCAAACAATAATTCGAGTGCCATCGATTAGACTTTAATTGCAACTTTAATTGTGACACGCCATTGCTTATCTCAGCTTCAATAATTTGTTTGTTGAGCACGATAGACCAGCTTGATCTGACCTTTTCACGCCCTCGCATTAAGTTTTTCACTTTTCTAACTTAATAATTGGACTCTAAGAAGACTCAAAAAGATTACATAAAATTTGGAATATTATATAGAGAATTGATCTAATATAATAAACAAAGTTACAAATTGATAAGTATTATATGTATATCCTAAAATTTTAATCTCTTGAGATAAAAAAGAGCATGATAGAATTAAAGAGAACAGAAAAGAACAGTGTTCCTGATCTGCTAGCATCACTTGAGAACGATAGTAGCTACTGCATAAATAGCAGATGCCAGAACTGTTGCAGTAATGGTGGTGCTAATAGGCATTTTTCCTTTGTCACTCCTCAATGCAATGGCTTGGTAAATTGGCAGGCAATTCATCACGATTGACGCTGATAGGAACAACTGGATAAAAAGCCCTTCCTTGTTGCTGCCATTGAGAAAATGTATCAGTCCGTAGGAGAATGAGAATAGGTTGATTATTGCTGCCATTGTTAGTGTTACGAACATGGGCGATGGTACTCCAAACTCAAAAAGGCCTTGGTCATATCTTTTGCTTTGCTCATTGTCGATTACCTTGCTGGTCACATTGAAACCCTGAGTCGGAATGCCAATGGACTTAAGCAGGAACTCAGTTAATCCAAACAAGTAACATGAAAGTCCTCTCATCATCCACATTCTCTGATCACTCCACCATCTTTGGATTGTTCCTCCACCTACAACAAAGTCCAAGAAATCTTGCCCATATGCTCCAAGGAAGAGGAACATGTAAAGGAGAAACCATGGTTCTGAGACCTGAAAATTAAGCAACTTTTTAACCTCAACCAATGTCATTCGTAAAAATTAATAATCTTGTTGTTTGAAACTAATACAAGTAAAAATATGTACCTTTGGGAAGATACTGACTCCGTTAAGGAGAGCAAGCTGAGGGAGAAAGGAATATGTAGCGATTGGAATTGACAAAGTAGCCCAGAATGCATAGTATGAATAACCTAGCCCCATGAAAAGCCCCATAGATTTGACACCAAAAGTTATGGTACTGTATCTTGAAAAAGCCACTTCAAGGAGGCCGATTGCCCACCTCTTGTTCTGGCCAAGAACATCAAGAGTGTTGAAGGGTACATCTCCCAGAAATGCAGCCCTTTCAGGATAGCAGAATATGGACCTCCATCCTTCACATTGCAGGCGAAAACCTGTGTAATAGTCCTCCACAAGTGACCCATATCTAAATCCAATCTACACAGATCATTGTTCCACACAAATATAATTACAACAGGCATTTTATCAAAGAAAATTATAGATTACTCAAATTTAATCATATTACCTTACAACCCCATTCGGTCTGGTTTTCATAATTGCATCCAGCAACTTGGTATGCCAATTCAGCAACTGATTGGGCAGTAATGGGCTTGTTTACGATATAATCTGGACTTATTTCCCTGATTTCCGGTAAAACCAAAGTTGATGGGCCACCAAACAAAGCGCGCCGGAGAAAAAAACAGCCCGTTCCCACATAATTAGGGCCGGATAGCCCATCAAAGCCAATAGGATTAAGTTTAAACAAACGCTTATGCTCACAAGCATAAATGTCACTCTTATTGAGCCCATGGTATTCTTGAGGAAACTGAATGTAAGCCAAGTTGTTCTGAATTTCAGGGTCTAACATATAACACAGGGCACGGAGAGGTGTTCTCGGATCATTCGAATACATGTCACAGTCTAAGGTTAAAATTATTGGTGCATTGGTCATGGCAGCCGAAACTCGAACCTTTATATATATATATATATATATATATATAGAAATACAACATTGACCATTTAGCGAAGATCAAGAAGATAATCATAATGAATGGTAAACTTTAATTATTCCGTGAGGGCATATAATATATACCAGGACATTGAGGGCTCCAGCTTTGAAATGGTGAGGAAAGGTCTTGCTTTTCTGCCTAGACACATAAACCAGGTTTGGCAACCAATGGCCTGTGATGTCTCTGTCTTTGTTTTTCTCCAATAAAACCTGATCATTACCAATATCAACGTTATAACAACAACACTATCAGTCGTTTGGCACTGATTAATTTGAGATCAAAGAGAAGCTCGGGAAATGTTGTGTTGCAAAACCTGAATCACAGATGGGTGATTTTGACGGGTAAATCCATCAGTACTCCATTTACTGAAAGCCTGACGGTCTTGATCGTTGGTTATGTATTCATCAACTTTTCCGGTTTCAACAACGTGTTCAATTCTCACTTTCATGCTCTCATACATTGTCTACAACAAATTTAACACAAATTCCAAAGATAATAAGTATACGAAAGGAAGTCCAAAGCAAAATAAATAAAGAAATGGTGCGTCGACAGCAGGGTTCGAACCTGCGCGGGCGATGCCCAACAGATTTCAAGTCTGTCTCCTTAACCACTCGGACATATCGACGAATTACTAACTAAAAATTAGCATTTTACCTTTTTTAATTTTGTTAAAAAACATTTTTATATTGACTCCAAAGGAGGATTTCACAATTGTGAATTGAAAATCAGTTTAAGTGCTGAAAATAATCATGTATTTGGTTGATAAAATATTGAATTTTTAATTTTTGTAACTAAATTTAATTTTTATAACAAGTTAAGTACTAAAAAAAGAAATAGTTTAAGTGATAAAAATCCATCGAAAATCAATTTTGTAAATAAAAAAGCTCTAAAGAAATAAAATATATAAAGCAATTAAAACTTTTATCTCAATTTTAAAATTAAAAATTGTCTTAATCTTATGAAAATTAGCTACTTGGGATGGCTTTTAGTTGGATGAGTTGTCATGTGTTATAGAACTATACATATTTTAGCAAATTGCGGGGGATTGGATCATCATTTCTCAGCCTCTCAGGCATCATCCATGTGGAAAGCTGGTACAATAAAATATCACCATTTTCATCATTCTGTTTTCCATTACATCCACGTACATGCAAAGTATAAACCAGACAACTTGACATTTCCGTACTGTAATTTGTTCTTACATCATCATCCATGTGCCTTACTAGGAATTTGGACAAAAATTCCAGCAGTTAGGGAGAATGGCAATTTTTGTTAGGGAGAATGGCGATTTTTTTTTTTTGTTTTTTTGCTTAATTTGAATAAAAGTCCTAGCTAGCTAATTTTGACTAAGTGACGACCTCATCATATCAAATATTGATTGACTTCAAGAATCTAATAGCTTGATTGTAATTAACCCCAGCCGATCATACGGCTGGTTTAACTGTATGCTTTATTTTCTAAATTTTTAGCACCAGTGGTATTTCTTGTGAAAATATGGTTCATTGGCCATGGCTATATATCCAGAGATCAATCTTTTTTGAAAATGAACTGAATCGAAATTAAATTTAAACTTAAATTAAAGTTTATTGGACAGCTAGCCACAAAGAAATATTTTTTGAATAAAAAATTAGATTGGAAACTTGACAAAATGATAAAGATTATCCTTATCTTCAATCATTTTAAAGAGAAACTTTTGATATATAGTAATATTTTTTAATAAGATATATTAAATTTGATAATTTTAAATATAACATACATGATACTAAAATAATATAGGTTAAAGTTTTAAAATAAAAACTTATATGAATTTAAAAAAATTAAAAAAAATATATCTTGTACTTAGATATTTCAAAATGAATTATAAAAAGATAATTTTTATATTTTATTTATTTTTAACATAAATAAACATGATACAAATGTATGAATTATAAGATCTAATATATATATAATGTTACAGCTATATGGATAATGGATAAGAAACTTAATTTTGGGAAATTGTATTTAATTTTCATTTAGCTCAGTAAAAAATGTTTGCATACTTTGCGCATTAAATTATCATGAAAACGGCTCATTTCTTCATGGTAATTTCTATAATTTCAACTTTTAATTGCAATAAAAATCACTAATAAATAAATAAATACTGTAAATATTGCAATAGCTATTAGCTAATTAATTAGTTGGATGGTTTAAGAATGGGTTTACCTTAATCTTCTCAGTTTCAGAGCTCCTTGAATGATTAGATGCAAAATATTCATCCGGGCTCCTCTCCGCTATATCGTTCTTTCTACAGAAAGGTAACCAGTGGGCAGCAAACTTAGTAGCTTCCATGAAAGCAAAGAGAGTCAAAGTCGATCCTCCATCGTCCGACACGTAGACAGAAATCTTCTCTGTTGGATAATCATAGGCCATTACTGATAAGGCTGTGTTCACCACACTCACTGGCGGCTCCTTGTATGGATCCGCCGTGCAAATGAAAATGTCCAACGCTGGCAAATCACTTGTTTTCATGACCTTTTCTATGTTTTCGGGGTATTCTTTACGGTAAACCGGACGCATGCGGAAAGCCTGTCCGTTAACCCACATGAAGGCGAGGATAAGATCAGAGATGAACAACGTTAGAGTTACATAGAAAGAAACTATGGTTTTGGAGTAGAGGAGTATATGTGCATGGCGATAGAACAAAGCTATGATGGCACACGCGTAAACTGTCGCAAACAAACGGTTTGAGCCCGTTCTGCGAGAGGGCTTAAGTGAGTGAAGTAGCGGAGGAGCATGGGAGGCGTAGGCGGCGCTGCACTCTCTTAGACGAGGCCCCTCCATATTTGTTGACAGATAGAAATTAACTTAAGTATATCATCGCAGTCACGGCGTTACTTATAAACCAACCAGTGAAAATGGAATGGAACAAACACGTGTGAGTTCATGACCCACACGAGTGGGAAAGTCTGCTGGAATCTAGAGCAGAACTCTGTTAAATTCTCTAAATAAATAGAATTTACATATTTAGAAAATTAAAAAAAAATGAATTTTGCAATACAAAAAGAGAGTCAAGTTTATAAATATTTGGAAATACTCATAAACTTAGGACTTGTTTGGATAACAATAAAATCCAACCTTTTTTGAAACTGATTGTAACGCGGAGTGCATTTGTATATAAATATTTTTTTATTATTGATTTTAATTTTTGCTATATTTATATTTAAATATATATTTTTATCATTATTTTTAATATTAATATTATTACAATACTCAATCTCATCTAATTTTATCATCATTATTAGTTTTAATATTAATATTATTACAATACTCAATCTCATCTAATTTTATCATCATTATTATTTTTAATATTATCAGAATGAATCTTATAGATCATTCAGATAAATCTTTATTCAATAAAAAAATATATATGCATACGTATAAATCTCACTTAGCTGGGTAAGACACGCATGTTTCCGACTCACTGTCAATTTGAAGATGACATCACATCATTTATGTTCAATAATTATTTCAGAAAAGGCCAAAGTGAATTTTTTTTTTTAAAAAAATGTATATTAGCATCCCAAAAGCTTCCCATTAATTAAACAATTTATGTAAATTGATCCATATGAGATATATATCAGGAATTAAGAGTAAGAAAACCACTGCCAGTTTCTAACTTGATCTCTGTTATAGAATGAAAGAGTCCAAGCCCGAAGTGAAAGTGGTTTTGTGTAACACTTGTATAACATCGTGATCTATTTAGATTTTGTAGTCAAAGTGGTTGTCTCAATATTTTGGTAGGACGCCACAACTCTCAGTGATAACCAAGTTGAATGAAGCTGAAGGAACTGACAATCAATTAGATGATGGATTAACAGGAAAAAAAAAAAAAGATTGGAAGAAGAGAAAAGGGTTCGGAGCAGAAGGCAGGCAACAGTTCACAGAAACAAAATCATGGGGGTCGATAATGCTGCTTTCTTAAGCCTCGCTTCTGACGGTTTAGAAACGTCATAGATAGTAAATACTAGTACAATCAATAAACTACAAAGTCATCTCCTATCGGTCTCAGGGCGTATGGACCACGGAGACCAATCATTCAATAATTTCTATTACTAGTCACGCCGACAGGAAGATGCTGGCGTACGTGCTGAGACTGTCTTAACATTGTTAGTCAAACACATGCTCCACTGGGATGCCGACGGCACATCCATTGAGATGCGTGTGATTTCGATGTGTGAGAATGGAGTGCTTCTGATCATGCATGCATCGTGGGGCTACAATCTGCCCAAAAATGTTGTTGGATAAAATATCATAGTCCTATTATTTTCGTCTATCTCAACGTCTTTCAGAATTCACTCCTCAACATTTAAAAATTTTAAAATAATTATAAATTATTAAATTATTTTTATGATAAACAATAATTTTGTTTATTAAATAATAATTAAAAATTAATAAAAAATAACTGTTTGTTATATAGTAATAAATTTTATCTATTAATTAATTTATTATATAATAATATTTTATTATATTTCATAATTTTTAAATAAAAAATCAAAATAAAAAAAGAAAATTTAAATCAAAAGGACATTTTTATTTATAGCATAAAATAAAGGATAAAAAAGAAAAATAAAATTAAAAGTTGAGCTTCAGTCCATCACTGGACCAAAATCTATCAATGGGCAAACGGGATTTAAAACCCCAACCGTCCTGCTGCGATGACATCCAAATGATTGTCTGTCACCGGTTCGCACAAAATTTTTTAGTAACTGCACCTCCGAGGTGCAGTTGATTCCAAATCCAGCTTAAGATGCTACCTTTGGACCACTTTTTTTTTGCGGCCATAGGCCATAGCCCAAGCGTTTCTTTGTTTTTATGGGCCCATCTTTTCCACTTTCGGTTTTTGCCCGTAACTGCATGTTTCTTAAAACGCAGACAAATGTTAGTTTCTTACTTATTTGTACCTAGAAAAAAAAAAAAAAAAACCCTTCACTTGGACTAATTTTAGTCAGGTTGCTAGAAGAAATATTAGCATTTTTAGTCCATAATTTTCCACCTTGTTGATCACATATAAGACATTTATAGTAGAACCTGAAACTTTAAATTCAAGCCAGTTTATATGATTGTCATGTTCACAAAATGCCAAGAAAGGCCACCCTTGATTAAGGGCACAGTGATAGGTGGGCTATGACGCGAATCGGTTGAACTTTTTAAGATTGACTAAGTATTGTTGAATAATTGACATGATAATGACCCAATGAGTATGTACAGATTTAACCACTCCAATGAGAATTGAGGAGCCATGCAGATTTGGCCAACGTTCGTTGCGCTGTTCCAACTTACGAAACAGGTTCAAAGTTACACAGAGCCATACATTTATACAGAGGATTTGACTGCCTCGGCGTCCCGGATTGACATCAATTCCTCAGCTATCTCTACGCTTACTAGCCAAGCTAGGAGCTGCTGTCAGGCCTCCTATATCCTAATCCAGGCTTCCTTCTAAAGATCAGAAACAGGAATTTATAAATGCAAGGGAGATGTTGACAACAGATTGATAAAACCAAAACAACGAAGCTAAAGATAGAAGAGCACCATAAGCTCTAAGTAGGTCCACTTTCACTCACTACTGACAAGGATTACACAGGCAGAGCACATTTCATATTTTACAAGCACAGGAAACACCAACATTTTAGAACCCCCCCCCCCCCCCCCCAACAAACCACAAAGATCAAAAGTATTCACATTCTCCTAGTCCTAACCTCCAACCCAAACTAATTCATCAAGATCTCTCGGTTCTTCAAACCCAGGTGATGTCTTTTAGTCTCCTATGATAGCTCTAAAAAACGAGCTAGTGATTGGCGTCCGTCAACTTTAACATCCTCCAGAGCCCAAAGTAACACAAAAAGCTTCTACCAGCAATAAACAAACGACAGGTACTAAAAATCAGGAAAAGAAAAATAAAAGGTTCTCATTTTAGTTTTCAGCTGAGTCTGAGCTTATGACAGTCCCTTCACCTTCAATAGAAGCCATTGGAAGTTTGCCTCCTGTACTCATCTTCTTCACATCCTGGCTTGAACAGATAAATATTCTTCTTACCATGTTGCAGAATTCCCTGCATGAACATAAAATCAAAGTCAATAAACTAAATTCTAGAAAAGAATATTTAAATTAAATAAAAGGAAAAACTAAATGCATCATCAGGTTACTTACAGCCATGGGTCATCACCTACGAGCATCATATCCCCTTCATCATCAGTGTAGACAATCTCCCACTTACTCCTGGGGCAGAGCTCTCCCTTAATATTAAACATCTCCTCTAGTTGATCCATAAGCTGATCGTACCCTTCCAACATGGCCAAGTCCACAGCACGACCTACAGCTACCCCCTGCATCTGAACCTGTTCACATAAACAAAAAAGAGAGTTTAATGGAAATTCTTCAAAGAAGCAAATAATTCTTCAATTGAATGAATTAATAATTGCACGAGTATTTTACTTTCAATACCTTTGTACGACTTCTTGTAGAGCTAGAACAACTTTGCCTGCTCTGGATCTCTTTTGCTGATAACTGTAACTGCTCCTGCTTCTTCTCTTTAGAATCTTTTGAAATGTCAGACTTCAGGTCAGAATCAGTGGTTGACAGTGTACTTGGGCCATGTTTTTCGGATGTACCAGTAGTCATAGTAGAAAGTTGTGTATGTGTCCTTTCCAATGGAGTTGAGTTCCCAGAGTGGTTTATCAACTCAATACCAAACAATCTGCAACTTGCAGCTGTCTCAGATTTCTTTAACTTTTCAATTGGATCAAAAGTTGAATCATTGTTTGGTTGTGGGTTTGAAAACCCTGAAAGAACAGGCCAAGCAGATACACTTTTGTTATCCTCTCTTGCAGCAGGAAACAGAGGCTGAGAAACACTCATGCCAGGAGAAGATAGCCAGCTACCTTCATTCCGAGTCTTCGAGACAGAGCTGCAACTACTGTTCATCTCTGTCTGCATGTGACACCACATAGAAGGACTTTCATTTCTTTTTCCTTCAGCATTAATGTTATGTCGTATTAGATCAGGGGAATGCATAACTCCAGGATTCCAAGGAGCTGATGCCGTTGAAGATAAATCTATATTATTCAAACAAAGTGGATAAGTCAGACAAAAAAACAAGAGTATAACAGAGAAGGCATCAAACAAAGAAAAATATGTCTCACCATGGGCAGGAATTTCAGCGTGTGGTCGAGGCCTTTTGTTCTTAGCTGCAACTGGTTGAGCCAGAGTTGGTGGAACAGGAGCAGCAAAAGGTTCTATCTCCCATGGTGAAACCCTGTCAGGTCTTGGAAAAGAGGCAGGTTCATCCCATTGTACCTGTTGACAAGTAGTAATTATAATTATACTGGAAAATAATTTAAATTAAAGTTGAAGAAGTTACTTTCAATGATCGCCATTTTGAATCTTGCCAGCGAGGAGAAAAGTCTTCAACCCCAACAATTGTGCCAGAAAACCTTATCAATCAAGGTACGTCAAGTAAGTATTTACAAAAGAGATCAAACAATCACCAATCCAAAGCAATCATGTGGTTAATTCCACTACCTTCTCTCAGGAGAATCCTCCCCTTCAAACCTCATCTTAAATCTCATGCCAACTGTAAAATCACTGTTAAGAGCCTGTAAATATTTGTTCATCCCGACAATGAACTGACTTGTCCTGATATTTTACACAAGACATTTAATAAGTAAAGAAATATCATTTTCATCTCATTTTTGGCAAATCTGTAAATATCATACCTTGGCTTATAGTAGACGACAAAGAGGGTTTGCGTTGAAACAGCATGAGATGCAGTTGCAAGAACTCCTAAGTGCATGCTCTGACTTGAAATCACTGACGACGGCATGTTGCTCTGTTGGCGAGAAACACACCTCACCCCAACACGTAGCTCCTCATTTTCCCCTCTGGATAACCAAGTATTAAATGAATAGCTCGTTAGCTACACGAGAAATGAACATAACCAGCAAAGGCTGGAACAAATTCAAGGTGCACACAAACAAACATCAAAGTGTAGAAAAAAAATGCAAAATCACTTCTACCTCAGGAACACGAAGGAATCACCGGCAACTAATCTCTTTGAGGTAACAAACGTACTCCATCCTGTTGTGAGCAAATGCCTCCTAGGTTGGCCTGTTCATTGAATCATATAAACAAAAATAATATGTGACAATCAACAGTGGAGGTGTGTTTTGCACAGAATAGACAGAAAAATCATTAAGGCTTAAAGTATCTCACATCTACCAAAACCATAGAAACACTTTAATATCAAACAACTGAACAAGCACGACAATAAAAAATCAGGTGTTTTCATTACCTCTGAAAATATGCTTAAAGCGCCACTCGTAACCATGAAGATCCTTGGCAACCAATTCCTGGGTTGGTGTTGCCTGGTTCATGTCCTGAAAGACATCCACGATAGAAATCAATAAAAAGCAGATTTATGATAGAAGAGGAAAAGGCCAAAACAAATAGCATGATCTAGAAATTGTACCAGTGGAGGAAGGCATTCAGTGGCATGTTTGCGAAGAACAGAAAACCCTCCATGGGTGCTCGTATCTGAGGCAGTTAAAACCTTGCAGAATGAGTGGACAGTAGGTCTTTGAGACTCAGGAGGGCATGGATCAGGAGTTGTTGGCTCTGGTTGCTATATATGCCAAAAACTTAATTGGAAATCACTAATTTCAAATAATAAAATAAAAAGAAAAACCAATTTTTTTGCATTTCAATACAGAAAAATGTTCAAATCAGAAAGGAACAAAACTGGTTCTTACATTTGGTTCTGGCAACAAAGTTATTTGTGCATAAACTTCATCTGTTTCTTGTTCAGCCTACAAATAGAATAAGTTCATAAAAGTTATCCCCAAATCACATGTTGACAGAATAATATAATGGTCCACTTGGTCTACATCACTTAGCATCTGACTGAAGCCCCATTTTATAGAGCCAATAAAACTAATTACTCAAGGAAAATTAATTATTTAATGCTTAAGGTTTACAATCAAGATCAAAAACAATAATAGGATCCAATAATTACTCCAGTTCTTTTTTTCTTCTCCATTTTCGTAGCAACCAAACAAAGAATCAAAACACAACTAGAAACCATAGTTGCTAATATCCTAAGATGCTCCATACATATATTCACTACAAAATCGATACATATATTTATGATGAATCGATTTTATCATGAATCAGTAGCATATCAATGAATATACAAGTGAATCCATGGGTATCAAAATACACTTCCTTGCATTTCTGGTAAATTTGGGTCAGGCCCAATTACCTAAAAATGCAATTTTAATAACTTTTTTACCAGAAAAACTTATAAACATATTCTCCAAAGGTTTTAAATTAAATAATATGAAAATTTTAAACTTTTAATTAGTAAATTAACATGTAAAATATAAGAAAATTTTTATTTAAAAATATAGTATTAATAAGCATGTTAATCACTCAATCTTATTAACATATATAATAAACTTTTTTTTACATTTATTTTACATGTTATTTACCATACACACTAGGGTGCATTTCACCTACAATTTTTTTTTTTTTATAATCCTACAATTATCCAATCATAATAAAGAATTATGTAAGCATCACCGCTTATAAGTGTGGGCACTAGGCAAGATACTCAATTCGATGTAACAACTATTGCTAGAAATTACTACAACCTATACAAATCAAGTTAAAAATCAGATAGAGAAGATCACCAGCAACTGAATGTGAAGAACACGGCAAAGAATCTTCGATGGAAGATTAAACAACGGAATCCTCTGATTCAACTCCTGATTCGTGGACGCTTCCAACTAAAACAATCCCCCACCAAAAATAGCAATATTTCAATCAACAACCCAAGAAATTAACCATTTCCATAAAAAGGCAACAATTTTCAAATAAGACAAAGGAAAAAAAATCCAATCCAAAAAAGAAAAATAAAAATAAGAAAAACGAAAAGATATTTGCCTGTTCCATATGTCCTTGAGGAAAATAATAGACTCTCTCTTTAGCTCGAGGAACCTCAACAAGTGGTCCCGCACATAACTTCCATAACTCCATATATAGATCATCTCCTCCATTTCCTATTACTCGAAAGAAAAAGAAAAGTTTCAAAAATTTCCAGGAAAAAGCAAACAAAAAGAAAAGAAGTTGAAGAAAATCTCAAATCAACAGTCAATTTTGTGCTTTCTTTTTACCCTCAGAGGAGACATTATTTGTCTGCGAAAACGACCCTCCACGATTCGCCAACATTGAACTCTCTCTAATCTCCAAGTCAATAACAAGCAGCAGCAATGTTCAAAAACCTCCAAAAACAAATTAAATCCTCCGAACAGCTCTAATCCTTGAATGGATATACCTTATTATATACATTTAAGGACCATAATAAAACCAAATAATTACGATTATTAACAAAGATAATTAACACGATTTAACTGCTCGACTCTTCGATTCCAGAAAAACTACACTTTCTACACACTTTTTTCTTCTCCCCCTCTTTGCCTCTCCGTAAAGATCGCGAGATCCAAATACCGTAACTGAAAACCGCTTTAACCGTTACAAAACCGCCTTGCTTCACCTCGCAAAACGGCTTTTCGCTTCAGCTTTCTAATCTCTCAATCTCTCTACGTCTATCTGGAAAGAAAACGCCGTTACAGAGAATTCCCTTAAAACCGCTTCGCGCGTCCTATATTACGCGACCTTGTTTGTTGTCTGCCTTTTAACACCGATTCTTTCTACCCTTTCTTCGTTTTTATCGTGTGTGTAACGCTAATTTAACTCTGGTTCGGATTTAACCGGAGGATGAGGGGAGGTCATGGCCTCAGGGGGTTAACGTGACGGACCATTTGACGGTAAACGGTGGAATGCCGTTTTCTAACGTCGTTGTACGTTTCGAATTTGGATGAATGGGCATTGGAATGCGTGTGGCTGGGGTTAACGGAGAGCGTTAGGTGTGATTTCGACGTTAGATATTGCCGTTTCTTGCCGTCTCTTTCGTTGTCTGCTTCGAAACAGGCAACAAGGTTGGCTCGAGTTAACCCGGCAGAAATTTGGGGTCTTTTCATTTTTTGTTTTTTCTTACATTTTATATGGTCTATTTTTTTATTTTTTTTTTCGCAATGGAAGGAAGAATTGAGGTTAGTGATTTGCCCTGGGAAGGTAGTGAAAATTACGGACTTATGCCACAGAGGACTGTGGGATCCACGTGAACACCTGGGAAGTGTTGGATCTTGATCCTGTAAAACCTGTTATTTTTCCCAGACAATCTGCGCGAGCAGGTCGGTGGTTCTCGTCAATACACGTCACACCTATTTGCCAAAGTGGAGTTTACACGTGGTTGAATTTATGTGGGTCCCTGTCCAGATGTACTGTTCCACAAACGTTGTCGTTTAGCGATTATTATTATTATATCATCATCATGTTTTTCACTTTTTTCTTCGGCAAGTAGCAAGCAGTGACCCCCTTGAACCGTCGAGATTTCATTTTTTCAAAGTAAAATTTGAATATTTGACCTCAGTCAATTTATAATATTTCATTTCGTACTAAGTTTGATTTCATTCAAAACACCCACAAAAAAACAATTTTGACGGTTCAATTTTTCTGGAACATTTTCACTTCAAGAAGACTCACCTAAACGCGCGTATTATGCTAACAAATCATAAACCATTTAATTCTTTTCTTTTTTTTTTTTTGTTTTTGTTTTTGTAGGTCACCTCATTGAATTTACATGGAACTTTGACATATAGACCAAATTTTGTCCTTACAACAAATTAAGTTGGGAGCTCACATCATTAGTAGTTGAGATTTGAGAATCTAAGTTTTTGCAACCAATTACATCTTCAGCTCTCATGATGACCAAATTTCATTACTATTATGGCGATGCATTAACGTAAAAGTTAATACTTTGACTTTTTTAAAAAGAATTTTTTGAATTATTCTAATTTTTATGTTAAAAAATTATATATAAGAGAAGGAATTCAATTATATTAATATAAGTTTTACATTACTTTATTTTTAAATTAAATAATTAAAATTAAAATTATTATTTTTTTCTTAATTAATAATAATTTTAATTTTAATCTAATAATAAAAAATAAAAAATTTATATAAATTTATTCAATCTTCAAACTAGAACATTAAATGTCAATGCTTGTAATTATTCCTTACACTCAATAATAGTTCTAAAATAAATCACTTGTATCACGAAAAAGAATATATTATTTAGTGTAAAACGAATTTATCAAAAGATCTCATATAAAGATCGAAGTTTTAGAGAAAATAAAAGAAAAAGAATCGCAGGTTTGGCATTCCACAAGTTGCGATGCATAATGACAATTAGAGCTCATTTTTGTGGAAAAAAAATTAATATGTGAAATGCTTTTGTATTATATATATATCTTTTGTCAATTTGATATTTAAAAGAATAAATTGTATATTTTAATACTTTAATTTTAATTTTGTCAAATATTTTAATATTTTATATTATTATTATCAGATAAATGATTAATATAATATTAATATTTAATAAAATTATGTCACGCAATATAAATATTTAGTTATCGCCATATTAGTTATTCGTAGTAAGCAACAAATTTTTTTTACCTATCATCAATTTTTTTATTTTTTTATTTTGAATTAAAAAAATATATTTTTAAAAAAATTTTGAACTTTTTATTTAAATGTTAAGTATGAATTTTCTATTTAAATGTTAAGTCTTGGGGAGATCAGTAGCAAGTAAGGCATGCAGATGAACCGGTACTAATCTACTTGCTTGGACAGCCATACCTAAAACACCAATGACCCATACGCCATAATAGGCTGATGATGATTTGTTTTTTTAATACCAACTTTAGTTTAATTTAATTAATATGGATCCTATTTCTCCTTTAATTAGCATCTTTTGTAGTAGCACAATAAGCAACTGCTTTGTCCCCCTCCCTATGAGGAGAAAATCTAATACCAATTTGAGATGCCTTCCACACTAGCCATCCTATGTGCTCTTTTTATTATTATTATTATTAATTAATTAAACCACACGACTTTAAATATTGAAATAGGATTATACTAATGAACATTTTATCATGATCCCTTCAATCATAATGCTAGTGATAAATGTTTGATTGTTGGTGGCCAACTATAGGCTGCTACCAATGCCAATTCAACAACCAATACTAAAAAAATCAACTAACTTAATGAATAAGAAAAATTAAACTGTGAGTAACAAACTTAACCCTTTTATAGATTAATTTTAACTTAAAAAAAACATATAAAAGATTTTATTTAATTATTGATCGCAATCAATCTTTACACTAATGTTATGTATAGTCGATCAATCTGTTGTAAAATTTGTGTTGATAGATCCAAATCCAAGACATTATTTTGGATTAAGCAAATTAATCAGATATAATCAAGTCCATGTCAGCCTAATTTGCTAAATAATTAGCTTTAGTGGTGTGGATAAGCATGCTAGCTTTGGGGTTAAACCTCTTTTAAAAAAGAACATGGACAAGAGATTAAGACAAGCCAATCCCCATTAGGGTTTGTGTATGTTTGCCTGTACACTGCGTATAATTATGTAGCAAAACTAGATTTCTTATGCTCAACTTTATTGCTTGACACATCTTATTATTCTCCTATTTATTTATTTATTTATGGCAATGAAATATAGGGTAAGATATGGCTCTTTCTCCTTTCCAAGGGTCGATATTCTCTAACTTTTTTCTTTACTGTCTTCCGCTGGATTGGAAGAGTTTGTATAAGAAATTTGTAATGGAGGATTACGACAATGAGAAAGTGCATCTTAGATGGTAGTGAACTTGAGAGTATTTCAACCAGAGAAACTTGCATAAATAATTTAAGTTCAATCTGTTCTATAAGATACATAGAATATAATTATAAGATCATCATGATCAGCCATGCAACTAAATATATTTTGTAGTTATTTTGATTCATTAAAATTTCAAATTTTTTCTCATTAAGAAGGAAAGATTAATATTATATATTGGTGTCTTTAATGGATAATTTATACTAATACTAAAGCGTCTTACTGAATTAGTGTTTTCAGAATTAATAATAAAGACAAATCATAAAATAAAAAGATGTCTATGGTGCACTTATAGTGTATACTGATATAAATTTATAAAAAATAATAAAACTAGAGTCTTAATTTTGAAATATGCTTCTTACTTTTTTTTTTTTTCATTTTAAAAATTTGCACGTTAGTTATCCATTTTCTCTCATTTACATTTTGGGATATAATTTTTTAATATTTTAATTCGTATCTAAATAATAAAACTTTTATTTATTTCACCCACATAATGGGTATGCATAGGACTCGCTTAATCCGGGATTTTTTCAAAGCATATACTACATTATATTGTTGACATATTATATAAAATAAAATCAATCCATACATAAAAGCCAAAAAAGGGTTTAGTCCAATTAATACTAATTACATTAATATAACAAAATCTTAATATTTGAAACTAAGATCAAAACACTTTTTCTTATTATCTAATTAAAGCCATAGATTTATAGTCAAAAAAAAAATAATGATTTTGATCAGAGGTTTGATTTTTTTTTTTTTTTTTTTTTTGGGGGGGGGGGTGGCTGCAGCCGGCAGTACGTGGAGGGATCATGAGCTGAGCCGCTGAGGAGAGCTCTCCTAGGGATCCCAGCTACGGTGTTGAAAGGGGAACATGCCGCGGATTTCCCCACCATCCCCTCAAACAGGGGATACCCCTTTTGCCGTGTCCCAACTACAAGACTAACACCGCAATTATAATTAAAGAGTGATATTTGGGCAAATTGATATTTATATTGGAGGTTGTATTTAAAAGATATGGATTCCAAAAATTTTATATACAATTTTTTAATTAAATAAATAATAAAATAAGAGATTTAAGGATAAATTAAATTCTTTAAAAAAAAAAAACAATTATAATTTGCACAATAGCAATTTTATGTGCTCGCTGAGAAAGAGCGGGCTTCTTTTCTCTATGCATCTATTTTATTAGAATTTAAAGAAAGAGAGAAATATGATTGCTGGGTTATATATTTTATATTCCCATCGTCATGTGGAGAGCAATTTCCGATGTGATCCTTGCTCAGTTTAATAAACTTGCACACATTAACTAAAAATCGAATAAAATAAAACATTTGTGAAGAAAAATCTGTTTATTGCTTAGATCATACTTGTTTTTTTCTCCTCTTCCTTCTTTTGATTGCTCAAACCCAGGAGAAAGTAAAAGAATTCAAACTTTGAACCCTAACTCTTTCAAACTCGAGAAATTTGAAGAGCATTTCATTTTTAATTTTTTATTATAATTTTATAATTATTTAATCATAATAAAAAATAATATAAAAATCTATCATTTATAGATAATTTTTTTTTATAAAATTATAATAGATCTTACAAAATTTTAATTATAGTACAATAATTATAAATAAAATTTTTCTATTGATCAGATCTCGCCTCACAAGTTAACAAATGCATTTCAAAATTAAAAAAAAAAAGTGATATAATAATTAATATATAATCTTTATTTAAAAAAGGAAAGGCCCCACAATATGATGAAATTTCCAGCCATACCCTTGGTCTTGAGGCTGCCCACCTAAGATTAAAGCACTGTTAAATGTGGGGTAACCTAAGGGAATTAACACTATATATTAAAAAAAGGGAGATGTAATTAAGGTTTAGTCTATGTAAGGTGGGATACCTTAAAAATCACTAAAGAATGAGCCACTTGGGGTTGGAATCCATGTTAAGACAATCATTGAGGTTTAAGAAAATGGTTTTTTAAAGCCTTTTGAGTGGCGCCTAAACCAGCAATTGTTTCCTTGTAAGCATTATTATTCATTTTAATTTAGTTTAAAGTTTCCGACAAATGTGTGGAGGTGGGGCTGGAGAAGCATAGCGGGATTTTGGTCCCCCTAGATAATACAGGTTTTGACTTTTTGTTTGACTAGATTAAGAGTTTCCCAACCGTTGGATCAGATAACTTTTGTGTTGAAGCTAGTGTTTGCCTATGGATGTTGATTCTCGATTCCTTTTTTGTACAAAAATCTTGAGTTTTACTGGATCCTCTTTTTTCTTCTTCTAAATAACGACACGGAATCCACCGTGGCACTTACCATTGAACTCCAGACCCGTTGCCTCCGCCCTAAGATTGTCTCACAAATTTGTCTTTATACAAAGCAGTAATTTATATTAAAATTTTTATACATTACCATTATATAAATTTCATATATTGTGAATGAATTACATTATAATACATCATAAAAAATAATTTTAAATATATTTTTAGTATTAATTACATTTTTAATAAAATTTTAAAATTATTTTTTTATAATGTCATTATTTGATTAAGTGACAATTATTTTTAATAGGATATTAATGTGTGATCTATTGATAATATATAACACTTATTATTTATATATTGATAATTTATTAAATAATAATAATAAATTAACTATTTATATAATAATAATAATGATGATGACGATGATGGTTCTTTTTCCAGACATTTGGCAAGATATTATTGGGTGCACATGCACACCAGGTGTGTTGGAATATGTATACAAAAAAACCCATTATTATTCCTTAACCAAGCAATAATCCCAGGAAAAGGAAAACCAAAATCTTGAAATGTGGCAAGAATAGATCCCTCATAATTGAGAGTTTTAATATAATTATTTTACTCAGCAAGTCATTTAAACCCCAAAAGATTGGTCAAAATGAATAAGCTTACCAGTTACCACTAATCTAAAATCAAAGTCAAATTCCATGTTACTACCCTTTAATTGGCCTTCATCTTCGTTTCTTTTCCTCTTTGCCCTAATTGAAACCCTATTGGCTCCACCATTTTAGTGCTTCAAATTAGGTGAAGGAGGAATCCAACGGTGGAACTGTACATTACACATTTGGGATATGCCTTGTGCCATTCATATACAATATGACGCTTTCATTTGTTGTTTCAAAGTTTTAATTTGTACTACTAAACATTTGAGTAACCAAATATACTCATGAGTGCACAAAGTATGGTATCATTGTCAAATCCATTTATGTGTGAGTGTTTTTTTATGGGATTGGAATCAATTATTTTATGTATAACTAATGATATTATTATTATTTTTTATATTGAAGTAGTTACATACATAGAAATACGCGAGATAGTAGTGTACGAGAATACGAGCTTGATGTTAGGCTGTTAGCTTACCTACCAACAATATGAAGATCATACTAATCAACATCCTATAGTTTTAATTAATTACTACTAATAAATTGTCATGTTCATTTGGTCAACTGGAGAAGCATGACATAAGATAAGAAGATGTCTAATTATTTCAGTAATCATGTAACTGCTGACATATATGTGAAATTGAAAATTTCAAAATCCTGCCATATAAGTTAAAAGTCTGTAACAACCGGCTGATACCTCAAACAATTACTTGAATCAATTAAAAAACTATGGTGATGGAGTTGTATTATTTGCTTGCAAAATGGAAATACCCACTGCCATAAAACTACAATGAAAGGGATTGAATCTTAAAAGTTTGAAGAGATTAATGGCATTACTGCTCAGTGCAAAAAGAATCTTTGAATTAAACCAAGTCTGAAATAAGGATTTTTTAGAGGCATATCCTTGTACTAAAATTATAAAACCCAAAATTTATATCAATTGTTCATTATAATCACTTTTAAAAAATAATATTTAATAGATCTGAGATTCAATTATATCTATCATCTCTATCTGTCTTTAGAGACTAAAGTCTCTTTGTACTAAAAAGATAATATATAAAAACGATAAAGGTGATCTCACTAAAGGTCACGCGATGCCTTGGGCTGCAGTCCTAACAATGTGGGCTTTCTAAAATGAGAAAAGGATTAAAAGTAGGAGGAGTTAGCCTAAGGATGGTCTAATCTAGTCTTAATAATAGTTTATAAGAAAACATTATGGAGGGATTAAGGGACAATAGAGCAGGTAGCTAAGTTCTCCTCAACATCAAGTTGCTCATGCGCATTATCGGATTCATGAGCCACAACAGTTAACGGCACCAAGCAAGTGGGTTTGTTAACTTTAATGTCAGTTTAAAAGTAATATTATGATAATCTAGTGTTTAGTACTATCAACAAATAGAAACTTGAGGGGATAAGCAATTTCATCCAAGGTAGAATATTTTCATGGGAGTAATTTTCAATTGTCTTTGTCTAATTGTCTCCAGCAAGTTGCAGAGAATTGATGTGTCAAAGGTAATAAAGATAGATTATATGAATCTTACTCCTCTCTGGTTATATCGTGTTGTAGAGAAGAAAGCATTGAGGTTTCTTTCATTTAACATAATCAAAGTTATTGATGTTCTGTTTCATAAAAATTCTTAAGTCATGATTAACGACAACAGTATAGGCTTCAGATTTAAAGTAGCAAGTGGGCCATGAGGCAGTGTAAGATCCTGGTGTAACAAGGCAAAAACCTTTGTTTTATAGAAGAACCAGGGAAAGAGACCATAAACTCGTACACATTTCAGGAAATTCCTTAAAAATGAATTTTGGATAAAGGGGTGGAAACAGAAATGACTAAAGAAAGCCACAACAAAGCTGTGATAAATATAGATATTTGCTTCCAGGTTGCTGCACTTAGCTTGAATCAGTACGAATATTCGTTTGGCAAAGATTAATCTAATTAATAATATCTTTTCCTGAAGAATACAAGAGATTTTAGTCAATTGCCTATGGGGATGGTTGCGGTGATTCAATTCCATGCCCATTGCTTCAACTCGAAACAGAAAACAGAAAACAGAAATCGAGTATAACTTTATTGTAAGCAGAGGAATGAGTCCATCAACAAACACGAAAATATAGAGAAATGACCTATATATTTATTGAACAAAAAGATACTGAATCCATTCTCATGCAATGCAGCAGCCTACAAGATTAACATCAAAGGGCCTCTTTTCATTGCATGCTCCAAGCTCTCCATAATCTGTATGCAAGGAAGAATTATGTAAGAAAAGACTAATTCACAAATGCTAGCGATACCAAATACCAATACAACTAAACTCAAAACGAGAGAGTAATGTCACTAACTTATTATTAACAGTAAACCAGAGCCTTCTCCCATAACAAAACCATCGCGATCTTTGTCCCAGGGTCTTGAAACCCTCTTAGGTTCATCATGCATTTCTTTCAGACAATGCCCGACAAGCTATAAACCCATCAATCCCAGTTGGCATGATAGCAGCCTCAGTCCCATCAGCTACCATGATGTCGGCTTCACCTCTTCTGATGTGATTTGCAGCTGCATAAAAGCAGTAATTTGCAATTGCACAAGCAGCTGAAATGGAAAAATTAGGTCCCATTAAGTCAGTATCTATGGCTAATAATGCTGATCCCATGTTGGTGATAGAGTAAGGGACTGAAAAAGCGGTTAGACCTCCCATGCGGCCATGCCTGTACCCACTAGCACCCCAATTCTAGTTCTGTCCATCTGTGGTGCATAAGAACAGAGGGGTTCTATTAGTTCTTGTCTAATGCAATACCATATTTTGTAAAAGTAGTCAGATACTACAAAAACACAAGACTTACTTTCTAAGGACATTAAAACCAAGGTTGGCATTATGGAGGGCCCTTCTTCCAGCAACCGAGCAGTACCTCCAGCAATTATCTAGTCGGCCATCATTCTTCCTATCACTGTATCCTTTAGAAGAAAAATCACGAATTTGACCTGCAAACCGGACAGAATAATTTGAAGCATCAAACCGATCAATTTGTGTGATACCACTGTCTCCCTTAAGAAGTTCGTTATAGAAGTTATCAATATCACTGCCAAAAACTGACACGAGGCCCTTTACTGTTATAACTATTCATTTATTTTGGATATTTTTCTCTTTTGAGAGCTGAGACTGTTGGCGACGGCATAGCCCTGATTGTTCCACACATTTTGGAGCTGAGGAAAAGAGACTCAATTAGAACCCAATAATTAGGAGTCAGAAGATCGAAGAAAGAATTTAGCAAGAAGGTATAGCGGTTGTTTGCTGTAAGAAAAATATGTTGGAATTATTAGATAGTGCAAGAATGTATCATAATGTTCTCATTAACACGTTTGATGCTAAATGAACTTTCGACTACCTTAAATCCTGACTCTGGAGAGAATCAGAGAAGAGAGTGCAAGGTGTGACATTGATACATTTCATGCGAGAAAAGTACAATGTTGAGAAGGGCCTCTTTTCATTGTACGCTCCCTTCAAGCTCTTCCTTTGAGGCCCATAACGTTGAACCATTGATTCAATTGAGGTAATTGGACCCCAATAACGCAATTGAGAAATTACCAAAGAAAGAAAAAAGTCTAATGTGGGAAATAAAAATATTCAACTGATAAATTGATTCAATTCAGTAGGGATTTTAGTATTAATTAAACATATTACAAAGCTTTGTGGAATGTTAAAAACAATCTTAACTTGAAACTCTATTCTAATTTAATTTTTTTTTGTCTAAAATCCTAAGTTTTATATTAAGGATTGGAATTAATATCCTTATTTTCTGAAATTTTGATTACTTATTTAATTTTCATTAAAATGATCAATTTTAGTCTCTCCAATTCAGTAGATTCCAACTTAATTATTGACTTAATATAGTAAAAAAACATTAAGAACCAATTAGAAATAATACATGTATATAAATTTGGTACTAATATTGAAAAGATTCTCCATAAAACCAGTTAAATGAAACTACATTCTAGAGTTTGACTTTTGATTTTGTAAAATATGATTAACTGGAAAGATCTTTTTTATGAAGAAGAAGGTGTAATATCATGATAACCAAATATTTTAATTATTTTTTCAAAACTTATGCTAACTTAATAATTTAATTATTATTTTTATAATATCTTTAAATTTTGCTACAATTTGATATTTTTTTAAGTGATTTTAGGAGTTCAGTTCTCTACATTCGAAATACTTTCATAGAAATCGAATTTTGATCCATAAAAAAAATTATTTTTCTTCCTTCAAAGGTGCCAATCAATTTATCTCAAAATGGACCATCAATTTGGGCCAAAAATAGGCCATCCAATTCCTGGATAGGCCCACAAACCTTATCCCACGTCCAGAAAACTATCGACAAACGCGCGAGTTTCACACGCCCCCCCCTCCCCCCTTATAAAAGCTTCACAGACCAAACAGTGTTAAGTAAACGCGCATTTTTTAAGCCTTAGCACCTTGACAAAGAGTCTTCAGACCAAAAAACTCTTATAAAATGCAAAAATTAAAGTTCATCCCAACCGCCTTCTTTGTTGTAAGGCTCTACTCTTTAAAATAAAAAAACAAACCTTAAAAAACCTTAAGAAAGACAAATGTCAACTCAACCAAAATGAAAGGTAAATGTGAACTAAAAAAAAAATATCATAAAAGAACCTCTGAGAAGACCTTCTAGAAGTCCTTCAGTCTTTAGTCCTCCCAACTTCTGCCACGTAAAACCGCGTTTCGCCGTCATCATCCTCGTATTCACCCAATTATACAAAAAAATTGTTATTTATAAAAAATTATACAAAAGATTTTCACAAAATCAAAAAATTAGAAAGAAAATTTGTCATATGTCGGAAAAGAGAAGGAGAAAAAGAACCCAAATTAAATTTTAAAAATTATTATTTTATATACCATTGATGAAAATTTTAGACTTTATTAATAATTTAAAATTTTCTTAAAATTTTCTTGAGATAGTTTTTCAAAACTAAATCTCAAAACTTGAGATGAATTTAAGAATTTTTTAATCATTTGTATTTCACCATCCATGTAATTTTCCACTTTGACAAGTTATCACGCAATCTTAATCACCCCTTTAGTCTCCCCAACTCAGTTTCCACGAAATTTCTTATTCTCTCTCTTCAAAAACATTTTCTTTCGTTTTCCCTTTCCCCTGTTTTAAACCATCTTAGATACCATACCAGTTTATACATACATAGATTAAATTCTATATATTTGTACCATCCAGTTAGAGAAACTAACTCATCTTTGATACCCAGGTCCCAGTTTTTTTTTTTTTTTCCTTTTGAAGGTTTTGAAAGGGAATTGTAGTTGAGGATGGAGAACAACCAGCAATCCTTTTGGCAATTCAGTGATCAACTTAGGGTCCAAAATTCGAACTTGGCTAATCTTTCTCTTAATGATTCGATTTGGAGCAACAGTTACGTTTCGAAGAGGCCTGATGAAAGGAGGAATTTTGATATCAGAGTCGGTGGTGAAGTGAATTCTGTTAACAACTTGACGTCGAAGGTCTCTGATTTTAATTCTTTCAACAATGATGGATGGAAAATTGGAACCAGTAGCAACAACATCGGGTTCGGTCCAATTGGTCCGATGGGGTCTCAGAAGAATGATGGAATCAACGGAGGGTTCAACAAAGGAATTTATTCAAAGCCAGGGAATAACAATAATTTCAATGTTAATTTGAAGGGGAATAAGAATAAAGCAGAGGATGATCATGGAATCAAAAGCAGGAAGAAGAACAGCAACAAGAAGAACAATAACAATAACACCGACAATAATAACAACAATAACGGAGAAAATAATGATGGTAAGAGTGCTGTTGACAAGAGGTTTAAGACACTGCCACCATCTGAGTCTTTGCCTAGGAATGAAACTGTTGGAGGCTACATCTTTGTTTGCAACAACGATACCATGCAGGAGAATCTCAGGAGACAGCTCTTTGGTATGTCTTTGGCTCTCTTTCAATTCCTGTGTTTTACCAGTATTTTTCTTCTAAGAAAAATGGTCTGCTTTTGATTTGGTTTTAACTTTTTGCTTTTCTATTGAAGATTAGATTAAGTAAATTTTTATGGAAATTTTGAAGTGATATTTATGTTGATTTGTATTCCTAATTTTTTGCTATGTATTATTTATAGGTTTGCCTTCACGTTACCGAGATTCAGTCCGGGCGATAACTCCAGGCCTGCCTCTATTCCTCTACAACTACTCCACCCACCAACTTCATGGAATATTTGAGGTTTGGATTTCTATTTTCTCATATTTCTACATGTAACTGCTAAATAATTTTCTGTCAATTTATGTGATTAATACAATTTCCAGTTTGTACTCGATCTGGGATTGGGTGAAATAATGACTTTTTTCAGTCGTTTAATGACCATCATGGACTTCTACCATTACCGAATTTCACAAGTTCACACTTAAAATGTACAAACGAGGGTGATCAGAATGGTTGCTGTGCAACTTTCACTGTAGGGTGGCTCGTAGCTTTATATAGTTTTCTTTAAAAGGGGCTAGGGTTTGGTCACTTGTTAGCCTGTCACTATTTCTTAAATGTGATTAGCGCTGAACTGTGTTTCTAACGATGTTTTAATGATCTTCTATTTTATTTAGGCTGCAAGCTTTGGAGGAACAAACATTGATCCAACAGCCTGGGAGGACAAGAAATGCCCTGGCGAATCACGGTTCCCTGCTCAGGTATGTGCCAAAGGAATTATTTGTTTGTTATGAAAAGCAATATGATGTTTTCAATATCTTTCAAGCAAAGAAAAAGAACAAGCAATGCTAATGCTTTTTTTCCCTGCAGGTTCGAGTTATTACAAGGAAATCCTGTGAGCCGCTTGAAGAGGACTCCTTTAGGCCAATTCTCCACCACTATGATGGTCCAAAGTTCCGCCTTGAACTAAACGTGCCTGAGGTAAAATTTCACACGATAAACAAGTGTTGCTAACCAAGAAAATTTCCTACCTAGCCCATTTTGTTCTGATCTTAATTTCTCCTGTTAAAATCTGCAGGCACTCTCCCTATTGGATATATTTGGTGAACAAGAACCTTGAGCAGTATCCCATACTACAAAGGCGTACAGATAGTAAATACACAAAGAGTTGAAGAATAACTGGAGAAATAGAGAGTATATTGGGAATTTAAGACAGTATCTAGGGTGGGTGAACTGAATGCATAGATCCACAGCCTAGGAGATGTAAAACTTTTTTATCACAGGATTGCTATGGTTGCCCTTTTTGTCACTGGATTTGGCTTATACATACATATTACATAAAAACTAATGATAAACATCAACTTTATTTGTGATGTTTTTATATAATTTGAGTTCTATTTGCAGTTTGCTGCCGTGAATCTAAAGCTATAATTACATTTTCTTTCTCCCATTTGCCTATTGGGCAGTGGTCACTATGTTTTTGCAAGTTCTTATTTGGCATAAGAGCTTGGGAAACAAATGATGATTTGAATGACTTTGCGTTAATGCTCATTCTCCTGGCAATTGTATATGTTAGCCATATACAGAAGTTTAATCCCAGAACATGTTGTATCATTCGTATGCAAAATAAAACAGAAGGGGTAAAATTGATCGTTACAATCTTTCTTAATATGTAGAGTTAGTTCACATGATTTGGTTTAAACATGTTCCACTCTCTGTTGGCCAAGGGTAGCTTCCATCTGCACAGCTTTTCTGCAGTCAAAGAAGCTAGGCAGGTGACCAAAAACTTGTAAGCGGATAAACGTTTTTATGTACCGGGTGGTTAACTTAGGCTATATCAGCCCAGGCCCTGGAAGTTTCCCTATCTCTCTCAACAAAATTTTTTACCTACTGCAACTATCGGATGACTCCTCCAATTAAGGGCGGTAACACTTTTATTATGCCAAATTTGTTGCTGGAGAGATGTTGACTGTCCTAAGTTGTCCTCTTTTTTATCTTCAATGGTGATTTGGTCAGAAAAGTGAAGTTCTAAGGACGTCATTTTGATTGTCTATATTTGCTTTTGCAATTACTTGAATCGTTTTACTTAAATCTAGAATGCCCTTTGCTAATTTCCATTCGTTTGGTTTTAAAACTTAATGACAATTTAATGGTTATAAGTTAAGCATTTAAAAAAAAATTCTTGACTTCAAGTTGAAATTTCGAGTTCCATTTTCTTCAACTTGAAATTCATTTTTGTTCCAATTTCTTGTTTCAAGATGCTATTGTTATCCTCTCCATTTATTGATCTGCTTGAATAAGAGAGCAAAAATATCCAAACAATGGTGTGCGAGAGTTTAATTAGTCTTAAATAGAGAAGATGTTCATGCAGGTTAAAATATCTATTCCTATTCATTAAAGGATCTATCGTTCAGTGGGAGGGCAGTGGACTGGATTCCGTTGAGCCTTATATGAATTATATATTTTTATTCCACATTTCTACTATTTTCTTTGCTTCGCATATCTTTTTCATACGGTTAGCCTACCAATTTCTTCCCCTTTACTTATAATCAAATAAATTTCTACAAACAGACGAAAAACTATCAAATATTATTATATGATTACATTTCATTAAAAAGGTAAAAGAAGAAGGAAAAAAACTACACTCACAGTAACAATCTCAATTCTATTACATTACATATGCTAGAAGCCAAACATGTGAAATTTCTTCGTCTTCCTCTCTTTTATCCCACTTGTCTTTCAAGTTTCAAATCTAAGCCTTTTCACGTACTCCCCAAACTATTGATAACACAAAGTTACAAGAAAAGAAAAACCCACGAAAAGACACAAAGATGTAAAAGCTCTAACTAAAGACAAGCGGGACAATGAACCAACCCATTTTCATTACACTTGCCACACCTCTCCCTCTTATCCCCACTCACCACCACTTTACAGCTTCCTCCACACTCCAAACACGGCACGAACCTTGCTCCTCCGCACCCTCCACACGCTTGTCTCCCCAACCCTCTCTCTGCGCGTGCCATACTCAGTATCTTCCCCAGTTTCCCCGTCTCGTTCAGCTCCCTCACCTGCTCTGCTCCCCCTAGGTATCTTCCCTTCACGAATACCCTCGGCACGCTCGCTTCGTCCCCTAGTAAGTTTCTTAACTCGTTCAGGTACTCCCCATGCAAGGACACGTCTCTCTCGTCAAACACCACGCGTTGAACTTCGAATATCTCTCGGATCTGGGTGCAGTCCTCGAACGTGCGACGAACGCCCCTCAACGACGTAGTGTAAATGACCACCGAGTCTGCCCCGCCTGGTGGGCACATCTCTGGGAACTCGCTTAATGGGTCTCGTTTGCTCATTAACTTATCGTAATTCACCATCCTTCCTTCTTTTTCCCTCTCTTGCCTGTCCCTTATTATGAATATATTCTCTTTTACTGACTGGAACCCTGTTGGCTGAGCTGAAGCTTGCGGCTCCGGATTCTTTAACTCGGTGGTTTTCGTTTTTATCTCCTTTCTTATTGACTCGGTTTTTCTTAACTCGTTTGCAGCTGGTTTTGAAGACAGTTTTGCGTCTAACTCTTCTAAGGTATGGAAAGTTAAGCTCTTCCGTGGCTGTTGCTTGTTAACTTGTTTTGCTGGTTTTGGAGGCGACGTGGGAGCTTGGAGATTCTTGTCATCGTTGTTTTTGTTGTTAATGGTTGGCTTGAGATCTTCTAGGGCTTTGCTAACCTCGTCCCAAGAGTGAGGAGCAGTTTCAAAGGTGTCGAGTTTCTCAAGAATCACGGCCGGCAAGTGGGTGGGCTTCTCTTTTTTCTCTTGCGGGGCTTCCTCCACCTTAACCCATGGTTCATCTATGGCGTTGATGTCGAAGACCGCAAAGCTTGATGGTGGCGGACGGTAGATATCCACGGTAGCCTTGCTGCGTTTGGAGGCGGAGCAGCCCATTTTTTGAGAGAATTTTGAAGAATTTTGGTTTTTGGATGATATTTCTCTGAGGGTGGGATTTGTATGTATTTTTATGGAGGCAAGCGGTACGTTGTACGAGAGAATTTGTGTGGTATGGAATTATGGAGGAAGGGTTGTTTTATCTTTGGACGTTATATTTTGAAATTGATGGGATTATTGCTGTAAGCCTTGGGATGATCTAGTGGTGTCTGGTTTAGCCATGTGGACGTGTCAATAACAGACATGTCAATTCATGATATCTTGAAAATGGCTCTGCCGATTGGTTATTGGATATGTAAGGTGGGGATAGCGGATTTCTCTCTGTTCAAAATGTCTTCCTGAGTTTGGGCTCATCAAGCCCACTCTGAGCCCATTTTTCAGTTTATCTGCCTTAAATATTTTAATCGTAATATATACAAAATAAATTTAATTCAATTAATTTAAGTAATTATTTTTAATATTTAAATTTAAAATTCAAAACCCAATATTTATAATTCTTTCACTATCCTCAAATTTTGACTTTTTTTGAAGAAAAAGTCAACCAAATATTTCCCGTTCATTCACCTATGACGTTTGCAGAAAATAATTAGATTTTTTTTTTCAGCACATTGAATTAGACTCAATACGTAAGCCATGGAGTTAAATTTTTTGCATCAGACAGCAATTATGTATTATTCATAAGTAATAAGACCTAGGATCCATTTAAATAGACAATAATATTAATTTTGATGAAATTAAAAATAAAAATGAGATTGATTATTTTAAAGATAAAATTAAAATTAATTATAAGATATGTATTTGAATATAAATATAGTGGTGATGGTGAAATAAATTATAATAAAAAATAATTATTAAAAATATTAAATTAAATTTTGTGTATAATGAAAATTTTAAATTTTCATCTATAAAATTAATAAATTTTTAAATATAAATAAAAAATAAAAATAGTATTTATAAATTTGTAAATATTGTTTAACAAAATAATATTAAATATATGAAATATAAAATATAAAACAAAATAATTTAAATATAAATATAAAATAAAAATAGAAACAAAAAACAAAACAAATAAAAAAATAAAAAAATGAATTATGGGCAAAATATCCAATCCAATGAGTATGTAGACATTTTTGTTTCACTTTTAAGGGTTTATTTGTATAGTTAGTGAAATTAGTTTCAGTGAGATTAAAAATAATGATAGCAGTAAAATTAGTTATTATTATAATAAGATTAAGTATTATAGTAATGAGATTAAAATTAATGATAGAATATGTATTTGGATATAATTGTAGTGGTGACGGTAAGATAAAGAATAATAAATATAAAAAATTATCATTAAAGACATTATATTAAAATTTATATCAAATAAAAAATTTAAATTATTTTACATTTATAAAATTAATAAATAATTAAAAATTACTAAAATTAGTTTCATTTTAAATAATAATTTTATTAATAAATATTTAAAAATTAATAAAATTGATAATAATATATAAAAACTATTTTTTACAAAATTAATATAATTATTTTATATTAAAATATTAATTTTGTTTCAAAATAAAATTTAAAAATAAATAAAATGAAAAAATCTTTTAAATACAAAAATCAAAATAAAAAAATGGATAGGAATTGACTAAACACATTTCATTGCTACATTAAAATCTAAAAAAAAAAAAAAAGACAACAAGGGCATATTTGAAAAGATAGGGTCCACTGGTGGTGAGCTTTTTTCACTTGATCTCGAAGAACCAGTCAGATTTTAGAGCTATGGGACAGTGAACATGTATTTCTACTACATTATTCATGTAAGCCAAATGCATTTTTCTGCATAAATTTTCATTATAAAAGCAGCACCATTTCAATCCATATGCAGCCTAAATTTATTACTGCGGTGCAGTGCTTAACTGCACTGATTGTCATCCAAACGATACAATCCCACTGAAAAGGTGCTTAAGTGTATCACACTGGAGGAAAAGTGAAAACCAAATGGAACCTAAAAGCAGAAATCCTTGGATAGCTGACAATTTTCCCGTGAGCAAGTTGATCTCTTTTGCTTGCTTAAATACATGAACCAACCAATAGGCAACAGGCAACATAAACGAGAAACACTAAAAATTGAGAAAATTGTCCCCTTTTAGTCCGAGGCAAACATAATTGAAGGAAGATCCCAAAATTTGCCTTCAAATTTTAGATGCAAAAATTTGCCAACGGCCTAGTATCATATGGCGCCGATCAAAATTTTGAAAACAACACCACTTAAATTGTCTCCCCCTTTCATTTTCTTTCCACTAGTTTTTGCAATGATTCCAAGTTTTGAATACTAGTTGCAGCCCTGTGAGTGAAGGTGAAGGTGAAGGTGAAGGTGAAGGCTTAAGAAAAAATTTTCAATGGGGAATTGTTCTCTCAAAGGGGTCACTGGGGAGTGCGGCAACTCCATCTGGTTTTTTAACAGATGCTGGTGAAATCATTGATGTCAAGGGCCCTAAACTAGCTTGAGAGATTGTAAACAATTTTCCAGGGTATGTTATTTGCAGAAGAGGTCAAGATTCATTTCCATTGCCTGAAGATGAATGCTTGGTTGATGGGGGATTTTACCATCTTCTCCACCTGGAGATGGCTCAAAAGTCTTGTGACTCTGGGGTAAGAAAACAGGTTAACAAAGAAGCCGTGAAGAAAATTGAAGAGGATTGGAAGGATCAGATTGAGCCACCAAAGATGTCATCAACAGATTTTGTTAAAAGTTTGTCACGTGTATCGGCTCTGGGAGTGCTGCCATCGCAGAAGAATGGAGTTCGGAAAGTGAAATTGGTGGTTAGCATTCAGCAACTGGAGGATATTTTGTCAGAACTAGTGAACACTGAGGCCTTGATTGAGAAGATGGAGGAAAATGACGGTGGATCTTCACTATTTTTTTTAGGAATAAAAGACTATCTTAGCAAAAAGAGCAGCTTCGACGTCAAAGCCTGGTGGTTCCCTCTGCTACCAGGGAAGTTACAGCAGTTCAATATATAACAACTTAAATCCAATCCGCACTCAGATTAAGTAGGCCGAATAAGTTACAAGTACAAAAATACGTGCTTTCCAGCCAAAGTATTTCACATACATTCTTGTTAAGTATCTCTGTATCCGCATTGATTAAACGATCCACATAATTTCCAAGGAGCTATATCAGCCCTTCATTCTAAAATGAGATTCAAAAATAGTCCAGACTCGAAACAGTGACTTAGTAAAAGGCACATAGCCGCCATGCCATAGATACTGAGGTTAACTTCAGGTTTAAAATTACACATTTCAAAAAGGGCTTCACAGTCAGTCACCAGATGACGCTGTCACATGGTCTGTGACTCCATCTTCCTAACAGCTTCCTCAATGTTTGGCATATTCTTCCTAAAGGCTGACCATTGTTCTTGTGTCAAACTTATTCCTATTGATACAACACCAGAATTTAAAACTAGTATTAAACATGAAATTCTTCACATCAATGGTACAAGCAAATGTTAAAACTGGAAATCAAGTTCAATCATGAAGAATATATTAACACTTTAACTATAATATCCAACAATCATGCACAATACACACAAAAAACACAGAGAGAGAGAGATAAAACTGGCAATCGAGTTCAATCATGAAGAATATATTAACACTTTAACTAGAATATCCAACAATCATGCACAATACACACACAAAAACAGAGAGAGAGAGAGAGAGAGAGAGAGAGGGATTGTTTCAGGGCCATTATGATAGAAAATTTGCCTTGAAATACCTGCATAAACTGCATAAGGCTTACAAACCAAAATAATTACATTTCTATTTAAACAAACATTATCCTAGACATATACAGCTAGTATTGAACTCATCTGCAAAATCCACCACGCAACAAAAGACAAACAAACTGACAAAACAACGAAACTCAAGATACATAACAAAGAAATAAAACCCACCCATAAAAAAATGCAGCTTATAGAGATAGCATATTGCAGGTAACTGAAGAAAAAAAAAAAAAAGAGATAAGGCAGTGTATTCACATAGATTTAGTAAAGAAAAAAAAATAGCCTATTTGATAAAAATAAAAACAATTTTCCTCTGCAAGTTTGAAATAGAATTCACTGCACATGGGTGGAAGCATCCATGAACTGAGTTATGCAATCGGAATCACTAGAATACAATACAAGTTGAGTGACAAATCAGTGATCACATTTACCTGAAGAGCACATAGAGAACAAAAAAGTGTAACCGGGCACAGATCAAGAAGCATGATACATTGAGACATTAGCAACAGTATGTGAAAGTTAATAAACACTCATAGCAACATCACAAAAGTGGCAAATATCAGTTACCATTCGAGCAGATTTTGAAGCCAAATTTCCTATCAGTTAACATTAAGTTAAAAATATAAAGTACTTAAGCACCATAAATTTGTTGATCTCGTAGAACAAAATAGCAGCAATCCAGAAAATTACTGCAGATTCAAGTCATCTTTTATTCCATTTACAAGTTGAACACATAGTAAAACACAGCAAGGGTTAACTTCAGCCGCATACCTTGTTGAGAAGAATAAGTTCAACATCTTTTAACTACTATAATAAGTCTTCTTTATTTATTCTTCATCTTTTCCAGTTTAACTTTAACTTGAAATCTTAGAAGACAAAAGAAAGAAAACCAAGACATACAATTAGCCTGAAACAAACTAAAATTGAAGCTAAGCAAAGCATTTACCTTTAGAACTAGGAAGTTCTTTGCCGTCCTTTTTGTAATACTCCCTTATGGAAACCAAAGTTTTCCCTCTGAATTCTTGAATCGTCACCCTTCTCTTCTCAGACAGCTGGGAAAAGAGCAAAAGAAAACAATAAACAGAAAACCCTAAAAACACAAACTTTACTTAGAACCCACCAAAAGAAGAAAAAAAAAAAAGACAAAAAAAAACCCAAAGAAAGAAACAAACCCTGCAAACAATGAGATCACCATCATCATCAAACTCTTTGTTGTTGTTATCATTATCACCGTCTGCTACAGCTTCTGCTTCTTCTTGTTTGGCCTTTTGTTCTTCAAGGAAAGAATTGACGACATGTCTAACATAAGCCCTGTACTTGGAGTCGGAGAGGTTAAGTTCCAGTTTCTGGGAAGCCATTTGTCGAATCTTGTACTCTGTCATTTCATTCATGTCCGCTTCTTCCAGTATTTCCCTCACCGTTTTCTTTATCTTCTCTCTCGTTTCTGCGTCCATTTCTCCGCTTTCTTGACTGTGGGTATTCGGGAAATCTAACAATAGATCGTCAGATGCAAGAGTTAAGCTTCGGGACTGATTTTATCTGATATAGGGAAATTTTTTATTATTTTAGGGTCCGGCACTGTCTGGGTTTTCGTTTGTTATTATAACAATAATTTTATTTATTTAATATGAATATATATAAATTAATTTTTTAAAATTATACTCAAATCTTTAAAATTTATAATATAATATATATATATATATTGATTTGTCAATAAAAAATAAATTTTATAAAAATAGTAAGAAAAAAATTAAATCTTTCCTTTAGATATTTTTGTTTATAATAATATTTATACATATAGAAATTATATCAAATAAAAATAAATTGTCTTTTTTAAAAAATAAATATTTATATTATTAATGATAAATTAAATAATAAAATAAGTATTAACACATTTTTACTTTAGTAATTTTGATTAAATTATCATACAAAATATGAAAAATATTAAAAAATATGTGAGAAAAATAAATTAAAAAAATATTATTTTTCATAAGAATGAAACTGTAATAATAATAAAATATAACTTAGAAAAAATTTATAAACAAAAAAAAAAACAAATTATAATAGTAATAGAATATACCTTAGAAAAAAATTACTAAAAAAATAAAAAATTTGATATATAATACATTTTATTTGTAATCTTAAATTTGTAGAAAGTTTTTTTAGTAGCAATTAGGATTAAATAAATAATTTTTAAATTAATTTTTTAAAATTTAAAAATAATATAATAAGTGATAAAGATAATATTAAATTTTTTGTATTTGTTTGAAATATAAATTTAATAATTGGAGTTCAAATGAATATAATTATTTTGATAATTTTATTATTTAAAGATTTAAGATAATTTTTTTTTTAATTTTTAAAATCTTACATAAAATAACTTGAATTTTTAATAACTTACATAAATTTTTTAAAAAAGATAATTTTTTAAATCAAGATAAAAAATATTGTTAAAAGATTTAGATAAATTTAATCTTTGTAATTTTTAAACATGTTTGAAAAATTTTGATAATTAAATAATTTTTTAAATAAGGTTATTTAGTAAACAACTAAAATTATTTATTAAAAAAATAAAATTCATTTTCATATATTTAATTTTAGAATATATATCTCTAAATTGATTTGATTTTTAATTATAATTTGAATAAATTTAAAATTATTTAATTTGTAATTAAAAAAAATATTTTATTTTTTAAAAAATCTATCTTATGTGTCATTTAAGAGAGTTATCCATATAAATGTTTATGTAGTAAATTTATTTATGTATGTTGTTATATAATATATATATTAAATTTGAGAAAAGAAAGACACGAGCGTTTTTTATTCCATACGCATTCCACGGGACACACTTTAAAATAATCTATTATTTTATTATTTTTTAAGATTTATATTTGATATATATTTTTAATAGTCATAAATTGTTATATTATTAATTTATTTTAATATAATTAAATATTTAAAATATTAATTTTTAAAGATTTTAAAATTTTAATTAATAATACGATGATTTATGATGCATTAATAATATATAATATTTATACTGATAATATATTAAATATAAATTTTATTAATTAAATATATTATTTTATTATTAATTTCAATCTCGCTATTATAGTTTTCAATTTCAGAATATCAATATCATCATTTTAAGTTTTAATTTTACTAACATCATTATTTTTAATCTCATTACATTTAATTTTGTTATTACATGTAATTTTTATACGATGAATTAAAATGTTTTTTAAATAACAATTAATATCCATATACTTTTCTTTTTGAGCAAAATCGAAAGCAATCTAATTGTCTTGGCTGATAAAGCAAAATGGAAAATGATTAGTATCCAAGGATCATGTGCACTGATAAAGGTCAAGCATGGCTGATGTCACTGTGCACTAGCCTTCTCTCCTAGCCTTTTATTCCAACTATATATACTGTGTTTTTTTTTTTTTTTAGTCTATTAAGATGGAATTCTTGTCTTTTTGTTGCTGTAATTACATGGATGTTGGGATTGTTTGTTAAAAGGGCAAAGTTTTAGGGTTGGAATACCATTGTAGTTAAAATGCCTATTATACAAAGCTTTAATTTTAGGGTATTTTGAAAAGATAAAAAAGAAGGATGGTTAGAGGTAAAAGTGTGGAGTATTTTTTATGTTTGCACTCTAACACATAAGTTAAAATGAGTGAAGTCGAAAGAAGAGTAGTAAAGAAAATTAAGAACAGATTGAACTTATCTTAATGGTGTTTGGACTTTCGTATTTATAGATAAACGATAAGGGACCATTAGGGGATAATAAGGATGTAGGTAAGTTGATGTAGCATTAGGTGTGTCAGATTGACTTGACATGTCAGGTTAACACAAATATCAGAATTACTTTTGACTGTCTATTGGAGGCTTCTAACATAAAAAAGACCACTATATCATTTTGACCACTAAATGCCTCTAATATTCTGTACTTTTATCAAGTAATCTGAGTATCAGACGACTAGGTATGTGATTGACACATTCTATGCAAGACAGATAGGTAAAAGAAAATGACATCAAATGTGATTCTTCGTAGCCGATGTCATAGAGGAGGTTAGTGTTATGAGACCATTAGTCCTTAAATCGTGGTCCGACCTGGTGGGGGTCTATTCTTGGGTTTATATTTTGGTTTAAGTATATAGCCAACTTAAAGGTTATTGAAGTGTCAATTATTCGAGATGATATGAGATTACTGTTAGAGTTTGTCTGATCGATGTGAGACTTGTGTTTTATTTCAAGAGTTTAGATTAGAGTCTTTACTTTGAACTTTGACAACGAATTGGGCATTCGGCTTGTCAAGGGGAGTTGTCCGGTTTGGTCAGTCTAACTTGTAGTTTATTAGGTTTGGTTGGTTTGGTAGCTTTAACTGAGAAAAGAGGTAGTTTGAGCGAACAAATTTAAAAAGGGAAGATGAAAAAATGTCTTCCCATATTTGCTTTGACATGTGGCATAGTCTATGTCATTCATCAGATCTGAGGCATGATTATATAAAAGGCTTTGGTGCTTTCGTTTTTCACTTTTTTACTTTCCTTGTTCTCTGTTTAATCTAAATTTTTTTATCTTAAAAGCTTTCTAGCCTTAGGGTTGTTCTTGTAATCGCTCGTTTTCTCCATTTTTTGGGGTACATATTTTTAATTATGTCTTCTAGTTTTATTTATGAGGAAGTCAAGAGTTTTAGGGTAGAACCTAAAGGGGTAAGCTCAGCCAATACGACTATGACCTTATTCTGTTAGTCATCGGAGGTCGTGATTGTCAGAAGATGGCTTTTTGGTTTAACCCAATGTTTAAAGAAAGACAATAACAAAATGAAGACAATGCTTGGGTAAAAGGAAAATAGGTCCTGATCATAGAGGAACGGTGTTGTCAGATAGATTTTGACATATGAAATCCACCTTCTTTTCTCATCTTTTAAATTGGTCCATTTTCTATAACTGACTTTCTTTTATTTTTAGTTGTTCCCTCTTCTGGAGTTCAGTCTCATCAATTTTTTTTTACTTCTGCTTTTCCACCTATGATGCTCTCGTTGTCATTCTTATTCATCTTCGATCAATTTTTGTTAAGAGTACTTTTTCTCATAGAGGTTCCCACCTCATCTTTTTCCCCTAAAGTCGTGTTGCTTTCAACCACAGTTTAACCTTAGAATCTTACTCCTGCTCAAAAGTTAGCTTTCTGACAGTAAAAACTCTGATGATGAGAAGAGTTTCGAGGAGAAACAGAAAAAAATAAGTACCTTGGCTAGGAAAATTGATGGCGAAGAAGGGAATCTTGTAAAGTAAGATGAGTTGATCGAGGTTCCAATATATACTCATTGTGATCTCGGTATGATCTTTAAAGGTGTGATAAGGAAACTAAAAGAGTATGGTTAATCTTGAAGACTATCCTAACATGTATTCAACTCATCACGTTCACACTTTGGTGACGACCTTCTTTTTTCCTAAAGAGGAGTATAACATGTTAATGTTGAATTTCTTAGATTAAGTCACTGATAAACTATAGCCATATCAACTCTATGTATATTGGGATTCATTTGTGATTGATATGAGGTTTTCACTTTATTTTTTGTTTATTTCAATTTTTAATTCTTATAATTTAACTATCACTTAGCTCATTCTCAACTCCATATGGTATATAATAGGCTTTATCATTCTTTATCAACATCTAAACATTCTTCCCACTCTTCCTCTATACAAGAAATTTTTTGCCATTATAAAAAACCTTAGTAATAAAAGGTTGGTATTATATAATAGCTTGGCCCAATAAAAAATTATCCGTCGATTGCCTAAGCTCTATAAAAAATTGTAAGCTGCTCTTTTTTTACCTTTAAAAGCAAAAAAAATAAAGATAATGAGATCGAAGTCGAGATAGCTACAAAGATGGAGCTATTGGAAATAATAAATAAGTCTGTTATTTTTGTGGATGTACTAGTAACTCTCTTTGTCTTAAATCTATCATATCAAGATAAAATAATAAAGTACACCTGTAAGGGGAGCTCATCATTGATTCCCATAGGCTAACCCTTCCCAAAGTAATAAATGAGACGAAGTACTGTGTTGGGTGTAAGGTAACCTCATAGGATTTTATTTTAATTTGATTTTTATCCAACTTTTTTAACTTGGTTTTACAAAAATGTCCATCAACAAAGACTTCAACTTTTCTTTTTTTCTAACACGTCCCCAGGCCCAAAAGGGCCTAGACCAAAAAAATTCAACTTGGGGCCTCTTCTTGCAGAAGGAATAAGGTTATTAACCCCTCAACTTAGTGCCTTCCACAGTCCGAAACATGAAGTCCATGGCTCATTGAGAGCTCTTTGCAGCACCTCCTCCTACCAAAAAACAAAGGGTTGAGGTCTCTTTTTCCATCTTAAAAAATTTTAAAGAAAAAGTGTTAAGGTCCAACTTGGAGAGGATTTGCACAAGGTTGGCGTATACTCCTACCGATGACCTCATCAAGAACCTCGACGTAACGAGAAAGTTCTGCAAGATCATGGTTCCTTCCCTTGGTAAGTACTACTTGACTTCAGCTCAATTTTTTTATTATTCTTCATTTTACTTAAGTCTGAATTCATCTTATGCAGTCCAACAAAAGCTCCCACCTTAGCCCTTGGATAACACCAGCCAGTCCCTCCACCATGTCTACCTTACTATGGCCTGTCTGTTCAAGGCCAAGAAGGATGTCGCTATCCTAGCTAAGGAGCACAAGAAGAGCTCAAACACTTTGGGCAATGTTAGATCTAGCCTCAGTTCATCTAATAAAAAAAAGGTTGAGTAGAGGAAGAGGAATGATGAGTTAATAGCAAAGTTAAAGGCCATCATAATTGAGAAAGCTTCGATCAATTTTATGAAAAAATAGGCTAAGCTTAAGCTTAATGAATCTTAGGTCGAAATAGCAAGGTTAAGGTCTGAGTTAGAGGCTAGAGAGAGGGAAAAGAAAAGTTTGAAAAAGAAAGTTGTTGAGGACTTCAAGGCTTTCAATGAATTCTTCCAACTCCAAGTAGAGTTCTTTAGGGTCAACATGTTCAGTGCCTTTGATTCGGCCAAGGATGAGGTATAATTCAAATTTATCGACCTTAACCTCGATCTCTTTGATATTGATATCAACAATATCATATCAAAGCCTTTTCCATGTTTAAGAATGTCAATAAGACAGGTTTGAGAAGGGTAAAACATTCATCATTCCCATCCCTAATTATATAATTTGTTCCCATTCCTATCCACGAGTTTTTAATTTGTCCTCATCCTCATCCCCATCACCATGGATATCTAATGGGTAGGGTAATCTTTGTACCAACTTTTTTAAAAAAAAATAAATATTTCAATATTCCTTAAAATAAGTAAAAACTTAACAATAAACATATCAAATAAAATACGATACACACGCTAATGCAAATACCAATTTAGATCATAAAAATTCACTCAATAAAATTTATGAAAAAGTTTAGTTCAAATGATAATTCGAATAATGTCTTCTTGAGAATTTCACTTGATGGATCTACAAATACTCATAAAAACATGTTGAAAATCAAATAAAAAAACATTTATAATAATAATAATAATAATAATGTTAAACAATTTAACTTAAACTTAATACATAAAATTTCTTTTATTAATATATGTAATATATACCTATTACAACTCTTCTTCAATTTTAGAATCATTAAGAATAGTGCCACGATATGCATCATTTTCTTTAAAGATAAGCCTAAAAAAATATATATCATTTAAAGTTATACATAATATTATAAATTAATAAAATCACTAATTCTTGTCAATTAAATTCATTACTTTCTATATCTTTCAACAACCAATTTTGTGCACACATTAGAGCTTCTAAAGTAGTTGCATAAAGCTTACTACAATGAAGACTCACCAATCTACCACCAATGCTGAAAGTAAATTTTGAAGCTACTATGAAAATCGAAACATTTAAGATATCCCTAGCAATCCTTTGCAAAGTTAGGTAACGAAGTCCACCACTTTTTCACTAAGACAATATATCAAAATCTAAAGTTCTGGGTAAAACTTTCTCCTTCAAGTAATGATCTAACTCAGAATTAGGTAATGAATAATCTGAATTGCTAATAAAAGAGTCATATCCATCAAGGAAGTTATGATTGACAAGATTATTAACCTGTGAGACATTAGATGAAACTCTATCTCTATAAAACATATTTTTAGGTCTTGCAGACCTTTTATATTCATTCAACAAGTCATAACAAAGATTTTTAATCCTTTGAATCTCAAAATCAGCTAATGTTCCATAAAATTGAGGAAAGAAATATTATAACAATGTTAGCTTATATCTTGGATCAAAGACAGTAGTCACTCCCATAATTTCATAAACTGTCTCCCAATATTTATCAAACTTATATAACATACTTGTGGCTATATTTCTAATAGTTTTAATAGGAGATGTAGTCCAAGTGTTTAAAGAAAGTTTGATCTCGCACATCAACGGAAAAAAACATTGGATGTTAGATATTTTATCCCTGAAAATGCATTACTGGCATTATAAAATACTTTCAACCTTTCACAAATCTCATTAGCTAGTATCTAATCTTGTCCGGTTACTACAATAGTATATAAAAGGCTCTTGTTGTAGCAAATGATCAAAGACATCCTTATATATCAAAGCAACATTAAGCATCAAATATGTGGAATTCCATCGAGTCTTATAACCAAGGATTAACTTTTTGGAAGAATTAATGTACAAATGTCTCACATTTTCTCTAAAAGTTTGTTCCCCTTTTGGTGTGGCTATCCAAAAGGTAACACTATCTCTAATTCTTTCTATTACATCACCCATAACTTTTAACCCATCTTGGATAATCAAATTCAAAATATGTGCACAACAACGCATTTGGAACAACTTTTCATCTAATAAAAGATTATTAGGATTGAGCTTGGTCATGATGATGTCAATTATAACATCATTAGTAGAATAATTATCAGCAGTCAGTGTGGATAATTTTCTATCAATATTTTAATCAAACAAGCAATTCAGGAACTCATTGGAAAGAGCAACTGTTGTATGTGGAGAATACACATAGACAAACATAAAATTCAAACATAACAAGTATAAGACTAATAAAGCAAAACAAACTTATAAAATAAACTATTCTATTTAGCAAAGTATAGTACTATACCTTACGATCAAACTTTGCAAATCCCAATTGTTATCAATGAAGTGTATAGTAACAACCGTGAATCATTTTTTTTCTTTTTTGGTTTGAAGCTGTCCACATATCCGTAGTTATTACAATTATACTTGAATTTTTCTCCAACAACTTATAGTCGTAGACTTTTTAGATGCATAAATCTTCATGATGTCATTTCTAACTATATTTCGAAAAGGAATCTTGAATAATGGTTAAAGACTAGCTAAATACTTTTTGAACCCAATATGTTCAACCATTGAAATTGGATATTCATGTATTATATTATCATACTAGCAAGGTCTTTTCTTGAAGATTCTTGATCAAATGTATAATTACTTATAACCATTTTTCCATTTGCCTTCCACTATTGTTGCACCAATGTTTGTTGCCTTACACTCCTATGAGGCCTAAGTTTACAAATGTTGTTATGATGATGCAAATGGTTTGTTTGATATGTGATTTTTCCTCTAAGTCTTTTGTTGCAATAATTGCACTCTACTTTATAAATTACATCAACTTTGATCTTCTTAACATGTTGTCAAACCTCATATTTCAACCTTTTTTTACCAATTATTGGATTTCCTTCCTCCTTGTTGGACATAAGAGTTTTGCGTTCATCATCCTCAACTTCAATAAGTGACTCAATAGGCAAGTTGATAGGAGTTAATGAACTATTACTTTCCATTGTAGCCTAAATAAGAGCAATATCTGAAAAAATAAAATATAAAGAAATTAAATCACTATATTCTATGAAATTGGTAGATCTTAATAAGATTAAATTGAACTAACAACAAATTCAAATTACTCTCTTCATCACAATATATTGACTAAAAAATAATTGATTAAAAATAAAAAATCAAAGCATGTACATATAAAAAGTCTCGATAAAACTAAAAAAAAAAACTACTTGATTTTTTTTTTTTACTTTATAACATAATTCGAAAAGGTAATTCAAGTATAAATTTTTATTTAAAAATTCATTCCATCCAAATTCTCAATCATTGAGAACAAAACAATACTTTTAATATTTTTAACAATACTTTTGATATTTTTAATAATTCTAAACATAGTAAGTGACTTAGTATTGGTTGTTGTGCATTATACAGATATGGAAGCTGGAAGTAGGGCTAAGTTTGAAATCCAATGGATTGTTGACTTAGTGACTGTTAGCTTTATCTTTAGAAAATTGGTATTACAATGATGATATACAACCTAAATGGTTCATGTTTTGGATTATGTTTATACAAATTAAGTTTGGCCAAAAATATAATTCATGTGATTAGATAAATAGTATATTTTATTAGCAAGAATAAATAGTATAAAACAAACACAATGGAAGTGACAGGAAAACTTACTCTCAATTGGCAAAAGCTTTAGATTCCTTAAGTTTCTCCTCAAGTAAAGGTGGAGCCACAATTTTTTAGATTTAGCTTTTGCAGCCTATTAGACAACTAAAGAATAAGGATTAAAGAAAAATTTTTACGAAAAATAAAAAGAGCAAAGAAAGAAATGACTTTAATTTTATCAAAGTATAAAATAGTGAAAAAGACGTAGCCCTAAAAGCTAATTAATTTAAAATAAAAATAATAATATTAAATAAAAATTTTATTTATTAATTATATATAATTATATATAAAGCTAATTAATTTAAAATAAAAAGTTATAATATTAATAAAAATTTTATTTACTAATTATATATAAATATATTTGGCACGGGTGCAGGTTCCTCGTCCCTATCCCCATACCTAACGGGATTTTCAAAATCATATTCATTCCTATCTCCATCTCTAAAATTTAATACTCGTACCCATCCTTATTCGGGTAAACTATTGAGTTCCCTATCGGGTTTGGATAAAATTAATATCCCTATCTATGCAACCCGAGGAAAAGGAAGAGGAAGAGGACGATGATGAAGCTATGAATGCCAAACTTGAAACAGCTCTAGAGGTTGAGCATGAGGTGGACGAGGTTGTAAAGGCTGAGGTCATTGCTACTGCTCCTGCTGTGAGGGTGCTTCTACTACTGCTATTATTGTTGATATTGCTGACACATAGTTCTTTTTTCCTTTTAACTTTTGTAAATTTTTAATTTTAGAAATGCTAATGTACAAGGTCGATTTTTGTGGTGACTTCAGATAGGAATGATTTGCTAACCATTTTTGTACCGATCATGTTCACAAAGAATCAAATATATATTTTGTTCATTTTATTTAAGTTTCAGTTTGGTTCTATTATTATAGTTATTTTTTTATTCATATAAGTTTAAGCTCGTTGTTTGATTTGGCTAAAGTTAATTCGATCGATCTCGATTAAGTGGGCTAAAGGTTTACCTAATTGTTTAGGAATATCTTGAATTAAATTAACTTGAAAATCCATCTAAGTTTTAGGTCTAATTTTATTAGATTAGTTGGGATATGAGCTCAGTGTGAATGTAAGCATCAACGGGTGAGCGTAATTTGATTTCTATATTCAAGTACAAAATACATGTGTGAGCTCGATTTAGTTTGAGCTATTGGTAATAGACTTTTAAGTTATTCACATTTCATGTCTTTAGGATGGTGTTACCATCGTATCATGTAGCTTGTAGGTCGCATCATAGACAATCTTTTTAACTACATATGGTCTTTCTCAAGTCGAGGCTAATTTGTGATCTCGATTATCTACTCTTAAGGCTTCAACTTTTTTAAGCACTAGGTCACCTTTCTTGATATAATTATGTCAGACTCTTTTATTATAATAGCTAGACACCTTTTGCTGATAAGCTATTATTTGTGTTAGAGCTATGTTTTTCTGTTCTTTGACGAAATCTAGGTTGACCTTGAGCACTTTCTCATTTCTTTTTTCTAACCTTAATTTGACATTTAAGCTCAGAAGGTCAATCTCAACAAGTACCATGGCTTTTGTTCTAAATGCCATGGAGAACAGGGCTTAACCTCTTGGTACCTTAGTGGTCGTCCTTAGGGCCCATAACACCCCTGATAATTTGTTGGCTTGCTTCCTTTTCGTTACATCCAATCTTTTCTTTAGGGCTTCTAATATTGTCTTATTCACTGTTTTAGCTTATCTATTAGACTGAGGGTGGGCGACTGACATGAATCTCAGATTGATGTAAAGGTTTGAACACCATTTCTTGAACCTTGAATTTTTAAATTATTTGCCATTATCCATTATTATAGATTAAGTTAGGCTGAATCTACAAACTATATTCTTTTATACAAATTTTTTGACTTGGGCCTTTATTGTAGTGGCCAAAGCCCTGACTTCAAACCATTTTATGAAATAGTCTATTGCTACTAAAATAAATTTTTTTTGACTCATGATCGGGGTGAATGGTCTAAGAACATCCATTTCTCACTACATGAAAGGCCACGAGCTAATGATAAAGGTGAGCTTGATCAAGGAAAGATGTTGCACGTAAGCAAACATCTTATATTTATCACATCTCTTAACTAGTTCAGTCACATCCCTTTTGATGATGGGCTAATAATAGTCTTGCCTAAGCACTTTATAAGCTAATGATCGAGATCTAAAGTGGCTTTCATGTATTCTTTTGTGAATATTTTACAAAATGTAGTCTGCCTCTTTCTTATCTATGCATCTTAGATAAAGTAAGCTAAAAGATCTTTTGCATAATTTTTCCTTGATCATTGTGTATCGAATAACCTTTCTCATCAATATTTTTCTTGGATCTTATCTTCGGGTAGCATTCCCATGGTTAAATATGTTTTGATCGGTGTCATCCAAATTTGTTTTTCCATGATATACTTTACGAACTCTTTTTCAATGCTTTTGTGCTTTAGTTTTTCTATCAAGGCTTGATTCAAGGATTTTATCATTATTCTTGAAGTCAGCTTAGATAAAGAACTTGCCAATAAATTTTTAAACTTCGGTATCTCTTTTACCTCGACCTTAGTAAAATCAGAAACTAAGGCCAGTGCTTTATCTAGATATTTTCAAATTCTTTTTTCTTAAGCTCTCAACTTCCCATTGATTTGGTCTACAATTAATTGAGAATCACTTTACATAGTTATATATTGAACAATCAGCTATATCAATGCCTCATACTCTACTTTATTATTAGATGTCCTGAACTTAAATCTCAATACGTATGAATATTGTAGTCCTTCCAAGCTTATTAGAATGAGGTCAACTCTTCCATTGTGGTTTGTGGCTAATCCATCAACAAAAAGCTTTCAGCTTTCCTAGTTCAGGGTTTTCTCTTTTTCTTCAGATTGTCTTTCAAAATGAACTAAAATGAGCTTTACAATGAAGTTCATTAGCACTTGAAATTTCAAGGTCAACCTGGGTAGTACATGTAAGTCAAACTTGCTAAGCTTTACTACCCATTTGATTAACCTCTTTAATAATTTTAGCTTTTGCAAGAATTATCTTAGTGGTTGATCGATCAATACATGGATCATATGAGCTTGGAAATATGGTCTGAGTTTTTTGGCCTTAGTGACAACTGCATAAGCTAAGGTTTTTGTATTGCTGTAGTTAATTTCTGGCCCTATCAATACTTTATTCATAAAATAGACCAATCTTTGTTTCCCCTCTTTTTTTCAGACCTAAATCAAGCTAATAACCTGGTTTGTGGTGGCTATATATAGGTACAAGATTTCATCAAGTCTTGACTTAGATAAGATAAGTGAAGAAAATAAAAATTCTTTGAGCTTTTCAAATGTTTTTTTGACATTGAGGGGTTCACCTAAAGTCAAAAATGTTTCTAATAATTTTGAAGAATGGCAAACATTATTCTATCGACTTGGATATGAATCGACTTAGGGAGGCAAACTTTTCAATTATTCTCTATACTTTTTTTATCGAAATCAATGCTTTCATGTTTAAAATTGCCTTTAACCTTTTCTGGGTTCATTTTTATCCCCTTCTTATTAATCATATAACCAAAAAACTTACCCAAGTTGACCTCGAAAGCACATTTGCTTAGGTTAAGTCTCATATTATACTTTCTTAAGGTGTTAAAGGTCTCTTTGAGATTTTTTAAATGCTCAGTCAAGCTTTTACTTTTAACTATCATGTTATCCACATATACTTTCATGTTACGGTTGATCTAATTTTTAAACACCTTGTTGACCAACTTTTGGTAGGTTGCCCCTTGTATTTTCAATCTGAAGAGCATCACATCTTGTAACAGTAAAAATCTTTTTCGATAATAAAAGTCATCTTTTTTTCATCATCCTTTAGCATCTTAATTTGATTGTAACCAGAATAGGCATTTATAAAGCTAAGAAGGCCATGTTCAGTAATATCATCTACTAGTCAATCTATGATATGAAGGGGAAAGCTGTCTTTTGAGCATGCTTTATTTAAGTCGATGAAGTCAACACACATTATTTTTTATTATACTTTTTTATCATGATCACATTAGTTATCCATTCGAGATAATAAACCTCTCTGATAAAATTTACTTACAGTAATCTATCAATCTTTTCCTTGATAGCCCTTTGTCTTTCTGGGACAAAAGTTCTTTTCTTTTGTTGAACTAATTTTACTTCGAGATTAGTGTGTAACCTATGGATCATCACCTCAGTATCAATTTTAAGTATATCAAATGGTGTCTAGGCAGAGAGGTCAACATTATTTCTCAAAAGTTGAATTAACTGATCATTATACTGAAGTTTAGTTTCGATCTACATGTGTTTTTTAGAGATGCTATCCCAAAATGGTATAACTATGAGATCCTTGATCAGCTCAGGTCAGTTTACGTCCGAGTTTGATTTTTGGTCAATTATCTATTTTTGTTCGGTTAAGTCAAAATCATTTCCTATAAAGATAGGTTCTGACTTTATGATTAGTACATTATTGGTGACTTGCTAAAATACATGGTTGAATTGGTACATATTTTTCATTTCAAGCTATATTTTGGCTGACATATTAGCTTGGTCCAAATGACATGTAATTATTTACGTTGACTTAAGAGCTTAGTGGTCTTTAGAGTTACTTTAAAAATTTTTAAAAATGAAATAAAAGATGTCTTTTTGTTAGAGCTTAAGAGCTCGAAGCAACTTAAGAGCGTGCTTCCTTTAGGTTAGTCTTACATTGTATATTTTTACTCATGATTTCCTGCTTCTTTTTTATTTCCTCAATTTATCTTTTTTCAGTGGTTTTGGTTTCAGTCAAACTGCCAGTTTGCTTCTTAGTCTTTTTTTTCATTACTGTGACGTAATACTATTATGCCGTAGATTGCTTTTTCCTAACTTCTCCAATCCCGTTGAGTGTTAAAAATTTTACTTTTAGATGAGAAACTGAGTTTATGAGTTGCATAACAAATTAGCTAGGTTAACCTAATATTATATTGTAAGTAGATGGGACATCCACAACCATAAATTCTATGATCGAGGTGATAGTTCTCAGTTTTGTCCCCAATGAGATTAGTAGTTTGATTGTTCCTTTCGCTGGCACCTGCCCATCCCTAAAGAGATTGGTAGCTTGATTGTTGTAGTGATCGATTGCAACTAGTCTTCACCAATTTCTATTTGTTTATAGTGCCATAGGACATGACATCGATAAAATTTCCATTATCGAACAAGATTCTCTTGACTACATACTTGTATACTACAATAGTGATTACTATAGCATCATATAAATGCTAGATTTCTTCTAAATCTTTTAGACTTAATAAGATTGATTCATCTTTCCAATCTTTTTTTTATCGAGGTGCCTACAACCATGATCATGCCTAGATTAAACTTTTTTTTTACTGAGGTTGAGCTACCTCCAGTGATCACATTAATCACCCCAATGATCAACCTATTGTTATCTATTCGAGCTTTTTCTCGTCTCTATTCGTCTCTTCTGACTTTTTTTTATCATTTTTTAACCTTTTTTCTTCACCTCGAATGGGCTTTTTTTAGTCTTATCTATAGTCCATTCTAGGTTAATCTTGTTTTTACTACTTTACAAACCTCCTCAATTGACATCTCCTTATCAGAGCTTTGATCTCATTTTTAGGTCAACATAATCTTTAATATTATGGCTTATGTCCCTATGAAGGGTACATTTTTTGGTTGGATCCCTCTTTATGTTTTGTATCAATGCTTTCCGCTATTTAAGGTCTGTATTTCTCTCAAGTTGCATCAAAATCTTTTTTCGAGAGGTATTTAATGCGATGTAGTTCTTTCCTCCACCAAGACTTCTAACCTTATATCGTCTTTCTCTTGAGAGAGGATTTTAGACATAATTGTCTTTTTTATAGTCGAAAAAAAGAATAAACCTCTCTCATCTTAACCATCGAAGAGGGAGGATAAACCTCTCTTACCTCAATTATTTCTTGTTGTAGCTTCGGTATTTATATATTTCTCAATAACAAGTATGACATCAATCAAAATTTTAGATGGTTCTAGTGATAAGATCAGCTTTAGGTGGTACTCTTTGTCATTGAATCCACTTGTTAGGACGATTACAGTGGTCGTTTGCTCCAGGTCTTTTACCTATAGAGCTTCTACGTTAAAATGCATAATATAGCTTTTCAAAGACTCATTACGACCTTGGTAGATTGACATCAAACTTAGAGTTATCTTTTTTGTTCTTTGACTACTTACAAATCGAGACAAAAAAAGGTGGTTAAGTTTTTTGAACGTTGTAATCAACCTTGGTTCTAGGCTGCTATACTAGAATCGAGCTGCACTCTTTAAAGTGGTAGCAAGGCCCTTACACATCAACGCTTCATTTGCACCCTGCATCATCATGTTAGTCCTATAAAGTTCTAAATGATTGAAGTAAAAGTAACATTATGGGTTTCTAAGGTAGGCATTTTGATTAGGAGGCATTATTGATCTCTTCGGTAAAAAGTGAAGTCTCAAGAAGTTTAAGCTCATCCTCGAATGTCACTACTTTTGTTTTTAGCTCTTTCTCCATGGCATGCAATTGAACTCCTAGGTCTTTGTTTGGTTGGGGTTCGAGATTTGTTTGTTTGAATTTTTATGTTGTAGCATGTGTAGAATTGTAACTAGGGTAGTAGCAGACTGAGGTATTGTGCTCTTTTTCTTTAAAGGCCAACGAGACTTCCATCTCTTTTATAACTTGGCTATCTTACTACAGTTCCTTGACTAGAGGTGATTAGTTTAGGCACATTCAAAACTTATGGTGGGGTTATTGTTTGCAACATCTGTTTGAGGGTTTGCATCTGCTTGATCAAAGCCTGGAATTGTTCCATGGTTAGGTTGGTCTATGGTGAAGCAAGTCAGTCCAAGTGTTGGCTCTTATGCGTTTCGTTTTAAACAAGACAATAGTCTCTCCTTCTTCTATAGTTCTTTTCTTAGGTGGCATTATTTTGCACTGATCTAGTGAGTGGAGAGGCCTTTACTTGGCGCATCAAATGTTTGTGCCTAACTCCTATCTTAGGGTATTTTTAAAAAAATAGAAGAGAATGACGATTAGAGACAAAAGTAAGGAGTATTCCCTGCATTTGCATTTCAACACGCAAGTAATAATGAGTGAAGTCAGAAGGAGAGTTGTAAAGCAAATTAGGAGTAGATTGAACTTACCTTAATAGTGCTTGAACCTTCGTATTTATAAATAAACAATAAGAGATTGTTAGGGGACAATAACAACGTGATCGAATTGATGTAACATTAAATGTGATTTAATATATTAAATCGATACAAATATCAAAATTATTTCTAAGTCTGTTAGAAAGTTTTTTCAGTGAAAAAAAATTTTATACTTTTTATGACCACTAAATGATCCAAACAATTCCCATTTCTTTATGCTTTGAAAAGAACAAATTTGCAACGCTAGCTAGGGAGCCAGTTTAGGATTGACAAAATTATATCAATCGGTGGTAACTATCAGGCGTTTGCTCACCCTCATTTCAGTTGGCACATCAACAAGGAAGGAAGACAATTGACATGCAGAAAAGATATGTATGCAATTACAAGTAACACCTTTTCCATGTTCCCTAAGATTAAATCAAAAATATGGAAAAAGGGATGTGGTTGTTTAACAAACCCATGGCCCATGGTTGCACCAGGTCTGGCTTTTCTGAATTGAGAAATGTTGCACTTGCATGTATATATCTCATTCTCTGCATTGGTTATCTTTTAAACTTCCTGGACCTTGCTTTTTCTTGCTGCAAGGATTCAAATTACCTTATACAACCAGAATAGCCTTCCAAAAGCAAAAAATATGAAACACAAAAACAGCAGCAGAGCAAAAGTTTGATTGGATTAAATTTTTAGTTTAACTTAAACTAACAATATGAGTACAGATTAATCGAATGAGTTTGAAAAGACAATTAGAAATGTGTGTCAGAAATATGGACTGGCAACTAAATAGTATATCAGCAGCATCACAGCACATACATACTCAAATCAAGTAGTTTCTGTCTTATCAAATACAAACCAGGAAATATACTTACCTTGGCTCATCAGCCTCATCCATGCTTTGACCACGTCACCTATACCTACCACCAAATGCCACAAATCCAGGACAAGGGCGGTAAGCCTTTACAGGCCACCAACCAAATCCTGGGACTGTAGCAATCCCTCCTTGGATCCTCCCCTCACCGTTGCATCGATCCCTTCTCCAATTGCTCTCTCCCGCAGGCCTTGTAAGTAGCAACCCCTGTGAATATGTCAGCCATCTTCTTATAGGTAAAAATGCCAATACAAATACAAATAGATAAAAATAATCCTGTAGACCAGAGAATACTACATTCATGTAGTGAAGAACCAAGAATCGAAGTCTTTAAGCAGCAGCAGGAAAATGGCCTTCAATCGTTAATGTGAAAGCCAGCCACAGGGCCATAACAATGACCCTTTCACTCTATTGAATTTTAGATTGTTCCCACCAAATAATTTGCTGTGCTAACAATAGAGACGATTCTTTTTTTCCTTTTTTTTTTAGTTTTTACTGTGTAAGCCATTAATTAACAGTAAACTAGCTAGTTGACCGATACAAGAGACTCAAAAGAAAAGCGCCTTCCATCACAGTTAGCCCTACGAAAGTTGAGCAGTGGCCATCAAAATTCAGGTCTTTAGTTAAACTTTCATTGTACCTTACAATACAATATACTCATTGATATTTAAGATAATTGACAATGATGTCGAATATATAAGAAAATGCATGGTATGGTGCCTGAAAGGAGGTCCTTCAACTGGAATGGTGGCAGATGCTGATTGGACAGGAATATCATCAGGTGAAGCAGGAGATTCATCTTCAGCAGTAGAAGTAGTTGAAGAAGCAGCAGTGGATAGATGGACGGTAGGCTTAAATAGATACTTGATGAAAGTTATGGAGCCAAAAGAGGTGGAGTAAGGGAGTTAAAGGAGTGAGGTTTGATGAGATGGTGTTGGGATGCTGAGAGAAGGGCCATTGCCATTCCCTCTTTGTGAATTGCCGTGTGTACTGTTCACAAGGAATTAAGGAATTGGATAACAGCCACGAGTTGCAGCAGCGATGCAAGCAAAATATAAGGTCTAGAAGAATGAAAAGAAAAAAAGTAGAGGTTCCACCGAGATTTGAACTCGGCAAAATATAAGGTCTGGAAGAATGAAAAGAAAAAAAGTAAAGGTTCCACCGAGATTTGAACTCGGGTTACTGGATTCAGAGTCCAATGTCCTGACCACTAGACCATGGAACCATTTATTATTATTTCGGAAAACCAATTTAATTGAACAGTTTTTCATTAGGGATGATAATAATTTGAATTAAATCATATTCCTTTTTTTTTTAATATTACATAATATTATGATTTTGTAAAATTTAATTCAAATTTGAACAGAATTTTTATATGATTTGAATTGAATTTTATTAGTTTACTTTTATTTAGTTTATTAAATTTTAATTTTTTAATTTTTTTATATTTATTTAATATAAAATTTTAATATATTTATATAAATTTTAATATAAAATTATTATTTTAATTTTATAAAAATTTAAATTATACATAAAAATTGAAATATATATATAATTAAATTCAATTTATTTTTTTTTATTTTTCAACTCTTGATCTAAAATTCAATTTAAATCTAATATTTATTTAATACCTAAATTTGATCTGAATCAAATATTATAATTTCAAACCAATTTTTAATTTTGTTAGGTTTTTTTTTTCCTCACCCCTAGACTCCCCTCTGACATTTTGCCCATTCTGCAATCTAAAATCTTTGTTAACATGACAGAATTATGATTATCCCAGATATTCCTTAATTTTTCTGAACCATGCAAAGCGTTGGAGTTTATCCTTAACTTTAATCATTATTATTCTCAGCCATTGATGACAAGAGTTATCCTCGGAGCCACTTTCGGATCCAGTACATCATGCAACTTCTGTGAATCCATATTCAACTCACATGAATACATCCATGTGAAGAATTGTTGAATATATATATACGTATACAACCAAAATTATGATCATTAGGAGGAAAAAAATAATAATAAAAAGACTAAAACGTTAAGGGCACCTATTTACCACAAATCAACCAAAACTGAGGTGGCAAAGCCGAAAAAGAAGGAACTTTGAAAGAAATACCAGAGAAATTTCAAGCAACTTGCTGTTGCTAATAAATTACCAATAACATGTTTTGAAGCTAGTACTAAAATTATCACTTGTATTAACTCTTCATCTTCTGTTATCCATGAACAATCTATTGTTCCATGTCCCCATCGGCAGGCATCACTGAGCTGTGATGATGCACAAGGTACCACTGTCCGTGATGGAACTCAAAGATGTTGGTCATGTTAAATGCTCCATTATTCATGTCAACATAGGTTTTCATAGTAACCCAAGCCATGTCTGTCAGCACGCGGGCTCGAACATCTCTAACCTGAAAATCAACCCCTTGCTCCCAATTAAATTCAAGTTGCCAACTCTGTATTACAGCATTATACCTGCACGGGGAAAAGAACAATGGCTCTCAGCAAGGCAAACCGGTGATATGAAGACCTTAGCCTAATCAAGTCAAATACTATGATGATATATTACTAACATGCAGATTAGCTAATCTCAACCTACTTTTATGGCAAAACTTTCTGATGTGATGCAGGACCAAGCTTGTAACAAAGGAATAACCCAAACTAAAAAGAAATTTACCATTCAAAATATTTTTGAAAAAAATATTTTCATTCAAGCTTTTGCCCTTCCATCATGATAGGTAATACATCCTTCATTTGTACAACTTAACTATACATGTTAGGTAATACATTCGTAATTCAATTTTTACAAATTACAATATCTTTGTCCTTTCTCAAGAAATTCAAGTTGCATATATTTTCTAACACACCTATCCTCAACATCTATTGTTCCCAGTACTTCCACCATCTACGGGTACCATGGCTTTTATTTGAAGCATGAAAATGTCTCATGCTTGTAAGAAGAAACATGAGGCTCTTTTCTCATGGTTGAACTCTAATATGTCGAGACAAAAAGCATTGTTATTCCAAGTAATGAGCTAATAGCAAAACTCTTGCAAAAGCATTCCAATGTTGGAACTAAGGACTCAAGCCATCTACATTGTGATCATAGAAACAACCTATAATCATCTTACAAGTTAAAGCTCTTCTCTATCTTCAAATATTTTTGGAACCATTACAACATTTTCTAGACATCTTAAGTTGGCAAACATCAAGAGACCAGGCCCTCATTTGACTCACATTTAATCAACTGTCATTACATCTATAAATACGTAGGTAAGAATGTCCATGCATCTTAACCCGATCATACAGTGTGAAAGATCTACAGGAAAATAATCAATCAAAAAGATAAGATATTAAAATTACACCACAACTTTATTGGGCTGAATTCAGAGTTCGAACCCAGACCCACCTCAAGGCTAAAATCTGAATTTTAGTGCAGAAGCTTGATGAAAAATGATATGAATTACTGAAATTATAAGCTTCCATGATCATAAGAACAAAAAGCAGTAAACAACATTTCCTGATATTGGACTGAAAGCATCATACCCTGAAAAAAGTTCACCTGACGCATGAACGCATTTAACATAATCTGAATTCAGCCAAAAACGACTCATTGCTGGAAGGGACCTAACTCTGATGATGTTAAAGAATTCTGTATTAACTTTCATTATGGCTCTTGTGGCTGCATAGTACGCCTTCCACCCATTAACTGGTGTTACGCTATCTTGCTCCAAAGTAAAATCCTAACAAACAAAAGATTAAGGCAGAAAATTTATGCCCACAGCCCCATAATTGAGGAAGATATCGACAATCAACTCTTAAGAGAAACATGGGAACACACACAGTTTAACTAAAGAACATGGCTGTGAAAATAAAAAAAATTGCAATCACCAGCTTACATATAAGAATGGCCCCAAAGGTTGAAAGTGAGTGCTCATTGTCCAAAGCCTATAAGGTGATAAACAAACTCACACCACAAAGAAACAAATAGAAGATACAGCGTCCATGTAAACTGCATAAAGTCATGAACCTCCCTTTTCAGGACTGAGATAAGAAGACAAAAGCCTTTTTTCCCCAAAAAGTCAACACCTTGATATGTGGCGACAATAAATTCCTCCAAGTGACAAAACATAGGAAGACAATTTCGAAAGAGAAAAACAGCTTCATAGACGAAAGTAGCAGCAAAGATGAAAACAGGAACATCTCTTCATTCAAGATAAACAAACCATGCCATGATTCTGAGTAGTAAGGTTCTATTCTCCCAATATACTAGGAACGAAAAATAAATTAAGGAAAGACTAATTCCATACTTCCATTGGAATACAGTCAAGGAATTTTTTTTTTTTTTGGAGAAAGGAAAAGAAAAAGAATGTCCTCTGTTAGTAGTTTTATCTTGATAATTAGTATTTTTCCCTTAATCGCAAATAATTGCAAATACTACAATAATTAAACATAGAATTCACGAAAATCAAAGTTCAAGCAAAACACCAAAAAAATAAAAGAAAATTAAAGGAAAAAAATTTTGGGGAAATTGGGTACCTTGTGATAAAGCGCTTTCCAAGCATTATCATCGTTAGCCGCCTTTCTCATCAACGAATTAGTCATAGAAAGCCGGCAAAGGCTCGGATAATCCAAGTAACTGAGCACGTGTGTGGTAATCTCCGGTACCAACTGCTCCATCATTGACGCCCCGCTCTGTCTCTCCGCCACTACCTTGGAAAGATCCGCCGTCACCATATCCTCCTCCGCCGGACCAGCACTACCGCCTTTCACGAACGCCGCGGAATCGGAAGTTCCGTTGCAGGAGGACAGGGATGTAACTTCTTTTTCTTCCTCTTTATCGGCTGACGTGGCGGGACCAAAGGCGTTGGATTTGTGGGGCCTCTTGAAGAATGATAGGACGGCGAGGAGGAGGGAAAGGAGGGTGATGATTGTGGCTATGATCAACGGCTGATGGGATTGGAGAGCGATGGAGAGGCTATGGGCAATCTCCATTCATAAGACATTAAAGCTTCGCAGTACATGAAATAAAACCCTAGAAATCTCCAGTGATTCCGAAAAGGAGAATCAATTAAAACGAAGTAAACCTTGGTTTTTTCTTAATTTTGGAGTGAATTTGGTAATAGTTTTGTTTTAAAAAATATATAAAAATTTAAACGAAAATTCAATTTTGTTGCAGAAGAGAGGGCGGAGAGTCCTAACTGAGTCGAAGGAGAAACTCAAACCAGAAAAATAGGCCAGTATTGGGGGATAGTTTTGTAATTGTATTTAGAATACTTGCTACGGCGTCGTTTAACTGCACGTAGTTTTCTTTTTATTTTTCCTGAAAAATTACTTGTATTTTTTCTCCTCACTAAACGCTAAGCTACCGTCGGTAAGAGTTTTTTTTTTTATTCGAATTCTTTGAGAGACAGTGAAAATTTTTTATTATTTAAAAAATACTTTTATTTAAACATTATAATTAAAATAAAATCTTTTTAAAAGGTTAACATAAGATAAAAAAATAAAGTTTTACCAAAAATATTACCTTTAATATTGAAATAATAATGCTTGATGTATTGATTAAAAGCCCTTCTTTCAGGGGAAAATTCCATAGCATATTAGATTATTTACATTGTTTTTTTTTTTTTTTAACGAATAAGAAGTTTATTAACGTTGCTATTAGGTGGCACCACAACTTTTTGCCTATTAACTTCTTCCTTGCCCGTTCTTTTTATTTTTTTTAATAAGAAATTAAATGCTCAACAATGTAAAAAAGATAAAGAAATTTAAATTGTCATGTTTAACATGTTTTCGACGAAAGACTAATTTTTATGCAATTTAATTGATTTTTTTTAGTTTAAACGAAATTTTAGATCCATTCAATGTCATTTAAAGTTGATTTAATCATTACTTATGTAATTTAAAATATAATATGATAATATAATATATAAATGATATAAATAAAAAATATAAAAATAATAAAATTTAAAACTTTAAAAGATTTACAAATAGATTTAATAAAATAAAAATAATTATATTTTATATTTTTATTTTGATACGTCTATAACATATAATTTTTATATAAAATATGATAAAAATATAATATTTTACTCAATTCAATATTATGAATTACTAGATCAACGTTTGTGCCATTCCAAAGAGTTTATTCCTTTATTTATGCCACGTGTTTATTTATGGTACATCATTATTTCACGTGTGCTTTATTTTTACGTCATTCTATCACGTGCTATGTGCTTGTTAGGTGTATCATGTAGCACAATTATTTTTCAGTTGAGTAATTTAATTTTTTTTTAATGTCATTTTTTAAAGTTAATGATTATATTTACAGCAAAAATAAAAGATCATAAATTTACTTGCATGAAATAAAAAAATTAAAAACTTAAATCCATTTCGTGGTAAATATGGAAAATATATTTGGGATATTAGGCCCAGAACCTTATCAAACCAAAGTTCTTCACAAATAGGTGCCTAATCCCTTCCAAAACCGTAAGATGCAAGATTTTCCGACCAATAAATTTTTTTTTTTTGGTAAATACTTTTATTAGGAATTGAACTGATCGCTGAAACCAACTCAAGAGCCCTTTTAACTAGGAAAAACAATCCATCTATTCAATAAAACATTGCTGATTTCAGGAAGAACTTCTTATTAACAAGCAGTAATTACCAGAGACAAAATTCCAATATGCTACATGGCCACATTCCCTCATGTAGAAGCTACAGTTACAGTGAGGTTTAAGCTAAACGTTAACAATCAAAGAACCTGATTCTCTACACCTAGAGAAAAAAGAAGGGACGAGAAAAAGAGGGAGGGAGGGACTAGCTAGAGAGCAAGGTGATGAATATTGTCATACTGCTGCTAACAAGTATTAAAACCCAACCTCTGCTTGTCCGGCATACCTTATCCGACTGAGTGGCTCCCAAAAATGTGGCAACTCTGCTTGAAACCAACTTGAGAATAGCAATGCAAGCAAAGAAAAGACTTACAGCTAATACAGCAAGTTCTTTACTCTCTAGACTTGCTTGATCGCGTGCAACCTTTTCAACATCTAATCTGTTGGGGAAGGAGAGGAGCAGAAGGGAAGGGATGAATGTCAGACAAGAAAGTTGCATGCAAAATCAATGTATAAAAGGGAAACCATTTTCAAAAACCAGGCAAATGCTAGAATCTGTTGTATAGAATGCAAATGCAAAAAGAGGATTACTCAGCTCTTGAATGTAAATGCACCTACATCCATACCAAATGCAGTATTGATGCATTTCGAAATTTGAATTAATATCAAAGTATATGAAAAATTGAATCAGGTTACTATCTTGGAAAGCACAGATACTTGGTGCATATATATTGGTAGTGATATTCACTTCTAACCTCCTGTATATGTAAATATAAACAAAAATCTAATAAAAACTCTTAATAAAAGCTAAATGACAGAACATAATATATATAGTGGGAGGCTGAAGCCTGAAGTAATCAGTTCAGTTAAGGCTTTATTCAAGTGAGTTTTAGCTGAGTTGCTCATCATAGCAACCCACATTGGAAGTTTGAAAAAGCTTCAAAGAAAGGGACAGGATAATAAATAATAACTTGAATAAATAATAAATGGCAAAACGTTGTGAATGACAACTTAAAATAAAAATGAACAGGCACGTAAAAACTTTGATTGTTAAGAAAAATATTTCAAACCTTAACATGCTGTTTTCTCTGACCAATGCATCTACACTAGAAGAGACAGCTGCTTTCCATGATTCAAGGTCCGCAAATTCTCTTTCCTGAAAGGGAGAAAAAGATGTCAGATACTCAAGTGGTTATATGTAACTCTTTTTCTCCACTAAGAAAGATGATGCTGATGATGAAAGAAAGAATTATGCAGTACCGTCGTCTCTTTCCACTCCATCAGATCTTTTATTTCTGTTATGCTTTTCTCCAAAAGCAGAGAAATTCTAGATAACTCTTTATCAATCCCTGGTAAAACATCTCCTTCTCTCTGGTTCAATTCTTTGATATACTCTTCCAAAAGAGATAAATTCAAATCAAGAGACCTCACCTTTTGCATCAAAATCTTCAAAACAGTGTCACCAGGTATTCTGCCAACTGGCAGTTGTTTAATTTCAGTTAAAGGATCAGGAATCTTATTCGTTGTCACAGGATTCTTTGTCACCGTTTCATTGAGCTTTTGAACATCCTCAGCATTTTCTACCCCTAAAGCAGCAGTTTGAGCCCCATTTTGAGCCTCATCATTTCTTTTACCATCACGAGAATGCACATCTGGTTTTACAGAAGGCCCTGTTGAGTTAGAGTCTGCCAATTTTGTAAGAACATGTTGTTCAGATGGCACAAACAGATCTTCAAGCATCCTCTCAATTGCATCAACACCATATACCTCTACAACACTCAGCGTGCAGTAAAACTCTGATCCATAATGACTGAGTAGATTCAATTTCAAATACCTCAGCCATTTTGGTTCCAGCAGCTTAAAGGTTTGAATTTGCTTGACATTTGCAGCAACAAACTTTCCTAATGGTGACCATGTTTCAGTTGGATAATTCAAACTACCATACAACTTGAATTCCTTGAAGTTTGAAGAATAGTGTTCAAAATTAGCAATTTTGACAGCATCAACCAAAGTCTCTTCTGCCAGCTCAATCACAACAAACTTTCCTTCCACAGAACAAGGATTTCTTAGATACTTATCATGATCCTTTCCCAAAATGTTGTCTGCTCCTTTTGCTTCCTTGTTATGTGCAACCACTTTTGCACCTTTCATCACAGAGGCAAAATTGTACTCTGAACCATCAGATTCAACACGATGAGTGATGTTAATTAGTCTGCCTGGAGGATCCCCCTCTCTTGCTTGTCTTGTTATGTTCCGGAATTCATCAAATTTGAGATAAGAGGAAGTACTTTTAAGATGAGGTTGTTCCATTTGTTTACTTGTATTCTGCCCGTCTTGTTCGTTTACATCACAAAGAAAAGCCGTGTAACCTAAAACTTTCAGAATTACTTCTTCAAGTGTATTTGTTTTGCGGACAGAGTACTCATACTTCACAAACTTCTGATAAACAGTGGAGCTGTTACAGCTTACTGATTTATTAAGCTCTAGCAGCACTCCATTTGTACAATTATCACCTGGATACGCATCATTACAAAGCTTTTCATGGCAAACACTAGGAGAACATGAGGTTTGGTTCTGAGGATGTGAATTTCCTGAAGAAGATAGCTCTAGTCAATGCATTATTAACCAACTTAGTGTAATACTAAAGTAAATAATGGTCTGTTCATTGGTTATTCTAGCCCAAAATTTTCTATTTGAAGAACTCAAAAATGATGATGTAAATCACCTCTAGGCTAGATTACTAAAGAAAAAGGTAAACATTGCAGAAGTATAATTTGTGGTTCTAAGAATGTATGTAAATATTAGGGGGCAAATTTTGGAAAAAAATCCTTAAAAAGTATGGAAATAAAAGTTGAATTCGACGATCTTTGGGGCCCAAGGATGTAAATTTAACTCTATTGTTGCACAATATGCCATCAATAAAAGTGATTCAGCATAAACACACGTTGCAAGCAACAAATTAAACCTTTTTCAATGCTTCTCCCAACAGGAGAAATGTCTTTATAGTACCAATTAATGCTTTCTTTTTTTGGATAAACGTTCTAATCTTGCAAAATCACTTGGGTCAATAACAAAAATGAGATCTTGGGTAAAAATCTGGCTTTGTGAGTTTAAACACTTGTTTAAGAACTAAATTGAAGGCTCTACCATTAATATTTTATAAATAAAAAAGATGGGTTTGCTAGAAACAAACCATAAAGAAGAGGTAAGTAGAAAGAAAAGGAAACGAGCAAGCAAGAAATGGTTTTACCTCCATTTTCAACATGGCTGAGACCAAGACTGGAGTAGAACAAAAAGACAAGGCACCAAAGAGAGATAATAACAGACAAGGAGAATTCATAGAAACTCTTGCCAGTAACGGAGTTATTGCTGTTATTGTTGTTGTTATTGTTGTTGTTGTTCTTGATGCTGTCTCTGTTGGTCTTGTTTTCCTCGTTCCTGCTGTTGCTGCAGTTATTTCGACAAGTCACATACACAATGGAAGGCCCATTCCGAGGTTTCTTCATGTCTGATCCGTACAGACAGAAAGAGAGAGAAAGGGTTTTCTTTCAGAGAGAGAAAGAATGAAGGAAAGATTTTTTTTTCCTTTTTGTTTTTTTCCCGAGAAATTGTAGCAACGGTTGGCTTCGGCTTCTTGTGGGGAGAGAGAGAGGGAGAGAGAGAGAGAGAGAAAAACAAAAGTAGAAAACGTAAATTTTAAAGATGAGAGAGGGAGCGTTGATAGGAAGGAATTTTTATTGTTTGTGGGTGATTTCAGTCCCGAATCCAAATCTTGCGGAAACTACTTTTCTACCATCTAAAACCCCGCTTACTTCGTCAATCCCTGATACCTTACTATTTACCATCCATGCGTTTCAACAAGGTTACTGTAAAATTTCGAGTTTAATTGATATAAATGAAGAAAGAAAAAAAAATAGAAGCCGAATGAACTCCTTCGGTTATTTAAGCTGAAAATTTATGAATTAATTAGGTTGGCAAGAACAAAAAATCGGAATTGAACTTTCGTGATCTATATATGTTTTGAAGTAAGAAAAAGATGATGTATGTACGTATGTTTTCTCTTCAAATTATCATTCCATGATAGATAGTTGCCGTTGTTGAAGATATACATATATGGTAACCGATTGCTCATTGAAGCAATTATATTTTTATATGTGAAAATTGAGATAAACAGTTAGTATACACCAAAAATTACAATTACGTGAATGATATGCTCTGGTGCGATAAGTCTTACTGTAGCCAGTGCTACAAGCCGGTCTTTGCTACCAATGAAATAGGATCATGAAAACTGAAAAGCCTAAGCGGATGACATGTCACACAGGCCACGGCTGCATCCGCCGTGTTCAAAGTGTTTCTGATGTTAAATGAGTTAAAAGCACACGCTCAAATTCACGATCTTGGTCCTGTTTTATAAAAAGCACACGCTCCAATTAAAGTGAATTTCCTACCTACTGATCTTCTTTTGATTGAGAAGAACCTGCAAATCAAAGCACATCTGTTTAAGGGCACAGTTGCTCAGCAATCCATGCAAGAGAGAAAAGACTGAAGCAAAATGAAACCTTTACTTTTCTTGGGGAAAAAGGTAGATTAATTTCTTATAAATTGTGGAGTCTTATTTCTCAGAACCTTATTACTACTTGAGATACTAGCTTGTTCATTTCAAATAAACATAAGGTGAGTAGCAGACGACACCGCAAATAAAATTACCTTCACTTCACTGCTTTGAGCAAAGCTGCATGAAAAGAAACTGTCCTTCCATATGTATCATGTATAGTTCGGGGATGAGCAGGATCTAACAAATCTCTAAGATTTGTAGCAGCTAGCATCTTTCCCAGTATCAAACACATCAAGCTCTATTAGTAGCTGATTCAACGTAGTTTCCCACTCCTAAGCAGCTGCTTATACATATGGTCGGTTGGTTCCTTGAAAACCCTTGACGCCTGATCAGATAAAAAGAGAAAAAACTCAAAATTATTCACATATGATCTGCAAGACAGCTAAGTTTATCTCCTGTCCATTTACTTTATCTATGGTCAATTTGTCATCTTCCTACTCATAATTGTTATGAAATTGATCCTGTAAGACACCAAGTCGGGCTGATTCTCAGTGTCTTATTAAATACCACACAAGCTAACCCATTATATTTCCAATTCCAATCACTTGATTTATATCAGATGCAAAATATGAGGAGCTTAAATCCAACTAATATATGCAAAGTTTATATTTCATTTGCCTTCACATAAGACGTCAACAAATGGATTGATGTCAAGTTCTGTCCACATAAAAACAAGAGAAGAAAAGAGGGAGTTGCTATAAGATTACCATTCCTAGTTTCTAAAGTATCAATTTCATCAATGAATATGACTGATGGTTTGCTTATCTGCAAATAGAAATCATCAATTTCTCAACAGAGGACCCAAAGCAAATGACACCACCAAGCATTTGTAAATAAAAGGTATTATGAACTTACAACATGAAAACCGGTAAAGAAGTAATAATACAGAAAGCTGATTTTGTGGATGCCCCAAAAGTCAGAAATATTTCTCTATTTTCTCAATTATTATGGAGATATCCAACAATTTTCTTCAAGATTAAGTGTCAAAATATGGGATCCAGATTAGAAGGACTCTACCATGATTAACAGCTACTGCCTCCTTGTTGCATTAGCAATCAAAGATTAAAAAAAAAAAAAAAAAACTTATAGAATTATCACCTTGGCTCTCTTAAATATATCCCTGAAACGAGCAGAACCAACACCAACTAAAACTTCTACAAATTCTGACCCTGTCATTTGGTAGAATGGAACACCTGCTTCACCAGCTATAGCATTGGCAACTAAGGTCTGGAAAAGTATGAGATACTTCAGACAGATACATAAGGAAATTCCACAGCACATTTGGCAAACCTGTTAATGAAAAACTAACCTTGCCAGATCATGGGGGCACCTACAGAAGAACCCCATGAGGAGGTTTTATTCCTATCTTATCAAATAGTTCTGGATTCTTCAAATATCTCACCAACCAATAAAAAAATGTTAAGAATTAACAAGACAACATTAATTACAACAGAAGACTCCCATCCAAAACGCACACACCCAAGCTTTACCATCATTCTACAGGATAAGGAAGTTGCCACTAGATGAGGATACTTTGGTACTTTCCCACCCAAGACTGTATCACAAGTTTAAGTGGTATAGGAGATTAATAAAGTAACCAAAAAGTTACAGAGCACCCAGCACCCAAGTGCCAAACATGTTCAATGCCTACGACATGCACAATGATCTGCATTCTGCAAGCTATTCTTCCAAAATACCAAGGAAAGATATAGCATTAATATTAAATCAAAGATAATACTAACTGAATTCCACACAATTATATTACATAAAATTCAAGTAATCAAGGCAATTCTTATAACAGGAATTATGGTCATGCTAAGATTTAACTTCACCATTTTCAGTTCCATTAAATTCTTATGTGGATACTTTTGTCTATAGCTATCATAAAAAACCAAGCTATACATATCAAAACACAGGTACATAGTAAACGAATCCATGGGTTTCAAAATATAGCATCCTTACAGTCATCGGGTACTTAAATCTATAAAATACTCATACGCAGCAATATCATGTATAACTAGAGAATTAAAGAGGAGTTAAATGATTGATCACCGTCATGTGCCCGTCAATTTCATATCGTTGTCCAGTATACTTCCTTAAAAGAGCTTGAGCTTCACTCTCATCTAGCCTCATTGCCCTACAAAGATAACAAAAACCACATAGACATACGGAGAACTGCAAAGAAATACAACCTAAAAAAATCACGAGCCATAGTCATATTCACCATTTAGTCCTTTGCAAGCTCTTGTCACCAGGAATATCCTTCAAATCCACCACAAAATCCCTATACCCACTACTCATTTCAGCCTCTCTTTCACACTCATTGCTGTCATTTTTTTTTTTTGAATTGTCTTAGAATTCAATTTTTTCCTTCAAAAATTCAACCAAACGCAAATTGTTACCTTTAGTTAAATCCTCTTTTTCCTTCAAGGAGCAAATCTTATTGCCAACGAGGAATCTGGGTTCTACCTGGCTAAGGTTTTCCGTCAAAACCCTAGTCACAAAATCATCCCCTTTGGGCTTGCTAGTGTCACCGGGCTGTGGGGATCGTATTCGATTGGAGATTGATTTGGTAGGAATGGAGTAGGGTTATGGAAAATTAACCCCTGCTGAGATGAGAGTATCAATAGTGTTCCTCTTTCTTCAGCAAACTCGGGGAGCATTACGGTTTAAAAATGGGGCATTGGAATAAAGCAATATTCGCCATCAATTTCTTTCTGCAGAATAGGGTTTATCCAAGAAGAACTGAAGAAGAAATGGGCGTTGGTATTGTTTTCCAGGCTTCAGCTTTTCCAGATCCGCTATCCAAACCCAAATAGCAAATTGGGTCAGGCGTGACTGGCCTTTAATAAGCTCAGCTCAGCCCACCTTCGAATATTTGACAGTTGACACTGATAATGTAGGCAGAGTGCATGTCACCATCTGGACACTGAAAATCTCAGCAGCAGATTTTACATTTTTTCGGCAACTTGCGGTGGCCTAAAGATAAATTCCTCACGTAAATCTAAAGAGCTTTGATCATGAGGGCCTAGTAATCAAGTTTGTTCACGAGGAATTCTCCATTTACACAATGCATTTACACAAATTTTACTGACCAAAAACACAAAGGAGGAATGGAGGCTCTAAATGAAATGTGCAGAAGCTCTAACGAATTAGTTGAAAATGGACAGAACGTCGTTAAGAGGTCTTACAGAGTGTGGCCGGATATATTCTTTGATGTAGGCCTCCACCTGTAAAGCATGAGGAGTTTGAGCAGAAGAGTGCAAGTCTGCAAAGATAAGAAGCAATAATATAGAGAAGATTTCTATAGTCCTAGTCAGTTTTGTGAAATTGATGCCTAGGGATGTTGATCTTAACTATAGTCAATGAAATATTCGATAATTTGATTTTTATCCAAATAAAAATTAAAATGGGTATTGTATTACAAAAATAGGTACGATTTTAAATTTTTATTAAGTATGAAATAAAACAAATAATATAATACGCATCTCATACTCATTTTTGTATATATTTATATGTATTTAGTAAATAATTTTTTATTAAATAATATAAATTATTATTTTAAATTAATTAAAATTAATATATTTTTATTAAAAAAATATATATTTATAAAAAATTATCTAAATAGACAAAATAAAAATAAAAAAGTTAAAAAATAAATTTTAGTTTTTTTTTTTTTAATTATGAGTATAGGGTTACTCATATCTAATAATTACTCACGAGGATTGGAATGAAGAAAAATTTGAAATAACTATTGGGTATATGTACAAAGATGAATATAATATAAAAATTCAGGAATGATGATGGAGAATTCTTTATCCTCCTCGTACTTTATCTATTGACATCTCTATATTTTGGTACTTGAGTTTTTAAAATTATTTTGAATTTTTCTTTTAATATCATGTGACAATTAATGATGTGATATTGACTAAATTTTTTTTTATACATATCAATATTTTATTAGATATTCATATCACGTCAGTAAATTAATTATCGACGTTAATATGAGATAATCAAATGGATGACGAAATGAATATTCGAATATCAAACTGATAATTTTATTTCTTTAAATACTAAATTGACAAAAAAAAGTATAATACCAAGATTATTTTTATATTTAACCATTTTTTTCATTTTTCGAATGAGATTTTATTTTAATCTTTACATATATTATTAATTAATTATATAAGATGATAATTATTTATTAATTTCACTGCATTGATTAACTTTAAACAATAATCTTAAAACATTCATTTAACTAGTTTTAAGCCCATGCTTTACAGAGATAAGTAAACAATTATAATTTTCATTATATATAACATTATTAGCGTTAAAAGAATTGCATCAGTAAAATATTAAAAGATCTATATCGGCATAATAAATAAATTATTATATTTAACATACCCACTTTTTTTTACAATGTTGAAAAGTCAAGTTTTGATTTCTATAAAATATTTAAGAATATTATGTAATTTCAAAAAATTAGGGTAAAGAAAATTATTTTTTTTTCAATTCAAAAAATTAATTGTCAAATATTACTTATTTAAAAATTTAAAATTTTATATTTATGCTACACACAACAAATGTATCTATAATAAATTTTTAATATAATATTATTTCAAATTTAATATAATTACAATTTTAAAAAATAATTTAAATTTTATTTTCATGGTTACAAATATACTGATGATGGTTGATAAAAAACTTAAGTCACCTTAAATAATTTTTCATCATCATTTTATTTACAATGTAATAAATTATCTTAATTTGATTACTAAAAGTAAAGTTATAAATGTAGGAAACCAAAAAGTGTGATATAGATTTTTTTTTTCAATCAAAAAAATAATTTCATTTATAAAATCAAAGGATTATAAAACCTATCAATCTCATCAGAGAATGTTCTAATGTATAAATAGAAAAACAATTGTAACAACACCTACTATTATACAAGGCATAAAATAATTATGTTTTTTCCCCTCTTATCTTTGTTAAACAATAAGTAATATAGTTTGCTATTAAAATCAACAATTTCATTTTTATTTATAACAATTAAAAACTCTTTGTTTTTTTTTAGAGTCGTGAATCTGCATTGAATATTTAAAATATAATTGTCTCTTTAAATCAACTATCATATATACTCACCTAATTTTAAGGAGATAAAAAATAATTAATTAGATAAAGATACATGTTTAAAAAAACTAATATGAAAATTTTTTATATTAATTGTATGATTTTTTTGTAATATTAATATATTAAATTTAGAACATAATTGCACTTATGTTTTTTTCAAATAGATAAAAGAGTTGTATTAATATATGTATATATATATATATATATCTTATATTATAAAGGAGTTGAACTTTTATTAAAACCAAACTATTGGCATTTTTATTTCAATATTGTGTATACGTTTTTGTTATGAATTAGTGGCATATCAATATGGTATATTGAAATGTATATTATCTAAAAAAAGAATTAAATCAGTAATGTCCATCTAAAAAAATACATAGAAGAACATAGAAAATTGGGTATAAAAGTTTCAATTTTAGTTTGAGTATTTCCAAAATTTTAGAACTTGTTAAATAAAATAAATGGTAAATTTCACAAAAATTAAGGAATTTGTTCCATTTTTATAAGATTAGTAAAAATTATAAACTAACACCCCTTATATCATCCAAAACTTAATTCATTAAGAACTTAGAAAATAATTTTTCCATTTTCAATTGAAACCAAGACATATTTAGCCAAGTTATAATTAATTATATCATTTTAGATCAACTTGGCTTACAATACAAATATTTGAAAATTTTTATGATTTGATTCCTAACCAATGCATAGCTGTCAATATATGGTAGCATCTAAATTAATCAATCATTCTTGGTATTTGATTGTAAAGTTTTGCAAATCAATATAATCTTATCAAGTAACTATCTAAAATAAAACAAAATTGTTAAGCCTTTCCTAACTAATAACTCACAAAAGAAAAGAACTTTCTAGCAACATTACATTCAATATATATATGAAAAATATTAAAAAATGTTTTTAAATTATAAAGTATAAAAAAAAATTTATACTAAAATATATAATTGATAAATTTACTATTATAAAAATAAAACCTAACAATTGCACAAACAAAATATATAAGTAAAACCTCAATAAACTTCCAAAATAATAGCAAACAAAACTACAAAATAAATTTCTTATAAGATAATAGAGACAAAATTGTAGTAAAACAAAGTTAAAGAAAAACCAAATTTGATTTACTTAATTTTTTTTAAGAACATTTGCATTTATATTACTATCAAGAGACATTATCATAAGTGTATTAAAAATTACTTTGTTCACCGTATAATATAATAAGTAATAAAAGAAATAAAAGTAATACAATTTTTTCTTCAAAATTATAAAATTCTAGCCTGATCTATATTTTTAAAAAAGAAAACAAAAATTTTTCTAATTTAATGATATAATTATTGTCAACCCATTAAATGGCTAATTTCTTTTTTTCTTATTCACTACATTAAATTTCATTTAATTTTTTTTCATAAGTAATTAAAAGATATGAAAATATATTAATGAGTGATTAACTTTTATTTAGTTTCTATTTTTATTTGTATTATTGACCAAATTAATTGTAACTTATTTATATAAGATAAAAATATTGGATATTTAAAAGGTAATAAATGTAATTAATTTTGTCTAACTAGTTATTTTTTAAGTAATAAAAATGTTACTATAAAAAATAATAAAAATATTTTAAATAAATAAAATACATTTATTAAAAAATATATGATGATTTTTTAAATCCATCCACGTATAAAAAATATAAGCTGTTTGTATTAGATTATTTATTTTTTTATTAAAGGCTTTAATTTTTATATATTTATACTAAACTCAATATATATATAATTAATTAATTGAAATTGTTTAAAGAGAATGTCAATGCCAATTCCCACTGTATTAAAATCTACCAACGAATCTAGTGCATGTGTGTACCAATGAAAATGGACTTTTGCATTTTAAATTTAGACAATCTAATGCCCAAAGCAACTTATTCCAAACAAGCATATGGTTTTTTTTGTTTTCTTTCTTTTAGTATTTTTTATTGAATACTACTTTATTATATAATAATAATAACATTATTTTCTTTATGGTATTTCGACCGTCGGAAAGCTCAAATTGTTGACAAATACTATGAGATATGAGTAATTAAAACTCTTTTAAAAGAACTGAACAAACAACAACCAATAAGAAAGAAATTTTGCTTTCACAAACAAAACGCTATTGACTATGCTTTTTAAGTAATTAAAAACGCAATTATGGAGGCATTGGCCATTGTTGTTAACCGCATGATGGGTACAAAATTAACTGTTTGGAGCCATATACATGTTGAGTTAGGAGTCAGCACAGCCCGGTACCCACGCTTTTGTCTGTTAAAAAAAATGGAAAGCAAAGACTTCAAAACATTTTTGTTTGAAAGAAACAGATGGGTCTGTCAGAAAAACCGCTGTCATTTGCTACTATAAGTCGCAAATTCAAGCACAAACAAAGAAAAGGAAGGATAACAAAGGAAGTGGAATAGAGAGCTGGAGTAAGCTAATCAATGGAGTTCTGAAATCACCACCCTTTTTTTTTTTCAAGTTCAACAAAAACACCACTACGAAGGTCAACCATCAAGCACCAAAATCTTTGTTTCTTGTTATTTCGTTTGGTTTGATTTTTTAGCTTTATATCATGTGGGTAATTTTATTTTGTCTGAAAACGAAGTTTTGTTTTTTTTTTTTTTTTGTTCATGAATATGGAAGGAAGTTCATCTGTTTGATCTTTTAATCGTACGTTTTGTTTTCAGGGATGAATTCGTTTAACACGTTTAAAAGGTTGGTTGTTTATGGAACAGGGGAAATTTCACATTTTTCTTTCGTTTTGATTTCTTTTTTTCTTATGTTGTTTTGGGTCCTACAGCTATAGTAGAATCACTTTAATTTCAGCATCATTCTGTAAAACTAGTTATGCTGACTTCAACCATGATGTCCTGCCTTTTTGGGGATCTTGATTTCTTCTGGGCCCATTGCCTTTTTATGGTCAAGGAATCAGCTGATGTAATTAAGAGAATCTAATTCTAACACCCACTTCTGCAATCAAGTTTATGACATTCGCTCCATTTGTTAATTTCCATGGCATTTGGATTTTGGGCAAACAATTTATTTGCGTGGCATGTCTTTTTCCTGATACACTATTCAATGATGGCTGTTTGTTACAATATAGTAGTATTTGTAAGAGAGTATTTGTGGCAAATTTATGACTTATATCCAAATTTATTATGTATTACCTGTTGGATTGATGTAAATTCCCTTTGGATGTGGCAGGGTTCATTGGACGGCATTATTTGCATGAACTCCATCTCGTATAATCTTGTGTTGGATTAGTTATGCGTTCTCTCGCGGGTTGTTTTTGCATGAAGCAAGTTAGACACAAACCTGGGTATGAAGAGCGTATCATTCTTGCTTCTGAAACACCTTGTAAGTTAGACAGTGAAGAATGAACCTATGACTGTTTTCTCTTTATATGTTTTGCTCGGCCAGTTTCATTGTTAACCGCATTCTTGCATCAGCCAAGTTGTCCATTTGTGGGCTTTGCCGAATTGCCTGTCCTTGTTCCCATGTGGCCATTTTCTCGCTACTGCAAACAATTACCTATTGTACTTTCAATATTTATTTATGCATAATTCTGCTATTGCTTTTCCCTGGCATAACTCCCTCATGGACATTGTCTTGTTGACTCCTTGGTTCTGACTTCTTAAGGGCCACCTTAGATCATAATCATGTCAAGAGCCTGCCTATAAGCAACTGGGACTTATCTAATTATTCAATATTAAAAAGTGGCCGCTGTCCAAATTGAATATGCTGCCATTTCAGCATATTGTGTTCATGCAAATTCCGGATATTATGCTGTGCAATCTTTACTATTTGCTTGTCTAAGTGTAGAGCATTTCTTAATTATTTGACAGTTACTGTGAATGAAATAGAAGCTTTGTATGATATGTTCAAGAAGTTAAGCAGCACCATAATTGACGATGGTCTGATTCACAAGGTATATCATTCCAGATTGATTCAGATATGTGATTTCTTTTTGTGAATTACTTTTGACTGTTTGAGGGCACTCTATGAGTCATAGCCTCTTTGGAATTTGGAAAGATTAATATGAGTTCTTGCACCATTGTCTTCGACTTGAAAGATATTTTTCCTTTTAAGTCGTAATTTTTTCGGAATGTTTTCTGAACAGGAGGAATTCCAGCTTGCACTTTTCAAAAACAGCAGTAAGCAGAGTCTCTTCGTGGATAGAGTATCTTTTCATGCCCAACTATTTTGTTTTGGCGTTTTATACATGTTAATTCAGAGAAAATTGTTCAAACTGTATTGAGTTTGTTGCAGGTATTTGATTTATTTGATGTTAAACATAATGGGGTTATTGAATTTGGAGACTTTGTTCGGTCTTTAAGTGTCTTCCATCCCAATGCTCCGGAAGCAGAAAAAATTGCATGTATGTAATGTTTATCAAAGATAGTTTTGGTATCTTCCTTTTCTCCTTCCTGGGTGTTATCTGCTGACATGCTAAGATCACTATAGCATCATAAGACATCTTTCAAGGATCTCATTCTTACCGCTGGCAACTAAACTTAGTAAATATATCTTCTTCCAGTCTTATTTAGATTATATGACCTACGACAGACTGGCTACATTGGGCATGAAGAGGTAAGTACTTTTTAACTTTGATCTTTGTCATCATTGTTTGCTGAAGAGGATTGGAAAATAACATTAATATCAATGATAAATAGATATATATATATATATATATATATATATATATCACGCTCATCTTTAAAAGATTTGCTTTTCACATGCAGCCTGCTGTTTTTTTACTGAAACTTATCCTCCTCCAACCAGCTATAATTTAGTAATTTAGTATTCAATCTTCTTGTTTTAATCAACATATTATGATTCTAATTATTTATCTCATTTCCATTTTTATTACCTTACTGGAAGTTGAAGGAGATGGTATTGGCTCTGCTTAGTGAATCAGATCTGTCACTTTCCTACGATGTGGTGGAATCCATTGTGGAAAAGGTGGTGGACATTGTAAACTGTTCGATTTGTTGCGCTTCCATCATTCTGCTTTCTGGGTATTGATATTGGTCATATTTGTGCAGACAATGATGGATGCAGATTCAAAAGAAGATGGGAAGATTGATGAAGAAGAATGGGGGGAATTTGTGACAAAGAATCCATCTATCATGAAGAACATGACTCTTCCATGTTTGAAGTGGGTTCTAAAGTTCTTTCATTTAAGCTCAAGTTTTGTTCATCTTTTTCCTCATAAATTATTTCATAATCTGAAACTTTTGCTCTTTTCATTACTTATATGTCACATTAGCTAGTGAGCATGCACTTTAACTAGGACAATGAGTAACTAATAAATAAAATATGCTTTAATTTGGACAATATATGTCATTTAAATTCCTGATTTTGTACTTTGATATTCTTTTTCAGGGAATTAACCCTAACATTTCCCAGTTTCATACTGAACACTGAAGTCCCAGATTAGGAGTACGGACCAATGAAGATGACAGACTTGATCGAATTTTTTTTTCAACATGCTAGGTGTTTTGTGGTTACATTCGAAGTGTCCTCGATAGGATGAAATGAGAGTAGAATCCATAGTTTTATCTGCAACTTACATGTTTTTAAATCCAGATTCTGAAGAGTTAATCTGGAAGTCCCAGTTACCACGTTGTTTTAACATTATTTACATATAAAATCTGATTCAACATACAAATATTTAGTGGATTGATATCTTCTATAACAAGTTAATAACCCTAAATGTATCCACATTATCTTAGTGACAAACCGAATAAGCAACAAGCAGGGATGAAAGAATGAAACTGTGGATGGGATTTGCTTAGATCAGATGCTGAAGATGATACTATAACAACTTCTTTTAATAACACTGGACTGAAACTCGACTGAAATATATAGTTATTCCATTATTAAAGCAGTCAGAAATTAGCAGTTATATCTTTACAATGCCGAAATGTTTCAAGCGTAGTTAAAGATTTTATATTAGGTTACCCAGGCTTGGCAACAACCATTTTTTCCAAGTTCATGGGATGGCACATTTCGGTGTGCCGGCTGCTCCATTGTCTGCTTCACTGCATCAGTTGGATGAAACTGGTCCCTTCCAGATGTGATTGGAAGCATTAGGACAGGCCATTTCTGGTAACACGCACATGATCCAACCTTTATCTTTCCCTAAACCCACAGCAAGCAGCAGCTGTGGCATTAAAACCTGAATGAGAGCACACAACAGCATTAGACAGGGATGGATCCAGGATCTATATTCAGTGGGGGTAAAAATACATATAATATTGAATATATATAAGTTAACTAAGATGCATAAAAAAACTATTTTAGTATACATAAAAAATAACATATTACAATTGTTCTCTACGACTTTTCATATTTTGAAAGCATTGTAAAATCTTTTCATTATCAATATTACAAAATATGTCTTTCTTTATATATGTAACCAAAAAATCATTCTTCCAAGATATCCCATTCGGTTGCGCAAACGGTTCTTCACAATCTTCATAGCAGAAAAAGCTGTTTCAATTGATGCAATAGAAATTGGTAATATCAAAGCTAATTCCACAAGTAAGTATACCAATGGATACACCAAATGTTTCTTTGTCTCAACAAGTTTCATGGAAATGTCACTAATACTTTTCAAACTTGTAAACTCATCATGAGATTTTAAATCAACAATGTAAGTTTCAAGTTGATTGTCAAGAACTAATAGCTCAACATTAGAAAACTCAGCAAGATAAAATTGAGCAAGACAATCAACTTTCCCTTATCAAAAGCTATAAAAGAATCACAAGAATTTAAAAAAGCCACACAAAGAAATAACTCCATATTCACCTCATTAAAACAATTGTTAAGCTCTTGAAGTTGTATATCAATTACTATATAAAATAACTCAACCTAATAATAATGCAAATTTGTCATTGTTAGAGCATTGCGTCAAAGTCTTCCACGAGTTACAAACATATCATCCATATTTGGGGTGCCAATATTGTTTTTTTTTCACAAAATAAAGAAACCTCTTTATGCAAAGATTCCCATCTATCATCTCTCATCATTTGTAGTTGTTGCTTCGCTACCTTTACTAATGCCATCACATTCACAATATCTTGATCTTGCCTTTGTAATGCCAAGAACAATTTATTTGTAATCTCCAAGATATTTTTCATCAAAAGCAAGTTGAAAGCAAAGTCAAAAGATTGAGTCGAATCTAATAAGGCAGAAGTTTTATTTCTTTGCTTCGAGCTATTCCCCTCCTCCACAACAATTTCAAGCATATCAATGATGAAATTAAACATAACAATCAAATTTATCAAAGTCCCATAATATGAACCCCATCGTGTATCCCTAGCTCATTGAAGACTTATTTCTTGGTTTAAACCCCCTCTGTAGAAAGTTCACCAACTCGCAATGCCTCAACAACTTTATTAAGTTGTTTTTCTTGAAAAACATATCTTCGTTTACATGAAACCCCAACAATATTCACTAAATTTGTCATAATATTGAAAAGTAATGCAATTTGAACATGATTCTTTGCCATGGCTACAAGTGTCAATTGAAGTTGATGAGCAAAACAATGAACATAATAAGTGGATACATTATCTTTCATATTCAAAGTTTTCAATCCATTGAAGTCACCTTGCATGTTGCTTGCTCCATCATAACATTGCCCACGAGCCCTTGACACACTCAAATTATGCTTAAAGAATAATACTTCAATAGCTGCTTTAAGTGACAAAGCAATTGTATCACTGACATGTATTATACCCAAAAAACGTTCAATAACATGCCCTTTAGAATTCATATAGCGCAAAGCAATATCAGCTTGTTCTTTTATTGAAACATCACGAGATTCATCAAGTAAAATGAAAAATAATCCATCTTTAAGATCTTTCATGATAGCATTGGTAGTCTCAATTGCTGCAATACGAACAAGATCTTTTTTAATATCATGTGCTATTATTTTTGAATTTTCTAGTGCATTCTCCAAGATAACACTATTGATGATTTCATTATGATTCGCAAGAAATCTAAAAAGCTCAAGAAAATTTTCTTGATTATGAGAATTCTCAATTTCATTCTACCACGAAATGCCAAACCTTGACATAGAAGAAAATGAGTACAAACAATTGTCGCAGTTAAACAAACTTAATAATCTTTTCGTGCTTGATCAGATTATTTTGCAAAAGCAAATTGAATGTGCTGCTTTTGATTTAGCAAATCTTGACAACACTTTCAAGCTTTCTTATGAGCATTATTAAGACCTCCAACATGAATATCAAATCTTTTTTTCTTTTTTTCAATTTGTAAATCCGTTTAAAATAAAACAATCACCACTTGCTTGCTCTTTAATATCTGTTCTATAAAGATAACAAAACAAACAAAAAACATCATCCTTCTTTATACTGTATTCCAATCAAGTAGCATAATCTTTGAACCAGTAGGAATAAAATGACGTAATGACTTTCCAATATTTTTTTACTTTTGGAAAAAATTATGTTCATGAGGTTGACATGGACCTTTTTACAAATAAGCTCTTCGAACCTTGTCTCTATCATTAGCATTATAGTTCAAAATTTTTTTTCGTAACCCATGATTCGAAGGAAATTGTCTAAATTTAATTCAACACGAACTTACTTTGTACAATGTTGTACGCCACTAGTATTGATTCTAGATGATTCTTCAAAAAATTGATTTCCTCTTAATTAGATATTTCTCCATAACTAATCAAATTAAATAGTTTAGTTTATGTAATTTATAAAAAATAAAAACACATTCAAAATACAATTATGCATGTTAATGAAGCTCAACTAACCTTTTATTTGAAATAGATGAATAGAAATGTAATTCACATATTGTAACCATATTGCTAGCAAGAAATTGGATAGAACTTCTAACTAATTTTATAATTTTCATATAAAAATTAATTTTTACTAAACTTAAAGTTATTAGCTGAATGAGTAATAACTAAAAAAATTAAAAAATATATATAAAACATAAAAAATTTAAACATCATAAAAAATATAAATGCTATCAATAACATGAATACATGATCAAATTATTTCATCAATATAACAAATTTCAAATAGTAAATAAACACTATATATAAAAATATATAAAAAAATTGATTGAGTAATTACAAAAATGTATAAAAAAATAACTTACTTGAATATCTTGTTGGAAGAAAAAGATAAACAACTTATAATTTGTTTTTTTAGTTTAAAGTTTTTTTTTTCTTTTTTACTTCTTTAATTTTCTTTTTCTAGTTCACCTTGTTTTCGTTTGAAAAAACTAAAAATTGCAAAAGTGGGGGATTGGGGAAGATGGATGAAAATGAAAATTGATTACTTTTTACTTAATACAATTTTGCTTTTTTTTTTTATATATGTATTGACCTTCAAATAGTTTTTTATTTACACATCTATCAGACTATCATTTCTAATTAATGAAGTTTGACCTTTATATAAATTATATATATAATTTTTTTTAATGGGGACATTATAAATGAATTAAAATTTTTAAATATTTTTATAATATAATTTTGAAGGGATAAAAATCTCAATAAGGGCAACTGCCCCTAGTGCCCCAACTGTGGATCCGTCCTTGGCATTAGATTTAGAGGTAGTTCGAGGATCTTAAATAAAAATGCAAAGAGGAAAAAGGTTCAGGTAATCTTACCATAACACCTATGATTTTGAATTATATCCATAGACCTTTGAAACACATCATAGAAAATTATGTGAGTGTCAAGAAGCTCCTCAGTCATGTATCTCATGACAAAGTTGAACCTTATAATCATGTCATTTATCTCTTTAATACACTCTCCCTTTTTGCTCTTGTACCGCCATAAATAGTAAGGAACATAACCAATGGGCGGTAGCCCCATGACCAGCAATCCCCTAACATTCATGTTGTACAAGTTCTGTTTTACCAATATTTAGAGGTCAGGGAGTTTCCACAGCCAAACTTACTAGTAAACCAAAACAAAGAGAAGACTTCGGTCGTCACCTTGATTTCCTATCTCATTGTAGATGCTAATAACTGGTTGTAACCCCAAGGTAGATATAGATTTTGCATATTAGATATCTTACGCAGATAGTGATTATATGGTCATTTATTCCAATAGAAATGTAAAGCAGTGAACTCGAGATGAAATTAATTGCTACATCCTCACCCATGCTTAGAATAAACTGCTTGTAAGTATCAACAAATTGTTGAATTTTGTAGGTAGATGAGATGTGTTAACCCTATATCAAGAACAGATGCAATGAAAATATGTGATTAGTACAGCTTCAATTGAGAACATCCTAGGACAGCAAAACAGATGAAAGGCTTATATATGTACATAAGTTCACATATGCTCTAAAAACATAGAAAATAAAATGTAAATCATGACAACAAGGCGTCATAAGGCTCTTAAGAGATCATAGGGTCCTCTTATACTCTTTCCTACTAATCATTTAACAAAAAGATGTAGTACTAAGTCTGAATCACGTGTGATATACATCATAAGAGAAGCACTTTTAACAACTGCAATCCAAATTTTAGTTTACAAGTCAATTAAATAACTTACCATGATATCCTGAAGAAGACTATTGACAGGAATATATAGTTCAAATCATACCAACTTTGATCCATTTGAGAGCATAATGCCAGCAGTAGCAACAAATGCATAATTGACTCCATAAAGCATATTATCGAGCTCTCCAGCTTGTCCAAGATAATTCGAAACAAAAGGAAGTCCAAGATGCAATGTTGTTTACAACAACAACAACACATTAATCCTTATATCTCATATTCTGGGGTCAGTTGTATAAAAAACTAAATAAGAGAATCAGGTTAGGTTGTAGTTTGAATCTTCTTGCGTCACTCGTTTATATTAATAACCACCTTTTCATTTAATTATTTAAGCATTATATCATTTTTTTCTTATTTGCATCGATATATTTCGTAGTCTATTTCTAGATGTTTTGATCTTTTCTAGATCTAGAGACTCAATTTTCTTAACCAATGCACAACTAGACTTACATTTCACATGACCAAACCATCACAAATGATTTTTTTTCATTTTTTTTCAATTCAGATTACCCTTAATTTTTTTTGAATATTCTCATTTCTGATTTTGTCTCTTATAGTCTTATCACATATCTATTTAAATATCTTTATCTCTGCTATGTTTATTTTCTTCTTATGTTGTTTCTTAACAACCCAACATTCAGTTCCATATAAAAATATAGGCTTTACAATTGTTTTATACAACTTCACTTTTAACTTTAAAGGTATGTTGTAATCACACAAAACATTGAACGCACTTTGCCATCTCATTTATCTTGTTTGAATCCTATGTTTGATATCTGTTTCTATTTCAATGTCACTTTCAATAATTGATCCCAAGTATCAAAACTAGCTATTCTTTGGTACTCTCCTATCATCTAACTTAATCACACTAGTACCCACTTTGTTGTAATTACTAAATTTGCATTTCATTTATTCAACTTTAGATCTAGTCAAATTAAAACCTTGATACTCCAATGTACTCTTCCATAATTCTAATTTCATATATAGGACATCACATGTTTCAATTACTAAGGCATATCATCAGTAAATAACATACACCATGACACCTTATCTTGGATATGTTTAGTGAATTCATTCATAACTAATGCAAAAATGAAAAAACTTAGTGCTGAACCTTGGTGTAATCTTGAGGTAATAGGGAAGCTATCTGTCATGCCCCCAACCATCCTCACAGTCGTTACCACTCTTTTATACTTATCTTTAATTATATTAATATACTTTAAAAGGATTTTTTTTCTTCATTAAGGCCCACCAAAGCACATTTTGAGGAGCTTTATTATATGCTTTCTCTAAGTTGATAAATGCCATCTGTAGATTTTTTTCTCACCCAAAAACCCTCTAATAAAAGCCTTAGAAGGTGAATAATTTCTACTGTAAAACATCTTGACATAAACCCAAATTGGTTTTCAGAAATTGTGACCTCATGTCACAACCTACATTCTATTACTCTATTTCAAGGTTTTATAGTATGACTTATAAGCTTTATTCCTCGATGGTTTAAACAATATTGTACACCACCTGTATTTTGTATAAAGGCACAAGAGTGTTATTTATTCATTTTTTTGGTATCTTTTGGGTATGCCAAATTTTGTTGAAAAAACTCATCAACAATTTTATTCCTATTTCATCAAAGTATTTCAAGACTTTAATCAGGATTCCATATAGTCTTATAACTTTTATTAATCTCATCCTTCTCAGAGCCTTTTTAAGTTCATAGCTATTAATATTACACTTAAACACATGATTTTATATCTTAAGAATGTATGTTCAACCCACCTATATCATGCTCAAAACTATTATTAAAGAGATTATCAAAATAATATATCCATATCTTTTTAATCTCTTCATTTTTCAATAAAACTCTTTTGTCCTTGCCTTTAATGCATCTAATAATAGTAAGATCTTTACTCTTTTTATCCCTTATCTTAAAAGGTTTGAACAATTCTTTTTCTCTAATTCTTATCTTTAGTTTTTTATATAACTCATCATGGATCCTACTCTTTAAGTCTTGTATAGCTTTCTTGATTTGTTTTTTGTTGTTTTATATTTTTGATAGCTCTCCACATCCCAATTATTTCATAAATTTTTATAATGTTCTCGCTTAGCTTTAATTATCTTTTTCACATCTTTGTTCCACCACTAAGATTCCTTTCTTAATGGTACCTTACTCCTAGATTCTCTAAATGTCTTTTTAGCAACCTTTAAATCTCGACTGTAATATTTTTTCACATTACTTTTACATCTTCATTAGACTTCTAATCAACTTTTTACTAGTTTATCCTTAAATGCTATCATCTTGTCCTTTTTCAAGTTTCACCACTTAATACGTAGTTCATGACTCTAATGTCTATTTTTTAACCCCTTGAGGTGGAATAGATCGAGTACTAACAATCTATGTTGTATGACCACACTCTCATATTGTATAACCTTGCAATCCTTACAACTATTTCTATCATATTTTCTTGTAAAAAAAATCAATTTGACTAGCATTTGATCCACTTCTAAATGCATCAAGTGTGATTCTCTTTTCCTAAAATATGTGTTTAATGTTATTAGGTTAAATGCAGTAACAAACTCTAGGATAATCTTTCTAATTTCATTTCTTTCTCCAAAGTCATATACCCCATGTACCCTCTCAAAGTTATTATCATTCTTATCTACGTGACCATTCATGTCTCTTTCAATAAATAATTTTTTACGTATGTTATGGCTCGCACTGTCTTATCTAAATCTTATCAAATTTTTGCTTACTCTTTTGATCTAAACCTATTTGCAATGTGTATGCATTAATGATGTTAACACTTTTCTCTTTTAAAACAAATTTAACAAGTAAAATTTTATCTCTCTTTCTTTTAATGTTAATCACATCATCCTTCAAATTCTTATCAACAATTATCTCCATTCCATTTCTACTAATCTCTTTTCTTATGTACCAAAGCTTAGAGCCATATGTTTCTATCTTTTTAGCCTTTTCCCTTATCCAATTAGTTTTTTGGAGACACATACTACTAATTTCTCTTTTAGTCATTGCATCTTCTATCTCTACAAGCTTACCAGATAATGATCCTATATTCCAAGTAGCTAAGCGTAACTTACCCCTATAAACTAACATCTTTATTTGTGTTCATCCTCTAAAACATGAGAACCCTTACCTATTTGACACTACACCTAAGTGGCAATGTGGCGTACCACTTCCAAGTGACGACCTAGTAACCTTTGCATATTTAACACTACATTCAAGCTCTAATGTAACACGTCATTTGGAAGTGACAACTTAACGAGAATTTTTGTTTTGGTCTTTCATCATGGTTTTATTATATTTTACATTAGTTGTCAACCTATCGCAACCCTCATCCTTTATCCAAGCTTGAAACCGATAGTATGACAAGACACAGGTGAAGTTAAGAATCCAAACAATTCTTATTTGTTTGAAATCAAAATCCAAGCAATTTTTACACCAATAATGCTGATTAAGTGATCAAAATCCAAACAAGGACAAAAGAAAAATGAAAATTATGATTTATAACCTATCCATTGATGCCAAACACCTAAAAAAAGATAAACCGAAAAAGAACAATATGTTTGAAAACAAAAATCCCATATATATTATAATGCAATTCTTAGTTTAATTTGGTCTTTAAAGAAAATCAATCATTAAAAATAAAAAAGAATAAAACATATTATTTATACACTACCCTTTTCTCTCCAGTCTTTTATTAACTAAATGATGGGAACTCCAGCAAGAAAATGAAAAAAAGAATCAAGAAAACAAAAGAGTTGACAACCACCAACTTCAAAGTTCCAAGAAATGCCTCATATTCTTGAAAATTCAACTAGGAACCAAAAAGAAAAATGAGGGCAAAGAAGTGAACAAGAATAAGAATAAGAAAAAAAGAAAGAGTAAACAGTTTTTACCAAGATAATTAACTGGGATTCCTCCATACAAAAGTGTCCAGTGGGTTTGTGAGTGTTAAAATCTCGACCATAAAGAGGGCGATTAGCAGAAGCAAAAGAACAAAGAAAGTTTTACGAGCTGAAGAAGTTGAATCATTTGGGCTAGAGTTAGCTTAGCTATACGAAAAAATAAAAAAAAAATTTTGATATTTTGATAGTTGGCAGTTATATAAGTCAGCATTGGTTAAAACTTATAATTGTAACGAACAGGACAACTAAGCAAATTGTTAAAAGTGTCTGGAATATATTGTATACAACTAATACTACATGTTGAGAATTGGATGAATGGGACCTATAGAAGAAATTCCAAAAACCAATCTTATTCTCTCTTTTCTAGTTCTTGTTCTTTCTTTTTTCTTCTTAATTTTGGTAACCTTTATTACTAGACTCTGAATCTTCTTTGACTATTCTCTATAGTGAAGGTAAGCTTGCCTGTAACTAGAGTTATATTAGAAAATTGTTGTTGCCACAGTCAATAGTGGAGTCCCCCATAATGAAGAGAGCAGGGACCAGAAGGGAAGAAATAAAACAACTTGGTAATGATAGCAATAGGGTCAGAAAGGCACTACAAGGGATTAGGTTTTTATGGCTTTTTTTTTACGTTTGGTGGCATTTATAAATGCCATTAAAAAGATTAACAACGTTTGCCAAAAATGTAGCCTAAGAATGTCAGCTATACTTGTGTCGAGAAAAATAGTGGCATTTTTAGAAAAACACCACTAAATGCTTAATTTAATGGTGTTTATAGTAGAAAAAATCACTAAATTTAACGACATTTATAGTAGAAAGTACCATTATATTTTGACATTTAGCGGTGTTTTTAGGCACAAACATAGCTAAATTAAGAAATTTATTTTTAAAATTTTTTTTAATATTGATTATTATCATTAAATAAAAAATATTTAAAGAAATAAAAATGAACTTAAATTCATAAATTGAATATTATAATTATATAATTTGTTCCAATATAGATGGGACACAAAGTATAATACATGCAATAACATTCAAATTATTTTAGTACAATAACCAAAAATCTAAAATGTATGAAATTGATGAATGCATAGATTTGGAACACTACCATTTAATGAAAGATTTTTCCCACCTTCATCACAAGCGTGCTCAATAACCTACTAAGTAAAGTAATATAAGTTTTAACACTTAATAATAAGCTATTTTTTATATTAAAAAATATAAATAGTTATTAAATATAATACATGAGCTGGTGGACCACCTAGATTAGTTTCTGAAAATTATTGTTGCGCAAAATTCATAAGAGTATCGAATCGATCATGTAACTGCTAAAATCTTATATGCTATTGGTCCATTCTAACACGTTCGTTTTCAATTTTAGCACGCTATGTTCAATTCTAACATGCTTTTATTCTTTTTCTGCTTCTTTTATAAAAATTTTAATCAAATATTCATACATATAAAAACCTACAATGTAATAGAAGAATATTAAGTATGTGGTAAATACTTTACCTTGCAATATTCATAAATGACTATAGATGTCTTTTTTTGGTTCTCTATCTTCTGTTGTTAATGGTTTTCATGTACAATGAATTCTTTCAAGCAAGATTAAGTCGTTTTATTAAACACTATAATCTAAAAAAACAAACAAAACAAATGCCAATATGAGATGAAAAAAATATAATAGACTATTTTAGAATGATTTCCTAAGAATATCTTAAATGAATCAATAAATTCATGTTAACAAGTAATAATTTTTTAGTAATTTCAAAAATGTTTTGTTGAAAAAAACATTAAACCTAAAATTTCATTCGTATTTGTAACTAAATTCAATGTTCAATTTCAAGTTTTTCAAAGAAAACCTTATTCTTTTCACTTTATGTTCTATCTTGAATTTTTCTCACAAACCAAACAAAACTAAACTCAGAACTGCAATAACAAAATAAATTGGTAAGAAAAGAAAAAAATGACCAAACACTAAAAATTACTAATGTTGAAATGGAGCTTACCAATAGAGCTTGAACGATGACAGAAATGCAACAATTCAGATAGGAAGTTAAGGATTTAACCCAATAAATCAGACAAAAAGTTTAAGGATTTAACCTAAAATGCAAGAAAATTAACTTGAAATTTGCAAAAACAAAAAAAAAAAAAGATAAAAATTGACTATAAAATGATTGAAACTTAAGTAAAAAATGAGCAGAGAGCGACTTAAAATGAGTAGAAATGAAAGAAATAAGCAAGGGAAAGAAACGTAAAAAGAAGGTCTCACGAGTTTGAAATTTAAGAAAAATTTAGCAGTAGGAAAGTGTAATCCGCTTTCTTTTTTTTTTTGGATTATTCAAGGCATTTTTTGCCAGAAAATGCCTTGAATAATCCCTTACAAAAATTTGAATGGGGTTATTCAAGATATTTCTGATCAAAAACACTTTTAATAATCCCCTCAATTTTTTTTGGGACTATTCAAAGCGTTTCTAGCAAAAAATACCTTGAATAATCTCCTTCCATTTTTTTGAAGATTATTAAAGGTGTTTTCTGCCAAAAATACCTTCAATAATCTCCTTTCATTTTTTTTGGATTATTCAAGGTATTTTTTTACAGAAAATACCTTAAATAATCTTTTACAAAAAATTAAATGGGTTATTCAATATATTTTTTGGGTAAAAACGCCTTAAATAATATCTCCAAAAAAAATTTTTTTTATCAAAAACGCTTTCAATAATCCATTCTAATTTTTTTTGGAGGGATTATTCAAGGCATTTTTGGCTAGAAATGACTTCAATAACCTCATTTAATTTTTGATAAGGAATTATTAAAGATATTTTTCATTTCAAATGCCATATATAAACTAAATTTTTAACCAGCAAAAACCTACAATTTCCTTGCATTCATTTTCAAATATGCTTTTCAAAATGATAACAACTATTTTATAATTTTTTTAGTCAGGTCAAATTTAGAAATAACACTACTTTCTTCTCGGAATCCTAGAATACCGTAAGGAGAGGTGAATTTTTTATTCTAGGACTTTGAATACTGTTAAGAATCTGTTAGTTTTCTCCGAAATTATATTACCCTGAACCAAACATTGGAATCAAATATCCAACAGTAAGATTTTAAGTGAAAATATTTGGATTCCCCTAAACCAAACGTACCTTGAGTTTTTTTTAATTTGTAGATTTGTTTTTAGCGACGTTTACAAAATTTATAAAAGTTAAAGTATATAATGACGTTTAGGTCAACAAATGTCATAAAAAATATATTTTTAGTGATATTTTTAAATTTAAACATCATTATATAAGAATTTAGTGATGTTTTATAAAAAACGTTGCTAATCTTATAAAAACCTGAAATTTTAAGAGGTTTATTTAAAAACATCACTAAAAAATAGCTACTAAATCTTCATTTTCATATAGTGAGGTTGAAGAATAAGGTGGCCTTGAGGGGTTATCAACAATGAATATTTGATTTGAGGAAAAGTTATAGAGTTCTTGAGGGAGTCGGAGAGCTTTTGAGTATGAAAAATTGGTAATGTTAAAGAGGTTGGCAACAAGAAGATTGGCTAGCATTTTTTTTTTTTTTATAAATTTTGATCGGCTTTGTTGGTTCAATTTAAAGAGAGAAAGAGAAGTAAAAGGGTTGGTTAGAAATTGGCGGGTAAGAGAAGTAAGTTGAATATGCGAAAAGACCATCACCACAAGACAACAACATTTCTAAGGCTCATTTGGAAGTCACCGCACTTCCGCTTCAGTGCGATTACTCCCCTTTTTTGGTGCAAATAGCATTGGTAAGGTGTTTGGATGACACCAGTGTGGCGCGATGACCTACGTTTATCCTCTGGAGGTAAAAACTTCAGTTGAAAATTTTTCATTCTCACCGTAGCTTTTGTTCCAATTTGCACATTACTTTTTTGTTTCTCTTCCTATTTTGCCCTTAATGTTATAAGGATTTTCATGCCATTTGACCTTTATTTTTTTATTTATAAATTTTAAAATAACTTTATTAATTTAATATAAATAAATTTTATTATTATATAAATAATATGTATTATTGTTTTGATAAAATTAAAAATTTAAGATTATTTAATGTTATAAGCAATATTAAAATATATAAATAATTTATCAATAAATTTTTAAAATAAAATCTTTAATTATAATTTTTTATTTTTATCTTATCGTCATCATTATTTTATTATTTAAATAAATATCGTATCATTAATTTTAATTTTATTATTATAATATTTAATTTTATTAGTATAAAAATTAATTTTATCATTATTATTTTTTTTAATCTTATTAAAACTAATCTCATCATCTATTTAAATAAATCTCTAACCTCGTGAAATCTAAATCCTAAGTCAAAGTGCAGGCGGAGATTGAGCTGAAGTCCTAAAACTCTTGCTTCCATTAATGAGCATAGGATCTGTTGAAGCCCAGGCCCCTGCTGTGGAAAGCTTTGGACCATTGTTCGAAATCAATGTGCATCAAAATTCGTGAGGTTTTTTGGATTTTGGACTCTGACCCGCGATGCTTGAAATTCCATCCAGCATAACATCAAGCCCTTCTTATTTGTTTTTGAAGTAATTTATTATTACAAGTATTTCAATAAGAATTTGCATTAAAAAGAGCTAAAAGGAAATATACTATTTCATAATCAGTAGTCCAAATCCCAAAAGAATCAAATTTACGTGTCAGATGCTCTCAGAAAGCGCCACCTGCACGACAGCTTTGCCGTGCTTAACAGGAACAACGGCTTTACGTGAGCACCATTTGATGTTTTGTCAGATCGACACGTGTTTAAAATATCTAAGTTTGTCTTCGTCCACAAGGCTAAAAAAATCCAAAATGTAACTGTGTCTGGGCGGTGGCTTTAAGGTTTCTTTAATCCGACCGACCGTGGGCAGGGTTAGATTTGGATAAATAAATCTAACTAATAACTAGTAACTACTCTCACCCAAAAACCTACTCTTACCTGCTTTAATTAAAAAAAAAGGGCACCCTGATAGGCTAATAGTAGTAAGGATTGAATTTTAACTTTTTAATTTTTTTTGTCTTATTTAAGAATTATGAAAAAAAAATCTCTTAACACATTTTTCAAATCTTAAATGCAAAATTATATTTCCATAAAGTGTTTTTTCATCATTTTAAGTATAAGTATTTTACTTGAAGCAATGTCTTAAGATAAAAAAAAAAAAAAAAAACTTCAGCATTTTCTCTATATTTTTTCTAAAGTGAGTTTGCAAAACAATTAAGGGATGGTTTGGAGATATTTTTGTTTTTAAATTTTTTGAAAATTAAAAACAAAATTATATTTGATAGGTTGTTTTTGTTTTAAAAATTAAAAATTAAAAACAAAGTTTCAGAAATTGTTAATAGTAAAAAAAATGATATTTTTAATATTTTAAAAATATTTCATTCACTATTACTATATAGGTGAATAGTAACCATGAGTAAACAATATTAATTTTAATAACAAAATATTAAAAGATGATCATAAAAGCTATCAAACTTGAATTCAAACCCTTGCAATCAGTAAAACATGTGCTCAATCATTTCTCATTGTGATCATTTGTTTAGTGTTTCTCCAATAAAAATATAATTTTCAAACGTGTTTTTAATTTTAATAAAATAAAAATAAAAAAAATACAAAATTTTTAAAAATATAAAACTCACAACAATAGCAAACGATCCCTAAATTATCCAAATTATAATTTCACGATTTCTTTTGGTTAAAAAAAAAAATGGATGATTGTAAACGTGAAATCTTATTAGCTAAATTAATGATAACTACTTGTATCGAATATATACCCCCACAAAAGAAACTGGTTGATATAACAAATATTAATTTATTGATCAATTTTGTTTTTAATTTAATTTAATTAATTTATATAATTATTTTTACAATGCTTCTTTTAATAAATCTAAGCTTTTCACTTTAAATATTTTTAATTTTTTTATATGTAGTTAAAAAATTTTTATATAAAAAAAATTGACACGGTAGCTAATTTAATGCACTTGTCTTCTCTACTATTTTAAAACAAGAATTAGTGATTTATCCTAAATTAGTGGATCGATTATTTTGGATGCCTCAACTTATGGGTTGTGGGACCTCAAAGAATAATAATAATGTGTCCTTAAAAGCAGTTTTCCAGCTATGGTAATGGTATTGCCTGCATCAACTTTAAATTAAACCTTCATTTTTTTAATCTACCATTTGATCTCAAATAATGTAGCCATTAAAGAGAGCACTGCAAAAGATCAGAGGGCCCACTTTTCTCCATAATAATTCATGATGAATCATAATGCAGTTTCCTATGTTATGAGCAGCTACTGCCTTCTTTTATTTCTCATCTCCCTTTTTATAAATATAGTTTAAAAAAGCTATCTCATCACATTGGAATTCTCTTAGGGTACATGCACTTAAACCAATTCGTTTGATGAACCTTCCTTGCCGGTTGCCACCATCTCAGCTTTGCTAGCTCAAAGGCATAACACACAGCTTGTGGACACATCATTAAGTTCATGGCAAACTCAACAACTCCTCCAATTACTTTAAAAAGTGTTGCTACCTTGCCTGCCTCTTCTCTTTTGATTAATTGAAGCTTCATTCTTCAAACTTTTTAACTAATCTAATTTATCGTTTCTCTCAATCATACAGGATTGGTGGAATTGGTATATTATACTAAACAGATAAATGTACCCTATTTTTTTTTAATTTTAAAATTCCAATTGATTGAGAGATTGATTTTTGTTAGAAAACATAAAGGAGAGAAAAGAATAGTCTAATTTCATTTTAAACCATTAAAATGTGTAATTATTAACATTTATAAGATTTATTTGTAATTAAAGTTGTCGGATATTAAATTTTTAATATTTTATAAATAAATTATACAATTATTAATAAAAAAAATAGATTTGAATAATTAATTTAAAATTTTAACATTTTATCAATAAAATCGTTTGAATATATCATTTCCACGATTTCTCATTGTAAATTAAAAGGAGATATTTGTAAAAGGAGAATACGAGGGGGTTTGCCAATTGAAACCTGGCTGGCTTAGGCTGCCTTCGGTTTCAATAGTACCTCCAGTTGGCCGGTGTTTTTTATGAAAAACTATGTTGAACGTACCGAACGTCCATTTGGATGGATAATCTAGATGCGAAAATAATTTTATTTTAATTGAAGATTTTAGGTCCAGCTAATAAACACATAATTGATTTTTATTTTTGTTTTAGTTTTTTATCTTTTTAATTTGATTTATTCTCTTTTTTTTTTAATTATAAAATAATTTATAATTCAATATAATAAAAATAGTATTTAATATATAATAATTATTATTATTTTTATTAACAAAATTATTATTTATCATAAAAATATTTTTATTTTATTTTTTATTTATTAATTTTATAATTAAATAATTTAAGATTTGTATATATATGAATTTTAAATTAATATCTTTAATAATTATTTTTTATTTTATTATAATTCATTTCATTATTATTATTATATTTATATTCAAATATATATTATTATTATCATTAATTTTAATTTTATTATTATAAAATTAATTTCAATTTCATTATTATTTTTAATTTTATTAAAATTAATTTTATCATCGTCAAAATAAATCATTAAAAAATGACTTTAAAATTGTTTTCAAAATGAACAAATCGAGGTGTGAGGGACAAAGACACAGGTCCTTTGTTGGAAGTTGTGTTAGTTGGAGACAGAATGATGCATTAAACGATAAAAGAAAGTGAGCAGTCTTACAGATTTGTAAGCAGGATTTGGGACCCATTTCGAGTGCAACGGCAACGAACTAGGCACCTTGCACCGAAAGCTTCATTAGAGCACACAAACCAACGAAAGGAGCGGGGAGCTTGATAGGGGATGCTAGACGGCGAAGCAATCATTATTAATTAATTATGTTTTGATTCTTTTGATTAGAGGATAAACTTTTGTCTCAGCTTTTAACAGCCATACACGTGTGTGATTGTACCAAACAGAAATTCATCATTGATGCATTACAACTCTTAAATTAAAGTATTAAACAAGATACTAAATTATTCCAGAGGCAAATTAAAGTTAATCAACTCTAAAAATATTACATAAAAGAAAAAGAGATATTTTAGAGGCAAAGATAATCTACTTCATAGTGTACAGAGGCAACATGCAATCTACACTTTCCGTTTATTTTTCCAACCTCCACGTCAATTTTCCGTTAGTTTATTGACGTGTTGATTGTTCTTCAGACTCAGAGTGACTGAATTGCCCTTAATCACTGATTACAATGCCTATAGCTAAAAAAAACTTGCGATTGTTCTTCGATTAGTAATATTAATATTATTAGTGGTAACATCTTCAAAAATTTTTCCATTTCCAGCTAGTAAACCCCCTTATCATAGTTAAACCCATCAAATACCCAGCTTACGCTTTGATAATTTATGGGATATTTATTTCCACACTCTATTTAACTACCAAGGAACTTACCTCTCAATGTCATTTCGGTAAACTCAACACCTCCTTGCCTTCAGTATACTGTGCTTCCCCAAACGACCGTTACTGACAGTCTAACGGCGTGGTTTTAAATTTAAAACGCGTCCCCTCGTTAGTTCTTCGAAGTTGAGTCAAAGCTTATATAAAGCCAACGGCTACATTACCGTTCCTCCTCCTCCTCTTTCTCTTCTCTCTCTTATCGTCGACGACAACCCTTTTTGCGCCGGAGCAGAGAAAATCGGCGAAAAGATCGCGCAAATTAGAAACGGAAAAAGCACCAATATCGGAAAAGAAAAAAATGACGAGTAGTGTAAATTAACCGGGTAGTTTGGATCGCCACCTCCACGGTTTTTGTTGTTTCGTTGTTCAATTTAAAAAGCTCTCATTTCTGAACATTCTCTTTCGATTCTTTTCGAAAAGAATCCACTGCCTCTCCTGACCAAGTTTAGAATTTCACCCTTTGCAATAGAACACAAAAAAACAAAGATTTGCAGCTATGTGCCAGTCCCTTTGACTATCATTGCTGAGATTGAAACAAAGAAAATTTTGATCTCTTTTTTTCATTTTCTTTCTTCATTCTTCGTTCTTGTTTTTGAGTTAGCCAACAAAAAACAAAGCCTTGTTTTCTTAATTTATTTACCAAAAAGAAGGAGAGACAAACAACATTTGCAGAAATGTCTGTTGCCGATGTTGCTTTGAGTCCTGTTTGTCAAGAAGCGGTTCACTCTCGTCGTTATTGCAATAACCAACGGCCGGGTGAGTCGATCTTGATTTACCTTTCGGTTGCCGATTCGGTGATTCCAATGCGGGTTTTGGAGTCAGACTCCATAGCCTCCGTAAAGCTTCGGATCCAGACATGTAAAGGGTTTGTAGTGAAGAAGCAGAAGCTTGTTTTCGGAGGCAGAGAATTGGCTCGTAACGATTCGCTTGTTAAAGATTATGGCGTGAAAGGTGGGAATGTTTTGCACTTAGTTTTAAAGCTTTCCGATCTTTTGTTTATCACTGTACAGACAACTTGCGGGAAGGAATTTGAATTGCATGTTGATAGGTATAGAAATGTTGGGTATTTGAAACAAAGGATAGTTAGAGAAGGAAAGGGTTTTGTGGATGTTGATGAACAAGAAATATTTTGTAATGGAGAAAAAGTCGATGACCAAAGGCTAATTGATGATCTATGCAAAGATAATGATGCTGTGATTCATTTGGTGGTTCAGAAATCAGCCAAAGTTCGAGCTAAGCCTATTGAGAAAGATTTGGAACTTTCGGTTGTGGCTGAGAGTGGTTTAGATGAGAGGAGAGGTAGTCTAGGAGGAGAAAAAAACCAATCCAAGGGCCTTGAGATTGCGACAAAGGAGCCAATTGTTAGAGATTTCTGGTTGGAACCTGTTTTTGTTAATCCTAAGGTGAAATTGCCTTCTTTTATGTGGGATATGATACATTCGACATTTTACGGATTGGAGATAGGGAATCAGCCAATTAGATCGTCTGAAGGGACTGGGGGGGCTTATTTTATGCAAGATAAATTGGGGCTTGATTATGTTTCCATATTTAAGCCGATTGATGAGGAGCCAATGGCTGTGAACAATCCACAGGGGTTGCCTGTATCAACAAATGGTGAAGGCTTGAAAAAGGGTACAAGGGTTGGAGAAGGAGCAGTGAGAGAAGTGGCTGCTTATATATTGGATCATCCCAAGAGTGGACCTCGATCTTTCTCTGGTACTGAGATGATGGGGTTTGCTGGTGTGCCACCTACTTGTATGGTTCGGTGCTTGCACAAAGGATTTAACCATCCAGATGGGTATGAATGTGCACCCGAGAATGTTAAGGTTGGATCCTTGCAGATGTTTATGAAGAACTCTGGGAGTTGTGAGGACATGGGTCCCGGAGGTTTCCCTCTGGAGGAAGTACACAAGATCAGCGTGTTTGATATAAGAATGGCAAATGCTGATAGACATGCAGGGAATATCTTGATTGGCAAAGGGGAAAATGGCCAGACCAAGCTTATTCCAATTGATCATGGCTACTGCCTGCCTGAGAATGTAAGTGTAGTTTTATCATTCTAATAATGCCATGTTTTATCGTTAAGGGTCAATATTTTTCCTTCAATTTTTTGCACATATATTCCCCTCGTATATGGAAATTCTGACTTGAAAATCAGTCTGTTATCATCTAGTTGAAATTTGAAAACATAGGTTAGCTTAGTTGCAGTAATTTCTTTCACTCAAAGTTAAGATCAACAGGTGGCAAATAAGCATTGGAGGCTCTAAAGTCGGATTCCAGTTTGATTTAGGTTGAATTATTGTTAGGAGCAATATCCAATATCCGTCTCAGTTCCTTCATTAAATGTTACTGAAAAGTTATAATTAGCATGTATGATAGTAACCTATAAAAAAGTTACATGTATTATTAGGTAACAGGTGTTTAGTTGTGTGAATCTTTTTGAAATCCTAGAAATTTATTTGGGAAAAAAAAAAAAAAGTAAAAGTAACACTCTCAGATGAAATATAACATCTTGTGTTCATGCTGCCTTGATGTCTATATATGCACTAAAGGGTGCGGTTAATGTATCTATTTCATGATCCTCTCTCACTACTACTGTTTTTGGGATATTTAATGCATGGCATCATCATAGGGGGGGTTTTTGTTCTTTATCTAACACAAGCAAAATTGTACGGATTGATGACATACTACCATCTTAAGAAAAGGAGAAACAGATCATTTTCTGAACTACTTTCTTTATTGCTGTATTTACAGTTTGAGGATTGCACATTTGATTGGCTTTACTGGCCACAATCACGGCAGCCTTACTCTGCAGACACCATTGACTATATAAAATCACTGGATGCTGAACAAGATATTGCACTTCTGAAATTTTATGGGTGGGATGTTCCTGTTGAGTGCGCTCGCACTCTCCGTATCTCCACCATGCTTTTGAAAAAAGGGGTTGAGCGAGGTCTCACTCCCTTCACCATTGGAAGCATCATGTGTAGAGAAACTGTGAATAGGGAATCTGTGCTTGAGCAGATTGTTCGTGAAGCTCAGGATGCCCTACTCCCAGGCATGAGTGAAGTTGCATTCATTGAAACTGTCTATCAAGTCATGGATTCTTGGCTAGACAAGCTCATAAATTGACAATAACTTAGTTCATGGTACATATTTGTACGTATTCACTTAATGATGAGTCCATTTTAGTTTGGACCGCAAATTATGCGAATGCAGATGGCTTATCTTCTTTTACATAAGCCTGAAGCTTTCGTTTTTCTACCTTCTTTTCTCCATCTAGTTGTTACTTGATCATGTATCGTTATTTTGAACAGAGTCAAAGCTACAGAGTAATATGAATTCTGCTAAGATTCTACTTCAAAAAGAGCTATAAAACTTGTACATAGTGTCTCTGATCTGAAATTTAGGTTTGAAGGTGTGTAACATTGAGCAGAGTCCATGTTAATGAATAATTGTTCAGCATTGTTAAGGGACTATTATTATAGATTATTCACTATGTTGCAACTGTTTTATTATATAAGTATTCGTTGCCTTCGTGTATTATTAATTTTTTTTTTTTAAATTCTTAATCTTTCATTAAATCTCTCTTACTCTATTACTTTATCAAAGATGATATTATGCCCATAAACTTTATCAAACTCGTAATTTTTAAGTGTTAACTTAAATGACATGTCAACTGATTTAACTTGTTAAAACCTTAATTACGAGGGTAATTTTAACCGTGGCCAAGGAGTTGCATTGAAAATTTCTAAACTAAAATTTCCCGTCTTGATTGAGTATTTTGTGGACTTTTTGCCCAGGGTTTTGAAAGGTAACTAATAATGGGCCAAATCAGCCTCGTCCATTTTCCGGAATAATGGGTGAGCCTATACTGAATAGACAACGAAGCTGGCCGGCCCTTCCCATATTCCCTCGAGACCAATAATAAGTAATCAGCATTTTTCAGTTTTCTTTTGGAAGGAAGCACTAGCAAACTAAAATCAAAGTTATACAAGAGTGGTAAAAGAAGAAAATTCAGGTATTTGATGATCATCTGTTACTGTTACTGCAGGTTTAAAGTTGATTGTTTCCCTGGTGATAGACTCCCAAGTAGCTGGTGGTCGGATGCTCCATCAATCCATCATTGATTAATGCTTTATTGGAGCATCCACTGGGCATCTCAACTATTTCAGGTTTGGCAATTTCCTCCCCCTCATCTGCCACTGCCAAGTGCCGTGAAACTGTTTTTCACAGGAGAAGGGTACCAAAGGGTCAACTTCAGTTTCCACTTTCTCACCTTTTTTCACTCCAACTTGGAAACAATCTAGTTTTTGCTGTTGACAAAATAAAACCGGTGAGCATGTGAAAAGGAATCTAGATTTTTCTTTTTGACTGATATGTAAAAGAGGACAGTAGTAAGCTTTTAACTCTTTTTCATTTCTAAACTTGAACTCAGAACTTCAAATATTAGTAAGAATGAAAAATGCATCTTTTTAACAGAATGAATGAATACTTCATTATTATCTCAATTCTGTTTAAACAATCCTAACCTTACAAAAACATTTTCTTTTGGAAATTCTTAAGTCTATTTCTTTTGGAAAGTAAATGGAAAAAGAAATGTTATAACTTTAAGTACTACTCTTACAACAACAGCCATGCAAAATCTGAATTTCTAAAATAGAAAATCTAACCCATAATCAAAAAGAGAAAGAGCAGAAATGGGAAATTTCATCAGCAACCTCCTGCCCTCATCTCATCCATTTTTATCTCACACAAACATTCACCACCTCTTAAAACTCACAGACCCCACATTTTCTTCTTCTTCTTCTTCTTAGTCTTTTCTTTTTCTTCTTTTGTTTTTTTTCTTAATTATCCACTTTTTCCCACTCTTCTTTTGGTTGATCTTGATTCCTCCCCCAAACCATCAAAAGCCAAAAATCTATGCTTTGAAAACATCCAACAAAAACTCCAAAAAAAAAAAAAAAAAACCCCACCCCATTAAAAAACAACACTCCTTAAATGAAAACAACCAACCAAGAAATTAAAAAAAAAAAAAAAAAAACCCAACAAAAGTCTTCACTTCCACATCACTTGCACCACTTTCCCTCCCCGAAGCTCTTCCCCATATCCAAACACTCCCTTCTCTCCAAGAATCCTTTTTTTTTTTTTTCATCCCTTTCCTAGCTGTTTTTATATAACATCCAAGAAGACAGTTAAACCGAAATAAATACATTATTTACCAAAACCCGCCCAAAAATGGTGAAACGTCAAAGGCCTCCATCTGGCCGTCCAAATCTAGCTTCATGTCTTGTAGCAACAATTTTCTTGATCTTCGTTGTAATAATAGTTCTCATTGTTTACTTAACCATTTTTAAACCTAAAGACCCTAAGATCTCCGTTAGCGCCTTCCAGCTTCCGTCTTTCTCCGTTGGTAACAACTCCGTCAGCTTCACTTTCTCCCAATACATTACCGTTAAAAACCCTAACCGAGCTGCTTTCTCTCACTTCGGCAGCACCATCCAGCTGCTTTACTCGGGTTCTCAAGTCGGATTCATGTTCATACCCGCTGGAAAGATTGAGGCGGATCGGACTCAGTACATGGCTGCCACTTTCGCCGTTCAGTCTTTCCCCTTGGCGGCAACCGTAGCTACTACTGCTACTACGACGACGACGGGGCCCATTGGGCTGATTGATGGGTTTGGCGGGAGTAACAATGGGTATCGAGTTGGGCCGACGATGGATATCGAGTCTCGGATGGAGATGGTGGGTCGGGTTAGGGTTCTACATTTCTTCACCCATCATGTGGATGCTAAATTTGGGTGTATAGTCACCATTGCTGTGAGTGATGGGTCTGTGTTAGGGTTTCACTGCTAATTTTTTTTCTTTCTTTCCACGTTTTGTTCTTGTAATTTATTAGTTTTTTCTTAAAATTTTTCAGAAGATTTTGTAATTTGGGTATTAAATTTTGTATACCAAATTTGTTGAAAAAAATTGTAAAAATAGATTTTTTTTTTTGGTGAAATAAAGGATGATGCTTTCATTCCTGTAGAGTGTTTGATTTAGGTGTGTAATTATCAGACAAACCGATATTCTAGGCGGAAGGTTTGTCCAACAATGTCAGATCGGTGAATAAGGTTTGTGGGACCTAAGACAGCAGGCGCTGAAATCATCATTCAGCGTCCACCGTCCACTAACCTCGAACTTCGAGTCTTTTTTTTTTTTTACATTTTTTCTTTAAAATAAGATCTATACAGTATATTATATTTCTCTCCATATATCTATTAAAAACCAATTAAAATTTGATATAAAATATGATTTGAAGTTAATTGAGGTTTTTTATCTAAATTTTTAGGTTAATTGAACTATTTTGTTTTCTGAGATTGTTTAGAATTTTAATTAATTGTAATTAATGTATTTGAGTTAACCAATATAATAAAAAAAATAATTTAAGGTATTTAGTTCGTAAAATTTTAAATTTAAAGTAAAAGTGTGATTTTTATGAAAGTGCAATATCTTGATTTTTTTTTCATTTTTAAAATATTTCGTATTCAGATTTATTCGTTTGATTGAGAAGAACTCACGTATATTAATTCTTAAATAATTATCATAATCTTTTTAATATATGATGATAACTTTTCATTAGCTTTTATTAATAATAAATACCTAAAACGATAAATCATGCTTTTAGAAAAAAAAAAAGATAAATATCTTATTTGATTGTTGTTTTTATTTATAAAATATAATCAATAAATAAATGTTAGAAATTATTTAAGATGTTTATGGTTGGGAAACACCAATATTTGATTGGGAAAAACCTTAAATAATTCCCTTAAAAGTATGAAAAGATTATTTAAGGTATTTTTGAACAAAAATACCTTAAATAATTTTTTTTTAAATATCAAAAGATTATTTAAGGTATTTTTGAACCAAAAGCCTTAAATAATCTATTTCATTTTTTTAAAGGAGAATATTTAAAGAGTTTTTTAACTAAAAATATCTTAAATAATCTTCCCTTAAATAAAAAATTTTAAGAGATTATTTAATGTGTTTTTGGTTAGAAAACGCTTTAAATAATCCTTTTTTTCCTTTTTTAAAATGAGATTATTTAAGGTATTTTTGTTCAAAAATGCCTTAAATAATTCATTTTAAAAAATATCAGGGGATTATTTAAAGCATTTTTAGTTAGAAAGCACATTAAATAATCCCTTTCATTTTTTAAAAAAAGAGATTATTTAAGGTGTTTTTAATTTAAAGGGTTCAAAAACGCCTTAAATAATCATCTTTAAAAAATATCAAGAGATTATTTAAAACATTTTTGAACCTAAAAATGCTCTAAATAATCCCCCTTTAATTTTTTATAAAAGGGATTATTTAAGGTAGTTTTCAACCCTTTAAAAAAATAAAGAGATTATTTAATGCATTTTTTGTTGAAAAATGCCTTAAATAATTTATTTTAAAAAAATATAAAAGATTATTCAAGGCATTTTTCATGTGCAAATGCCTTAAATAATCATTTTATTAAAAATATAAATTGATTATTTAAGACATTTATGTAGATAAATGCCTTAAATGATCATTTTTAAAGGTTCATTCTTTATGCTTGAACCTTGAAAAACCAAACAGCTAATATAGTTAATGATAAAAAGCTGCATTACTTATAAACCCTTAAACCATAAAACCATTTAGTTTGCTTTTTGGTTTGTCATCTCTCTCATTGCGGTCGACCGTCAACCATTCAACGTCGTCGCACCTCTTTTTTACCCGTATGTGTTAATTTTATGCTTTTTTTGTACTATTTTTTTGGTTCGATGTAAGTATTTTTTTTCTTTCCTTACTATATATATTTTGTGTTTTATGCATAATTTACTATCAACTACATCACCCAACCGCCCTTCATTGCATGCATAGTATTTTTTTATTGATTGATTTAAGTATTGTGGCTTACTGAATAGTTTTGTGAAAATTAGTTGTTATATTTGTACTCATTATTTGTTTTGCATGAAACTCTTATTTAAGGTGAGAATCACAGTATGGCTTGTACCTATAAAATATTATTAGATGTAGGATGTTTTATGTATATTGGTATAGTAACTATAGTGGATATTGGTTGTTTTTTACTATGTGATATTTAAAGAGCCAATTTGGTGTATTTCGTATAATTATAATCAAAATTGCAAGTATTATAGAATCTGAAAAACATATAAAACATGAAGATGATACACCTGTAGTGAAAAAAAAAAGTAAAGGGACATGGTAAATAAATTAAAGTGAGTGACACAAAAATTCACGTCGACTTCAATCATAGTGGGCATCCTATGTCGGATGGAGTTGCCAAGTTGGCTAGTCATATTGGAGAGGTCGTTCATAATAGTATTTCTATTACGTACCATAATTAGCAATGAGTTTTTTATGATAAAAAAGATCATATATGGGAGTCAATTATGATATGTTTATTCAACAATATCCAAAAATTTGTTTCTGGTTGGAAATTTAATTGAAATAATGTATTCATACTAATTGTTTTAAATTTATTAGGAATGGTATGACATCCCAAATAAGTATAAAAAGCTTATGTTGTAATCGGCTAGAAAAGCATTCAAAGACTTTAAGAGTAGATTGAAAACTCAATATATTTTACCGTTCACTGATAATAGTGATTTATTAGTTGATCCTCCATTGTCATATATAGATGTTATTAGTTATCAAGTATGAACACATTTTGTTTGAGATTGTCTATTAGAAGAATTCTCGATATGCATACCCATTTTGTTAAGTGTTTGTAATATTTTATGTAATTATTCAATATCTTAATATGTGATTTATCTTTTTTTTTAAATAAAAAAATAACAAAAGACCATCTGTGCCAAACAAGTATATCACCATCGAACATTAAGAAAGGGTAATGCAAATGTCAAGCATGTTCTTATAAGTATTTACACGCTTGTTTTATACTTATATATGAATATTTATAAACTTTCGATTAATAGATTTTGATTCTTATATCGCCTTAATTTATCAAGAATCATCTAGTTTTGGAATCGAAGTTCTTAGATAGGATGTGTGAAAACAAGGATATATACAAAAAGATGAATCATTTTCAAATGAAGCAATCGAAAAAATGGCTAAAAAGATTGTATGTATAATTGATTAATTTATCTCGTATGATTGGCTTTGTGCTTGAATGGATGACTATATATTGTATAACTTGGTTATGGTACACACCATCTTATTGTGTTTTAGGATGAATTTGCTGCTAAATTTGAATATGGTGAATTGCCAATCGGTTATGGTGAATATCCATTGTCTTTAGTATTAGGATTGAAAGAAAAGCATGGTAGAGTTCATGGGATTGGTAGATTTGCGTTGCCATCAAAGTTCTTCAGTAATCAACCTAAACCCCATCTAATGAAAAATATAGAATATGAAGCAATCATTCAACAATAACAACAAAGACTTGATGAGCAAGAGCAATGTCTTAATGATCAATAATAACTACTCGCAGCTATAGAGGTAATGTTAGTAGCAATGCAGCCTAAAATGCCTTGAGGGTAGTCAGTTACCGACATTAGCAGAGGCAAGCTTTTACGAATCAAGTCTTGCGACAAACCCAAACACCGATAATAATCATTATTTTTATTTTGTTTATTTACTTAATATTTATTTGTATTTTATATTTATTGATTTAGTTTTAATACTTATATTTCATTATATATTGTAACAAGATGTTGGAATTTAGAAGATGAACCCTGCTGAGGCTGCTATTGATACGTTATCTAGTTATGCATTTGATCATTTATTTAAAAGAAATGTCATTATCGTTAAGTCCGAAAATAAGTTATTTGATCATCCATCCATTTCTTACATAGAGAGCTTCAGATTAAGGCATTTTATACCCTGGATTAAATATCAGCTTCTGATATTATTGCTTATATGAGATTAGCTTATCAATTAATTTAAATATTCAAAGTCAATATATATTATTCTATATTATGATGTATTACTAACAGGTATGGGTGTAATCGAGTCGAGTCGAGTCGATACAGTGAGAAGTTCGAGCTTAAGCTCAACTCACAACTCGGGGCTCGATACTCGGCTCGAACTCGATCGAGTTTTATTTTTCAAGCTCGAGCTCGATTTGTGATCGAATTCGAGCTACTCGAGCTCGCTCGATTAAGCTCGATTAATATGTAAAAATAAGCTCGATTCATATACTCAATAAAAGTTTGATTATTTATGCTCGAACTCGAAATATTTTATTAATTAAAATAATAAAAATATATTTAAATATAAAAACTCGATTAGGCTCACGAGCTACTCGAGCCGAATATAAGAATACTCAAATTCGACTCGATCAATAAGTCGAGCTACTCGAGCTCGAGCTCGATTCGATAATAATCGAACCGAATTCGAATTTTTTTTGAATCGAACCCGAATAGCTTACGAGTACTAATGTATCATTTACACTTTTACTAACATGTACCATTTACTGTTATCGTGCAGTTTCCTATATAAAAGAGATCAAGAAGAGATAAATGACCCATAGATTCAGATTTGTTGACCTAAATGTGATTAGTCAAAAGAATAGCACTGTCTTTATTCGTAGCTATCATATGGGTCAATGCATGTAAAAACAGACCAATTATTTTCTAGTGCTATATAATGTTGTGTAAGTTCTATTTGTCCAACTAAAATTCCAACCTTTACATATAATATAATGCCTAATATTTGTATATCATGTCTTTTATTTTGCAAGCATCATTAGTAACTTATTGTAATTTATACGAATTCCTAAACACCATACTTATTTAACTTCAATCAACCAATGACAATGCTTAACCCCGATATTAGTAATTTAATAAAGAGGTATTAATCAAAGATAATTAGATTTTATTGTATTTCTTCATAATTACTTGTATTTTTGCATTACATTGTTTTTCTGTTCAATTTAGGAGAATAACTATAGTTGATAAAAAAAGTAAAGATAAATTGAGTGTCATTAACGGTAAATGTGAAATAAATTCTTTTATGCTAAATTTGTTTAGATATATGTTTCCTAAATCCAAATATTATTTTTTAGGTACCTCGTCAACCAGGAGTTATCAAATGTAAATATTATATCTTTCGTTTTATGAGAGAGATAGTTTTATATGATTTTATAAGCACACTATTTAATATTAGTATTAATTCCATACAATAGTAATATCTTTCAATAAAAAAAAAAAGCTAAACTTTGTGCTCGTTTAATAACATTGACTTTTAATTTTTTGTTTATAATAAGAAAATAAAGTAAGCTTTACGAAAGATAAATTTAATGAAGTCTGCAAAGAATGGTCTGGTTATATTGTCATTCGTTACACCTTGAGATTGGAGAATGTTGATTTCCTATAAATATATGCATTAAATTGGTTTGCATTTTTTTGTAAAGGCATTTTGGTTGGATTTTTTTAATTTTCAATTGGGGTATCAGTCCATTATTATGGTATATATTTGTTTTATATCAATCGCATTATATGAAGACACATATAATTATAAGCACCAATTTATGAAATATATTTTTAAATGCCAACGTTATCAATTATAAATCCAAATTATAATGTAATATTGAAGTATTACGATGTTTGTAATTTAAATAAAAAAATAAAATTCATAGTATCACAAATATATATTTGATTCACGCAAGTACAATATTCGTTATAAATAAACCTATGTTTAACATGCCACATAATTTGCATATTTACAACATTTCCCTTCCTGCCTTAATTAAATAAATAGGTTTACAAAATTATACAATGAATTTATATACAAAATGTAGTGCGATCTATCTATATCTAAGAGAAGGAAAGTAAAATGATGGTTGATATGCATTAAATTCGTTTAATTGTTTTCTAATATAATTACTTCTAACTATAGTTGACATCATAAAAAAAAAAAAAAACTCAACTTTGTGATTTTCTTTCAACATATAGTCACTAGCAACGAGTATTTCATTAGGTATGAATTCGTCAAATTATATTTTTTCATTGAAAAGTGACTTTTTTCTATCCATATTCTCGACTTCTACTTGGAAGTAAACTAAAACGCCCCCATCACTTTCACAGCCTTATCATATGAAGCACTAATATTGCTAATTTGATGCATCAATTCAACGATTGGCCCATCCTTGCTCTTAGAATGTTGTTTGCTTGACAACATCATCCTAGCATTACTTGGAGTAGCAGAACCAATTTCATCATCATTGTCTCCTATTTCTACATTTCCTTCAGTATTGATATCAAAATTAGGAGAGAAGTAAGCATCATTATTAGCATTCAATAATTCAACCACATCAGTTGCTGTTTCAGCACTTTGATCATTGCTTTATTAGATCTGAATATCACTTTAAAATTATCAAAAAATAGAAAAGGTTTGTTCCTTAACCCTTTAGCATGTGGGTGTGACTAGAATAAGTTAAAGCAAATATAAATAAAACCCATAGAAAAAATGTAGAAAAGATAAATAAGCCATAATATAATCTTAAAAAACTTACTCGAACACACTCATCAAATATTTCTTTCTTAGTTATGATACATTTTTCTTAATCATTCTACCCAAATCCATTAAAATTTTTCATATCACGAATTGCATGATATTGTCTCTTAAGAGCTTAACCTTGGATTTGATGTAAGGAGTGACTTTAATTTGTGAAGTAAGGATGATTTACTCTAACATTCATTCAATATAACCTAGATATCTAACGCAGAATGTCCCATTATCCGCTTTCTATCTACGATTTTAGCCAAAAAATGTAGGTATTAAATCAGATGGAAATCCTCTTCTCGAGTCCATGAATGGTTACTAACTTCTAAACTGTCTAATCTTTTTTTGGAGATGCCTCAAATGGATTGCAATGGATTGGCATGCAATGAAGACATGTTCAATTCCTAATCACTTGGTTAGACATTATGAAACAATATCAATATAATAAATCAAAAAACAATTAAGGGGATAAAATAAAGGAATACACATGGAAAGAAAGCAAAAAAGTGTGTACTCCAAATTGTAATATTCATTGGACAATAAAAAATGCCTTAAATATATTGTAAATATATATCCAACATTGATATAAAGCAAATTTTACACTCAACCATACGGTACATACAATAAAAACTATTAGGTAAACAAATAATAAAATACAAAACATATCTATAATATTATTATCCCCAAGATTGCAACCAATGGATGAATATCTCATTAGCCATATTATCTTTAAACTGAGTCCAAGAATCGGATGGCTCAATATGCATAATTAAATCTTGATGTTCAGATTCATCTGGTTGGAAAATACTTTTTTCAGCAACATCCCTTTCAATAGGATCAAAAACTATTTCAGACCTAATAAAATTATAAAAAAAGTAATAAGCAGAAATGATTCTATATTGTGTCTTAATTGAATAAAATAACTTCTCTTTTAAAATTATCATTCTAGCTTTCAATATATCAAAACATCTTTTGATTCAATTTCTTGCTTGAAAGTGTTTCATATTAAAGTATTTCTATCTAATCGTCTATTAGAATCTTGCCCTTCAATCACTAAAATGATATCGTTGACTTCTATAAGGTGCCAATAATATTTTCCCTATTTGTGTATCCAACATCACATAAATAGTGATTATCTGTTAGAATGCTCAACAACATTAACAATATGAAAATAAGGTGTCTCAACATTAACATTATACAAACATAATAAAACTAATACCATGTGGGATCCTTAACCCATTCCTATGTGTAATGGCATCCCTTAACCCATTCCTGTGTGTAATGGCATCCCTCAACACTTTGTCATTTGCTGTAGAACCTTTTCATCCTGGTAGAACATATATGAATTGTATACCTAAGGTGTAAACACCAAAGACATTGATAATAATTTCATTTCTTAGTCATGTATCTAGGCCTATTAACTGTGTCCATGTTGACTTTGATGTAGATCCCATCTAAGGCACCCAAACAACCCTTGAACTATTTCAATCTATTATCTATTAAATTTTTTGGTATGGGTTTCGATTTTTTAAACAACAACTTATGCAATCTTAAAATCGAATTCAACACAGAATGGAATTATCTACTAATCATTTCTCCATATCTGTTCACTTGACGTTTCATAACCCTATATTTTGTATAATAAGTAATGATGTGGATGAAACTAATTACTAGTTCTTCTATTGACATATGTCTAGATGATTATAACTCTTTTTCTGTTTTAAACAAATGACATAATTTCGCAAAAGCTCTATTGTCCATTCTAATATTATCTAGACACTATATATCGTTGTCAAAGATCATTATATTTAAGTTTAACTCCCTAATATGTAGCCTATCATGATATGTTCTATCATAAAAAGTCTACGTCATTTCTTACGTTAATATTTAATAAAGTTACAGCAATAAACATAACACATGCAATAAAGTCTCCATCTAATTCAAATGCATCGTAAGCAATGTAATCAATTGCATCTTCCTTCTTAGTGATAAACTAGCCATAACTATTTAGAAGACAAAATATTGTTAAAGTTGAAAACATAATGGAAAGCAAATCTTGACATATGGTAGATGGAATCTATCAAACATCATCAAATAAAATATATATCACAAACAAAACATTGAAAGATTGGAAGGAGTTAAAACAAATTAACCACAAAACAAGGCATTTATATCAAAAACTTAAATCTAGATTTAAACGACATCTAAAACAAGGAAAAATAAGTTCATTGGAAAGCAACGTCAATTATACACAATAAATCAAAAAGTATAGACATCGTTTTGTGTAAAAAACGAAGATAAACTTAACAAGACGAAGATTAAATGATGGATGAAGAAGCTGATTTTTTTTTTAAAAAAAGTAAATGATATGAGCTGAGATATATTGAAATATGAATAAAAAAAGTATTGGTTATTGAAACATGGTGAAGACATCGAATAAGATGTTTCATATATAAAAACGTCATATTTAATATATAAATCATAAGCTCTTCTGCTTCACGATTAGATGTTAAAATGTTCATATTATTAGAATACAGTCATTGAGAGAGAAAAAAATTTTAATATGGGGCAATTAAGGCGGTTGTAGGAAAAACACCTTAAATGATAATTATTTAAGATGTTTTTTCATACAAACGCCTTAATCGTTTATTTATAGGCATGTTTGAAAAGGATCATGTCATATACTCTGATCAATAAAAATAAAAAAATTGATTTTAAATTATCAATCAAGGCTTTTCAATTGGAAAAACACCTTAAATAATTGAGGCAAGGATTATTTGGGGCGTTTAAAAAAGAAAATGCCATATTTGATAATCATTTAAAGTGTTTCTAGGGAAAAATGTCTTAAATGATCATTATTTATTTTTTTTAACGAAAATACCTGAAAAATTGTATTGCAATAAAAAAATCATATTTGATGACATTTAAGGCATTTTTTAATACCAAACGCTATTAATTGCAATAAAAAAAATTTAACAAAAAAAATATTTAACTGAGTTGCATTCATTTTGAGACATACTTTTTAAAAAAGTAATTGCTATTTTATAATTTTTTATTTAGATCAATTTTGAAAATAAAGCAAATTTTCTCTCTAAAATCTTGGAATACACAGGGAAAGATTGGTTTTTGATTCTGAATCTTTGGATATTATTGGGAATCTATCACTTTTGTCTATAATTGGATTATTCTAAACCAAATGTGAGACTTAAATACCTACAATTAAGATTTCGGAAGAAAATTTGTGTATTCCCCCAAACCAAACGCTGATGTATAATTTTGTGTCAATTAAAATGCGGATAAAATATAATTTTAAAAACAATTAAGGTTTTTTATTATGATAAATAGATATCACTTTTAATTTTTAAAATATGTTTTTGGATTAATTAGATTTTTTTAGGGGTTAATTGTTTAGATCTTTATAAAAATTTTAATTGTGATATTTATGATTTTAATTATTTTTTATGAGATTCATTTAGGATTATAATTAATGTTTAATAAATTTAATTTAAAATTTTAAGCTATCAATTAAGAAATTTTTATGAAAATATTTCTCAAAATATCGGGAAAAGTATTGTAATAAATTATTATGGTGATTTCTCAAACACACTATTTTATACATGTGGCTTTTAACATTATTTGATTTATAACCAATGTTATTTTTTATTTTTTTTTTGTTTAATATGCATATACTTTATTATATATATTTATATTTATATTTATTGAATGATGTATTTTGTTTCAATAAAAAATATGTAAAAAGTTTCATTTCTACCGACTTTCACTAGTATGTATAACAGAAGACCACACGTCCTTTTGCTGGCCATTTCCTACCGCCCTTTTCTTTTTGTAACGGTTAAGAGTAAATTTAATTGGTCTCAATCAATGCCAAGACGGAAAGTCAACTGCTGAGGAGTAAAGGGGTTAGCTAACTTTAGCTACAATGAGACTGGAGTAACGGCTTTTACAGGAAAATTTAACTTCCATTAATGGATACTTAATATGATTTGAGTTTAGAACTGTATGCAAAACCAAAAATCATTTGACCCCAACTCAACTTTCTCAACAGCAAGGGATATCCAGGAATCCGAATGTGTTTCATATTTTGACTTCACGAAATATGCAAATATAATTCAGCTTCTTCAACAGAGTATCAAAAAGATGTAAAATCATGCAGGCCGGAAACAAAGCCAAAGGTGTTTAAAGATGATATATTGACAAGATAATTAGCTGGAATCCATCAGTTTGAGATCACATGGAAAACAACACATGTTTCTCTGTTTTCCTTGATCCACGGCATCTGGAACCACTATAGGATTCCTCTAATGGTACATAACATGTACAAGATAAATCTGGATAAACACAAACTATTTGTACTTGTAAAGATTGCACTTCAACTGCAAGTCAGGTCTCCACCACTGGTGAATCCCATGGGCTTGCTTGAAATCTTGTGAAGGAGTTAGATTCACTGTCAAATTTGCTGAAGGAAGCAGATGCAGAGGTTCTGGAGCCTCTGCACCCCTTCCCACAACACTCATAAATAGACCTCCTAAAGAATGCTGGGTTGCTAACCTCTCAATAGCCCCAGCTCCAATCTCTTCCATCTTTTTCCTATGCTCAAAATAACCAACATATTCAGAGCATATGTGGTCTGCAGGATTCACAAATAGACATGGGGTCCATGCAGAGAAAACAGAAAATGGATCTTCCGACCGACTCCTTAGACTGTTACCCTTTGTGGCAAGAGCAAGTCCTGCTGTGATGACACTGCCTGCAATTCGAAGTCCATGTTTTACTTTCTTATCTTTGATTCTCTCAATTGGTGCAGATAAGAACGGTGGGTTGAAGAGGAAAGCTTCCACAAAAGTGCCTGTCTTAGCCATAGTCTTTCCAGCCAGCACTGCCATTGCTGCCCCAAGAGAATGGCCAGCTAACCAGACATTTGAATCACCCACGGCAGCAACCATGTTTCGAATGGCTTGCATGGCAATCTCAAATCGAGACGTCTGGTGGAGTCCATTTCGTATTATGTGGATATCCAACTCAAAGTCTCTTGAGAAGGAGTCTGGCTTAGTTATGGTACCTCGGAAGGCAATCACATAGTGGGGCCTTGGATCAGTTGAGTCATTACAATGAGATGATGGAGGCTTATACTCATAAATTGCACCAAAGATGCAAAAATCAGCATCATCAACAAGCTTACGAATCAACTTAAAATGGAAGAACTCCCACCAAGGTGGAGCAAGACCTTGAGAACCTTGACGTTTTTCCTGGCGGTCTCGCTCCATAACATAGACACCCTCGACCAAACTGGCTGTTACAGACCTTCGATGATGTGCATTTGTCCTGCTTACAACAGAACCATATTTAAGCGCATGAGACATTATCCACATGCTAAGATTAAAATATATTCAAATATACTCAAGTTCTTACACCTTAAACATCTTTGATTGTTCTGTTTAATGGTTGGAAGATCTTACCAATCTATACTATTTAGGTGTAATGGCCCTGAAAGACCAAAATCTTCCCTCTCAGAGGCCATCAGAGCATCCACAGTTCTTTTTCTTCTTGATACTTGGAAATGCTAAGCTGCATCACAAGTAAAACCAGTGAACGCAAAGCAGCTAGATGTCAAATTATTTCATATGTAATAAAACATACAATCTAAAGACCTGCTCAATAAGATGCATTTATCAATGCAAAGCAAGCATCAACTGGAACATGCAATGTCCCTAAGCTTCAAAATATTCTCCAACAAGAAATTGGATGGAATCATGGAAATACATTTTAACATTTTTCAAAAATCTAGAATATGGTTTCCTATGTTTATCTAGAATAAACTAATTAATCATGTTAAACATTATCAAGAGAAAATTTGAACCACAACAAACCAAGAAGCAAGTTGGTTCCAAACTACTTTTTAAACACCTAATTAAGTTCGAGAACAATTTAGCACACGTTGCTCTGGCAGAATCCAGTAGCAGTACCTGAACCACATTTTACTGAAACAATTCATGAAAGCCACCCAGTGGAAGCCACATAACTTTCTGAGAACTGCAAAACCAAATTCAAATAGGCACCATATAAATCACATGCTACAGACTCTTGTGCCTTAACTCCCAACAGATGCTACAAGTTTGTACTATATTTAAGTATCATTTAATGTTTTTTAGAGTTTGTAGCCTGGTGAGATGGCTGTGGTTGCAGCTAAATCAATGATTATTAAAACAAGTCAGAAGAGAAAAAGTGATCCAAGATTCACAACTATGTATATATATATATACGTACATACACACACATATAAACACAAAAAGAAACTATTGATTTTTTTTTATATGTTTCAAATTACCCCATATAAAGTACCCTCACGTAATCTATATTGAAACTTTTTATCTGATTTCTGTTTATCATACAAATTGATGCAGATCCATCAACATTCCTACAGCCTATGAACCTAACAAGGAATAAAAACCAAAAGCGCATCAGCATAATCAAGAATCAACCAATTTAAAAGCAAACCCACCAGCAGAAATGTCTAAAACCCACCATAATCAGTGCATATTTTTCAAGTCTGCCATGAAATTGAAATAAAATGCCTAACAACATTGCTTAGACAACTACATTAAGTCCTAAAATCAAACAGCAGAATAAAAGATCAACTAGATTAAGACAAACCATCAAGATAAGCGGCTAAAAAATCAAACATCTAAATGCATCTTCGAGTCTAAAACTAAGAAAGCAAAGAAAAAGAAAAAATGGCAATTCTGCTTCAGAATCAGTTACAAGAAACGAAAATGAAAGCGTTAGTGGGCAAATATTGCAGGAAAGATTGTTACCTATTTGTGGAATTAAAAGGTAAGAGCAGATCTGGCTGCCTTATGTATGAGATTTGGGAAGATTTTCCTAATAAATTTGAAGTAGTTGGTTGGCAACACACGAATAAAGCAACGTTAAGATGTCTCTGTCATCCAACAAAAAGTTTTAACAATGTGGGAGCTGTTGGATTTACTGTAATTCCTAAAGTGGAGAGAGAGCAAGCAAAGACCTAGTACGATGTTTGTGTCATTTGGACCTGAAAATTTATGTATTTCTGTAATCATATGTTTATGACGTGTTAAATATATAAATATATGTAAAACATAAATTTTATTATATACATATTAAAAATAGTATGGATTTTTTATTTAATTAAATTTATATAAATATTTATTAAAATTTTTTAATTATATTACTATCTTATTTTTATATCTGCATCGTATCTAATAATTCTGTTCCTGTAACATTATTTTCATTGAAACGCGATGTGTCGGCAGTCGGAAATTACAACCAGCAGAAAGTGAGCTTACGATTGTGGTCTTCAAATGGGTTTTGATGTAAAAAAATTTTAAAATACAAGCAAATTAGAAATAAATAAATAAAAATTTATCAGATTCAATCAATTAAAATTATTATTCTAAATAAAAAAATTTTTAAATTCAAATTTTATCAATGATCATTTATTAAAATCATCTCGAATATATAACTTACCTACTCTCAAATTTTTTTCTTACAAAAAATTAAAATAAAAGAGATTCTCAATTATCAAAAATTTTAACGCAATTTTCCTTTTAAATAGACATAATATTCTAACTATTTTAATTCACCGATAATTAAAGGATTACTTTTAGAAAATTTAAAATATACAAAAAAAGCCTTTTGAAATGATAATTTTAAAACAAGAGAAAATAAAAAATGCAGCAAAAACAACAAATGATGTTGCTTTGTGGAAAGACTTCATGAAATGCAACAAAATAGCCCTTCCCGTTCTTCCCCAATCGCCAGTGTAACTCTGCTCGTAAATGAAAGAATGATGCTACAAGAATTATGTAGCATGATGCCCATCAATCAAATGTCATCACTTTACTTGGACCAAGCCACCGTATCGATTTCTGCTTGGGCACTCCTGTACAATTCCAACCTCTTCGCAAGAGCACTGCGTCGCTCCATAATTGCCGGATCCTCATTCAATAATGCTGATAGTCGTTTTTGCTACAAAAATTTTCCCAGAAACCAATCATACCCATCATCTGTTTTACCAAAATAAGTACATATGAATGAAGATGGTAAGAGAGAAGCATTCTTACCTCCAGTTTACCCAATTCAGTGTAGAAAAAGTCAAGCAGGCTTCTTTTGGCTTCACGAACTTGACAGTAAACGATGGACTTTGGAATGGAGTGGCGCAAAGTAGCGCAGACCATATTAACATAAGACAAAACGGTTGTTCCTGCTCATACATTGTCAGAGAAACCATGATCAAAAATAAAAATGCATTGAATTTTTAATATCCTTCGTTGAAATTTCAAACAATTGAGATCTGTCCTTCAAGAAACTTTCTCTTTTGTGTGTGTGTGTGTGTGTCTATATTAACCTACCGATTCTCCTCAGGTACGAGTCATTGTATCTGTCAAATATTGATTGTGTCGGGTTCCCCCCCTTATCAACATCTTGAGGAAGCTTTCGGAAGAAATCAACTGTGAGGTAACTACATTCCATATCAACCAGTTGAAGTGTTGCTTTTTTGCTCTGTTCCCTCATTCTGTCGAGAGACTCAATTGCAGCATTTCCAACCTCTATTCTGAGAGCAGGATACTGCTTTAATTCCTGAAAACCAAACCAAATTGCAGCTTATATACCACGACCAGCTTGAAGAATAATATATTGTTAAAAATAACGTACTATTTGGTAGTATGATTATTATAATCTCAACAGGCATAATTTCTTTGATATCTTAGAATAAATAAGAAAACAGTAACATACTGAGTCTCACTTATAGGCTTGTGAACCAATCCTTCAAATGAATGAATCTGAAAAATGTGATAAATGAAATTATTTGAAGATGTTAATATAGCTATACTTTAATTTAACATTTATGTAGTAGAACATTTATGTAATTGGAATATTTAGAGTGGATATGAATTCAATGTGGAGACACCAATCACCCTTCCTTCTTCAAAAGAGCATAAAACCTAGAGGAGTTCAGTTACACATCCATGATCCTTTCCCACCCAGGAAATGAGAAAGTTATCTCCAGTAAATTCTAAAGATTTGTACGATATGGGCAAGGTGGGAAAGAATGGTAAACACAACAAGCCAGAAAGGGAAAAGCAATGAAGACCTTAATAGCATTTACCAACATTTTTGGTGTATGACAACTAAATAAAACAACATCCCAAAAATCGCGATTTTTTAAAAAGTTTTGTAGGGAAAGAATCAAAACTGAACTGATGCTAAGGAAAAAAGAAATGGAAGACCAAAATAATCACCACATGCCAAATTCAAAATGATATACCATTTTTCTAAAAGTTTCTTTCATACCGCATCAACTGCAGCCTCAGCAGGGCCTCTGATAGTAATTAAAGTAGATTCAATCAATCGACGATACCCTTGTTCGGGAGCTATTAAATGGGGTTGATATCCATCAGCTTCAGTAATGAGTTTCCTAATATTCTCCATTGATAGTTGCTTGTCAAATTGCAACCTTTTCAAAGCAGCAGGTAGTTGGTTGTCAAAAACATTGTAAACCTTATCACCACCAGGACGCCTGTTAACAACAATGCAAGTCAAAATAGAATCTCGACAAAGAATAGCACAAACAAATGAAGCTGTAAACAGGTGACTTAAGGATGGTAAAAACATGACATATGATACATACACGCCATCCAGATGTTCTCTGTAATTTTGATCAAAAAGACGGCAAATCTCCATGATTGTGTACAACTTACCCTGTATAAGCATCTCAACCATCACCAATTCTCAAAGAAATATAACTGATAATCAACTGCAAGTGGAATAGCTAAAGAAATCCAAACTCCACACACACACACACACACACACACACAACAGGAGGAACACACTTACGCCTGCATCAGCTGCAATAGGCTTTCCAAGGCGACTCAATTCAGTTTCAAGCTCGGCAATTGTTTTATTTATAAGAGACTGAATGCCCGGTATTCTGGACTTGATTACAGTTTCCAAATGCTGAAAAATTAACCCGTATGACTAGTTTAATACAACTGAAGAATAGGTAACGCTGAACCCAGTCTGGACCTTTGCAGCTTTGCAAGAGAAAACCAAGGATAAAAAAAGTATAGAACAAAAATAAAACATGCACAAAATGCCCAGGAACATACCTTTGAGAGCATCTTAGCAAGATGCTCAGAACCCATTCTGTGAGCAAGGTGCTTATACTCTGGCGTATTAGCAAAATATTCACGCTCTCTATGCCGAGCAGCAATCATGTCAACATTCTTGTTAATATCTGCTTGTGAGCGATTCACAACACCAATCCAAGGGAATTTCAGCCGATAAGATTTTCCATCCAATATCTAAATCATTGGACATATGAATCAGAACATGATAATGCCTAAGGCATCCAATACTTAAGACTTTAAACGGTTTTAGCATGTCAAAATCATGCATTAATCAACTTACATCAACTGCATCTGTGCCCTTATCCATCAGATCAATCTTTGTCAACACACCAAAAGTCCTCTCCCCTGAAAGGTTTCTACCAATGCTTAATATTAGAAAATCCAAAATGTGCAACCATAATACTTTGAACAACCCATAAGCCAAAATGCTTACATATCATAGCAATTTTTACGATAGGAGTATAAATTTAAAACCACCCATGGCTACCTATGATATTACTAATGAAAAGGCAGAGAAGATGATAATCCTAAGGTGCATGGCAAGGAAAAAATAATATAGAATGAACTGGTATTGCAAAAGAATACCTGTAGGGTCTACCTCACGAGAGATTTTAATTGCGTCTGATGTAGCAAGATCTTGATTAGCAGGTGAAATTGCTAAGATTATACAGTTGGGCTGCATAAAAAGTTCAACAAACAAAGTAGTGCAACACTGTTCAGCCTCCAATTTTGCATAAACCATGAAAGAATGTACACAGCAAATTTATTGGGGGAAAGAGGAAAAAGCAATACAGAAAAAATCTATCCACAATCTACTTTTCCTACGACTTGAACAGAAATCACATTAAAAATATCTCTTATCATAAAAGGCAGTCTACTGTAACATCATAGTAAATCTTATTGAAATAAATTTTCCTGGAACTGGAGCACTGGACTTACACAAGAAAAAAAAAATTATTTTACCTTCTCAATATAGGAACGAACCATATTCTCGATATCTTGCACAATGCTGTCTGGTTGACCCTCTGTGTTCAAGTAGATGATCCGTCAACTTCACATAATATTATACAAAGTAATAGAGAATTTTGCAAATTATATTGCGATGAGGAGGCAAAAAAAGGGAGTTCTTTTTTTTTTTTAAGTTAAAAGTGCAAAAGTGGTAAAAAGCTATAGTTATTATATTTGAATTTTACAGGGGAAAAGAAAAAATGCAATTGTGAAGATTACACTTATCAGCCAATCAATAATGGAAGACTAAAATTGAGTTAAAGTAATCTAAGGCTTGGCATTTTCTGTAAATTTACTAGGCTTTTCCGTAACTTACCAACTGCTACCTTAGTTAGACCAGGAAGGTCAATCAGAGTCAAATTAACAACTGCAACAAAATAAACAAAAAACCCTAATAAGTAAAGAAAAAATCTTGAAAATTTACAAACAATCAAATAATCTACCAAATAAAAAGGATAAATTTTTACAACCGGATCATACCGTTGGGAGAATATATACTAAGATGAATTGGAACACTGGAGATTTGTTTGGTTCGGCCAGTTTCTCTATCCGTCTCATCTTGAATCTCCTTCCGAACAGCAGCTATAACACATATAATAATATAGTTAAGATCTAGGATTTATCTGACATGGAAACCAAAAGAACAAGAAATTTACCAAAATCTGTGAATCTTTTTCTTGGAAGATGAAGAAACTCAGCGTATTCTCTGCTTCCTTCATCACTCTTGTGAAGCTGTAACACCAGAGGTCGCCTAGTAACAATTCCTGCATTAATTTTTAACGCAAAAAAAGAAGAAAAAATAATCAGTTTCTTAAGTAGTAGTTTTTAGCGAGCACTCAGGAGTAATTGACTTAATGCGGTAAATTTTTTTTACCGGATCCACGCGGTAAAAAATCCTTGCCGACAATGCTTTCCAGCACCGAAGACTTCCCTGAACTCTGTTGAAATTCAGATCTCAGATCAGCCGAAAATAAAACAAGAAAGATAAAAAAACAGTTGACTAAAATTGAAAAGAGAAGGAAAGATCGAGTGCAGACCTGACCACCGACGACGGCGATCGTTGGTAAAGAGTCCCAAAGTGTAGGCAATGCGCTTGCCTCTCCATGGTCACCAAGAGCCGTGCAAGCTCTTTGAATCTTGTTGACAAGAGAAATCAAATTCTCCATTTTTTTTCTTTTGAAGCAAAGATCGGTGCCGGTGACTAAAACGACAAGGGATTCAGATCAGCTAGATCTGACCTTATGAATTAAAGAAACGTCACCGTCAGATCTGTGCGAGAACCAAAAGAAATGCCTTCTACAGAAACAGAAAGAGAAATAGACTTCAGAGTAATTTTTTGAGGTTTTGAAGTGGGAGAAGAATAAAGATCCTGGCTTTAAAATGAAGTGCTTTTTTTTATTATTATTATTTGATAATTTTTCCACCGGGTTTTTTTTTCTTTTTCTGTTTGTATTTATTTTGTTGTTTGAAGTGAAGCTACACGTCCATGGCATCAAACAGTAAGACGAGTGAATACGACAAAGAGATTAAGCAAAGCCGGAGGTAACGGGTGGTTGAGTAAGAAGATTTTTGACTCGCGAGTTTTCGCTGCAAAGTCAATTCCTAATTTCTACCTATTACTAAGGCTGCGTTTGGGTGTTTCATGTTTTAAAGTATTGAACTTTTTTGAGAAATCTTTTTTTTTTTTTTTTTGAATTATCGATAGTTATTGTTTTTAAGTTTAAAACTTTTGTCCTCCGAAAAAAATATCACTTTAAGGTGCTTTAAATTTTTTTGAAGTCAAACTTGTAATAGTAAATTAGATTATTAAAATGTGACTATAATTAATTTAAAAAATAAATTATAATTATATCAAAGTTCATTTAAATGGAGATAAGATTAAAAACGAATGTAATAATAAAATTAAATACTATAACAATTAAATTAGATAATATAAAAATTAATGATAAAAATATATATTTAAACACAAGTTTAATAATGATGATAAAATTAAATATGATAATAAATTATTCTACCAAAAATTATTAATCATTATAATTGAAAATTATCATTATTTTTTATTTATCGCAAGAGAATTGACTATCTTAAATCCTTCCCTTTTCAATAAAAGATTAAAAGGCAATGAAATTTGAGCCCTAATTGCACCAGAGTGCGGTAATAGAATCCAAACTAAACCTGAATAAATAAACACAATACAACTGAAAATAAGTTTTAAAAAAAAAAAAAAGAGAGAGAGATTCAAATTACTCACGATTGAATTCCTAAAGTTTGGGTTTTCCCCCCAAATTTCACATTTGTCTATAGTCCAGGCTTCCAAAATTAAAACCCAAACAAAAGGACCCACCATCTTTTAAAATTGTCCAGTATTACCGTTGCCTCTTGCCTTCATTAGTGGTGGCCCCTTCCCTACCTCTACTAGGTTCAAACTCCAGCGTCAAATACTTTAATCAGGCAATGATGTAGATCTATCCGTTAATGTATCAATGTTTTTGAAATGCGAATAAAATATAAAAATTATTGTTATAATTTATATTTATATATTAAACATAAAATATATTTTTTATTTTTATTAAATTTATATATAATTTTTTTGACTATAAATAAAATTTTACTCAACATAAAAGATGACAAAGGACAAAGAGGACATTGTCATTGAAAACAGTTGTACTTCATGTTCATTTAACAGGGTAAAAAACAATTTACTGCTTTTGATTACAGCCACAAAGGAAATTACTAGCGATGATGGGCGCAACATAAGCTTCAGAGCAATTGAAGCCCAGCAACCTAAACAAATTGCCTCTTATTCTCTATAATCGTAACATCACCATCTAAATGATAATCGCCTAAAAATCTGTGAATAGTAAGAGTTAGAAAAACCTAATCTCAGAAAAGTCTTGATAAGAATCGTGGCACTCAGTGAGTTGAATCAGGACTCCCATATCCATACGGGTTCTTGCTGGCCCAGTTCCACTGATCCCTGCACATCTCCTCAATACTGTATTTTGCCCTGCAGCCACAACATAATTGATGCAAGAGTTATAAGATAATAAAAACTTAAATTTTGCATGTATGTGAGCTCTTACTTCCAATTCAATTCACGCTCTGCCTTCTTCGTTGAAGCATAAACAATTTCAGCATCACCGGGTCGACGTCCAGCCATTACAAGAGGGATTTTCTGATTGAAGTAATAAATTTGGCATGTTAACTAAATACCAAGAATAATCAATGAGTATAACTCAAAAGATACGAAGACAAGGGAACAAGGAAGCAATACCTTCCCGGATGCCTTTTCAAATGCACCAACCATCTCCAAAACCGATGTTCCCTTTCCTGTTCCTAAGTTGTAGACCTCACAACCTGAAATACCATAGCTAATAAAGGACTGATTCTACGGAATTCTAGCCTCAATTTTGTATATATTCGAATATATAGTTGTAAATACAGAAAAGAGCAAATAAGAAAGAACCACTTCAATATATGACTCTGCTATGCTACTATAAACCAAATACTTGAGGCATTTTAACAGAGTCACAGACAGCATTAAATAGAAGACAATTAAGTACAAAATAAAAGGAAAATGAATAACAATGGACTACGTTTAACAAAACAAAGAATGTGAACATACCTATATTTGGATCAGATAATTTCCGTAGTGCAGCAATGTGGCCATCTGCTAAATCAACAACATGGATGTAATCACGTACCTGAAAAGAGATAAGTATCAGCTCTTTGTCAAAGTGATCAAAACCTCGAATCAAAATTTACTAATAAATGCATGTTTAAGTTCTTTCTTTTTTTTTTGAAAAAAAAATTGTCAAAGCTAGAGCAAGAATAACAAAAAAAGTCCTGAAGCATATTGGTTCAAAATGTTACAAGGCACATACTTTCTACAAATTCCTCTCTTAATGCCAAAAAGGAAGTCAGAGCTTCATAGGGATGGTCTAATTTATTATAAGGAAAAAAAGGCGTTTGCATAAAGGAATGATGTGGCCAGTGCAAATGGGGATTAAGTGAGTCTGTGGGAAGATGCATGGATTCCCAGTGTTAAGGAGTATAGAGTAAGTATACAAGGAATCCAAGGAAATGTTAGGAGTTTAATGTATCAAGCTTAATTGACGAGGAAACTTATAGAGGAAGCTAAACAGAATTCAATATCATATTACAGTTCCTACACATATTAAAACCAAATCTGAAATATGAGATAAGATTTATTGGAATCTAACACCCATTGTTACTGATAAAAACTTACCCCAGTACCATCCTTTGTTGAATAATCATTTCCAAACACTGTCAATGCTGGTCGCCTCCCAACAGCTACTTGTTGCACAAAAGGCATGAGATTGTTTGGAATACCCCGGGGATCCTCACCTATGGAGCCACTAGGATGTGCACCAACTGGATTAAAATATCTTAGAAGTATGATCTTCCATTCAGAATCAGAACCACGGATATCACGACAGATCTTTTCTATGAAAAGCTGAAAGACCAACCATGTCAGAAATGATCAGATGATGCTATGGGAGAACATGTTAATTGACAAATGCCTAAGTACCCGTTAAGATTCATAAACAATACTAGTAAAATCAGAATGACCATTGACAGTTCTTTATTTATCCATACTGTTTTTTTGAGTTGCTAACGAGTATGCACTTAAGAAATGATCAGTGCATACCTTGGTTCGTCCATATGGATTCACTGCAGCCACGGGGAACTCCTCTGTACATGGAACCTCCTTTGGCCAGCCATAAACAGTGGCAGATGATGAAAATACAAGCTGAAATGTGTTAAATTAGAAGATTAATCAGGTTCTAAAACCCAAAATGAAACTCAATGAATTATACAAATTCATAAACTGATTCTAGATTCAATAGGGTCACAATCTGAAGTTACACAACTATCCATGAATCTTTGAATTGATACAGAAGAAATCAAAGTGCATTTCTTTTTATCTCTAGTATTAATAGCGATGCAAAGAAACAAAAGGCCGACAACTGCATTTTATTTATTTATTCTTTTGTAATACCCAAACTTATATCGCTGCAGATCTATCATACAGAAGGAAGGGAGAGAAAAGTACATTTTACATCCATGTGCAGTCATCACTTCCAACAGAGTGATTGTGCCAATGAGATTGTTGTCATAATAGAGCAATGGTTTTTGTACACTTTCGCCAACTGCTTTTAGTCCAGCAAAGTGAATCACAGCATCAAACCTGCAACATAAGCTTAATAACCTTAGAAGTTGAGCAAGAGGAAAAGGCAAAAGGAAAACCACATATAAATTCCAAACGGTACTTTGTCTCAGCAAAAAGTTTTTCGAGTGCTGGTCTATCCCGAAGGTCCACCTGCAGTTGAAAGTAGAAATTCAAACATTAGGGCCATCACAGATTCAAGTTCATAACAAAACTTGGGCACGTAAATAATAATATAATGATATAATATTTTCTTTAAACAACAGTATAGTTACAATGATTTAGCAGCACATGATGGATTTTGATTATTGACCAAAATCAGACAAATTCCAATATACACTTTATTCTTAAGAAAAGTAAAAAAACTGGTGGTTGTATTTATAGCAGTTTATCTGCTTCTTTGGACAAATTATATATATATATATATATATAAGATCAATTTACACAATGTAACTCTTTTTTAGTTTTATACATTTTTCTAACATTTGATTTTAACATATCTAAGGGATGAGAGAGACATCGAAAACTAAAAATCAATGATTAAAAAAATATGTAAAATTAAAAAAGAGTTATACTATATAAGTTGGTCCTTCCTGTGTGTGTGTGTATATACTTGAACTGCAAGTTTCAAGATGATAAAAGGTTAACAATTAATTACTAAAGAAAAATTATTGTGTAAAACTTTTAAATATCATCCAGAAAAGCAATTAATAACAGGTATAGCCTAGTAGTGAGCTAGATCCAAACATTCCCAATCAAAAGAGAGACTCAATAAAATTAGAAAAAAGGGGTAAAGATACATATAAGAAAATAACACTTTTTGGGTTACTGACAATAAAATAATACTATTGAAACACAAAAACAAACCAAACAGGCTTTATTATAACTTAAGGAATCTTCAATGACAACCCAGTAACTTTGTTTAATCAAATTATATAGCTAACTCAGTTGTTCAATTTGAACGACAAAAGGCCTAACTTTTTCATGTGAATTTCAAGCAATCACTGATAAATTTTTTTGGAGCAGTTATTATTTATAAGTTACCATCACAGTTCAATTCAATGGAAACAAAGCCAAAAGTATTTATAAATCAATTCACCAATTCCTTCATCAATCAAATTAAAACGTAAAAAACCATTCGAAAAAAAAAAACACAAATTTTCGTCTAAAAAAATTTCAACATCATATCACCGAATTTTACAATTCACCATGTTGGGAGCTATAGCAATTCAGTTATCAACCAAGCCTTAAAGATTAATTCAAATTAAACCAATTAGATTCCAAATTAGCTATGAAAGCATAAACATTAAAGAAACCTTCCTTCCCTGGCAACCAACTCAGCAGTCTCTCATTAAAATGAGTACGAATACACCTCAAGACATATTTTCTTTCTTATAAAAAAATGGACAAAAAAGGTGAAAATCGGCGAGCTCAACCGTCCAACGAACCTGGTGAAAGGAAAGGTTTCGGCCGAATTCACCGGCGAGTTCTTTGACTCTTTTGATAGCAACCTCCGACGAATTATCCAGATTATCAACGACCACCGCTCTGTAACCGCCTAACAGCAATTGCAACACCGTGTGGCTCCCAATATAACCGGCTCCACCGGTCACCAGAATGTTCTTCGACATGATAAATCCAGTCATAAAAAACAGAGCAGAGCAGAGAAAATGAAAAACGGTGAGAAGAAGAAGACGAGAAAAGAGCGTTGCGAATATAAAGCTTTCTCCTTTGAATTAAATGATAGAAAAGAATGGGGAATATAAAATGGGAGGAATGAGAATTAAAAAGAAAAAAAAAGGAGAGGATATTGAAAAAAAAATAAAAAGAAAAAGGAAAAGATTTTGTTAACGTTTTTGAATGATGAGAGAAAGTGTGCGTTGAGAGCATCGGCCACGTGGTGAAATTTAATCTATATTCTCCAACTTCCGGGAGTACCCAGATTCTGTGGCGGTTTGGGATCGGTTTGGACCAAACTAACCTTCTGATACTGTCGTTTTTGTCTTGTTTGGGAATAGATATTCTCGGGGTTTTTGTACTTTTCTAATTATTATTACATGATTTTTTCCAGAAAATTCGGCGAAGCTTTTGATTTTTTTTTTTTAAACTATGATTAAAAAAGAAAAAGCAAAAAACTGGTCTGGACTTTCAAAAGAAATCATTTGTTTCAATAAAGAGTTCAGTAAAATTAGGATGTGTTTTTTATATTAATGAGATATGAATGAATTTTTTAATTTTGAGAGTGACATTGAGAATGAATATAATTTAAATTTTTATTAAATGTAGATGTATGGTTGAGAAATATAGTACTTGTTCTGTAATTATATTTTATATATTTACATATATTTAACAATTTAATTTTCTATTTAATAATATAAATTAACTATAATTAATATATATTTATAAAAAAATTATATAAATATATAAGATAAATATAAAAAATTAAAAAATAATTTTATTTGTTATTTTTTAAAAAAATTATACGAACAAAGATTATCTTTATTCATTAAATATCTATAAAAGTAAAAATAAGATGAATTTAAAATATCTATTAAGTATTTATGTGAAAATAAATATAAAATAAAAATTCAAATATGATGACGAAAAGTATTCTATTCGTCTCATTTCCTACTTATTAACATTCTTAACTAGAATAAGAATTAAAATAAAGAAACAAAAATATTAGTAAATTACCGTATTAAAATTAATAAATTATCATATTAAAATATCATTTAGTATTAACATAGATGATTATATCAAGCTTTTAGATTTTATAAATGGAATTAGTAAAATAATATATATTTTCTAAAAAATATTAAAAACAAAACTAAAATTTGTGTTTTTTTAAAAAAATTGATTGATCACATATAAAAACAAATTTATATTTCTAGGCTTTCTTTGAAAATGAAACTGTTTTTACTAGCAAGTGCTTATAAGCATTAATTAAAGATAAATCAAATATATCAAAATTCATTAAAATTTTTATAAATTTTACAAATTTATATAATAAGACATTTTAATTTATCGATATTGATTTTTAATTTTAATTTTAATTTAATTATTTTTTATAAAAAATTTTTATAAATTTTACCTAAAAATTTTATCTAAATCTTTTTCTTGGATTATTGTGTGATAGTGCAGTAGCGATAAAAATATATATTTTATGTGAATTAAAATTTTAAATGTGTCATAACTCACAGTCCATAGCCTATGGGAAAGTGAAGGTCCAAAATCAATGATATCTTGAAAAGCAGCTGCTAAAAGCGTTTACTATGAAAAAGGAGAGAAAAATGTTTGGAATGATGACAGAAAATTGTAGGGCTAAGTGACATTAAATATCAAATGGAAGAGAAGATTTGTTTCAATCATGAAATTTTGATGAACAAATGTATGGAATGGAATAAATTCCGTGGGACGTTGCTATCTTTTCGAAACGCAGATTTGGATAATGCAGCGAAATCCATCTCTACCTTTTTGCAAAGGAAGGGTAAAGACACAGAAGTTCAATAATATTTCCTGAATGCTCTGGAAATGAGTAAAGTTCCCTTTTTAATTAAACGAACGAACCAAAAAAAGGTAGATTTTAGCCTTTAGCCTTTAAAATGAATAACAAGTAGGACAAATGGCAGAAGAAAATATTTTGAGGCCACCACCCCCAATCAAAAATGAAAAGAAACAAAAGGATTAAATATATGAAGCTGTTAATTTTTCATCTGATATATCCTCCAATTCGTTGATGAAATTAAAAAATTTTAGTATCAGTATATCAAATAATTTTTTTTAATTCATTGACATAAAAAAATTAATAATTCTTAGCCAGAGGGAAAAAAATCACCATTGTTTTCTTAGTTTATAGTATATTTATTTGCTGCAAATTTTACAAATCTTCGTTACATGTGAGAAATAACATTAATATACAAAAGACTACTGTTTGAAGCAAGTTATCCAGCAAGCAGTTGGAATTGCTCTTGGCTTTGACTAGGAAAGTAGCTAAGTATCCATGTTTTGTTGCCACCATCTTACGACATTTGATCCAGCATTAGTTAGTGAAATGCTTCAAAAGGTATTTGGATCATTGTCAGAATGTCAGACATCTGGTCTCCAATATTGATGACTCAATTTTTTACTGACGCAACCAAAAATGAATGCCCTGGGGCCGAAGCATATGAAGCTTCACCAGATTCGGGAACAGAAGTTTAAAACACGAGTTACATACAAACAATTTTACACCTCTTGGGGAACAGTCAAACATCCCAGAAAGCAAAACATACAGAAATAAACCGACCTGATTTCTTCTGAGTCAACACTAACTATGTTGCCGGAAACAAGCTCAAACTTATAGCGACATTGGGCACAACATACAATCTGCAGAAAATGAATAAAAGCAGAAAGTAAAATCTTGGTTAAAAGATACGTTAATTTTGGCTTGAGACTTCAAAACTTTTGCAAAAAAATTCTATAGAGGTGCAGAAACAGAGCTTAAAATTCAGGCAACCTCCGGACAAAAGCTTGTTATCTTCTTATTTTGGAAATAAGAACAATAAAAAACATTAGCAAAAGAGAAGAGAAGGTAGCAATTCAAGCACTAGAAATCTACTGGGCAGGTAAAAATGAATCTCTTTTCTTTCTCTGGTTAGACCATAACCTTGCGGTTGGCATTTGTGCAGAAGGTTCAAGATTATGCAACTACAACCTAGATTTTGTGGCAGCGATAGCACTCTTAACGAACATCAAATTCTAGAAGTTTTAATTACAGAACAAGCAATAAATCAGTAACAAAAACTTCAATATATTTACCTGAATGGGACATCTAACAACTTTGCCAAAAGGAACCTTTAAAAAGAGACAAAAAAAAAAAAAAGACCCAGAAGGTCTTTTCAATCAGAATGATCAAAAGGAACATCTTTTAGAACTAAATTAAGTACAAAGAAAAAACTGGGTCCATTCCTACTCGGCAAATATCATCGATCATTCGAAGAGCATCGGAGACCCTTAAGGCTTAACGATGCTGCCAATCCCTGAACTAATGTCGTGTAGAATGTAGGTACTAAGATCGAGTGTTGACCGTTTCCATCTATATCAATCAATAGCCCTTTCTCACTTAACGCCTTTCAACGAAAGCATTCAAAAACTAAAATAGAAATACAATATTTTGCAATGTTTTAAGATTAAATCAGAAAGGAAAATTAACCTGTGTTGAAACTGGAACGCATGGCGTAGAAAACAGACAAAGCTAAGTAAGCATTGTTACAATCAAGCCTAGCGTTTATCATCGAACGACAATCAGAACCACTCACGACGCCGCAGATTCGTTGTTCACTGCTTTCACTCTGATTCTTAGCACTCACTCTGCTTCCATTCTTTTTCCCTTTTGGTTTACTAACTTTGGACGAAGGAAGAAGATAAGGAACGAGAGTTTCAGATTGAGATTGTGTTCGCCTTTGATAGATTTTGATATGGTGTGCCCATTGGCGGCTGATCATGTAAAGAAGATAGGAAAAAAAAAATTGAAATATGAATGTGAGATTGGAGGTGCGGGGAATCGAACCCCGTGCCTCTCGCATGCGAAGCGAGCGCTCTACCATATGAGCTACACCCCCGGGTGCCAATACGCTGACAGCATTTCTTATAATTTTTTTTTCTTTTTTTGCGATTCTTTATAATTTTTTGCAAGCTACTCTATATTTTACTAACTACAATAATATATTCCATGCTGCCTACCAGTTCCTACGTCCATTGGGCTATCATGATTATGATTAGGATTCTTAACCACAAGATCCCGTGGAATTTTAGTTTCATTCTCTGGGAAGTCTCGATACCCAGAACCTTAGTGGTATTTTGAGACAGATTAGAGGAGAAAAGAGTGGCACTAGGGGCTGTTGAACGAGCAGGCGAGTGCCTTGCCCTTTCCAGTCCTATAAAGCGGAACAATTGTTGGAATCAAATGGAAACCACCAGCACGAGTGGTACAAACTTAACTCGAATGGATCACCAAATGGAAATCCAGGTGGAACTGGGGCGGGAACTGTCATTCGGAACCATGAAGGAAGTTGGATCATTGGTTCACAGACAGATTCCAAAAAACACAAGTGCTAGTTTTTTATCGCATTGCAGGACTCTCTTTGCCGAGCTTGACCAGATAACCGTACCGCACACGTTTCGGTAGTGGAATAAATGTGCTGATGCTCTGGCTCAAAGAAGGAGCAGTTTCTCGAACCCTTAACAACGGATGCTTTTAATTTCAACGCACACTTGGTTGTTTGTAACTTTCCAACAACCCTCCGATCCCCTGTTTTGCCTAGCGGGGAGGGGGTGTACAGGACTATTTAGCAAGTTATCATAGTTCCTTTTGCTGACCAAAAAATTCATTGATCATCAATAAATATTTCATTGCCTACAAGCACACACTTCTCCCAGTGCAACATGTGAACGCTTCCAAGAACCAATAGCAAGTGCAAGAAAACCAATATACATCACTAGTTCAGATGAAACTATAAAATACAACTGAATCTCACATTCTCTAATAAAAAGCTTTGAAAGAGCAAGTTGATATTGATAGCAAAAGTGAAAAACAAACAGCCAGTATCAACCCTCTTGGCTTCTCATCCACGTAGGAAGAAATGACAAAATAGAATAAGGTAAAAAGCTTGTCCTACAGCACATGGAATACATCTCACACCCTTTAGTTGCCAAATCGGCCTCTTCCCCATGGCATTCTTTGTCGACCACCACCATTACGTTGTACAGCATTGGTCTGACGTGACAATACCCTCATTCGCTGTTCCTTCATATTGGCAAACAGGGAATCCAGTGTTTGAGGCCTTTGCTTTGTTGCTATATTTCCTTGTTGATCCTGCTGCTGCTGCAGCTGTGGCTACAAAGATAAAAATTGCTCGCTTGGCATCAATTAAGCATAACTAGTGTAGTAACCAATTAATTTAAATGACAAACCACATATAACTTCCGTTGAGATAGAATAATACCTTGGTTGCAAAAGCTCCATTCATAGCCCTCTTTTGGACAGGTGGTGCCCCAATCCTGCACCCATAAGTGACAACCATGATTGGATAACAGAAACAATACAAAACAATCAGAGAGGTAACGCAAACAAGAGACTAGCTTTCACCCAACATGCCCAGCAATCAGCATCAAAATGTTGAGACTTGAGAATCTTACCATCTGATGAAGACAGTATTTATTTCCAATAAGCAGAGAGATAAGACAAACCATCGGTAATATAACTCCTATGTACCGCAAAACTTTTCCAATTCAACAACATAATCAAGAGTCTAAACCCCACTCTGCAAATACTCGGCTATTACAAGAAACAGAGAGAAAGTCCTCCAATGCAATCGCAGAACTGGGGAAAACCAAAAGGGTGAATTCTCCAGACTATGACAAGCAGCAAACTTCCATTTGAGTAACTTCCAAACCCCGCCTTCTGAAGAAAATCAACACATTCCGTAGATGCCACAAAAGTTTGCATAACAGCTGTCTAATTTACATCTAAACAACTAGATATAATCAACTTAGCCCCTTCAACATTCCCCAACACAATATTCTTCCTGCTTCAGTATTTCTAGCTCAAAGATTTCTATATGGCGCCAGAGGCAGGCAGCAATCTGCTCTCTTCGTTAAAAATTATCCATTTAAATCAAGTATCATTGTGTCAATCAATCCATAGTACCAAGATAAAACCCAGGCATAAATTAAGCAGGTAACAGAAATTCTAGACATGATGAGAATGATGAAGCATCAGCAGTGGACTCGGAAAAAAGGGCTTGTTAGATAAACCACATGCCTCCAGACTAGTTAAAACTAGTTGTTTAAATTAAAGGAGATACAACCTCCCAAATGACTAAAGTCATTAATTAATCTGAAGTGGCCAAAGCTACTTGATAAAGAAAATCAGAATCAAAGCAATAACCCCTTTAGCATGAATACAAACTACCCAATTAACATTTCTAGACCTGTGAAGAGTTTGTCCAGTCATGTAACACGCAATCTACATGAACAATGTTAATCAATGAATGCACATATACAGCTCTTGTGCAATTGCAATCATCATAATCGGGTGCCATTTTTTCTAAATCCACCTTCTTCAAACATGATAATCACATTTAACACTTGCCATTCCAGGCTTCAATATCCAACCCAAAAGGCAACAAACCAATTCCAAAATAGGCACCACTTAACCTGATTAAGGGACTTCGCACATCATAGATATAAAGCTTATGCTACAAGCGTACTATTTTGGGTAGTGTTAACAAGAAAAAACCAAACACTTTCAAGATAATCCAAATTTGGCCACTTTTCCACAAGAAACGTAATCAAATATTTGGGAGTTCCACATAGCATGCAACTTTAAATAAGTTAATGAGGACCACACATTCCAGAGGTCATTGATATTGTAGAAGATCCACGATTTTACCTGCAATGATTCAATGATAAAAATAAGCCACTAAATGTGTAGTAAGTTGTCATAAACACAACTTTTCCAGCAATTAGAAATCATAGCTGCTAGCATAAAGCAACAATATGAGCTATTAGAAATCCATATACCTTGGTTTGTTCAAATTAGCCACCCTACCACCATTAAAAGCTCTAACTCGAAATGGGGCAACTGGAGCCCTACGTGCAGCCTCAGCTGCCAAAGGGAACCGGTTCCCCTGGAAATTTGACCTTCTTTGAGCTAGAACCCCCTGATTAACATACATGACGCAGAAAAGAAAAAAAAAAAGAGTTGAAGTCAATGTCTGCAACCAGAAAGTATCGCAAATTTATCAACAACATCATTAAAAACCCACACCTGTCTAAGAAAGGACCGTGAGTCCATATACTGCGGCACCTTCAAAGCCTTGTCTTTAGCAGCATTACTCACAGGTTTCTGACTTTTATTCTGATGGTAAAGAAAAGAACAGATTAGAATATCAACTTAAACATGTGGAACAATAAAAGTGTTTCTTGAGGAAGAAAATTCTTACAGGTGCCCATCGCTGCTTATTGGTTTTATTTGAAGGGGTTTTCGACATTTTAATGATATCATCTAAGTCCATAGAAAATAAAAACTAATCAGAAAACTGTTTTGTCGCTAAAGAAAATAACTTAACAAGGCACAAACAGCTAACAGCTCACCCAATGTCATGTCCATTTTCTTTTCCGTAAGAGCGATTGCTTCACTTGTAAGAGGTTTAACCGCCATCTGACAACGTAAAAAGAATTAATCCAAAACAGTAGCTGGAGATAATTTGAAATAAAGTAACTGTTTATTTAAAAAAGCCAGCTCAATCTTAAGAGATAAGACTCAGAAACCTTACTGAAAGGCAAGAAGGAACAACCTTTTAAGTAATTGCAAAATCAAAATTAGCTAATAAATAACCTCCACGATAAAAACTCATCCACAGGTTTACTATCGAAAAGTTAAATTTAAAAAACCCTAAAATTTTTAAGAATTAATCAAACGAAACAAAAAAAAAATCCTTCGTTCACCAAACCAACATATAAAAGAAGTAGCAAGTTTCCAGATTAGGGTTTCCTCAGGTGTTCAACCAACCAATAAAAGAAATCAACTCACCATCCAAACAATACAGATACCAATTTGCAGATTAGATAAGAGAGATTCGAGAAAAGGTAAAGGGATTGAAAGTAGAAACTTACGGATTTTGAAAAGAAATTAAACGAGGAACTTTGATGAGGAAAGCAAAACGAATTCAAGACTTTGGGTGGAAAAGAGCAATTAAACGAGGAACTTCGATGAGGATAGCGAAACGAATTCAAGACTTTGGGTGAAGCCCGGGCTAGGGTTAGGGTTTTCGAAGTTACTTCTTCGAAGCAGGAAATAGAAGGAAAAAAGAAAATATTGCAACGCTTGGGATGCTTCGCGGTTACGCCAACAGGAAAACGCGTAAATTGTCCTCAAGGGGACCGGTGTTTTATAGAGGGCCGTCGCTTGGCGGATTTCAAGTTTCCACTAAAATTCATTGATCGTTTAACATAATTAGATTTCAAGTCCGTCTTTAATTAGTTTTGCCGGTAATTAGGGAGTATTCCGAGTACAGCTCAGCACCACAAAATCACGATGGCTTTTGCTAATTGACAAATACGAGTCAGCCACGTCGGAGACCATTGCCTTTGTTTTTTGGAGGAAAGTCGAAGACTTTAAGTGGCGTGCTGTTATTGCCATATTGGTTTTTATTAAGCAGGATTCTTTAGGCATTGGGCTCCTAAACCGTTCAATTGAGATCTTTGTTATTGATATTTCTATTTATCTTCTGTTTTTTGTTATTTTAATATTTAATTTCTATTTTTTTTTTTATAAAACGTAAAAGACAAATTACAAAAAAAACCATATGATTTAATAAAAAATGTAAATACCCTGCAACATGATTGCATTATTTCCACTTTATAATTAAAGAGGTGAAAAGAGATTATTGCTTTTGACCCAAAAAAATAGAGTATGAAGTTGGCAAAGCTGTTTGGTCACCTCGATCAACACGTACTTATTCTAGGAATTATGCCTCCACCCATACCTGATGTGGGACTAAATTTTCCTGCACTACTGATTAACGGGGAAAAAGGGCTCATCAGTTGACTCCATAGATCCATTTCTCTGCGTTAATTGTATAGCTAACCAGTTCTTGTGGCTGAAACCACAAGTTGATTTCGTTCTTGGCAGTCTCAGGACCATCACTCCCATGAATTATATTTCTGCACGGTAAAAGAACAACCGAGCTTCAGATCGGTCGTGAAATGTCATTCATGTAAAACTAATGTATAGCAACAACAAAAGCTTATACCTTCCGACAACCACTGCTAGATCACCTCTGATGGTTCCAGGCTCCGATTTCTGAGGATCTGTTGCTCCTATGAGTTTCCGTCCATATTTTATCACTCCCTCTCCTTCCCAGACCTGTGTGCAAATTAGATTAGTTCGTCTAAGTTCAAAGCAAATACTACAAGAAGATACGATTTCTAGTTCCTCTTACCATAGCAATAACAGGACCAGAGCTGAGGAATTCACACAGGCCGTTGAAGAAGGGCCTTTCCTTCAAGTCATCATAATGTTTCTGGGCAAATTCCTTTGAAGGAATCAATATTTTGATAGCCACAAGCTTGAACCCTTTGCGCTCAAAACGAGAAATGATTTCCGCAATCTGGAACATAAACAAGCTTTAGCTCAGCCATCTGTCACGTTTCATTTCACAACCCAAAAAACTGCTAAACTTGAAAACGAGACAATTTTTAATTTTATTCTAAAATATAAACTACAAGCAAAATGAAACAGCCAACAAGTAAGAACATAGGATAATACAACAGTGTTGATATTCATTATTTCAATCAACACTAAGATAATTGAGAAGACATCTTAAGTTGATGATACAGATCAGATGAATCTTACCAGCCCTCTTTGTACTCCATCAGGCTTGATAGCAATGAAGGTGCGCTCCATCTGAATTAAGAAAAATGGTTCAGTATGTATAGAACAGAATGAAAAAAAAAAAAATTATATATATATATATAGAAAGATAGAACAGCATAAACAGTAAAAAAGAATAAAGTATTGTCTATAAAATCTAATAGTGATGGATTACCTCTGCAGCATGAGCCTCCTGCTCCTGAAGCATGTAAGCTACAAAGATAATGAAAACAAACCAACATTCAGGTCATAGGTTTTTTTTTTCACCTTTCTTTAGTAAGGGAGAGGCAGGTGGAATTCATCTACAGAGATCATAATTATAAAGCCAGAGTTTCTTATTTTCAACTTTCCTTTTTAAGTGATAGCAACCCATGATAATAATGCTAATTTTCATTCTGTTTTAGAAAATCCAAGAGTAACAGTAGGTAGAAAGTTGAGTTATCCAGCACATAAAAGAATTCTTCATCATCATCATGCAACTGATCAAAATCCTTCCAAGGATGTAGCTCCCCCAACTATTACTGGCAGTAGAAGGATATGAAAAAGAGAGTGCAAAGGCAAAAAGAAGAAAAGGCAGCAGAATCAAGTTAAATCAGGCAGAGACATGATTATAGCCAGTTTATTTGCACTATTTGGGATCTGGGCACAATGTTGGGAGCAATTTATGGTAGAAATCAAGTCTAAAATGCATCACAATAAAGTATTTTCGCCATTACCATGCTAATGCAAAGCATAATTATTGTTGAAGAGGTCCGAGAAGCCACAATGCTAAAACTTGAGCAAGAGACAAGGCTCTTCTTCTTTCACTCAAAATTGTAAATCTAGAAACTCAACTTGGACCTTTTATTTTGCCATCGTGTATGTTTTGTTTTAAGACGTGATTGGGATAACATAAAGAATTAATTCTAAATGGCAATAGATGCATTCAAATCAGATCAAGTAACTAACAAAAGAGAGAAGAATTGAGAAAAAAATTTAGAGAAGAATTAAGGAAAAAAATTAAGTCATCCAAACCTGCCACTGGAAGAGCAAAAACTCCTGAAAGCCATCCTCTAGATGCATTGGCAGAACCACTATTTCCATAAGCTGAAGCTAAAAGAGGCACCTTACCGCTACGTGAAACTGCTGCTGCAGCAGCTAGTGCTCGCCCTTCTGTTGACCATAACACAAAAGTTAAGTAGCTTAAAACAGAACGTTTTGCATATTAAAACACCAGCACTTTCACCCCATGGACGAAAATTTATAACGTGTATGCACGTACAAACACACATTCCTCTGCATAAACATTCACATTCAATGCAATAGAAATTACTAGCACATAAATGCACGGGTTTTTTTAGCATAACATGCATTTGTAGTTTTCTAACACATGCACTCACTTAAGATCGATGGCCCAGGAAGAGGATTAAGCCCAAGCCCAACTTGCAAATACCCTGACCTCGTTACATTTTTTCACCAGACCAAAAACGTGGCGGCTTAGACCATTTCTTCAAGAGAAAAAAATGGTGCCCTCAAATGGATGGATGAAATCATGAAAAGCAGGAAAGAATATAGAATGAATAAATTTGAAGCGAAGACAGATCATGAAGGTAGCACGGATGTAGAAAAGATGTGGAATAAATCTTTTCCTTCCCTGTTCCTCTTTAGTAAGTAATGGATGGAAAGCAAAGCAGTTAGGAGCGACAAGACAGAATTGATTCTACAACTAAAAAACGTGAAGGTAACATTCCTCTTCTAATCTTTTCCCCTTTGAGAGTCTACGTCAAGAACAGTACGGTTCAACTTTTTTACAGCTTGAAAACAAAAAACGGTATAGTACTAATAAAATTTTAGTTAATAAGTAATATGAATTAAAAAAAATGGTTTAGGTTGCCAAACAGGTGACTAGGAAAACTTCCATCCAAACAAAATCGAAATACAAAATGGGGAAAAAAGACAGTATTGATGATGATAACAGTAATTTTAATATTAGTATATTGAAATTAATGTAACAAAATATTCAAATAAAAATTTCGCCAGGATTGATCTAAAACTAGCGATAGGAATCGGAGATTTAATAGCGAACTGAAAAACAAACAGTTTCAAATCAATAATATCCAAATCTCATTGCACATGAAATGTATTCATTTAAATAAAAATAAATATTATAAAAAAATCCATGACCAAGATGTGACTAAAAGAATGAGATGAGAAAGTTATACCAGAGAAAAAGCGAGAGGTCTTGGAAGCTGAAAGGAGAGACCTGGCAGCTCTTGAAGCAGATCTTAAAATCTGAGAGCTCATCTTTTTTTTTCTTTTATTTTGTTTTTCGGATTGAGGGGAAGATGGTGAGAGCTAAGGAAGTGTTTTTGCTTGGATAGTAAAGAAAAGAGAGAGATAAGGAATGGTAGAAAATGAGAGGCCTTTTATATAAATAGTTAACCGTATCATCGGACTTTTATGACTCGTGGGTTGATTCGGGAATTCGTACAAAATATTAAATTTTATACATTTATATTATAATTTATTTTAATATAAAAATATAAAATATTTTTATTTTATTAAATTTATATATAATTATTATTAAAATTTTAAAGTATATTATTTTTATACCATAACATATTTTAAATTATCAATATACGAGATTTGATTGGTGGCTTAGTTGGTTCGTCGGCACACGTTTTTTGTAGCGCCGTTAGCTTTTGTTGGGTCAAAAAACGAAACCCCAACTCGTCGGGAAAAGTACGAAACAACGTGATCTGATCCGCCGAACATAAATGCTATGTTTGGACTTTGAAAATTTGTACTTTTTCAAGGTTTGCATTTTGCAAAATTTATCGTGCTAAAATTTTCAATACAATGATTTTATTATTTTTTATTTATAATTATTTTACTTTATTAATAATTTATTTATTTTTAAAAGTAAAATATTATTATGTTTGATATTATTAAAAATTAAAAATTATTTTATTTTAAAGTATCAAAATAATTATATTGTAATAGCAATATAAATTAATAACGTTAATATTATTTAATAATAATTTATAAAATATTAATAATATTTTTATCTATTTCATAATAAAATATAATAAAATTATTAAATTAATAAATATCACTTAAAAAAATAAAGTAATCATGTAATCTTAAACAGTTATTAAAAAATAAAAACATTTTGAAAATTTAATATCTTAAATTTAAGTTCTACTATATGTGAGTTTAATTCAATTTTATGTTAAATTTATTTAATTATATTTTAATATATTGATTAATTTTTTTGTTTAATTATTTAATAATTTTTTATTATAAATATAATGTTTGATTATGATTATAATTTTTTAATAATCAAACTTGTAATTTCATTAAAAAAATAAAAGTGCTGAAAAAAAGTACTGTTAACAGTAATAAATAATAAAGAATTAAAACGTGTGAAGAAAGGAATATACCTATATTACTTGTTTGTGAGGAAGTAAAACAACTGTAATGATTAATGAACTAACGATAAAACAGATCATGTTTGCTCTTTTTTACTTCTTTTTTTTCTTTCCAACTAGAAAAGGGGAAAAAGGAAAACTAGAAAAGCAAAGCCCTCAATAGAACAGGGGGAAGGTTCTTTATCTTGGGCACTTTCGTTACTGGAAAAGGGGAAATTAATGAGGAAGTTTTTCCTTTTGCCAATACAAATTACATAATGAGGTAAGGATCGCATTGGATCGGGATAAATTGTTATTCGATTTAAATTTAATTTAATTTTATAAATTTATTAATCAAATTGATCCGATTTAATATTAAATTAATATTTTTAATTAATATATATTTAAATTTATAATTGATTTGATTCAATTTAAAATTAATAAAATATTATTTTAAATATAAATATAAAATTAAATAAATATACAAATACTATATATAATTAAATAAATAATAAAAAATAATATATATCATGTTGAGATAAGTTTTCACAAAATCAAACATTGATTTTTTTCAAAAATATTTAACTCAAAACTCGATTAAAAAAAAAAAAAAAGTTTATCGGTTCGAAACTCACATGTACGGATAAATTGCCAACCCGAGGTGGGGATCATATTGCCTTAACTAGAAAATATTCTTTGGTAATTTCATCCCAACCCGGCAGCTTAAGTATTTTTTTCTATTTAAATACATATGATATTTATAGTTTTATAGAATAGGAAAGTGAAATAAAACCAAGTTTTTCTTCCTTTTTTATTTGTCACAGTGAGGTTCAAACGCGCTGACATGGAAGGAAGGTTTCAGTGGTATTGACCCCAAAGAGGTTCCAGTTCATCTGGTGATTTGGGGTTTGTTTAAAGACCCAAAATGCAAACCAAACTAAAAAAGAGATTGCTTCTCTCAATGCATTATGCTTTGTGATTCACGTGAGTATAAATTATTGAAATTAAAACTTAATTATGGGATCTGTCATCTTTGTTCTACCTTGCCCCGTTGTCCATGCATGAAGAGCTTAATCACAAGGAAAGAATTTGGAGGGTTCTTTCTGGAGAAAAGCAGTCAATAAAGCTTCAAGTCCTCGTCCTGAAACAATTTTGAAGATCCAACAGCTTCCTCAGCATACAAAAGAAGTTGGTTGATCAAAGCAACCAAGAATCAAAACTGTCATTTCTAACTGAAAGAATTCCAACTCAAAGGGGAAATGCCATCACATGTACATCAACAAAAGAATGGCTAGTGGGATCCCATTGATTCAATGTAAGCTGAGTTCAATAAGCAAGTTAAATTTTACCTATATTCAGGTTACTGTTAAAAAATCTATAAATGATTTTACTTTTCCCTTAAACCATTTGGAACCTTAACATCAAAACCCACTTTTGTAGTCTGTCTGCAAAACCGATACCAGGTATCCACCAAGGAAATGAGAGAAAAGATTACAAGTCAAATTCGATAAATAAATTTTATATACATACATAGTGAAGTTCTATTCTTTGATCCTTTTTAAAATGTATAAAACCCAATAAGAACAATTTTGAAGTGTTACAAATGACAATCTTGACTACCATCTATATATTTCCATACTTTTGGCATTTGTTGTGAGGCAACTATAATGAAAGAGAATCAGACTAATAATTCTAACTATGAACAGACATGATATAAATCTAATGGCAACTGATTAATGTATTTACATGCATAGACACCTCACATCGTTGAGTTCTGAAGAAATCAAAACACTAAGTCCCAAAGATTGTCATGTGGATTGATGTTCTTCATCAATTCAAATAAGAAAATGGAGAATTGAGGTCTTATACTACACTTGCTCAGCAGCATGCTTTATAAAATAATATGAAATAGAGGAAAGAACGTTTTATGAGGTTAGAACAGCACAACTCTATACAAAAACCGATCTAAATGAGTATGGAAATAAACATTGTACTCTCTTGATATATGCAAATTAAGGACACAAGGTATACCTGAATTTTAGAATCATGTGAACACTCGTAGTGCAGTCCTTGACGTGTTAAAATATAAAAGGAAGATTGTGTCCCTTTATCTTCTTTCATAAAGCTTGTCAGAGAACCTACTTCAGAAGCATCAGACAGCAAGGTGGAATCCTGAGGGCTTAAATCTGCATAGTATAAATTAAGAAGTTGATCAGCAAGCAATGTGTATAAACCACCAGCCTATTACATAAATATTCATTGTTAGTGGTCTAATTAATGCTTGACCAAGTTGAGCTAAAAAAATATTAAAAGACTTTATTTGAAACTTAATGACGTGTTCATTAAAGAAGAGAACAATTAAAAACTGCTTGATCATCTTGAACTTGAAATTTCAGCTCCAGTACTCCTGACAGAATTTTTATTCATTTTCCATCTTACACCAACCAAGCAGCATGCACCACCGAATCTGGATGCAACTTTTAATGATAATAATAGAAGAAAAAAAAAAGATAATACATCAAAGGTTAAGTTACCTGTGGAGAACAAATAGAAGAATATACATTGGCCATCAAGAACAACGAATCAAGGAAGCCAGTCGTCAACATCGATATCATCAATAGGAGCCAGTTCTCCAGGTAACGCTGTCCACCTCTTTGAATGAAAGATATATAGGAAAATCATTAACCAGAACAGAAGCAGAGCATGAACAAAGGGTGCAGCATAAACGAATATGAAGAAAGATAGCCAGATGAGCATATTCATACCGTTCGGATGTACAAATAGCCAGAAAGACGAGCAGACAGCAAAATTTCATCGATATGTTCCAACCTGAAAAATGCAAAAACATCAATAATAGAAATCAAGAAATATTATGTCTAGAACTCAATATATAGTCAGTGCCGCTAGGAATTGTGGATATATAAGCTCAGGAAAACTCATAAGAAAACCTAGAAGTTCGGAGACCACTATTTGCAAGTTGGGCCTTGACATATACAAGGAGAACTCCACATAACTTCCAGTTCTAGAAACAGTTATTCAGAATCCTAGACATCAAGTATAACTCTTTCTTCTATCATTCCAAACTAAAAGTTCAAATTTAAAGGCTCAAACTGTCAAACATCATCTTTCCACTGCAGTACATTATTACAGGCATACTTATACTGTTGACCAAAATATGCATCATAGTTCAAAAGTCAAGATTCAACTCTTCCTTACTGAGCTTTCAAGTGAGCTTCTCTCTCTTCTATATCAGCAAGTTCTGATCTAAGTGATTCTAACTCTCCAGCAGTCAACTTAACCTTAAAGTAAGAGAAAATACGGTGATAAGGGATGTGTGGCTATCAACAAAACAAACGGCAAACTTCAAAGAGGCTGTTATATGAACCTTTTCCTGATCATCCGCACCAGAACTCCGTGGCAATCCAAGTAAACTGAACAGATTCAACATGACTGTAGCACTTCTCAATTTTTTTCGAGACCATAAACTGCTACAAGACCTATCCTAAAGCAGAACCAAAATATTGAGATAAGATGAACTCAAAATTCTTAACGTGGTCTCTTTTTGACCTTCAAAATGTAATTCCCCGAAGAATTATCAATTCTTGGCTGTGAATCAGGTGAACTTCTGTTTTGAGGAGAGTCACCATTGGGAGTTCAGACTTGAAACTGAGCTGGAATCACCTTGATCTTCTTAAGACCGTCATCCATAAAGTTATATTCACTATAGGAAGAAGTACAAACCTGTGACCAACAAAATAAAAAATGACAATCATACTCATAATATATAACAAAACTTAAGCTGATATAACAAGCCTCCAAATCGAGAATTTGTTTGAGAGAGAAAAAAGTAAGTGCTCTGATCAATGACTTACTCACCAGGCTTTACAACCCAGAACAATATTCTGGAGAAAGTGATATATCAAGACATAGGTCCCTAAGCACTTGCACAAGTTCTTTCCAAATGATAAGCCAATTGTTTTTTGAAACGGGATTCAATTTCTTTCGGAAGAATATGCAATTGTATGACCTTCAAGCATTGAAAACCTATAAAATTTCATGTTCATCATAATCTACGGAAATATACAACTAAGAGATCAGGATGAACAAGCTAAAATCAATAAAAAATTAGAAGCGTGATTCATGCTTAGCTAATCTAGACATATATGAAAATATACAGAATTTAGGGAATATATAAGCCCCAATTATGCACTAGAGGACCAAAAATAAGCCAGAAAAATCACAAGAATAATCTGTTAGTAAATTTAAGAAAACAGAAATAGTAAGAAAGAAGAAAATATGACTTTGAGACGTAAACAACATTATCTTAAAGGCAATTATGCCTAGAAGATACAACAAAGCCTTAAAAAACTCTTTAAATCATAAAAAATGAAAATGTTTATACTGAAAGATTTATTTATAATAAATGAATAGATATAAACTTTTATTCAGATAGTTATGATCTTCTATATAATCATGACCTTTATAAATAACAATCTATTTATATTTAAATAGTTATGATCATTTGTTATACGATAATTGTTTTTGTTTAATCATAATTATTTAAAATATAAATAAAATTAATATAAAAATTAATTTTATTCATCAATAATTAAATCTTTCTATCAATATGGGATGCATCACATTCTAAACTACCAACATAATCATCACTCACATCTCATTGCTTTAAAACTCCTTAAAGCCACTATGTCCTATCTCCTAACTAGAAATTAATCAACCACAATAAGACGAAACAGGGGTAAGGCAGTCGTGAACTGGAAACAATCAAACCATTGAAATTTTATTGTTCTTTCTATACCCACCAAAAGTTCATAAACTAGTTCCACAATTAACAGCTCAAACCATTAAAAATAGAATTAAAAATAGCAAAAAAATAACCATTGATTTCCCAAGATCAACAGCTAAAACAATAACTAAAAGCTGCCCAAAAGAAGAAGGTTCCGCAGAGCTTACAGAAGTTGATCTCTTGAATTGTATAAGCGGCAGAAAAGAACAAGCTTGATAATGATTTGATTAAAAAAAATTTCTAACAAAAGAAGAAGAGAGAGACCCTTTTTTTTTCTTTTGTTTTTAGTTTTTACAGCTGGAAAGAGACTTTTAGACAATGTAGAAAACGAGAAGCTAAGGAGAGAAGGATTTTGTGTTCGAGGAACGTTACAGTAGTTTCTTTTTTTGTTCGAGGGCTTCTGAATGCATTTTGTTTTTCCATTCACAACTTTTTTTTTCATTTTTTATAGAAAAAATTTAATAATTATTCTTCTCACAACTTTCTAAATATTTATTTTTCGTAAATTTTATTACTTATCAAAAATAAATTTTCAATCAATTTTGTAATTTATTAAAAATAAATTTTCAGAAAGTTATAAAATTTTTTAAAAATATATTTTATAAAAAATATAATTTTTTAAAAAATTACAAAATAATGAATTTTATTAAATATTTTTATTAATCAATATAATAAAAATTACTCTTGAAAATATAAGAATAAAAAATAACTTAATTTTATTATTTTAACTTTAAAGAAATAATAAAATCTTATAAGACTTTGATTATACATTTCATTTCTTGATATTATAAGAAATGATTAAAGAATTATCATATATGATACAAGTAATAAAATTTCATTAAAATTTAATATGCTAATTGGATAAATTTATAATGATAAGTAAATTGAGAAAATTTTCAAAACATTTAATTGAATTAAAATTATTATAAATTTTTAATAATTGATACGTAAAAAAATATTTATTAAAAAAATAATGAATTTTAAATATATAAAAAAATTGCATTTACTATTTTATCTTTAGTTTATTTAAGATTTCATAAGATTTCATTTTGTCTATGATCAAAATAGTAAAATTAATTTTATTAATTTTAAATTTTATAATTTTTAATAACAACTTTTTTATTGCATTAAGTAATAAAAATTTCAAATAAAAATTTTTTTGTAATTTTTTAAAAATTATAGTTTCCAACTTATAACTTTTAGAAAATTCATTTTCTGTAAATTATAAAAATTTATCAAAAATTTATATTTGAATATAAATATTTTAAATTTTGTGAGAATAATAATTAAATATTTTTATAAATTTTACTTATAAAATTTTATGTAAATTTTTCTCACGCTGTAAAAGAGGTAAAGTGTTCGGGCGATTTGTTTTCACTTTCAACCCATACTGCTGATTTACCTAACGAAAAGGAGAACGAAATTATTTCATTCGCTTCGGTGAAATTTTAAAGCCGACATGTCACTATTTTATGATGCTACTAAGTGTCGTCCTTGTAAACAGATGTATGGTTGAATTTATTTTGCTTTGTCTTATAACGCAGGGAAGTTGATGAATCAGATGTATCCTAGCCTCTGTTACGGTTAATTGTGAGGCAAATAATTAAAGATAAAACCAACCACCAATGGAAACGATTGTGGCCAGAATCAGAGGAGGGGTTATCTGCTACCTTGCTACTCGACTTGCCTATGAAAAAACATGGCCTCATCCATCACTCTCCCAGCCCTTCAAGGTTCTTTACTTCGATCTCAATTCCTTGGACAAAACCCAATCTCACATCGTCCTCACAAGTCATCTTTCCCGGTTGCCAAACAGCATAAAACCTTTTATGCCAAGTTTGACTTCTTTGAACTCTTGGGAGGTAGGGGACTTTGCAATGGAGAAAGAGGTTTAGAAATTGAGCTCAAGCGAAACGTAGAGGAGGCATCACCACTTGCTACTACAGATGACGAAAGTTCTGGCAGCACAGCAATCCCAGTTCCAGAAGATGCTTTTGAAAAGGAGCTGATGGGGCTAACTGGAGGATTTCCGGGTGGTGAAAAGGGTTTGAAAAAGTTCATTGAAGAAAACCCACCTCCTGTAAAGCAGCCAGTTTCCGATTCTGGAAGTATTGCTACACTTGCTGCCACAAAGAAGCCAAAACCACCAGACTTGCCACTGTTAATGCCTGGAATGATTGCAATTGTGAAGAATCCTAACAACCCATTTTACATGTATTGTGGTATTGTGCAGCGGATCACTGATGGAAAAGCAGGGGTTCTTTTTGAGGGAGGAAACTGGGATAGATTGATCACTTTTCGCCTTGACGAGCTTGAACGCAGAGAAAAGGGCCCTCCAACGAAGAATCCTAAGTCTGCTGTTCTTGAAGCTATTCTAGACAAGGATCCAAAGTGATGATTCCATTTCATTTCTCTCTCAACTCTCGTGTATGAATGGTATGAATTATGTGCAATTTTGACTATCAAAGCTTAGTTAGGAATCACTGTCACAAACACTTCAAACATCAAAAAACAACAAACTTACGAATCTTCTAATATCAGGAATCAACATTAATAATTAAAATATACAAATATGCATCAGAAAAGGCCCCAATTCAATTGTCTTTCTATGTGTTTATTCACCGAAATTGGTGTTGCCCCTTTCTGTTTCCCTTACGGCGCACCAATATCATTAGAAAATTGAAGTTTCAACATTGTGATAAGAAAAAGAACGAGCAAATTAAAAGTCCATGAAATTGGCTGCCCTCGTTGAAACTCCACCAGTTAATTAGAAACAGTTACCCAACTGCCAAAAGGGTGTCAAAACAGATCCATAAATGTCTTACAAACTAAAGCATAAGACCAAAAATTGAAAAATTCATTCTTCCAGTATTATTGCATGTTCAATATATTGGTTTAAGTACTCGGCGTGGCCGAGACATTTCTGACTAAAGAATAAATGGATAAAGAGGGACACATCAAATAAGTAGTTTTACAAACTGCAGATAGACCAAAAGATTAGTAAAACACATTATCAATTCATTCTCATGACCAAACCCCATGGAAAAAACCAGCACTTCTTATTGGCTACGCACTTTACTGCTTCATAACATGGATAGCTACAACCAAGACCCATTAGATTGTCAATATGAAAGGAGGGTTTTACATACCAAAATAGCCTCAATTTCCTCATTGGAAACGGGTTTTCTTTTAGGCTGAAGAGAAGCTCTCCCTCCAACGGTTGCGGGAGACTTAGAACTGGAGAAAAAAGTTAGATTATCAACACCAGTTTTTATAGCACTTGAGGCTGCAATCTAGAACTTGCAAAATTTTCATTTGGTTTTATATTCCTAATCAATACCCATTATGCATTACATTATAATTATTGAGAATAGTGACTCAAATCATATAAGAGATTTATTTGAGATTGATTAGATATTGTTTCATAAAAAAAAATATTTGCAAAAAAAAAATTCTATTAAGAAAATAGATTCTTAATAGGTGAGTTTGATTTGTAGAATAAGAATTCTAAGAATAAAAGAATTCATAATGGATAAGTTCGTATGTTTATAAATAGGTGAAGTCTCTATAAGATTAGATATGAAAAAAATATGTAAAAGAGTTATAGAGTTTTATAAGATAGACACCTCATAAGAGTACTAAGAATTTATGTCTTATGAGTGTATATGTTTAAATGTTTATGAATGGACTAAAGAAAATTAAGATAGTCCACATAAGTATGGTGCATTACTGCACATGAATATATATTTGTTTGGATTGAGAATACTCTATAGGATTAGAAGAGATTGAAAGGATCTATGGGTATTAATTGTGAGTGATTGTTTTGATGTTTTGATGTAATTTTTTACAACTAGTTGATCTTTTTTCTCATCCGTGAACGTAAGTCGATTGGGCTGAACCACATTAAATTATTATCTTTTATTTGATTGATTAATTGTTTGTTTATACTTTTGCTGGTGTGATTGGATTGAGATCTTTTAACTTAACAAATGGTATCAGAGCTGTGATGATTCCCAACAAATGGTATCAGAGTTACGATGATCCATAACAAGTGATATTATAGCATGATTCTAGCTATGGGAAGAGGTAAGTCCAAAGGAGCTTGATTCAATAAAAAAGTCAAGTTCATGTATTGAGAATTGATTTTCATTAAGTGTGAAGACACAAAAAAAAATATGATTGTGTAACTTTCATTGCAAGTGGAGCTAAGCATGTTTAGTATAAAAATAAATGATTTAATAGAATTTGAGTCGAAATAGAGATTATTGAGACTAGTAACACAAATCCCCTAAAAAATTTGTTTAAGATTAGCTAGATATTACTTGATGGATTAAAAAGACTTACAAAAGAAAAATTTCTAAAAATAAATATATTCTTAATAAGTAAGTTTGATTTGTAGAAGAAGAATTCAAAGAGAAAAAAATTCTTATTAGCCAAGTTTATATGCTTATAAATATGTGAAGTTTTTAAAGGTTAGGTATAAAAAAAAGATGTAACAGAATAGTAAAGTTTTATGGATAAACACATTATAGGAATATTTAAAATTTATGTCTTATGTGTGTGTATATTTGAATATTTGTGAGTAGATTAAAGGAGATTAAGATAGTCCACATAGGTACGATGTATCAGTGCACATAAATATGTGTTTATTTTGATTGAGAATACTTTATAGAACTAAAAAAAATTGAAAGAGTCTATGGATATTAATTGTGAGTAATTGTTTTAATGTTTTGATGCAATTTTTTATAATTAGTAAATTTTTTTTTCATCCGTAGACATAAGTCGGTTAGGTTGAATCACACTAAATTATTATTTTTTATGTGATTTATTAATTATTTGATTATGTTTTCACTGGTGTGATTAGATTGAAGTTTTATAACCTAATAAATGGTAATAAAATTGTGATGATCTCTAATAATAATGTCCTGATTAGCAAACGGACTTAGAATAATTTGACTTTTGTTGACAAATTAAAAAAAAAAAAAACCCTTTGTTAAGCATGAACATATGAACATATAAAAGCTATAAGCTAGAAAAAAAAGATTTAATAATAGATTAAGAAATCGTAAATAAAGAAAATACAAAGAGGCAATAATCCAAGGCATGGTTGATTATGAGAAAAGAATATTGGAAGGATTGGTATGTCTCCGCTTGCGCTGCGCCCATCTTTTTTTTCTCTGTTTTGGAATTTACCAAGAAGTTTGACGGTGACTTTCAAACAAGAATTTTTTCCGCTTTCACAGATTTCGTTTTCTACAAAAGAAGGCTGCCATGTTTCGGCAACGTGAGAGAAAATATAAAATTTGATTTCTGTTTCTAATTAAACGATATCGCTTACATGGAAGAAATGCATAATGGAACAACCAAATAGTCAAGTGTTTCTGCCTTTTTAGGATTTTCCTATGTAAGTTTAAGCCCATGTTAACCGAAATTTTACCTAGGCCCATGTTAACTGATCGAGGCCAAGGCCATAAAATTTGCCTTTTGATTTAAAAAAATTAGAGGAAAAATAATTATAAAAAAAATTCGAGGAAAAGGACTGCCATATCTGGAAAAAGAAAATCACCATTATAAGAGTATTTGATGCACATTTGAATGATACGATATTATTTTATTAATAAATAAATATAAAATTTTATAAATATATAAAATTTAATTTTTAAAAAAACATTTATTAATATGATAACACCAAGTACCTTATATAAAATTTACTATAAATTGCAAATATATCAAATACAAACAAGTATTTCTTTAAACATCTGATATTGAGCTGATCCTGTTACTCTTGTCCGAATTCATTTCATAATTGGAACTCGCAATCTCTAACCCGAATGCTTAAACTCTAGCCGTCAGGAACTGACCGTTCCAGACAATAGTAAACCCAAATCAAATCACATTAAATCTGAATAACGAATATGAAACAGCTTCTTGGTGTTTTGGGTGTTGATCAAAGTAAAAGTGAAATGGAAATCGTAGGAAGGATAACTTAACCTGCAGTAAAAGAAAAGCGACGCAGTAATTTCAACTTTCTGCTACTGGTTGAGCTCAGTAAAAATCATGACGTGCTTGAAGGGTTTGAGTCAAAATACGTAACTTTCATCTAGCTGTAACAAAGATAGATGCGAAGTTTGACCCTTTTTTTTTTCCCATTTGAACCATCCAAAAGGAAAAAGGGAAAGGGTAAAACAGACCGATTTGGAATTTGGGATGTTAATTGATACGATGTTAACGAACTAAAACAAACGGCATTGACTTAGATTATCGATACCAGTGTTTTGCCACAAAATTTTCAAACCAAAACCACGCGTTTTTTTTAAGTTTCTGTCGATCATTTTTTTTTTTTTTTTGTAGTTTCTGTCGAAATGCTACATCAAATGAGCTAAGCTGAAGCTCAGTTTCTTTTCCGAAACTCATTTGTCTAATGTTTGTCAGGCTCTCTTTCTCTTCTCTTTCACAAAAGTCTTTACCATGACTTGATAAACCCTATTAGTTTATAATTTTTACCGGGACATAGCCGGAAGAAGTCCGTAAACCCTTTTTTTTTTATATAAGGTAATGTGTTACATGCAAGTTAGTCCAAGACAGAGAAATTAAAGCTGTCGATTGCATTCCCCTTTTTTTTTTTTTTTTTCTGGGATGATGCAGTTCATACAATCAATTCTCATTATGACCTTATATGTTAAAAAAAAATACACACTTTAACCTCCAAACGGTAATGGGTCTTTTTTATTTTATTTATTTTTGGGGTCTTAGATGCATGCATGAAGTAACATCTCAATCAAAAAGTCTGCAATTTATAAAAAAATGGTTCCTCACTTCTCAGTCTTAATTAATCAAAAGTAGTAATAGTATTAATTAAAGGAAATAATTACAATGTCGACTAAAGAATAATGAATTTCTTGTAAATTTCACCTGAACTTCCTACAAACGCCACAGACGAGAAAGGGGAGAGAAGCGCAAGCAGAAGCGACAATGGATCAGGCATCCAATTGATGATTGTTTGTCCACAGTATGGCCACCACAGGATGGAAAGGGAGGGCCAACCATTTGACAGTCAATGCTAAATTCCAAATTTCCAATTTGACCGAACAGAAGTTTCATTGTCTCAATTTCGTGCACTTGACGCCCTGACCCATCTCTCTTAGCCAAATTTATTAATTGAGTTTCAAACTTTGCCCAAAATACACTCCCTCCTCACTCACCAATCACGTGTCCTTCCTAGGCCCCCCCTGCTTCTATATAAACTCACCCTGCCTGGCTTTAATTGCACTTTATCAGTACAAAAAGGGTGAAAAAAAATAAAACCCATCTTTTTCCCACACAAAAATGCTCACCTTTCTTGCTTCTTATTTCCACAGGGTTTTGTATGGTGAAACTGTTGAACTTGTGGAATCCAAGAGTGCCTCAAAGTTCACATACAGAGATGAGCTGAATAAGAAGCAATCACGAATCAAGCAAAAGAATTACAATGGTTATTCCTTTTCAAGTACAAAACCATTGCTAAAAGTTAAGGATGAGAAGGATATCAAGAGAAGCCGTACCGGCTTTGATGGGAAAGCAAGTACAACTGTAAGAGTAAAAGTGAAGATGACAAAGCAAGAAGCTGCTCGATTGCTTTCAAAGTGCAAAGATGGAGGGATTCTTGAATTCAGAGATGTAGCTCGTGAGCTTGTGGACCTTCCAATGAATCGTGTTAGCGTTGTGTCCCCTTGCCCTGGTAGCAATCCGGTGCTCGATAGTATCCCTGAAGAGTAATAGATAGCATGGTAAACCATTCACTGTTAAGAGAATTTTGAGCTATCAGGGTGTTTTTCTTGTCAAAATTTTCGCAAGTGTCATGTAAAAATGCAACACTTTATGCAAATGAATGGGTTCGGTTTGAGATTCAAATACTTAGATAGTGCTGTGATTCTTAACTGAACTTTTAAATGGGCCACAATATCAGTTCAGAAACTTGAAACATCAGACAATCTTGTTTTATTTTTAAATTCAAATAGTCAAATTTTAAATTTTAATCACTGAAATTAAAAATTTAACACTTTATGAACAGGCGACAATCTTGTCTTTTGCTTGTTTTAAGATAGTGACCTAAGTGCTTGCCCAAAGGCCTTTCTAAATCTAGGGTTCCCATTGAAACTAGAAAGCCAACTTTTGTTGCAAGGAGGAGGGGCGTCTGGTAACCATTGCTATCCCAAACCCGAATCTTATTCATACTAAAATTACGTATAAAGACAATGAGTTTTGCTTATCCAATTTTAGGAAGAAATTGAATTCAACGATTGGTTGGGAATTTAGAACAATTGGAAGGCTTTTTTTTTTTCTTTTCCTATGGCAACCAGTAAAACTTGTTTCTTTTTTTTAGAATCTTCAAATGTCCTCTTGGTCTGTTGGAATCCTGATAATGTCAGTAAATAGAGTAGTCAAAATTCTTCCCTCAAAAGGAGATTAAAATGAAATAAGCTTTGGAGCAGACATTGGGAGTGCTCATGGTGTTTTTGGGTCAATCAAAATAACAGAGATCCCCTTGAAATGTAGCCCACTGAGGACATTTTGATGCTGATTTTATCCATTACTGTATTAATCAAGAAGTCGCGAGTTACTCACAAAAAGTCACAAGTTTAGGCTATTGGTCTCTACTCACTTTCCTTGATGGAGAAAATAAAGACAATGCCAGTTTTCTGTGGGACAAGGAAAAAAATGGGCCTCACGTTGTTATATTGACCCTTCGATTACGTTTGCTGGGCTCAGATGTTTAAATCAAACCCATTGTCTAACTGCTCCCATTTCACTCACTTCGTTGATGTTAGCCCAAATGGCCCGTATTTGATATCTGTCATTCTGAAATGGAGCTTTTTTTTTTTTTTTTGGTTCAAAATTTTTGTCTCAAAACTCTAATTTGCTACAGAATTTGAGGCAAGAAAAAACTAACATCTCTTTCAAAGAAAAAGGAAAAAAAATGTCGCCACAAAATCCAATTCCAAAAAGAAATATTTTAGCAATGTATGTTTTAATAAGAAGCCGGAGCTTTTTTTTTTTACATAAGAAATCATAACTTTAAAAAAATTTTAAATTTATTAAATGTTACATTTTAAAATTTATTACATAAATAATTGAATTAAACTTTAAATTTTAAACTATTTATCCACATTCTACACTACAGTTTGCCTGATACAAGATAATTTAGGTTAAGGAGTTTAAATAATTTTTCTTGATTCTTGGAGCATCTTTCAACTTGATCCAAGGAACACCAAACCTCCTTGAAAGAATTCGAAAGTTGATTATACTCCCAGAAAAAAAAAAAAAAAGGGGTTGATTTAGATTAAATGTTAAAGCCAAATGGACAATTTTGACTAAGTCCTTGATTAAGATATGCGATTTTAGAAGCTGATGCAATTAATGCTAACGTTTCCACAATTCAACGCGCAAACTTTGAAGGTTTCCTTTGAATTTTAAACACTACAGGACACCCTTAAACCCAGTTTAATGGAAGAAATTTTCATTTGTTGATTTGATTTTTGGAAAAACAGATGGAGTCTACTTCTCTTGACAGAAAAAAGAAGTCATGCTCTTTTTTTATGAGCTTTTTATATTCAATTGATTTACATAAATATTTTGAAATTTAAATTCTTATATTTGTAAATTTTTTATTTTTAAATTCTGATCATTTTGTACGAAAAATCATAATTAAAGAAATTTAGTAAATATCAACGATGACCTATTTTTATTAACATTTTAATAAATAATTTATATAATTTATATAATTATCTTCAACATTTAATAAATTTAAAATTTAAATTCTGATATTTATAATATTTTTTATTTTTAAATTATGATCCCTTGAAAAAAAAATCATAATCAAAGAAAATTAGTAGATATCTAAGATGATGCATTTCCTTGATGGAGAAAAAGGGGTCCCCGTTGAGAGACAATGGCAGCTTTCTGTTGGACAAGGAAAAAAATGGGCCTCACGTTGTTGTATTAACCCTTCGATTAGGTTTGTTGGGCTCAGATGTTTAAATCAAACCCATTGTTTAGCTGCCCCCTTTTCACTCACTTAGTTGATGTTAACCCAAATGGCCCATATTTGATATCTCTCATTCTGAAATGGAGCTTTTTTTTTTTTTGGTTCAAAAAATTTGTCCCAAAACTCTAATTTGCTACAGAATTTCATGCAAGAAAAAACTCACTCTTTCAAAGAAAAAGGAAAAAATATATATATATATTTTAGTCATGTATGTTTTAATAAGAAGCCGGAGCTTTTATATATATATATATAAATAAAAGTCATAACTTTAAAAAAAAATTTATAACTATTAAATTTTGAATTTTAAATTTATTAACTATCACATTTTAAAGATTATTGTTTAAATAATTAAATTAAACTCAAAATTTTAAGCTAGCGTATGTAATGATGAAGAGAAATTTTATCTACATTCTACACTGCGGATTGCCTGATACAAGATAATTTAGGTTAAAGGGTTTTAATAAATTTTCTTGATTCTTAGAGCATCTGATTCAACCTGATCCAAGGAACACCAAACCTACTTTAAAGAATTCGAAAGTTGATTATACGCCGGACGTTGATATAGATTAAATGTTAAAGCCAAATGGACCATTTTGACAAAGTCCTTGATTAAGGTATGCAATTTAGAAGCTGATGCAATTAATGCTAAAGTTTCCACAATTCAACGCGTAAACTTTGAAGGTTTGCTTTTGAATTTTAAACACTACAGGACACCCTTAAACCCAGTTTAATAGAAGAAATTTCCATTTGTTGATTTGATTTTTGGAAAAAGAGATGGAGTCAACTTCTCTCGGGAGAAAAAGGACGTCGTGCCCTTTTTTATGGGCTTTTTATATTCAATTGATTTATCTAAATATTTTAGAATTTAAATTTTAATATTTGTAATTTTTTTATTTTTAAATTGTGATCATTTTGTAAGAAAAATTATAATTAAAAAAAATTAGTAAATATCAACGATGACCTGTTTTTCTAACATTTTAATAAATAATTCAATTAATTTATATAATCATCTTCAACGTTTAATAAATTTAAAATTTAAATTCTGATATTTATAATATTTTTATTTTAAAATTATGATCCCTTTGAAAAAAAAATCATAATCAAAGGAAATTAGTAGATATCTAAGATGATCCGTTTCTTGATTGAGAAAAGCATGTTTAGAAGCGTAAGACACAGTCAAATGTTAGAAAAATGCAGAGCCAAAGTCTAACCTACTAGAAGTTAATTCGACCCTGCAAATTAATTTTAGAACATGCACTTTATTAATGTCGGGATGCCGGGAACCACTTTGATTAAATAATCCCCCGCTTTTAATTTGCTTCATAAACACACAGATTTCTTCAACTGTTTCGTTGGATCGGTTGGAAATTTCACGGGCTATATAGCTAAAGCTTGTGAAACTCAGAGAGCAGTTCAGCTTAACGCATAGAATTAGGTCTACTTTAATATTGTTGTTGTTAGAAAAAAAATTGATTTAGAAAATATATGTTTAAAAAATTTGGCGCTGATTCGGGGCTCGATCAAATATAAAAAACATTTTAATTAGGCAATTCGCAGTTGAAACACAAAGCATGTCTCATGCCCACTGTCTCACCCTTTCTCATATTTGTCAAAGGGGAGGAGGATAAGGAGGAAATAGCTAGATTTGATGAACAAGATTTGTTGGGTAAAACTAAAATGACATCCATTAACTTCTCATTCCATACACTCTCAATCAATTCCATAAACCACAGCTTACAAACAACATAATTAAAATGATACTACTCCATATCAACTGTCTAAATATGTTCAGCCTTAAAATCCATCAGTCCTTTCAATCAGATATCATCCATATAGATCTATACTTTAGCTGCAGAAAGCTTGAATAAAAGATCTAAGTTTGGAGTAAAGAGAGAGAGTTCTGTATATTCAAAAACCAAAGCTCCTAGCTAAGTAAAAAGAGGTTGTGAAGAATATGAATCAAAAAGTATAAGAAGAAAAAGAGAGGGGAAAGAAAGAAAAGCAATAGGGATTGAAGTTTCAAGAATCATGATCTGTCCATTTCAAGTCCTTCAGGGTCGGCGTCTTCCATGATACTCTCCAATGAAGGTCTCCAGGAATCAACTTTTCCTGATCTTGCTTTCTCCATTTCCGCCAAAAGATCCCCTAAGCTCTTCCCTCCATTGTTATTCTTCAGCTTCAGCAAAAACAACTCTAGCTCCTCTTTTGTAAGCACTATCTTCACCTTTATGCTGCCTTTCTCTACTTCATTTCCCTTCTCAAACTCGGTTGCAGCTTCACGATTACGAATCTCTTCTAGCTGCTCTTCTCTTTCCTCTTCTTCCAGCTGCCTTGATCTCATCATGGCAATTCCCCATGATTTCTTCACTTCCAAAAATTAAAAACCCACTTTTTCCCCTGCAAAAACCACTCCTCCTTGAGTGGATGAACAGTCCCAAAAACTTGCTTTGGGATGTCTCAGAAAGGGAAAAAGGTAGTTTCCTGATGTCTCTGATGCATGTGAAATTGTGGAAGTGAGTTACTAAGTACTTATAGACAAAATTATACACCTACAGTCCTCTGTATTAATTAAATATATATGTATTTGGACTTATTTTCTTCACAAGACTTGATTTTTCTACATGCTAAGTGACAAACTGAACTGTCCACAACATAAACTATCGCTATACATAAACCGTGTTTGAACTTCCGCAAAAGGACAATTAACTTTTAGCAAATCTACCATTCTATCTACGCTTTTGTTGTGATGCGAATACGCTTTGTCTTAGCATTTCATATACTTTATCTTATTTTTAAGGTTTTATATTTAATAAATTGTTAATAAATAAATGTTACGTTGTCAATGAACCGTATAATAAAATTTCAAAAAAAATTAATTTAAAGAATTTAAATTAATGTTATATAATGTCAATAAATCAAATCATATTATTTCATAAAAAATTAATTTTATTTTTAAGAATTTAAAATTTTAGAATTAATTTTTTTACAAAATATTATTGGGTAATTCACTTTTGGTATATAACTTTTCATTTTTGGTATAAAGAACAAAAAAACAAAAGGTAGATGGGCAAAATTATTTTAATTTTTGCTAATATACGAAAAATAAATTAATTACTTTTATACTAAACTTGATAGGAAACGGCAAGAAAGAAAAGACAGAGAGCACAATTATCGGCTTTGACGAATTTCAAGTGTGATTATGAACTTCCCATATTTAAAACTGAATCTATTCATAAAGGTAACACTCTTTTTTTCTCTTTCGTTTATAGTGTTTAAAAAGCTTTCATCAACTTTGGATCCCACATATCTTTTGATTTATGCTTTTTGGGTATTATTAGTACACAATAACCGAATTGAAATTGAAATTTTAGTATCTACTATTGCTTTTTTTTATATATTTAAATTATAATTTTTTATAAAAAAATAAAAAAAATAAGAGTTTGATAGTAATTTTTAACTATAATTGCAGAGAGAAACCACCTTTCTTTTTGTGGTTCAAAGAGAAAATCACCCTTTTTCCCTACCATTTTCTTTGCAATGGCAACTAGTAGGACTATTATTCATTATGAACTTTCGTGGAAATTTTTGAGGAGCCAAAACAATGGAAATTTGGCATATAATTGAGGTTCAACAAACTTAGGTTTACGTCAATAATAATATTATAAGACCCAAGTCCCCGACAACGCCACGGGAAAAAAATAACTTTTTCACTACCATATATTATTAAAGGTTGTTGAAATTGATTTAAAATGTGAAACTTGTCATATCCACCACGGCAATGGACTGATTAAACGAAGCTCGGTTTTATAACGACTCCAACATTAAGTTTAGAAACACCAAGTTTAATACTATGTTCTTAATTCTTGTATTTATTTTCTTGTATATCTTTTTTTATTTTCTTAGAATACTTTCCTAAAACCATGCTCTTTATCTATTGCTTAATTTTCTGGATTAATAATGTTAAGCATTTCACCTAATTTGAATAAAAGATAATAAAATCTAAAATTTAACAAAATGATACCATTTAGTGAATCCTCTCACGTGTAAAGTAAAAAAAAAAAAAAAACCTACAAAATAACAAATTTATAAGAGATATCAGATTCGAAGATGTAAAATATAAAATTTAATATCATGTTAAGTATTTAATTTAAAAATCAAATGATAATAAATAGAAAGATCCAAATTCCATATAAAATCATAAAAAAAATCTCATCAAAATAGATATAAGATGGTATCACTTAACAAAAAAGATTTATGAAATTACCGTATTAATTTTCTAATTAACATAAAACAATAGCTAGTACTTAGTCAAATTAGTATTTAATTTTTCTTTCCTTAAGTGGTTGGCTATTAAAAAACTTGACCCAATAGCTAGTACTTAGTCAAATTAGTATTTAATTTTTCTTTCCTTCAGTGGTTGGCTATTAAAAAACTTGACCCTTCATGATTTTCTAATTAACATAAAACAATAGCTATCACTTAGTCAGATTAGCATTAATTTTTCTTTCCTTTAGTGGTCGGCTATTAAAAAACTTGACCCGCCATGCAGTTCATGATGATCGATATGGTACTGTCCTAACGATTTTGAGATCGTCATACGTAAAGGAATTTTAAAATTAAAATAAATGAGAGAGTCGTCATTAATCTTTGTTAGGATGTGATTGATTACCTAAAAGTTTATCTTTTTAATAAAACTATAAAAGCGAGTTTAAAGTTTATCAAAAAGATAAATTTTGATCTACGAAAAATTAAGTTGGATCTAGAAGTCGATTACGTGTTGGGAAGAATTAGCATCCCCACAACGCCCATAAATTTGTACCATTTAATTATGTGCTATTTTCGGTGTTGGATAAAAATAGTTTCAATTTGAAATTTAACGCTAATTCTCTTCATTTGAAAAAATAAAATTTTGCTAAAACTCTTTATTTAGGAATATCGAGAAAATCTTAAAGTTAAAGAATTATTTTAAAATTCTCTAACATCTAGGCATAATTTAAAATAACTCTTTTCACTTAAGATTTATTACGATAATCCTTAAAATAAAATAACAGTTTTTATATAAAATAATTATTAGTGACTCTTCAACATCTAAGCAGGGTACCAAGAATTATTTCCTTCAAAATATTATTTTTATTTTATTTTATAATATCACAAAATTTTTTTAAAATGTATTATTCTTTTTTATTATAAAATATTTTATCATCAAATAGTTAATAAAAATTAAAGAGAGAATAATGATAATACGCTAACGTATTTATGCTAATGAATGTCATGTAAAAAAAATGCAATTTAAAAGTTAGGTTCTTAAGTATAATGAGACCACCCTAACTCTCAAACATATAGGCAGAGTGTGCAACTGTTTATATTTAAGAATCTAATTTACTATTAAACTTTTTATTTATTAATCTTATTATTAATGAGAATTAATAACTCGTGTGAAAAAATTTAACGAAGTAAAGTTTCCTAAACACCCAATCATCTAGGCGGCATTCGGGGAACAAATTACTTCAAATGAGATTTTCACATGTGTCTTTAGGATTTTCAGAATGTTTTGAGTAAGGGCTTGAGTAAAAGTTTTAAAGGTTAGGGTTTCAAGATTTTGAAGATTCGGATTTTAAGATTTTTGGTTGAGTTTTGAGAGTTTTAGGGTTTGATTTTAAGATTTAGAGGGTCTTAAGGCTTAGATTTTAGGGTATGGAAGGTTTAGGATTTTGATTTTAGAGTTTAGAGATTTTAAGGTGTTGGTTTTAAAATTTGAGGTTTAAGGTTTAAGGTTTGGGGTTTTGATTTTAGGGTTTGAATTTTAGGAATTTTGGGTTTTGGGGTTTGGATTTAAATGTTATGAGGTTTTAGGGTTTTGAAATTTAAGAATTAGCATTTAAAATTTCGTTTTGTTAAAAAAAACGAATATCTCTAAAAATCTCTAATATCTAGTCGGATTTTCGAAGCAAGTTCGATTTTAGTGATTTTTGAAAATTAATTAAAAAATTCTTATATATACTTTTTTATGAAAATTTATTAATAATAATTTTTTAACATCTAGGCAGAATTATTTTTAGGAATATGTTTTATTTCCTCTAATATATAGGCAGGAAAAATAAGAAAATTTATTCTTATTATAATTTTTTAGATTATTATTATTATTATTTTAAGTATTTTTAATATTTTTTATTAGTTATCTTACTTGTTTTCATTTTTATTATTAATAAAAATAATTATTCTAATAAATTTAAAAATTTATCATGCATAAAAATAGAAATAAAAAAAATTACTCAAAATAACAAAAACAATAATATATAAAAAATTTAAAATTAAAAAAACAAATTTTTTTTTACTTGATCGATCCAGTCAACAACGGTTCGGTTGGATCGCAAAAGGGTTTGGTTTGGCGTGCAATTCTGTTGAGCCAGTTGAAGAGCGGTTCGGTTCGATTCGGTCTGGTCAAACGGTTCAGAGCTGAATGAGGAGCCAAGTTGGAAAGTCGGTTGCGCGGACCCCGGGTAGAGTCCTGGTTGACACGCGGATCTCCTTGTCTAAAACCACGTCGTTTTGGGACTTCCTCTTAACGACGTCGTTTTGAATTTCAGTCTTTTATAAAAGTAAAAAAAAAAAAATTTGCTTCATTTTTCTCTTATATCTCTAGCTTTCCTTTCTTCAAAGCCTTTCTCTTTAAGCTGCCAGACGGTGATCGTCCGTCGCTTTGGCCGTCATCTCCGACCATCGACAATGGAAAAGTCGAAAAAAGGTCCAAAAAAAATTTTGTGTATTCTTCTGAGCTTCGATCCAGCCTTCATTTCGCTAGAAACTGCCCTGATCGACATAGATCAAGATTTGAAGATTTCTGTTTCTTCTCTTTTTTTTTTTTTTTTTTTATAAACCAAAGACTGATATGATTTTTTGTACTTGCAGGGAGCTTCAATGTTGAGGTTCCTCCATACGGGGATGACTGTTTGTCTTTGGATTTGTTTTTCTATTTTGGGTGTTTGTGTGGGTAAAGAAGGATCGGTACTGGTGGGTGAGTCTAATGGGATTGGCTTTTAAGAGATGAAGAGTTGGGTTTCTAGCATGTTCTAGTGGTCCAAAAAAGGTTGAAAGGGAAAACGTTGGGAGCTTTATAAGGCTGAAAATGGTGGTAGCCAATGAGTATACGTCTGGCGAGGTATGGGTGTGATGGCAAGGTAAGGTTGATGGTTTCGAGTAGTTGAGGCAAGTGAGGTGCAGGGGCTCTGATGAGATTGAGGATGGTGGTGATAGGGTGGGTGGCAGTGGTGGCATGTAAGCCACCATTGCCATCTTGATTTTTTTTTTATCAGTTATCACTTTTATATTTATTTTTTGATATTAATTAAATTAATAATAATATTATTATTATTAAACTAAAGATTAAAAATAGTAAATCCGAATAAAATTTGATGTATACAAGTATCATTGTTGAGCTAATTTGTCTGCATGAAAAAAAAATAGTAAATTTTACGTAGAAAATACTAACCACAGTTCACCTACTTCAGATCTTTCGTTTTTTTTTTCTTTTTTTTTAATGCAAGGATTCTGTGATAGTGATAAATTAACAATAACAAATAATAATAAAAGTGTAATAATATATTGATCTACTACTTGATTTGTGAACACGAGGCTATGTCAAGTTTCCCTTAAACCTTACCTTTTCAGCGCCATCTTCACGTCCATTGGGTGAAAGGTTAGAAATTCAAAAGTTAAAAGCACTACTATACAAAATACTGCTAAAGCTAAATAATGATTTTTTTTTTGTAAAATATATTAATTAGTATATTTTTTTTAATTTTATAAAATACCATTTATAAAAAAAGAAATACAGCTTGAAAACAAAAAAAAAATTATAAATATTAAATTTGAATCATAAATTTACTTAATGTCAAATTTTAAAATAATTATAAAAACTAATTGAACTAAACCTCAATTTATTCATTCATCTATATTTTAATTATAAAATATAAATAAAAATAATTAGCGAGTGCATATAAATTAATTATGCAATATCTATTAACTTACTACTACAATTTTTTTTTTTGGGTCAACTTACTACTACTGTTTAACTAATTATACTTCCTTGAAACATCGGAAGTAATTATGTTTTATTAAATATGATTCAATATTATATTAGAAAACTTACAAAATTGGGAGAAAGTAGAAGTCTGATTTTGAATTCAAAGGGAATATATGAAATTCCTTTTTCACGATCCCAACCAATGCATTGAAGTTTAATTACAACGAGAAATCAAAGCTCCTAGACTTTGTCAAATGTTTTCTCAGGTTTCAATTTCTATCTAACCACGCGGTTTAATATATTTTTTTAAATTACACTCATAATTAAGTATTACATCATATAATTAACTAAATAATCAATTATTATATCATCATTAAATTATAATAATTGAATAATAAACTAACAAACTATAACATAATTGAACAATCAAAACTCACACATAATGACAATGAAACTTAAACCTAAAGCCTCAAAGTTCTAAGACTTCTTTGTCACTAAGTCAAAGCCTCATTTGCTTTTTATTCTCCAAAATCCAATCAGCAAATTGTCTCTTTCTCTAATTTTCTTCTTCCGATCACAATAAACTACACTGAAAGGCATAGTAAATTGTTTGCAAGCACTAGCCTTTTGTTTTCTAATTTATATACGCTTCAAAAACAAATCAATGGGAAAAAATACTACCATGTATGTGACAATTAAATTTGTTTGAATTCAATTTCGAATTATTAATGACCCTTTTCTCAAAAATAAAATTAGGTTGGTTTTGACTAATGTATTTTTACTTGGCAGTCTCCTTAGATTAGGTAGGCGAGTGACGGGCTTCAAATTTTTTAAAGACTGATAACTGTGGAAACACATGGAAAAGAATATGTTCATTTCCTAGGGGAAATAACAGCAACCTAACTATTTGTCCCTACTTGTTAAATTGGGGCTGACAGATTTGATGTTTAATAGAATTGAGGTGAGGCTTCTAACCTAACTCCCATTCCCTAGCACTTTGGCTTATTTCAATTGAAAAACCTGAAGAAAAAAGATATAACAGTTATCAACAAGATGCTTTGAAGTTATTTCCTACATGGAATGGGACAGGAATATGTACCTGAGTGCCTGAGTGCGCACACCATTCTGCAATTGCTGACATGTAATTTTAAACGGCACAGATATTGTGAAACATAGCACTTCACCAAATACTGAAACCAAGTTTACATGTCATCAAACACAACTAAAAATGGTTCATAACATTAGAGCATTATAACTTTAAACAGCCTAAATATTTGCATACCTTCCCACTTTTTTTTTTCTCTTCCTCAACAAGGAAAACTCAGCAAGTGCAGTGATATCCAATAAAAAGCCTCCTACACATGCTGTCGCTTGTTTTTAAGGTTCTCGAAAATCTGGTTGACACCAGCTGCTGTGATTGCCTTTGAAGGATCAACTGACCCCTGAAGATAAAAATATTTATAGATATCTTAGGGGCAGCAAATTCGCTTGTGAAAGATACATAAATGAAGAATCTGACTATGCATGTACATGAAAAAAATATGTATGGTTATCCCTATAACCTACCTCGCAATATAAATAAGTTAGCGATTGGAAAGATACACAATTATTTTTAAAAAAATACTAAACAAAAGATACATAATCATGACATACCACTATACCGGGAAGGAACGGAACTCATGCATGCCAATTGATGATTGTTTGTCCACAGTATGGCCGGCACAGGGTGGAAAGAGGGGACCAACCATTTGACAGTCAATGCTAAATTCCAAATTTCCAATTTGACTGAACAGAAGTTTCATTGTCCCAATTTCGTGCACTTGACGCCCTGACCCATCTCTCTTAGCCAAATTTACTATTTGAGTTTCAAACTTTGCCCAAAATACACTCCCTCCTCACTCACCAATCACGTGTCCTTCCTAGGCCTCCCCTGCTTCTATATAAACTCACTCTACCTGGCTTTAATTGCACTTTATCAGTACAAGAAGTGTGAAAAAAAATAAAACCCATCTTTTTCCCACACAAAAATGCTCACCTTTTTTGCTTTTGATTTCCACAGGGTTTTGTACGGTGAAACTGTTGAACTTGTGGAATCCAAGAGTGGCTCAAAGTTCACATAATGAGATGGGCTGAATAAGAAGCAATCACCAATCAAGCAAAAGAATTACATGCTAGGATTTGTTTTAAATTTTATAATTTTGTATTAAAAGTTATAAAAGTTTTGATTTATCTTGTATTTCATATCATAATTTTAGTAAAGTTATAAGAAATTTTATTCTTATAAATAAAATAATTTGGTTTTGGTTTGTCTAGTCTCAGAGAGTTAGACATTAAAAGAATAGTTAAGTGAGTAGATTATTAAAATGGTATAATTACGTTTTAGGTTAAGTTTTTGAGTAAAAAGTTTTTGGAGACTTTTTTTATTCTACAAATCTCACAGTTGTAAAGATTTATTTATTAGTGGATTGGGTTTGAAGTAAGTCATTTTGAGTTGGGCCGAAACAAATATATTTGTGTTTTTATTCTTGATTTGAGCTTGTTATTTTATGCGTAGGTGCTGTGTATGTGTTGATTTCTTAACAAGTGGTATCAGAGCTGTGTTGATTTCTCAACAAGTAGTATCAGAGCGAGATCCGAGATTTAAGATTCGTGAGCCTAAGAGATCGTGAAGTAGTGTTTCAAGATGTTTGAAGAAAATATGTCTAGTATGCCTATGCCTAAGTTTAAGATTCCATTATTTAATGGAAAGAGTAATTTTATGTTATGATAAAGTACGATTCAAGATCTATTAGTAAAACAAGAGTTGGATAAGGTATTAGAGAGTAATAAGCCTGAGAGAATGTCTAACGATAATTGGAATAGAATTCAAAAGAAAGCTGTTAATACTATTTGTAACGCCCCCGATCCCACATCAGGAGGATGTGTGGATAAGGAATGATATATATGTAGAGACTTAATCCCAAACTTGTGAGGCGCCTTTTGTGGGACAAAACCGTGAGACCTTCGGGTCAAAGCGGACAATACCTCGCAGGTTGGGTGCGGGTCTTTACAAATGATATCAGAGCGGTCACCAGTCCGCAGTCGTGGGAGTCACTAAGTGCTACACGGTGGAGCCGTGGGAGTCACTAAGTGCTACACGATGGTCTGGTGTGATCTTGGTCCTGTGGATGGACTCGGCTTGACAGGGACGTCAAGCATTAAAGGTGGAGAGATTGTAACGCCCCCGATCCCACATTAAGAGGATGTGTGGATAAGGAATGATATATATGTAGAGACTTAATCCCAAACTTGTGAGGCGCATTTTGTGAGACAAAATCGTGAGACCTTCGGGTCAAAGCAGACAATACCTCGCAGGTTGGGTGCAGGTCTTTACACTATTAGATTGACGCTATACTAGAGGTAAAGTATAGTGTGTTGACTGAGAGTATTTTGAAGAGTTTGTGGGATAAGCTTAAGGGTATTTATATTTCGAACTCGTTTGACTAACAGATTATGTTTAAAGATGAATCTGTATTCTCTGAAGATGGAAGAAGGTATGAGTCTTCATAATCACCTGAATGAGTTTAATAGATTAGTTTTTCAATTGCTGACGATTTCTGTTGATGAGTTAAAAGATGAAAAAAAAGCTCTAATTTTGTTGTCATCTTTGCCCAAGTCTTATAGGCTTTAAGTTTAGACTGTGTTAGTGGGTAGGTCTACTTTAAAGTTGGATGATGTGACTACCTTGTTGCGTGAGAATGAAAGGTTTATGTGAGTTCAGAACTCATCACTTGGAGGGAGTACATTAGTTGTAGAGGGTTTTGATCGAGAAAAGACTCAAAAAAAGATTGATGGATCAAGAGGGAGATCCAAGTCAAGAAACATAAATTATAGTGACATAAAATGTTATTATTATGGTGAAAAAAGATATATCCAAGTGCGCTGCAAGAAACTGAGAAGAGATATGGCTGCTTTCAAAAAGACGAATGATGAAAAAAAATCAGATGAAGAAAAGAATGATACTACAATCGTTGTGTCTGATGATGGTGATGTTATTTTGACGACTTGTGTAGATAAGACTCAGACTTTGAAAAGTGATAAAGGTTGGGTTTTAGATTCTGTTGCTACAATTTATGTTTGCAATGATAGGAGTTGTTTTGTGGAGTTGGATGAGAATGAGAAGTATGAAAAAATTACGGTTGCCAACAACGAAAATGTGCAGATTCAAGGCATTAGGAGTGTTCGCCTTAGATCTCACAATGGTGTTGTTAAGACGCTTCATCATATAAGGTATGTACCAAGTTGTAGCTATAATTTGATTGTTTTAGTTGAGTTAGCTTATTGGGGGTATACATATTATGGTAGTAATAATTGGTTGAAAGTGTACAAGAATGATAGTGTGATTCTACAAGGAAATAAGATCAAAAATTACTTGTACATGCTTGATGGAGGCTCAGTTGCTAGGATCCCTGTAATGAAAAAAAAGAAAAAAGGTAAGCATGTTAACTTTGCAAATACTGTTGAAGTATTTACAGATTCAAGTCAACGGAAGATTAATTGGGATTTGCCTTGAAATCATCATGATCTCTATTGAAAGTTATAAAAGTTTTGAGTTTGTCTTGTATCCCACATCGGGAGTTTAGTAAAGGTATAAGGGGTTTCACCCTTATAAATAAGATGTTTTGGTTTTGGTTTTGGTTTGGTAATCCCAGAAAGTTAGACACCAAAAAAATAGCTAAATGAGTAGGTTGTTTAAAGGGAATAATTGAGTTTTAGGTTAAGTTTTTTAATAATGAGTTTTTAGAGATTTTTCTTAATCTAAAAGTCTCACAGTTATAACGATTTATTTGTTAATAGATTAAGTTTGGAGTACACCATTTTGAATTGGACCGAAACAAATATATTTATGTTTTTGTTCTTGATTATTTTGTGCGTAAGTGTTATTTGTGTATTGATTTTCTAACAAGTGTTATCAGAGCTTACAATAATTTTTTCTTTTCAAGTACAAAACCATTCCTAAAAGTTAAAGATGGAAGGATATCAAGAGAAGTAGTACCGGCTTTGATGAGAAAGCAAGTACAACTGTAAGAGTAAAAGTGAAGATGACAAAGCAAGAAGCTGCTCGATTGCTTTCAAAGTGCAAAGATGGAGGGATTCTTGAATTCAGAGATGTAGCTTGTGAGCTTGTGGACCTTCCAATGAATCGTGTTAGCGTTGTGTCCCCTTGCCCTGGTAGCAATCCGGTTCTCGATAGTATCCCTGAAGAGTATTAGATAGCATGGTAAACCATTCACTGTTAAGAGAATTTTGAGTTATCTGGGTTTTTTTCTTGTCAAAATTTTCGTAAGTGTCATGTAAAAATACAACACTTCATCCGAATGAATGGGTTCGGTTTGAGATTCAAATACTTAGTAGTGCTGTGATTCTTAACTGAACCTTTAAATGGGCCACAATATCAGTTCAGAAACTTGAAACATCAGACAATCTTGTTTTATTTTTAAATTCAAATAGTCAAAATTTAAATTTTAATCACTGAAATTAAAAATTTAACACTTTATGAACAGGCGACAATCTTGTCTTTTGCTTGTTTTAAGGTAGTGACCTAAGTGCTTGCCCAAAGGCCTTTCTAAATCCAGGGTTCCCATTGAAACTAGAAAGCCAACTTTTGTTGCAGGAAGGAGGGGCGTCTGGTAACCATTGCTATCCCAAACCCGAATCTTATTCATACTAAAATTATGTTTGAAGACAATGAGTTTTGCCTATGCAATTTTAGGAAGAAATTGAATTCAACAATTGGATGGGCAATTTAGAACAATTAGAAGGTTTTTTTTTTTTTGTTTTTTCTTTTCCTACGGCAACCAGTAAAACTTGTTTCTTGTTTTTTAGAATCTTCAAATGTCCTCTTGATCTGTTGGAATCCTGATAATGTCAGTGAATAGAGTAGTCAAAATTCTTCCCTCAAAAGGAGATTAAAATGAAATAAGCTTTGGAGCAGACATTGGGAGTGCTCATGGTGTTTTTGGGTCAATCAAAGTAACAGAGATCCCCTTCAAATGTAGCCCACTGATGACTTTTGCCGCTGATTTTATCCATTACTATATTAAGCAAGAAGTCGTGAGTTTACGTACAAAAAGTCACAAGTTTAGGCTATTGGTCTCTACTCACTTTCCTTGATAGAGAAAAAGGGGTCCCCATCGAGAGACAATGCCAGTTTTCTGTTGGACAAGGAAAAAGTGGGCCTTAAGTTGTTATATGGAACCTTCGATTACGTTTGCTGGGCTCAGATGTTTAAATCAAACCCATTGTCTAACTGCTACCATTTCACTCACTTCGTTGATGTTAGCCCAAATGACCAGTATTTGATATCTGTCATTCCGAAATGGAGCTTCTTTTTTTTTTTTTCTTGGTTCAAAAATTTTGTCTCAAAACTCTAATTTGCTACAGAATTTCAGGCAAGAAAAAACTAACATCTCTTTCAAAGAAAAAGGAAAAAAAATGTCTCCACATAACCCAATTCCAAAAGAAATATTTTAGCAATGTATGTTTTAATAAGAAGCCGGAGCTACTTTCACATAAGAATCATAACTTTAAAAAAATTTTAAATTTAAAATTATTAAATGTTACATTTTAAAATTTATTACATAAATAATTGAATTAAACTTTAAATTTTGAAACTATTTATCCACATTCTACACTACAATTTGCCTGATACAAGATAATTTAGGTTAAGGGGTTTTAATAATTTTTCTTGATTCTGAGAGCATCTGATTCAACTTGATCCAAGGAACACCAAACCTACTTGAAAGAATTCGAAAGTTGATTATACTCAAAAAAAAAAAAAAAGGCCTTGATTTATATTAAATATTAAAGCCAAATGGACAATTTTGACTAAGTCCTTGATTAAGATATGCAATTTAGAAGCTGATGCATTTAATGCTAACGTTTCCACAATTCAACGCGCAAACTTTGAAGGTTTCCTTTTGAATTTTAAACACTACAGGACACCCTTAAACCCAGTTTAATGGAAGAAAATTTCATTGTTGATTGATTTTTTGGAAAAAACAGATGGAGGTCCAAACTTCTCTCGAGAGAAAAAGGGAAGTCATGCTCTCTTCTTACGAGCTTTGATATGTCAATTGATTTATGTAAATATTTTGAAATTTAAATTCTGATAATTTATAATTTTTTTATTTTTAAGCTCTGAACGATTTATAAGAAAAGTTATAATTAAGGAAAATTAGTAATATCACCATAACATTTTTATAATATTATAAATAAATAATTAATTAATTTATATAATCATCTTCAACATTTAATAAATTTAAAATTAAATTCTGATATTTAAATATTTTTTATTCTAAACTATGATCCCTTTGAAAAAAAAAAATCATAATCAAAGAAATTACTAGATATCTAAGATGATCCCGTTTCTTGATGAGAAAAGCATGTTTAGAAGCGTAAGACACAGTCAAATGTTAGAAAAATGCAGACCCAAAGTCTAACAACCAGAAGTTAATTCAACCCTGCAAATTAATTTTAGAACATGCACTTTATTAATGTCGGGATGCCGGGAACCACTTTGATTAAATAATCCCTCGCTTTTAATTTGCTTCATAAACACACAGGTTTCTTCAACTGTTTTGTTGGATCGGTTGGAAATTTCACGGGCTATATAGCTAAGCTTGTGAAACTCTCAGACCAGTTCAGCTTAACGCATAGAATTTAGGTCTACTTTAATATTGTTATTGTTAGAAAAAATTTTGATTTAGAAAAAGTACGTTTAAAAAATTTGGCGCTGATTCTGGGCTCTATCATTAATGACTCTACCTCATTCCAGTATACATAAATTCCCAAATGTCAAAAACATTTTAATTAGGCAATTCGCAGTTGAAACTCAAAGCATGTCTCATGCCCCCTGTCTCACTCTCACCATTTCTCATATTTGTCAAGGGGAGGAGGATGAGGAGAAAATAATTAGATTTGATGAACAAGATTTGGTGGGTAAAACTAAAATGACATCCATTAACTTCTCATTCCATGCACTCCCAATCAATTCCATAGACCACAGCTTACAAACAACATATTTAAAATGATACTACTCCATATAAACTGTCTAAATATGTCAGCCTTAAAATCCATCAGTCCTTTCAACCAGATATCCATATAGATCTATACTTTAACTGCAGAAAGCTTGAATAAAAGATCTAAGTTCGTAGTAAAGAGAGAGTTCTGTATATTCAAAAACCAAAGCTCCTAGCTAAGTAAAATGAGGTTGTGAAGAATATGAATCAAAAAGTATAAGAAGAAAAAGAAAGGGAAAAGAAAGAAAAGCAAAAGGGATTGAAGCTTCAAGAATCATGATCTGTCCATTTCAAGTCCTTCAGCGTCGGCGTCTTCCATGATACTCTCCAATGAAGGTCTCCAGGAATCAACTTTTCCTGATCTATCTTTCTCCATTTCCGCCAAAAGATCCCCTAAGCTATTCCCTCCACTGTTATTCTTCAGCTTCATCAAAAACAACTCAAGCTCCTCTTTTGTAAGCACTATCTTCACCTTTATGCTGCCTTTCCCTACTTTATTTTCCTTCTCAAACTCGGTTGCAGCTTCACGATTACGAATCTCTTCTAGCTGCTCTTCTCTTTCCTCTTCTTCCAGCTGCCTTGATCTCATCAGGCAATTCCCCATGATTTCTTCACTTCCAACAATTAAAAACCCACTTTTTCCCCTGCAAAAACCACTCCTCCTTGAGTGGATGAACAATCCCAAAAACTTGCTTTGGGAAATCTCAGAAAGGGAAAAAGGTAGTTTCCTGATGACTCTGATGCATGTGAAATTGTGGAAGCGAGTTACTGAGTACTTATAGACAAAATTATACACCTACAGTCCTCTGTATTAATTAAATATATATGTTTTTGGACTTATTTTCTTCACGAGACTTGATTTTTCTACGTGCTAAGTGACAAACTGAACTGTCCACAACATAAACTATTGCTATACATAAACCGTGTTAGAACTTCCGCAAAAGGACAATTAACTTTTAGCAAATCTACCATTCTACCTACGTTTTTGTTGTGATGTGAATATGCGTAGTCTTAGCATTTCATATACTTTATCTTATTTTTAAGGTTTTATATTTAATAAATTGTTAATATATAAATATTACATTATCAATGAACCGTATAATAAGATTTCAAAAAAATTAAGTTAAAGAATTTATATTAATGTTATAAAACGTCAATAAATTAAATAATATTATTTTATACAAAATTAATTTTATTTTTGAGAATTTAAAATTTTAGAATTAATTTTTTTTATAAAATATTATTGTGTGATTCACTTTCCGTATATTTTTTAAATTATAATTTTTTATAAAAAAATAAAAAAAAAAGAGTCTGATAATAATTTTTAACTATAATTGCAGAGAAAACTCACCTTTCTTTTTGTGGTTCAAAGAGAAAATCACAAAATTTCCCTGCCATTTTCTTTGCAATGGCAACTAGTAGGACTATTATTCATTATGAACTTTCGTGGAAATTTTTGAGGAGCCAAAATAATGGAAATTTGGCATATAACTGAGGTTCAACAAACTTAGGTTTACGTCAATAACAATATTATAAGACTCAAGTCCCCCACAAGGCCACGGGAAAAATTAACTTTTTCACTACCATATATTATTAAAGGTTGTTGAAATTGATTTAAAAAGTGAAACTTGTCACATCCACCAAGGCAATGGACTGATTAAACGAAACTCGGTTTTATAACGACTCCAACATTAAGTTTAGAAGCACCAAGTTTAATACTATGTTCTTAATTCTTGTATTTATTTTCTTGTACATCTTTTTTTATTTCCTTAAAATATTTTCCTAAAACCATGCTCTTTATCTATTGCTTAATCTTCTGGATTAATAATGTTAAACATTTCACCTAAAATCAATTAATAATAAGTGAAAATTTTTAATTTGAATAAAAGATAATGAAAATCTAAAATTTAACAAAATGATACCATTTAGCAAATCCTCTCACGCGTAAAGTAAAAAAAAAAAAAAAAAAACTCTACAAAATAACAAATTATAAAAGATATCATATTCAAAGATCATGTAAAACATAAACTCTAATATTATGTTAAGTATTTAATTTAAAAATAAAATGATAATAAATAGAAAGATCCAAATTCAATATAAAATCATAAAAAAAAAAATTCAATGAAACAGATATAAGATGATATCACTTAACAAAAAAGATTTATGAAATTACCATTTTAATTTTCTAATTAACATAAAACAATAGCTATTACTTAGTCAAATTAGTATTTAATTTTTCTTTCCTTTAGTGGTTGGGTATTAAAAAACTTGACCCTTCATGATTTTCTAATTAACATAAAACAATAGCTATCACTTAGTCAGATTAGCATTTAATTTTTCTTTCCTTTAGTGGTCGGTTATTTGTCATAACGTCAAGATCTGGAGATCTATTGCTAGACATTGACTTTTAGGGAGTCGCTACCAATCTTTTTTATCTAGGTGCGATTGGCCACCTAAAGAATCCGTCCTTTCAGGGAACACCTATGCTTAAGGGTCCCTAAAAGAATAGGTTCAGGTCTGCTAACCAGAACAAGGTTCGGGAGTTCGGTTACGTGTGAGGAAGGTTATAGCACCATCACAACGCCCATCAAAAGATGGTACCAGCTAAAATTTGTGTTATCCAAAAGCCTTAAAATTTTATCAAGTAATTAATTATTGGAAATTTTTCTCAATTGACTCTAATACTTTTAGCAAAAAATTGAAAAAATTCTCTCACCTCAAGAGTATGCAAGAAAAACTACTATTTCACTTACAGAGGCTCCGTCGCCGGATTGGTTAAAGAAAAATCAAAATCAAAATCAAAATAGAAAGGAAGAAAAGAATGATTGTTCTTGTGTAGGAAAAATTAATACTTTAAACTTTTTCCTAAAAATATTTTTTGAAAATTTATTTTTAAGGAAAATTGATACTTTCAATTTTTCCTCAAAAATATTTTTTTTGAAAATTTGATTTTCAAGGAAAATTGATACTTTCAACTTTTCCCAAAAAATATTTTTTTGGAAATTTATTTTTTTAAGGAAAATTGATACTTTCAACTCTTCCTTAAAAATATTTTTTGGAAATTTTGATTTTTAAGGAAAATTGATACTTTCAACTTTTCCCAAAAAATATTTTTTTTGGAATTTTTGATTTTTATTTAAAGAAAATAGAATAATAAAAAAAATAAATAAAAATAAAAAAATAAAGAAAAGTAAAACAAAAATAAAAATAAAATAAAGATAAAAAAATATTAAATAGACCTAATCTAATAAATAAAAAATAAAGAAATGAAAAAAAAAAAACCTGGAGCGGCTCGGATCGCGGCTCGGCTCGGCTCGACTCAAGGAAGAAAACAATGGCTCGGAGAAGCGGCTTGGGAGCTCAGCTCGGCTCGGCTTGGCTCGGAGGGGGTGAACACGCGCGGGTCAAATAGCGGGTCGATGCCCGGGTCGGGTCGGGTCTCGACAAAACGCGCGGATCCTCTGGGTAACTTAAGGCCAAAACGACGTCGTTTTGAGAGGGTATAAAAGGTACTTCCCTCTGTTTTTCGACAGAACGCTCCTTCCCTCTCTCTCTCTTCTTCCTTTTTTTCTCTCCCTTCTCTCTAAGGGCTGAAGAACTCCGGTGGGATTTTTGTCGGATTCTAAAAAATGTTGTCGAAATCTAGAAAATGTCATCGAATGTTCACTGGAAGATCACCGGTTTCTGGGATGCTTCGTCGAAAACTGGGCAGGTCACCGGAAACTTCAAATCTTGTCGAAATTTTCGTCAGAAAATTCAACTCTTGCCGGAAAATTCATCGGAATCTGAAAATTTCCCAAAAATTTCCAGAAAAATCTTTGCCAAAAATTTCTAAAAAATTATTTTCGATCCCTACGACTATCCTAACACTTCTCAACCTTCTTTAGCCTTCGAAAACTCTTCTATACACCTCTTTTCTCTCAAAATCAGTAGCTTTACTCACTGTTTTTCTCTGTGTTCTTCATCTGTTCCAAAGGGTCCCTTTTATAGGGATTGATCAAGAGTTCCTGATCAATCCCAATTCCTCATTGGACGTAAATTCAATCTTTGAATCCAACTGGACTCTTCTGATTGAATTTCCATTCCCAGTGGGATTCTTCAACTTCAATCTAAGCCCTCAAAAAATCAAAATAATAAAAAAAAATACTAGATAATTAGAAAAGATAAATTAAAAAAAATATTATAGGATAAATAAAAATAAATAATACTAATATCAGATATATAATTAGATAAATAAAAATACAAAAATAAAAAAAATAAAAATAAAAATATTAGTAATAATAAATAAATAATAAATATATATATGATATACATAAAATATAAAATAAAATAAAAAAAATAACCAAGATACAATTGGACTTACCCATTTGGGCCAGGCCCAATTGATCCGGGCCTGGACCAAATTGGGTGTCTACAGCTGCCCCTCTTTGCACATTTTTTGTGAAACAGAAATTGCGCAAAGACGTAGACACCCAATCAAGACTTAACTCAACATTTTCATTTTTTATTTTTTTTTGTTTTTGTTTTTTTGTTTTTTTGTTTTTTTGTTTTTTTTTTTTTTACCAAAGCTCCTCTAAACAGAGGCTCAACGACTTTGAAAAATAAATTGTTCCTCTAATTAGAGGCTCCACGACTTTGAAAAGTAAATTGCTCCTCTAAACAGAGGCACCACGACTTTGAAAATGTAAATTGCTCCTCTAAACAGAGGCAACGAAACTTTGAAAAATAAATTGCTCCTTGACAATCATGTCCAAAGACGTAGACACCATTCAAGACTCCACTGGATTTTTTTTTTGCTTTTTTTTTTTTTTTTTTTTAAATCTTGATCAAAGCTCCTCTAAGCAGAGGTTCAATGATTTTGGAAAGTAAACAAAGCTCCTCTAAATAGAGGTCAACCTTTTTTATTTTTATTTTTTTTATTTTTTTATCAAAACTTTGATCAAAGCTCCTCTAAGCAGAGGCTCAATGACTTTGAGAAACATAAACAAAGCTCCTCTAAATAGAGGCAACTTTTTGTTTTTTTATTTTTTTTGTTTTTTTTATCAAAGCTCCTCTAAACAGAGGCTCAACGACTTTGAAAAGTAAATTGCTCCTCTAAATAGAGGCACCACGACTTTTGGAAAGTAAATTGCTCATCTAAACAGAGGCACCACGACTTTGAAAATTAAATTGCTCCTCTAAACAAAGGCACCACGACTTTAGAAAGTAAATTGCTCCTCTAGACAGAGGCACCACGACTTTGAAAAGTAAATTGCTCCTCTAAACAGAGGCATCACAACTTTTGGAAGGTAAATTACTCCTCTAAACTGAGGCAACGCGACTTTGAGAAATTAAATTGCTCCTCTAAACAGAGGCACCACGACTTTGAAAAGTAAATTGCTCCTCTAAACAGAGGCACCACGACTTTGAGAAATTAAATTGCTCCTCTAAACAGAGGCAACGGAACTTTGAAAAAGTAAATTGCTCCTTGACAATCATGTCCAAAGGAGTTGAAAGTTGTGTTTGAAGGAATTTCAGGAGATTATGCCTAAAGGTCTTATAAATCAACCCTGATACCAAAAGACATCCTATTTCAAGGATTAGGAACTTACCTGACAAGTTTCTTCTCAAATTTGTAAAATATTTTCATATCTGTCTTCTCTATGTGGGATGTTGGAACACCCCTGCTTCCTGAATTTATACACTATACTTTCCTGAAAGTAGTGTATGCTATGCAATGTGCATGAATTTCAATGCGTGCTATGCAAATGTTGGCCAATTAATTACTGTTCAATGTATGGTACTCAAATTTCTCAAGCTCTTTTCTTAGGCATCAAGCCCTTTGATTCTTCAGAGATCCAATTACACTGCTCTTCTAAGATCGAACCAGTGTAGCTCTCAAATGTCTTTTCCACTCATATTCTTCCTTGTTCAGTTTCTCAATACTTAGGAATAAGCTTCATCAATCGATCATCACTTGACCATCATTCAATGAATTTCTCAGCACTTAACAAATTTTAAAACAAGTTTCATCCACCATCACTTGATCATTACTCATAGGTGTCTCAGCATTAACCATTCCAAAATAAACTTTGTCCACTGATTGTTCTCATCATTCAATCATAACTTTCAAGTCATATCAACCAATTCATCATTGTACTCATCACTTGGTTATACCACTTTTCAAGATTTACCCCATTATATTCTTCATTTGATCACCTCATATATCTTTTCAAATCATCTCTTTTAGGTTTCTACCATTTCTTCATTTTGTTACCACCATTATCTTAGATTTTTTTTCAAATGAATGTAAGATTCTTTTAAGCACATATTCATTCATTCATTATCATTTCAATTCTTGACAAATACAATGCAATCAAGCATTTTCTCAATTCATTCTAGGGGTGAAACAATAAGAGAACAGAAGGTAAATTATGGTAAAGATAATCAATGAAGATCTATTTTGGTACAAAATAAATGAGAAACGAAATAAATTGGATACATGTCATTGGGGTGAATGGTATGTCCAAATGATGAATATTCAGATAATTTTCAACATTAATCTAGGATTCTTTTTCAAAAACTCATTCCATTTACTGTTGAAGTCATCTTGAGCTTGGCAAACTTTGCCCCAGTCTTTGAGGGATCTTTAGATGTCTTTGATCTTCCATTCATGTGAGCCATTTAACCTGGATCTTTTTCTACCAAAATCACATTTTCATGTTTTCAATTTGAATCTCTTTTTTTCATTTTCTCATTTTTTCATTCATTCATTCTTTTTTTTTTCATTTTTTTTTCATCATCTTTTTTTCCTCATTTTTTATCTATTGTTGATATCTTCCATACATCAAACTTTAGAGTAATGTAGTATGATTCCATTGCTTCATCATAAGCATGCCTTCGCTCAATATATGATCATTAAAGTTGAGTATTCACACTTGATCCAAATAGACTTTTCAAGGTTGTAATGTAGGCCAAGGTGAATGGTCATAAAAAAATGGATATAATAGGCTCAAAACATATATTAAAAAGGTTCAAGACCGAAGGATCATTTGATGCAGCTTGGCATTTTGCCCCCACATCATTTCATTACTTTTTTCTTTTCTCACACAAAGGATTCTCATTACTTTGCCCCAAGTCGTGTGTGGCATTTTTTTAATTTTTTTTTTAGACCTTTTGTGAAATTTTTTTTTCAAAAATTGCCCCCAATGTAGAAGGTGATCCTTGGTTAGCGTTCTTCAGAAAAAAAATCATAACAGGCTCAAAGGGGTAGCAATAAATGGTTTTTCGAATGGTAAAAGAAAGATGGCCAATTTTTATCTCAATTGTGAATACTTTTCTTGAACATCATCTATTGAACAAAGCTCATGATCTTGTATAAAAGATTACATATCTTGAAGACATATCTCTTTCACCTCCAGTAACAGCTTACTTTTGCTCGAATCATCTTTTCATATTAATATGTATGAGTTCTCAAAATTAAATCCCAGAATCATTGTTATCATTGTCTAAATATTCATCATCTGAAATTTAAGAATGGGAATGTAAAATTATGAAAGGTAACGGAGCATGGAGTAATGGTCAAGTGAAAGAGAAAAATGTAATGAAATGCATTGACTTACCTTTATTAAAATGATAACAAATGAAGTCATATTGCAGAAAAGAAATCCTAACATTACTTGAAAAGAAATCTTAAAATGACAAAAAAACCTTCAACCACCCTTATCTCCATTCTTAAAAATTATCCCCCTATATGATCAGATGAAGAATCTCTATTGACATCTTGTCCCTCAATTCATTATGACTCTCCGGCCCCTTTCTGTTCTTGACCTTCACTCAGAACGTTAACATTAGGTGTTGTTGCTTTCTCTTGATCAAAACTTATCATTCCATCATTGATCAATCGTTGCACCTTATACTTTAAAGCAGTGCAATTTTCAGTAGAATGGCCAGTAATTCCATAGTGATAGTCGCAGTGGGCGTAGGATCATACCACTTTGGGTAGGGTGGTTTAAGCGGCTCCACATGGCTGGGGGCAATCAAATGGTTATTATAGAGTTCTCGATATAACTCTGTATAAGTCATAGGGATTGGATCAAATACAAGTTTTTCTCGAGTAGTTCGTTGTTCTCGTGAACCACTTACTAGGTTAATAGGGGGAATTTGGGTTCTTGTAGAAGCTTAAATGTTAAGGCTGTATGTAAGATCTTAGGGGCTAAAAATTGATTGGTGTGTGGATGAATAAGGTGGTTGTGGAGCTAGCTGGTATAGGTAGGATGAGGCATTATTCACAGTAGGATAGTATAGAGAGTAACCTTGGGATGGATAGGGTTGATAACCCCTGAATTGTTGTCTATCAAAGCTCACAGCTTAAGCTTCAACTTCTTTCTTTTCTGATGTCTTCTTGGTTTCTCCTCCTTTCAACTTGCCATTTTTTATGGCACTTTCAATAATTTCTCCAGAGATTATCATGTCAGCAAAATTCTTTGTTACATTTTCTATCATCTTTTCATAATAGGGAGACTTCAAAGTGCTGACAAATAACACTGTAGTTTCTTTCTCAGTCAAAGGAGGTTGTACTTGAGAGGCAACATCTCTCCACCTCTGGGCATACTCTTTAAAAGACTCGTTTGCCTTTTTTTCCAGATTCTGTAAAGACAAACGATCAGGGGCCAAATCGATAATATGTCGATACTGACCGATGAAGTCATGAGCCATATCGCTCTAAGAGCGAATGTGGGTCCTATCCAACTGAACATACCACCTGGCCGTAGAGCCAGTAAGGCTATCTTGGAAAACATGCATCAAGAGTTTTTTATCATGAGCATGAGCTGTCATCTTCCTGCAATACATGGTGATATGGGTTTTGGGGCACTTTGTACCATCATATTTTTTAAATTTTGGTACTTTGAACTTATGGGGGATAACCACATCAGGAACTAGGCAAAGCCCAGCAGCATCAACTGACCCATAAAAGCTAAATCCTTCCACAGCCCTTAGCCTTTGCTCTAGCATGCTAATCTTGGAATTTTCCTCAGCTTCCACTATCATTTTTTTTCTCCTTCTCTTTTAAATCATCTAGATCAGGAATTGGTTCTGCTGTCTTTTCAGTGAATATGGGATTTATATAGCTATTATACTGTCCTGGGTTGAAAGCTGATGGCATTCCAGGATATGCGAAATGTTGTGACGGGGCCTCTTGAGCAGACTGGACTTGAGGTGGGCCAAAACTTGGAGGGTACAAAGGGTCAGCCACTTCCTGCAATGGGGGAACTTGTTGGCTTGTATCTTCTTCAACTCTTTTTCCTTTATTCATGTTATTGAGAGCCTCCAGAATTTTGCTTAGCTCACTTTCAATCTTTTCCTGTGCTTTTTTTATTTTTTCAAATCTATGGGAACTTTCTTCTTCCATTTACCTTACTCTGGATCTTGTGTTGTATGGATGAGCAGGGTTTTCACTAGGTGGAGCTATCTTGAGACCTTGAGTACCATACTTATGATTAGAAATGTTATGTTGTGCCTTATGTATGATGCACGAATGAAATGTACATTTTTTTGAATGAAATCTAGTATGAAATGAATACAAATAATTGTGTTAAAACATGATCATAAAAATAATACAGATGCATAAAATCAGACAAACAATATAGTTAGTTTCATGGATGAAATGAAAGTGATGCTGATGCATAATGTTACATATGATAAAAATAATACACAAAGTTAAACAATCAAAATGATTAGACAAACACCCTTTTTGTGTCCTAATTTCATGGTATATCTATCATTGGGTAGAAAAGGCTCTATCTTAGGTGTAGGCACTCTTAAGGTTCACTACATGCGATTTTAAGGGTCAAAGTCTAAAGGTCCTCAAATTGTTCCTTACATCCTTGTCCATCACAGACTAGTAAGGCACCCTAATCCTCACCTATTACAGGCTACAAGCGAAAAAGGTTCAATTTGAGTGGGAGTATTTCGCTAGCCACTGCGGAGGCATTAGACCTCACGAAAGTAATAGGTACTTTACTCCCTCCTGAAGGGACGGAGCTCGGGTGTAGAGCTCATGTTATGCACATGCATATGAATGACATAATTAACAAAGTAAATAAACATGAATGAATAATAATACATATATATATATATATAAAGGTTCAAATTTATTAAGCTTTTGGATAATACAAATTATTTGTTGGCCTGACTCTCAAGGTCCCCAGCGGAGTCGCCAAGCTGTCATAACGTCTAGATCCGGGGATCTATCGCTAGACATTAACTTTTAGGGAGTCGCCACCAATCTTTTTTATCTAGGTGCGATTGGCCACCTAAAGAATCCGTCCTTTCAGGGAACACCTATGCTTAAGGGTCCCTAAAAGAATAGGTTCAGGTCTGCTAACCAGAACAAGGTTCGAGAGTTCGGTTACGTGTGAGGAAGGTTATAGCACCCTCACAACGCCCATCAAAAGATGGTACCAGCTGAAATTTGTGTTATCCAAAAGCCTTAAAATTTTACCAAGTAATTAATTATTGGAAATTTTTCTCAATTGACTCTAATACTTTTAGCAGAAATTTGAGAAAATTCCCTCACCTCAAGAGTATGCAAGAAAAACTACTATTTCACTTACAGAGGCTCCGTCGTCGGATTGGTTAAAGAAAAATCAAAATCAAAATCAAAATAGAAAGGAAGAAAAGAATGATTGTTCTTGTGTAGGAAAAATTGATACTTTCAACTTTTTCTCAAAAATATTTTTTGGAAATTTATTTTTAAGAAAAATTGATACTTTCAACTTTTCCTCAAAAATATTTTTTTTGAAAATTTGATTTTCAAGGAAAATTGATACTTTCAACTTTTCCTTAAAAATCCCTTTTTAAAAATTTATTTCTAAGGAAAATTGATACTTTCAACTTTTCCCCAAAAATATTTTTTTGAAAATTTATTTTTTTAAGAAAAATTGATACTTTCAACTCTTCCCTAAAAATATTTTTTAGAAATTTTGATTTTTAAATAAAATTGATACTTTCAACTTTTTCCAAAAAATATTTTTTTTGAAATTTTTGATTTTTATTTAAAGAAAATAGAATAATAAAAAAAATAAAAAAAAAATAAAAAAATAAAGAAAAGTAAAAAAAAATAAAAATAAAAATAAAATAAAGATAAAAAAATATTAAATAAATCTAATCTAATAAAAAAAATAAAAAAATAAAAAAAAATAAACAAAGAAATGAAAAAAAAAAAAACCTGGAGCGGCTCGGATCGCGGCTCGGCTCGGCTCGACTCAAGGAAGAAAAAAATGGCTCGGAGAAGCGACTTGGGAGCTCGGCTCGGCTTGGCTCGGAGGGGGCGAACACGCGCGGGTCAGATAGCGGGTCGACGCTCGGATCGGGTCGGGTCTCGGCAAAACGCGCGGATCCTCTGGGTCACTTAAGCCCAAAACGACGTCGTTTTGAGAGGGTATAAAAGGCACTTCCCTCTGTTTTTCGGCAGAACGCTCCTCCCCTCTCGCTCTCTTCTTTCTTTTTTTCTCTCCCTTCTCTCTAAGGGCTGAAGAACTCCGGTGGGATTTTCGTCGGATTCTGAAAAATATTGCCAGAATCTAGAAAATATCACCGGAAGTTCGAAGGAAGATCACCGATTTCTGAGATGCTTCGTCGAAAACTGGGCAGGTCGCCGGAAACTTCAAATCTGGCCGAAATTTTCGTCGAAAAATTCAACTCTTGTCGAAAAATTCATCCGAATCTGGAAATTTCCCAGAAATTTCCAGAAAAATCTTCGCAAAAAATTTTTAAAAAATTATTTTCGATCCCTACGACTATCCTAACACTTCTCAACCTTCTTTAGCCTTCGAAAGCTCTTCTATACACCTCTTTTCTCTCAAAATCAGTAGATTTGCTCACTGTTTTTCTCTGTGTTCTTCATCTGTTCCAAAGGGTCCCTTTTATAGGGATTGATCAGGAGTTCCTGATCAATCCCAATTCCTTATTGGACGAAAATTCAATCTTTGAATCCAACTGAACTCTTCTGATTGAATTCCCATTCCCAGTGGGATTCTTCAACTTCAATCTAAGCCCTCAAAAAATCAAAATAATAAAAAAAATACTAGATAATTAGAAAAGATAAATTAAAAAAATATATTATAGGATAAATAAAAATAAATAATACTAATATCAGATATATAATTAGATAAATAAAAATACAAAAATAAAAAAATAAAAATAAAAATAAAAATATTAGTAATAATAAATAAATAATAAATATATATGATATACATAAAATATAAAATAAAATAAAAAAATAACCAAGATATAATTAGATTTATCCATTTGAACCAGATCTAATTGATCCGAATCTAGATCAAATTAGATGTCTACACTATTAAAAAACTTGACCCGCCATGCAGTTCTTTAACATTTCAGGATGATCGATATGGTATCATTGTTGAGCTAATTTGTCTGCATGAAAAAAGTAACAAATTTTACGTGGAAAATACGAACCAGATCTATTACTTGATTTGTGAATGCGAGGCTATGTCAAGTTTCCCTTAAACCTTACCTTTTCAGCGTCTTCTTCACATCCATTGGGTGAAAGGTTAGAAATTCAAAAGTTAAAAGCACTACCATACAAAATACTGCTAAAGCTAAATAATGATTTCTTTTTTTTTGTAAAATATATTAATTAGTACATCTTTTTCTTTTAATTTTATAAAATACCATTTATAAAAAAAATACAGCTTGAAAACAAAAAAAATTAAGAAATTATAAATATTAAATTTGAATTATAAACTTAATGAATGTCAAATTTTAAAATAATTATAAAAATTAATTGAACTAAACTTCAATTTATTCATTCATCTATATTTTAATTATAAAATATAAATAAAAAAAAATTAGCGAGCGCATATAAATTAATTATGTAATATCTATTAACTTACTACTACTGTTTGGTTTTTTTTTTTTTTTGGTCAACTTACTACTACTGTTTAACTAATTATATTTCCTTGAAACATCGGGAGTAATTATGTTTTATTAAATATGATTCAATATTATATTAGAAAACTTACAAAATCGGGAGAAAGTAGGAGTCTGATTTTGAATTCAAAGGGAATATAGGAAAATCCTTTTTCACGATTCCAACCAATGCATTGAAGTTTACTTAACAACGAGAAATCAAAGTTTCTAGACTTTGTCAAATGTTTTCTCAGGTTTCAATTTGTATCTAACCACGCGGTTTAATATATTTTTTTAAATTACACTCATAATCAAGTATTACATCATATAATTAATTAAATAATTAACTATTATATCATCATTAAATTTCAATCATTGTATAATAAGCTAACAAATTATAACATAATTGAACAATCAAAACTCATATACAGTGACAGTAAAACTTAAACCTAGCAACCTCAAAGTTCCAAGGCTTCTTTGTCGCTAAGCCCAAGCCTCATTTGCTTTTTATTCTCCAAAATCCAATCAGCAAATTGTCTCTTTCTCTAATCTTCCGATCACAATAAACTACACTGAAAGGCATAGTAAATTGTTTACAAGCACTAGCCTTTTGTTTTCTAATTTATATACGCTTCAAAAACAAAGCAATGGGAAAAAAAATACTACCATATATGTGACAATTAAATTTGTTTGAATTCAATTTCGAATTATTAATGACCGTTTTTCTCAAAAATAAAATTAGGTTGGTTTTGACTAATGTATTTTTATTCGGCAGTCTCCTTAGATTAGGTAGGGGAGTGACTGGTTTCAAATTTTTTAAAAGACTGATAACTGTGGAAACACATGGAAAAGAATATGTTCATTTCCTAGAGGAAATAACAGCAACCTAACTCTTCGTCCCTACTTGCTAAATTGGGGCTGACAGATTTGTTGTTTAATAGAATTGAGGTAAGGCTTCTAACCTAACTCCTATTCCCTAACACTTTGGCTTATTTCAATTGAAAAACCTGAAGAAAAAAGATGTACCGGTCATTAACAAGATGCTTTGAAGTTATTTCCTACATGGAATGGGATAGGAATATGTACCTGAGTGCCTGAGTGCGCACACCATTCTGCAAATGCTGACATGTAATTTTAAACGGCACAGATATTGTGACACATAGCACTTCACCAATACTGAAACCAAGTTTACATGTCATCAAACACAACTAAAAATGGTTCATAACATCAGAGCATTATAACTTTAAACAGCCTAAATATTTGCATACCTTCACACTTTTTTTTTTCTCTTCCTCAACAAGGAAAACTCAGCAAGTGCAGTGATATCCAATAAAAAGCCTCTTACACATGCTGTCGCTTGTTTTTAAGGTTCTCGAAAATCTGGTTGACACCAGCTGCTGTGATTGCCTTTGAAGGATCAACTGACCCCTGAAGATAAAAATATTTATAGATATCTTAGGGGCAGCAAATTCGCTTTTGAAAGATACATAAATGAAGAATCTGACTTATGCATGTACATGAAAAAAATATGTATGGTTATCCCTATAACCTACCTCGCAATATAAATAAGTTAGCGATTGAAAAGATACACAATTATTATAAAAAAATACTAAACGAAAGACACATAATCATGACATACCACTATACCAGGAAGGAACGGAACTCATGCATGCCAATTGATGATTGTTTGTCCACAGTATGGCCAGCACAGCGTGGAAAGAGGGGACCAACCATTTGACAGTCAATGCTAAATTCCAAATTTCCAATTTGACTGAACAGAAGTTTCATTGTCCCAATTTCGTGCACTTGACGCCCGGACCCATCTCTCTTAGCCAAATTTACTATTTGAGTTTCAAACTTTGCCCAAATACACTCCCTCCTCACTCACCAATCACGTGTCCTTCCTAGGCCTCCCCTGCTTCTATATAAACTCACTCTACCTGGCTTTAATTGCACTTTATCAGTACAAGAAATGTGAAAAAAAATAAAACCCATCTTTTTCCCACACAAAAATGCTCACCTTTTTTGCTTTTGATTTCCACAGGGTTTTGTACGGTGAAACTGTTGAACTTGTGGAATCCAAGAGTGGTTCAAAGTTCACATAATGAGATGGGCTGAATAAGAAGCAATCACCAATCAAGCAAAAGAATTACATGTTAGGATTTGTCTTGAATCTCATGATTTTATATTGAAAATTATAAAAGTTTTGGTTTGTCTTGTATCTCATATCGAGAGTTTAGTAAAGGTATAAGAGATTTTAGTCTTATAAATAAGATGTTTAGGTTTTGGTTTGTATAACCTCAGAGAGTTAGACACCAAAAGAATAGTTAGGTGAATAGGCTATTAAAATAGTGTAATTAGATTTTTAGGTTAAGTTTTTTAGTAAGGAGTTTTTAGAGACTATTCTTATTTTACAAATCTCACAGTTGTAAAGATTTATTTGTTAGTGAATTGAGTTTGGAGTAAGTCATTTTGAGTTGGGCCAAAACAAGTATACTTGTATTTTTATTCTTGATTTGAGCTTGTTATTTTGTGCGTAGATACTGTGTATGTGTTGATTTCTTAACAAGTGGTATTAGAGCTATGTTGATTTCTCAACAAGTGGTATAAGAGCGAGGTTCGAGATTTAAGATTCGTGGGCCCAAAAGATCGTGAAGTAGTATTTTAAGATGTCTGAAGAAGATATGTCTAGTATAGCTATGCCTAAGTTTAAGATTCCATTATTTAATGGAAAGAGTAATTTTATGTTATGACAAAGTACGATTCAAGATCTATTAGTAAAATAAGAGTTGGATCAGGCATTAGAGAATAGTAAGCCTGAGAGAATGTCTAACGATAATTGGAATAGAATTCAAAAGAAAGTTGTTAGTACTATTAGATTGACGTTATACCAAAGGTAAAGTATAATGTGTTGACTAAGAGTATTTCGAAGAGTTTGTGAGATAAGCTTGAGGGTATTTATACTTCGAACTCGTTGACTAACAAATTATGTTTAAAGATGAATCTGTATTCTCTGAAGATGAAAGAAGGTATGAGTCTTCATAATCACCTGAATGAGTTTAATTTCAATTGCTGTCAATTTTTATTGATAAGGCTCTAATTTTATTGTCATCTTTGTTCAAGTCTTATAGGCCTTTAGTTTAGACTGTATTGGTGGGTAGGTCTACTTTAAAATTGGATGATGTGACTGCCTTGTTGAATGAGAACGAAAGGTTTATGTGAGTTCAGAACTCATCACTAGGGGGGAGTACATTAGCTGTAGAAGATTTTGATCAAGGAATGACTCAAAAGAAGATTGATAGATCAAGAAAGAGATCCAAGTCAAGAAACAAAAATTATAATGACATAGAATGTTATTATTGTGATGAAAAAAATATATCCAAGTGCGTTGTAAGAAACTGAGAAGAGATATGGTTGCTTTCAAAAAGACGAATAATGAAAAAAAATTAGATGAAGAAAAGAATGATATTGCTACCGTCGTGTTTGATGATGGTGATATTATTTTGACGACTTGTGTAGATGAGACTCAGACTTTGAAAAATGATAAAAGGTTGGGTTTTAGATTCTGTTGCTACAGTTCATGTTTACAATGATATGAGTTATTTTATGGAGTTGGATGAGAATGAGAAGTATGAAAAATTATGGTTGCCAACAACGAAAATGTGCAGATTCAAGGCATTTGGAGTGTTTTGCCTTAGATCTCACAATAGTGTTGTTAAGACGCTTCATCATATAAGGTATGTACCAAGTTGTAACTATAATTTGATTGCTTTAGTTGAGTTAGCTTATTGGGAGTATACACATTATAGTTGTAATAATTGGTTGAAAGTGTACAAGAATGATAGTGTGATTCTACAATGGAATATGGTCAAAAATCACTTATACATGCTTGATAGAGGCTCAGTTGCTAGGATCCCTGTAATGAAAAAAAAGAAAAAAGGATCCCTGTAATGAAAAAAAAGAAAAAAGGTAAGCATGTTAACTTTGCAAATATTGTTGAAGTATTTGCAGATTCAAATTAAGGGAAGATTTATTGGGATTTATCTTGAATCTCATGATCCTATATCGAAAGTTATAAAAAATTTGAGTTTGTCTTGTATCTAATATCGGGAGTTTAGTAAAGTTATAAGATGCATATAAATAAGATATTTTGATTTTGGTTTTGTAGTCTCAGAGAGTTAGACACTAAAAGAATAACTAGGTGAGTAGGCTGTTTAAAAGGAATAATTGAGTTTTAGGTTAAGTTTTTGAATAATGAGTTTTTGGAAATTTTTGTTATTCTAAAAGTCTCACAGTTATAAAGATTTATTTGTTAGTAATTTAGATTTTGAGTATGTTATTTTGAGTTAAGTCGAAATAAATATATTTGTATTTTTATTTTTGATTTGAACTCATTATTTTGTATGTAAGTACTGAGAGTGTGTTAATTTTTTAATAAGTGATATTAGAGCTTACAATGGTTATTCTTTTTCAAGTACAAAACCATTGCTAAAAGTTTAAAGATGAGAAGGATATCAAGAGAAGTAGTACCGGCTTTGATGGGAAAGCAAGTACAACTGTAAGAGTAAAAGTGAAGATGACAAAGCAAGAAGCTGCTCGATTGCTTTCAAAGTGCAAAGATGGAGGCATTCTTGAATTCAGAGATGTAGCTCGTGAGCTTGTGGACCTTCCAATGAATCGTGTTAGCATTGTGTCCCCTTGCCCTGGTAGCAATCCGGTTCTCGATAGTGTCCTTGAAGAGTATTAGATAGCATGGTAAACCATTCACTGTTAAGAGAATTTTGAGTTATCTGGGTTTTTTTCTTGTCAAAATTTTCGTAAGTGTCATGTAAAAATACAATACTTCATCCGAATGAATGGGTTCGGTTTGAGATTCAAATACTTAGTAGTGCTGTGATTCTAAATTGAACCTTTAAATGGGCCACAATATCAGTTCAGAAACTTGAAACATCAGACAATCTTGTTTTATTTTTAAATTCAAATAGTCAAAATTTAAATTTTAATCACTGAAATTAAAAATTTAACACTTTATGAACAGGCGGCAATCTTGTCTTTTGCTTGTTTTAAGGTAGTGACCTAAGTGCTTGCCCAAAGGCCTTTCTAAATCCAGGTTCCCATTGAAACTAGAAAGCCAATTTTGTGCAGGAAGGAGGGGCGTCTGGTAACCATTGCTATCCCAAACCCGAATCTTATTCATACTAAAATTATGTTTTGAAGACAATGAGTTTTGCCTATGCAATTTTAGGAAGAAATTGAATTCAACAATTGGATGGACAATTTAGAACAATTAGAAGGTTTTTTTTTTTTTTTTTGTTTTTTCTTTTCCTACGGCAACCAGTAAAAGTTGTTTCTTTTTTTTTAGAATATTCAAATGTCCTCTTGATCTGTTGGAATCCTGATAATGTCAGTGAATAGAGTAGTCAAAATTCTTCCCTCAAAAGGAGATTAAAATGAAATAAGCTTTGGAGCAGACATTGGGAGTGCTCATGGTGTTTTTGGGTCAATCAAAGTAACAGAGATCCCCTTCAAATGTAGCCCACTGATGACTTTTGCCGCTGATTTTGTCCATTACTATATTAAGCAAGAAGTCGCGAGTTTACTTGCAAAAAGTCACAAGTTTAGGCTATTGGTCTATACTCACTTTCCTGGATGGAGAAAAAGGGGTCCCCATCGAGAGACAATGCCAGTTTTCTGTTGGACAAGGAAAAAGTGGGCCTCAAGTTGTTATATGGAACCTTCGATTACGTTTTCTGGGCTCTGATGTTTAAATCAAACCCATTGTCTAACTGCTACCATTTCACTCACTTCGTTGATGTTAGCCCAAATGACCAGTATTTGATATCTGTCATTCCGAAATGGAGCTTCTTTTTTTTTTTTCTTGGTTCAAAAATTTTGTCTCAAAACTCTAATTTGCTACAGAATTTCAGGCAAGAAAAAACTAACATCTCTTTCAAAGAAAAAGGAAAAAAAATGTCTCCACATAACCCAATTCCAAAAAGAAATATTTTAGCAATGTATGTTTTAATAAGAAGCCGGAGCTACTTCACATAAGAAATCATAACTTTAAAAAAATTTTAAAATTTAAAATTATTAAATGTTACATTTTAAAATTTATTACATAAATAATTGAATTAAACTTTAAATTTTGAACTATTTATCCACATTCTACACTACAGTTTGCCTGATACAAGATAATTTAGGTTAAGGGGTTTTAATAATTTTTCTTGATTCTGAGAGCATCTGATTCAACTTGATCCAAGGAACACCAAACCTACTTGAAAGAATTCGAAAGTTGATTATACTCAAACAAAAAAAAAAAAAAGGCCTTGATTTATATTAAATATTAAAGCCAAATGGACAATTTTGACTAAGTCCTTGATTAAGATATGCAATTTAGAAGCTGATGCATTTAATGCTAACGTTTCCACAATTCAACGCGCAAACTTTGAAGGTTTCCTTTTGAATTTTAAACACTACAGGACACCCTTAAACCCAGTTTAATGGAAGAAAATTTCATTTGTTGATTTGATTTTTGGAAAAACAGATGGAGTCAACTTCTCTCGAGAGAAAAAGGAAGTCATGCTCTCTTCTTACGAGCTTTGTATATTCAATTGATTTATGTAAATATTTTAAAATTTAAACTCTGATATTTATAATTTTTTTAATTTTAAGCTCTGATCGATTTATAAAAAAAGTTATAATTAAAGAAAATTAGTAAATATCACCGATAATATTTTTTATAATATTTAAATAAATAATTTAATTAATTTATATAATCATCTTCAACATTTAATAAATTTAAAATTTAAATTCTGATATTTATAATATTTTTTATTTCTAAACTATACTCCCTTTGAAAAAAAAATCATAATCAAAGGAAATTACTAGATATCTAAGATGATCCGTTTCTTGATTGAGAAAAGCATGTTTAGAAGCGTAAGACACAGTCAAATGTTAGAAAAATGCAGACCCAAAGTCTAACCAACCAGAAGTTAATTCAACCCTGCAAATTAATTTTAGAACATGCACTTTATTAATGTCGGGACGCCGGGAACCACTTTGATTAAATAATCCCTCGCTTTTAATTTGCTTCATAAACACACAGGTTTCTTCAACTGTTTTGTTGGATCGGTTGGAAATTTCACGGGCTATATAGCTAAGCTTGTGAAACTCTCAGACCAGTTCAGCTTAACGCATAGAATTTAGGTCTACTTTAATATTGTTATTGTTAGAAAAAATTTGATTTAGAAAAAGTACGTTTAAAAAATTTGGCGCTGATTCTGGGCTCTATCATTAATGACTCTACCTCATTCCAGTTTACATAAATTCCCAAATGTCAAAAACATTTTAATTAGGCAATTCGCAGTTGAAACTCAAAGCATGTCTCATGCCCCCGTCTCACTCTCACCATTTCTCATATTTGTCAAGGGGAGGAGGATGAGGAGAAAATAATTAGATTTGATGAACAAGATTTGGTGGGTAAAACTAAAATGACATCCATTAACTTCTCATTCCATGCACTCCCAATCAATTCCATAGACCACAGCTTACAAACAACATATTTAAAATGATACTACTCCATATAAACTGTCTAAATATGTCAGCCTTAAAATCCATCAGTCCTTTCAATCAGATATCCATATAGATCTATACTTTAACTGCAGAAAGCTTGAATAAAAGATCTAAGTTCGTAGTAAAGAGAGAGTTCTGTATATCCAAAAACCAAAGCTCCTAGCTAAGTAAAATGAGGTTGTGAAGAATATGAATCAAAAAGTATAAGAAGAAAAAGAAAGGGAAAAGAAAGAAAAGCAAAAGGATTGAAGCTTCGAGAATCATGATCTGTCCATTTCAAGTCCTTCAGCGTCGGCGTCTTCCATGATACTCTCCAATGAAGGTCTCCAGGAATCAACTTTTCCTGATCTATCTTCTCCATTTCCGCCAAAAGATCCCCTAAGCTATTCCCTCCACTGTTATTCTTCAGCTTCATCAAAAACAACTCTAGCTCCTCTTTTGTAAGCACTATCTTCACCTTTATGCTGCCTTTCCCTACTTTATTTTCCTTCTCAAACTCGGTTGCAGCTTCACGATTACGAATCTCTTCTAGCTGCTCTTTTCTTTCCTCTTCTGCCAGCTGCCTTGATCTCATCATGCAATTCCCCATGATTTCTTCACTTCCAACAATTAAAAACCCACTTTTTCCCCTGCAAAAACCACTCCTCCTTGAGTGGATGAACAATCCCAAAAACTTGCTTTGGGAAATCTCAGAAAGGGAAAAAGGTAGTTTCCTGATGACTCTGATGCATGTGAAATTGTGGAATCGAGTTACTGAGTACTTATAGACAAAATTATACACCTACAGTCCTCTGTATTAATTAAATATATATGTTTTGGACTTATTTTCTTCACGAGACTTGATTTTTCTACGTGCTAAGTGACAAACTGAACTGTCCACAACATAAACTATTGCTATACATAAACCGTGTTAGAACTTCCGCAAAAGGACAATTAACTTTTAGCAAATCTACCATTCTACCTACGTTTTTGTTGTGATGTGAATATGCGTAGTCTTAGCATTTCATATACTTTATCTTATTTTTAAGGTTTTAATTTAATAAATTGTTAATATATAAATATTACATTATCAATGAACCCGTATAATAAGATTTCAAAAAAATTAAGTTAAAGAATTTATATTAATGTTATAAAACGTCAATAAATTAAATAATATTATTTTATACAAAATTAATTTTATTTTTAAGAATTTAAAATTTTAGAATTAATTTTTTTTATAAAATATTATTGTGTGATTCACTTTCCGTATATTTTTTAAATTATAATTTTTTATAAAAAAATTAAAAAAAAAGAGTCTGATAGTAATTTTTAACTATAATTGCAGAGAAAACTCACCTTTCTTTTTGTGGTTCAAAGGGAATATCACAAAATTTCCTACCATTTTCTTTGCAATGGCAACTAGTAGGACTATTATTCATTATGAACTTTCGTGGAAATTTTTGAGGAGCCAAAATAATGGAAATTTGGCATATAACTGAGGCTCAACAAACTTATGTTTACGTCAATAATAATATTATAAGACTCGAGTCCCCGACAACGCCACGGGAAAAATTAACTTTCACCTAAATTAATTAATAATAAGTGAAGTTTTTTAATTTGAATAAAAGATAATAAAATCTAAAATTTAACAAAATGATACCGTTTAGCAAATCCTCTCACGCCTTAAGTAAAAAAAAAAAAAAAAACTCTACAAAATAACAAATTATAAAAGATATCATATTCAAAGATCATGTAAAACATAAACTCTAATATTATGTTAAGTATTTAATTTAAAAATCAAATGATAATAAATAGAAAGATCCAAATTCAATATAAAATCATAAAAAAAAACCTCATCAAACTAGATATAAGATGATATCACTTAACAAAAAAGATTTATGAAATTACCGTATTAATTTTCTAATTAACATAAAACAATAGCTATTACTTAGTCAAATTAGTATTTAATTTTTCTTTCCTTTAGTGGTTGGCTATTAAAAAATTTGACCCTTCATGATCTTCTAATTAACATAAAACAATAGCTATCACTTAGTCAGATTAGCATTTAATTTTTCTTTCCTTTAGTGGTCGGCTATTAAAAAACTTGACCCGCCATGCAGTTCTTTAACATTTCATGATGATCGATATGGTATCATTGTTGAGCTAATTTGTCTGCATGAAAAAAGTAGTAAATTTTACGTAGAAAATACTAACCAGATCTATTACTTGATTTGTGAACGCAAGGCTATGTCAAGTTTCCCTTAAACCTTACCTTTTCAGCGTCTTCTTCACATCCATTGGGTGAAAGGTTAGAAATTCAAAAGTTAAAAGCACTACTATACAAAATACTGCTAAAGCTAAATAATGATTTCTTTTTTTTGTAAAATATATTAATTAGTACATCTTTTTCTTTTAATTTTATAAAATACCATTTATAAAAAAAAAAATACAGCTTGAAAACAAAAAAAATTAAGAAATTATAAATATTAAATTTGAATTATAAACTTAATGAATGTCAAATTTTAAAATAATTATAAAAATTAATTGAACTAAACTTCAATTTATTCATTCATCTATATTTTAATTATATAATATAAATAAAAAATATTAGCGAGCGCATATAAATTAATTATGTAATACTGCTACTGTTTTGTTTTTTTTTTTTTGGGTCAACTTACTACTACTGTTTAACTAATTATATTTCCTTGAAACATCGGGAGTAATTATGTTTTATTAAATATGATTCAATATTATATTAGAAAACTTACAAAATTAGGAGAAAGTAGAAGTCTGATTTTGAATTCAAAGGGAATATAGGAAAATCCTTTTTCACGATTCCAACCAATGCATTGAAGTTTACTTAACAACGAGAAATCAAAGCTTCTAGACTTTGTCAAATGTTTTCTCAGGTTTCAATTTCTATCTAACCACGCGGTTTAATATATTTTTTTAAATTACACTCATAATCAAGTATTACATCATCATTAAATTTCAATCAAGCTAACAATTTATAACATAATTGAACAATCAAAACTCATATACAGTGACAGTAAAACTTAAACCTAAAAACCTCAAAGTTCCAAGGCTTCTTTGTACTAAGCCCGAGCCTCATTTGCTTCTTATTCTCCAAAATCCAATCAGCAAATTGTCTCTTTCTCTAATCTTCCGATCACAATAAACTACACTGAAAGGCATAGTAAATTGTTTACAAGCATTAGCCTTTTGTTTTCTAATTTATATACGCTTCAAAAACAAATCAATGGGAAAAAAAAAATACTACCACATATGTGACAATTAAATTTGTTTGAATTCAATTTCGGATTATTAATGACCCTTTTTCTCAAAAATAAAATTAGGTTGGTTTTGACTAATGTATTTTTACTCGGCAGTCTCCTTAGATTAGGTAGGGGAGTGACTGGTTTCAAATTTTTTAAAGACTGATAACTGTGGAAACACATGGAAAAGAATATGTTCATTTCCTAGGGGAAATAACAGCAACCTAACTCTTCGTCCCTACTTACTAAATTGGGGCTGACAGATTTGATGTTTAATAGAATTGAGGTAAGGCTTCTAACCTAACTCCTATTCCCTAACACTTTGGCCTATTTCAATTGAAAAACCTGAAGAAAAAAGATGTACCGGTCATTAACAAGATGCTTTGAAGTTATTTCCTACATGGAATGGGACAGGAATATGTACTGAGAGCCTGACTGCGCACATCATTCTGCAAATGCTGACATGTAATTTTAAACGGCACAGATATTGTGACACATAGCACTTACCAAATACGGAAACCCAGTTTACATGTCATCAAACACAACTAAAAATGGTTCATAACATTAGAGCATTATAACTTTAAACAACCTAAATATTTGCATACCTTCCCACTTTTTTTTCTCTTCCTCAACAAGGAAAACTCAGCAAGTGTAGTGATATCCAACAAAAAGCCTACTACACATGCCGTCGCTTATTTTTAAGGTTCTCAAAAATCTGGTTGACACCAGCGGCTGTGATTGCCTTTGAACGATCAACTGACCCCCAAAAGATAAAAAATATTTATAGAAATCTTAGAGGTAGCAAATTCGCTTTTGAAAGATACATAAATGAAGAATCTGACTATGCATGAACATGAAAAAAAAATGTATGGATATCCCTAGAACCTACCTTGCAATATAATAAGTTAGCAATTGAAAAGATACACAATCATTATAAAAATATACTAAACAAAAGATACATAATCATGACATACCACTATACCAGGAAGGAACGGAACTCATCAGTGAAGTCTGCAATGCCATTCAGAATCTCCATATTTTCTATATGACCAAGATTGTTAAAGAAATTTAACTCAGCACCCTACCTTTGATGCAACTTTTCTTCTCTCTTCTGCTTTGAATTTTTTTCATACTCTGCTATAGAATCCTCCTTGTCAAGTAGATAACTGATATGCTTTCGCTTGTATATATGCAAGCACTTGTCACATCTGCAGAGGGCATCTCTTCAGTTTTTAGAAAGAAAAGAGTTTACTTTCTGAAACAGTGATGCAGCCATCCAGTCTACTCCACGAATACAAGTAGCATGTGAACTGGCAATATTTCTAGACAGACTTGAGCTGTCATCATTCTGAGAGCTTTCTCAGATAACAAACTTCTTGTCATCAGATACAGATTCACGATTAGCATCAGCAACCAAATTAACTTTTTGGGAAGAATCAGAGCACCCATCATTTTCAAGTTTCCCAGCTACATTACCTTTAGGAGGGATGTCTTCCACGACACCTTTATCCTTGCTAGTAGTAACAGGATCAGCGGGCTGTCCCCCTGCTGCCCATATTCTTTTAGGGTATAAAGTCAGAAAAGAATTAACTGCTAAGCATGCATTGCATGCAAAATCCTCATATAGAGGTTCCCCTTCCTCATTTCTAGGAATCTGTCATACAAGTATTTACAGATCATAATCTATTACCCAGTCTCAATAACCCATAAATAGTGCAAAAGCTGCTAAGTAACAATCTTTTTTCACTTCTTACTCTTTTCTTTTGCAATATCATAGCTCAACTTAGCTATTTTACACTGCTCAACTTGAACTAAACTAACCATCTAAATGTGCCAATGGAAAGGTCCATCGAACTGATAAATTATGATCAGAAATCATATGTTCAGTGAATTTATCACTGCTTGTTTTCAAATATTAGAACCCATATTCATGTTTAAAGAGACAAGTTCAGGCCAGAACAATGCCAGTGGCATCATGCTGAATTCAAAACAGAAATCTAAAGGAGGTCAGGAGAGGAATATCTACCAAAAGTTTGACCAGCTAAGAGGCAGCCAGCCAGCACATTGCAAGTAATCATAATTAAATATAAATAAGTAAATAAATATAGATATATAGATAATAAAATATATGCATGTACAGAAATATTAATAAATAATTTAATCTGATAAGACCATTATTATACACCATTGTCTAAAATGTCTAAAATTCAATTACATGATATCAAATTGTACAAACCAGTATTGCAAACAATAATAATAATGAAATTTCCAACCCAAAATAATAAAAATAATGATGAAATTTTGAAAAATTGAATATAAAATTTAATTTAATTCATTCATATAATCATTTTTAAAATGTAATATGTAACATATTTAAATTTTAAAATTTAATATACACAAACTTTTATTTATTTCAAAAATACTATTTATTTTGTACTAAACATTTTTTTGAATAATCTAAATCTTCAGCAATTATAAACTATTTTAAGTTCGAATTATAAAATGTGAAAAATATGCACTATTACAAACACAAACTCGTAAAAAGATATTCCTTTTGTCTTTTATTGATTGTCCATTAAAAATTTGTACAAATTTTAAGATGAAAATTTCAAGTTCATTTTTACCTTTTATATTTATTTTCAGCAAAAGTAAAATTTTGGCATTTAGCATCGAGATAAATTTTTTTTTTGCAAAACTTCGAATGCGTCATTGTTGTAACGGTTTTGAGATCATCAGATATAAAAGAGTTTTAAAATAAAAGTAAACAAAAGGAGAGTCACCACCAATCTTTATTAGGTATGATTCGTTACCCCTAAATTTATGTTTTTAATAAAACTATAAAAGCAAGTTTAAAGTTCATCAAAAAGACATATTTTAATCTACAAAAAATCAGGTTGGGTCTGAGAGTCGATTACGTGTGAGGAAGGATTAGCACTTTCATAACGCCCATAAATTGGTATCATTTAATTATGCGCTATTTTCGATGTTTGATAAAAATGATTTTGACTTGAAATTTAATAGTAATTCCCTTCATTTAAAAAAATATTTTTGCTAAAGTTTTTATTTAGAAATATTGATAAAATCTTTAAGTTAAAGAATTATCTTAAAATTCTCCAACATCTAGGCAGAATTTAAAATAACTCTTTTCGCTTAAGATTTAACACAACAATCCTTAAAATGAAATAACAATCTTTATAAAAGATAATTGTTAGTGGCTCTTCAACATCTAGGCAGAGTACTGAGAATTATTTCCTTCTAAACATTATTTTTTATTTTATAATATCAAAATTTTAAAATATGTATTTTTTTGGATAAAAAAGTTCTATATGAGAAAATAAATAACGGTATTGTCAGGTAGCAAATAAATGTTAAGGACAGAGAGATACAACACGAATAATATGATGACGTATATATGTCAATGAATATTATGTAAGATGAAATGCAATTTTAGAGTTGGGTTCTTAAGTATAATGAGACAACTCTGACTCTTCAACATATAGGCAGAGCTTAGGTGCGACTGTTTATATTTAATATCTCAATTTACTATTATACTTTTTATTTATTAACCCTATTATTAAAGCGAATTAAGGACTTGTTTGAAAAACTCAATGAAATAAAATTTCCTAAATATCCCATCATTTAAGCGACATTCAGGAACAAATTACTCAACTTGAAATTTTCACACGTATCTTTAGAGTTTCAGAATGGCTTTGAGTAAGGGCTTGGGTGGAGGTTTTAAAGGTTAGGGTTTTCAGGTTTTAAAGATTTGAAAATGCATATCAAATTTGGGTCTTTACCTTTGGATTTTAGCGGTTTTTAAAAATTTAGATTTTTAGGCTTTGAATCTTAAGGTTTAGGATTTTTAATTTTAGGGTTTTGAGGGTTTGGGGGTTTCAATTTCGGGGTTTAAAGGTTTTAGAATTTAGTTTTAGGATATGAAAGATTTAAGATTTTTGGATTTTAGGGGTTTGGATTTAAGGGTTTAGATTTTAGAGTTTTGGATTTTAGAGATTTTTTATTTTAAGGTTTGGTTATAATTTTAGGATTTTAAAACACAAATATCTCTAAAAATCTCCAACATCTAGACGAACTTTTGGAGAAAATTTGATTTTTTATGATTTAAAAAAAATAATTTAAAAAAACATATATTTTCTTTTTATAAAAAAAATTATTTAAAAAAAATTTTTTTTTATGAAACCTTATTATCAAAAATATTATTAACTTATTTAGTATTTTTTTATAATAATAATTCTTCAACATCTAAGTAGAATTTTTTTTTTTTTTTAAACATGATTTAATTCCCTCCAATATCTAGGCATGGAATATAGAAATATCATTCTATTATTATTTTAAGCATTTTTTTCTTTTAGTTATTATTATTATTAAAAATATTCAAATATTTATTTTAACAAATTTTAAAAAAATTATCATCCATGAATATTAAAAAAAAACCTAAAAAAAACCAAAATAATAATATATAAAAAAATTCAAAAAAAAAATACTTGAACCGGACCGATCAACGATTCGATCAACATCGATTCGGCTAGGTCGAAAATAGGGGTGGCTCGATAAGCGGTTCGATTTGGCGGCCTACGATTTGGTTCGGCTCAAAATCAATTCAGTTGGACCGGTCAACAGTTGTGGAAAGATCGGGTCAACAAGCCGAGTTACGCGGATCCTGGGTCAGATTCGGGTCAACGCGCGGATCCTCTTTGGCCTAAACGACGTCGTTTTGGGCGATAACTTCTATATAAAACCAAAAATTTTTTGTTCAGCTCATTTTTCTTCTATTCAAAAAAAAAAAACTTTCAGAGCTTCTGGGAAAGCTCTTAGGTTCCGCCAGCATCCGACGTCGAACTGTCGCTTCGATCGTCGTTTGGGTCACCGTCACGATCATCGTCGGTGGTTGAAAACATTAAAAAACTTTCAGAAGCTTCTTTTAATGAAATCTTTCCAGATCTGAAATTCGTTTTACTAGAAACAACCCTGATCTACGTCGATCGAAGCTTGAAGCTTTCAGTTTCTTTTTTGTTTTTGAGAAATTGACTTTTTGTTTTTGGTTTATTTTGCAGGGCTTGCTCGAAGTTGATGTTTCTTGTCGTAGGCGATGACTGTGTTATTTTTTTTCTCTTGTGTTTTGTTTTAATTTTTTTTTATTCTGGGTATGGATTTAAGGTTTTTGATAGAGCTAGGGTTTCTGGGTGTGTGGATTCTGGTAGTGGCGAAATGGGTGCTCGGTTCGAGAGCTTCCAAAGAGACTGAAAGAAAGGAGATCTTGTGCTTTATAGGGCTGGGATGGTGGTAGCAGATTGAGTGTGCGCCTGGCAAGGTATGGGTGGTGGTTTTGGACAGTCAAAGTCGGTGAGGTGCAAGGTATGGTGAGGGGACAGGCCAGGGGTGGGTGGCCAATGGTGCCATGCAAGGCACCACTACCATCCCAATTTTTTTTTTTTGGGTTTTGTTTCTATTTTTTTTGTTGTTTTTTTAATAATTATTATGTTTTATATTAGTATAAAAAATATTAGTAAACAAAAATTAATCTAGTAGACCCAGATAAAATTCGGTGTCTACAGCTGCCTCTCTTTGCACATTATTGAAAATCAAGAATAAGGCAAAGATAAAGATAATGATTTTATCCGAAAGCAAATCGTAGATTTTTAAAAAGTTTTTATTCTCTTTTTTTTTTAACCACAAGTCAAGTGATAAAGAAAATGATCGAGATGATATCGTAATTCGAGATGTAAATAAAAACGATCGGGACAATATTGTGAATTGAAATTATGCCCGGAGGTCTTAAAGAATCGATCAAAATAACTCCGTAAGTCAAAATTAAAGAATCGATTAGGATAAAATCGTAAATCAAAATTATGCTCGAAAGTCTTAGAAATCATGCCCGGGGTCTTACAGAATCGACTGAGACAACACCGTAAGTCAAAATTAAAGAATCGATCGAGATAACATCGTGAATTAAAATCATGCTTGGAGGTCTTACAGAATCGATTGTGATAACACAACAAGTCAAAATTAAAGAATCGATTGGGATAACACCGCGAATCAAAATTATGTCCGGAGGTCACTACAAGTCGAAATTAAAAAATAGATCGGGATAACATCGCGAATCAAAATCATGCCTAGAGGTCTAAGAAACCATGTTCGGAGGTCTTATAGAATCGACTGAGACAACACCGTAAGTAAAAATTAAAGAATCAATCGGGATAACACCGTAAATCGAAATTATGCCCGGAGGTCTTAGCAATCATACCCGAAGGTCTTACAGAATCGACTGAAATAACATCGTAAGTCGAAATTAAAGAATCGATCTAGATAACACCTCGAATTGAAATTATGCCCGGAGGTCCTAAAAATCATGCCTGGAGGTCTTATAAAATTGACTGAGACAATACTGTAAGTCAAAATTAAATAATCGATTGGAATAATACTGCGAATTGAAATCATGCCCGAAGGTCTTACAGAATCGATTGAGACAATACCATAAGTCAAAATTAAAGAATCGATCGGAATAACACAGCGAATCAAAATTATACCCGGAGGTCTTAGAAATCATATCCAGAGGTCTTACAAAATCAACTGAGATAACATCGCAAGTCAAAATTAAAGAATTGATTGAGATAACATCGTGAATCAAAATTATGTCTTAAGGTCTTAGAAATAATATTCGGAGGTCTTACAAAATCGACTCGGATAACATCGCAAGACGAAATTAAAGAATCGATCGAGATAACACCGCGAATCAAAATTATATCTGAAAGTATTAAAAATCATACCCGGAGGTCTTACAGAATCGACTGAGATAACATCGCAAGTCGAAATTAAAGAATCGATCGGGATAACACCGTGAATCCAAATCATGCCCGAAGGTCTTAAAAATCATGTCCGAAGGTCTTACAGAATCGACTGGGACAACACTGCAAGTTAAAATTAAAGAATCGATCGGGATAATATGCCGAATCAAAATCATGCTTGTAAGTCTTAGAAATCATGTCGAAAGTCTTAAAAATCATGTTCGGAGATATTACAGAATCAATTAGGACAACAAGTCAAAATTAAAGAATCGCTTGGGATAACATTGTAAATCAAAATTATGCCCAGAGATTTTACAGAATCAACTGAGACAACACCGTAAGTCAAAATTAAAGAATTGATCAGGATAATACCGTGAATCAAAATCATACTCGAAGATCTTATAAAAATCATGTCCGAATGTCTTACAGAATTGACTGGGATAACATCGTAAGTCAAGAATAATGAATTGATCAGGATAATACCGCGAATCAAAATTATGCCCGGAGGTCTTAAAAATTATGGTTGGAGGTCTTATAGAATCGACTGAGACAACACCATAAGTCAAAATTAAAGAATCAATCAGGATAACATCGCGAATTGAAATCATACCCGGAGGTCTTACAGAATCGACTGAGACAACACCGTAAGTCAAGAATAATGAATTGATCGGGATAACATCATGAATCGAAATTATGCTCGAATGTCTTACAGAATTAATTGCAACAACACCGTAAGTTAAAATTAAAAAATCGATGGGGATAATACAGCAAATTGAAATTATGCCCAGAGGTCTTAAAAATCATGTCTGGAGGTCTTACAGAATCGACTAGGATAACACCGTAAGTCGAGAATAATGAATCGATTGAGATAACACCATGAATCGAAATTATGCCTGAAAGTCTTACAAAATCGACTGGAACAACACCGTAAGTCGAGAATAATGAATTGATCGAAATAATATCGCGAATCAAAATTATGCCCAGAGCTTTTAGAAATCATGCCCGAAGGTCTTACAGAATCGACTGAGACAACACTGCAAGTCGAGAATAATGAATTGATCGGGATAACACTACGAATCGAAATTATGTCCAGAAGTTTTATAAATGTCAAAATCTTTGAATGCTTCTCTTAATTAGAGGTAATGAAACTTTGAAAACTTGAAAATATTTTTAAACATGGCTTTCGCCTGAACAGAGATTTTTAAAACTCCAAAGGTCTTATCTAAAAAAGGTTTCTTCTAAGCAAAAGCTTTGAAATCTTAATTGAAATTGGTTCCTCTTAAATAGAGGCTTTGAAATCTTGATTAAAAATGGTTCCTCTTATACAGAGACTTTAAACTTTAAAAATATGCCCTTTTTTTTTCTTTAATACTTACAAGGTTGATAAATACAAATGTCTATTCTCACTAAATGATGCTAATGAAAATGTTGATGCAAATGTAAATGCCAATGCAAGAATGCGAATGCTTGATGCAAATACATTTGACTTTTTCATAATGCAAATGACAATGTTCTTTTCATGTAGATGCCCCTACAAATACCTTTTCTTAGGATGCAGATGCCATAATGCCAATGCAAATTTTTTTTATAGTGTGAATGCACATGTCTTATACAAGTACAAATGTGAATGATGCAAATATGAATGTCTTTCTTGTGATGCAAATCCAAGTGATACAAATACAAATATCCCTTTCATGATGCATAAACAAGTGATGCAACTATGAATATCTCTTTTTATTTTTTTTATTTGCAAGTCAAACGTCTTTCTTATGGTGCAAGCAAAGCAAATACAAAGACTATTTTTGCCCATTTTTTTAAAAAAAATCTCTATTCAAATTTTTAATGTTTCATTTTCACGAAAAAAAAAAATGATCCCTGTATTATATACAAAATGCTCAAATAACCTCTAAAATTTTCAAAAATGATCAAAAAATTACGTCACATAAAGTATTTTTACAATCAAATGAAAATTTTAAGACTTCTGAATCTCTTAAAAATTGATGATTACTATTTGAAAGGCTTATGGGTGGGGTAATTAACAATTTAATTTTTTCTCACTGGTGGTATATCTCATGGAAAGCTCGATGAAGGTTACAAGGATTTCTCTTGGGCTCACAAAAAAGATAAATTTTTAAAATACTTTTCTTGAAAGCGTGATATTTCAATGTGAGTCAAAACTAGCCATTACTTTTCAAACAAGATTTGGGAAAAGGACAAGGCTGATTTTTTTTTTAAAAAAAAGTATTGGTATTTCAAAAGGCTTTGTATCGAGACCTGATTTTGGATAGAACCTTGAAATTCTAAAATTCATTTTTGGGGCCTCAAAAATGACTTTAGCTCTAAATTGTCTTTTTGGAGTTTTCTCCTTAAAGCTATATTTCTTACCAATGAAGAATTCAACAAGTATATGCAAATTTTAGGATATTGCTCTTCAATCCAAGTGTCCATATTTGATCAAAATAAGCTTTTCAGGGTACGTAATGTAGGCCGAGGTTAAAGGTTTTGAAAGAATGGATAAATAGGCTCAAAATATATTATTCAAGGTAATTAGGCCAAGGATCCTGAGAAGTATTCTCTGACTTTCTTCCTTTGCTTTTCTTTTAAACATTTGGCTTTCATTTCAGCAACTTTATTTACCCCTATTTTTTGCCTTGAATTTTAATTTTCAAGGTGCATATTTTTTGTTTTTTTTTTTTTTGAATTCTAATTGAAGCTTTAGATTCTTATCTCTATAGTTTCTTTGCTTTACCTTAGAAAGGCCTAACTTCATCTTTGACTGTTCACTTTCTTGAATCTCTTGAATCTTGAGATTCCAATTGAAGTCTTGTTCATTTTTTATCCAAGACTTTCACCTTCGAGGGGTAGGTTAGACACTTTCAATATCATATACTTTTCTTAAAGTTAATCTTAAATGTATCATAATTTTACCTCTTAATGTAGAAAATGATCATTGCCTAGGGTTTATTTTGAAATAAAAAATTTAATAGGCTCAAATGGGTAATAAATAGATAATTTTTATTTACGAGAAAGATAGAGAATGATGGTCATTCTTCATTTCAAACATGATCACTTGGCTAAAATAACAAATCATTGAAGATGTCTCTTTTATTTATTTTTTTCTTTTTTTTTTACTCAACATTCTAATGACGATCGAGTCGTATATGATTGATCACATAGTTCAAAAGGCTCTTTGGGCTCTAAAATTTTTTTAGCATTTTTTGGTGAAAGGAAGAGAAAAGCTATGAAGGTATAAATCGTCCTAGGCAAAAAAGGATTCTTTTTCTTTTTCTCAATATACTTTAAGACATGGAACAAAGGTTATTTAAGAGAGAGAAAAAAATTCAAGTATTTTTGTGTCTATGATCATGGCAAAATTTTGACATACATTAAATTACCAATTAAAAAGTTGAAAGAGTATCTGATTTTTGAAATTCAAAACAAATTTTTAAAATTAATCTCTTTTATTTTTTACCCAAGAAGAGATTATCGGTCCTTTAAGGTATGAACTCAAACTCACATTCTTTGAAAGGTTATGGTTGATAAGTCAATCATTTGAGTGATTAGGAGCATGAAAGTATTTAAAAAGGTGTAGAGGTATTTGATGAGCTTTTTTCTTATAGTAATCACCATTTTCCTTAAGAATCATTCCATCTTTATTGCAAAAGAAAACTTTTTTTTATTTTTTTAAAAGTTACTTATGTGAGACTTTTATTCAAACAAATGCATAAAGAGAAAATTTCATGAAAAAGATCCAAAGTATTCAATTTTTCCAAAATAAGTTAGATAACTTCTAGAGATATAATTCACATGTCATACATATACAGTAAAAAAAATAAAAAAAAATCATCTTATCCTAATTTTCAAAACTCGAAACCTCCATCTTCATCTCAACTTCTCACATTTGACAATTGAATGGAGTCAACAACTTCCATTATTCTATTACCTCCGGAGTCAGAATACCATTCTTGATAAAATCTTTAACCTTTTCTTTCAACTACTTGTATTTTTCAGTTGAGTGGCCAATTACCTCCATATGATAATCACACTTGTCATTGGGATTGTAACTCATTGCTGATGGATTTGGTGTTGTTTTCAAAGGCACAGGAGTGAGATATCGACCTTCTATTAACAAAGACAAAAAGTGAGAAATAGGGATGGGCAATTTCTCTTGATTCAACTCCAAAGCACTAATCCTTGCTTCTAGTTGATCTCCCATTTTTGTCACCTTGATTCCCACCAAGACAGATATTTTATTCTAGGATTTAGACAAAAAATTTTAGATTATTACCTTTATTGAATGGATGTCACAAAAACAATGACACACGAAGTATGAATACGTGAATACGATGGCTAAAGAATGTCATGAAATGCATAGATGCCTATGATAATGGATTTTTATATGTACAAATGACACAAATAAAAATTTTTATCAACCATGAATGTGTATGTGAGGAATGTTATGTTGCAGGGATAGTGAGATGTGAAATGCAACGTTTGTTCCATACGACCCTACCATTCATGAATTTATATGCATAAAATTTAATGACATATTTACATGAATGATGAGATGTATTCCTATGACTAATACAGTATACTTGTATGGAATGCATGAACTTATCAAGTGCATGTTATATTTTTACATGGAATGCAATGCTTGTATTATGTCAACCTAGTGAAACTAACACTAACTTTTATGATGCATATGGGATGGGATACATGTATTTATTTTTATGATGAATGAAATGCAAAGATGAAACAAAATATAAAAAAAATATTTTTTAAAGGGAAAAACAAAATAACTAGGACATGAAAATTGATTTTTTTATTGGGCCAATAAGCAAAAAATTTAAGAAAAATCTTTAATTTTTTCTAAAAACCTTTTTTTTTTTTTGGCCTTGTTGGATAATGCTTAAAAAAAATCACTTTATTCTAAAATATTTTATGAAATTGTAAATTTTGAACAATTACCAAATGAATGAACTATATGTAAAAAGAAAATTTTTTTTTTCAAGAAACTGCTTTTCTTTTATCATCCATTTTTGGTTATTTCCATAAAAAGATCAACAAGGCTCTACCCTAGGCTAGCTTCATATGGCTTATGATATGCTAGGTTAAGGTTTATGCATCTAACGGTTCCCAGACTATTCCTCACATCAACGTCAGTTATAGACTAATAAGGTTCCTCGATCCTTACCCATTACAAGCTACTAACGGAAAGGGTTCAATTTGAGTGAAAGTGTTTTGCTAGCAAATACTAAAGTTATTACCTCACGAGAGCGTAGCTATTTCACTTCCTCTTAAAAGAGAAAGAGCCCGGGTCTAGAGCTCATGCATGGGAGTAAATATGCAACGTGTATGTAAAGTAATGTATTAATCAAAATAACATGAATAAATCATAAACACAAAATCAAAATAAAGTAATAACTAACAAACAATTTATTTTATTTATTAACTTATATGTATATATTTTGAAAAATTAAAATAAAAAGAATTAAATTAAATATCAAATAAAACCAATTAAATCCAACAGCTATTAATAGCGCATAACTAAAATTTGGCCTGACTTTCAAAAATTTTCAGTGGAGTTACTAAGCTGTCGTAACGATTTTGGAACCTCCAGACGTAAAAAAATTTTAAAATCAAAGTAAATAAAAGGGGATTCATCACCAATTTTTATTAGGGTGTGATTGACCACCCAAAAGTTTATCTTTTTAATAAAATTATAAAAGCGAGTTTAAAGTTTATCAAAAAGACATATTTTGATCTACAAAAAATCAGGTTGGGTCCGAGAGTCGGTTACATATGGGGAAGGATTAGCAACCTCATAACATCCATAAATTGATACCATTTAGTTATGCGCTATTTTCGATGTTGGATAAAAATGGTTTTGACTTGAAATTTAATAGTAATTTCCTTTGTTTAAAAAAATATTTTTGCTAAAGTTTTTATTTAGAAATATTGATAAAATCTTTAAGTTAAAGAATTATCTTAAAATTTTTCAACATCTAGACAGAATTTAAAATAACTCTTTTCGCTTAAGATTTAACATAACAATCCTTAAAATAAAATAACAATTTTTATAGAAGATAATTGTTAGTAACTTTCCAATATCTAGGCAGAGTACTAAGAATTATTTCCTTCGAAACGTTATTTGTTATTTTATAATATCAAAATTTTAAAATATGTATTTTTTTGGTAAAAAAGTTCTATATGAGAAAATAAATAACGGTATTGTTAGGTAGCAAATAAATGTTAAGGATAGAGAGATACAACACGAATAACATGATGACGTATATATGTCTATGAATATTATGTAAGATGAAATGAATTGTAGAGTTGGGTTCTTAAGTATAATGAGACCATCCTGACTCTCCAACATCTAGGCAGAGCTTAGGTGCAACTGTTTATATTTAAGATCTCAATTTACTATTATACTTTTTATTTATTAACCCGATTATTAAAGTGAATTAAGGACTTGTTTGAAAAACTCAATGAAATAAACTTTTTTAAATACCACATCATCTATGCGGCATTTAGGAACAAATTACTTAACTTGAGATTTTCACACGTATTCTTAGAGTTTCATAATAGGTTTGAGTAAGGGCTTGGGTGGAGGTTTTAAAGGTTAGGGTTTTAAGGTTTTAAAGATTCGAAAATGCGTATCAAATTTGGGTCTTTACTTTTGGATTTTAGGGGTTTTTAGAAATTTGAATTTTTAGGCTTTGAATCTTTAAGGTTTGAGATTTTTAATTTTAGGGTTTTGAGGGTTTGGGGTTTCAATTTCAGGGTTTAAAGGTTTTAGAATTTAGTTTTAGGATATGAAAGTTTTGGGATTTTTAAATTTTAGGGGTTTGGATTTTAGAGTTTTAAATTTTAGAGATTTTTTATTTTAAGGTTTGGTTTTAATTTTAGGATTTTAAATCACGAATATCTCTAAAAATCCCCAACATCTAGGCAAACTTTTGGAGCAAATTCGATTTTTTATGATTGTTTTAAAAAAATAATTTAAAAATATATATAAATTTTCTTTTTATAAAAAAAAAACTGTTTAAAAAAATTTTTTTTATGAAAACTTATTATCAAAAATATTATTAACTTATTTAGTATTTTTTTATAATAATAATTCCCCAACATCTAGGTGAAATTATTATTTTTTTAAACATGATTTAATTCCCTCAAACATCTAGGCAAGGAATATAGAAATATCATTCTATTATTATTTTAAGCATTTTTAGTTTTTTTTTTTTAGTTATTATTATTATTAAAAATATTCAAATATTTATTTTAACAAAATAAAAAAAAATTATCATGCATGAATATATAAAAAAATGGTCAAAATAACCAAAATAATAATATATAAAAAATTCAAAAATTCAAAAAAAAAAACTTGAACTGGACCGGTCAATGCCGGTTCGGCTGGGTCCAAAATAGAGGATGCTCGATAAGCAGTTATGTTTGGCGGCCTATAGTTTGGTCCGACTCAAAATCGGTTCAATTGGACCGATCAACAGTTGTGAAAAGAACGGGTCAACGGGTCAGATTGCACGGATCTCGGGTCGGATTCGGGTCAACGAGCAAATCCTCATTGGCTTAAACGACATCGTTTTGGGTGATAACTTTCTATATAAAACCAAATTTTTTTTGTTCAACTCATTTTTCTTCTGTTCCAGAAAAAAAATTTCAGAGCTTTTAGGACAGCTCTTAGGTTCCGCCGGAATCCGACGTTGGATTGTTGCTCTAACCGCCGTCTGGGTCACCGTCAACAATCATCATCAGTGGTTGAAAATACCAAAAAACTTTCATAAGCTCCTTTCAATGAGATCTTTCTAGATCCGACGTTCGTTTTACCAGAAACAGTCCGATCGACGTAGATCAGGGCTTGAAGCTTTCTGTTTCCTTTCTTCTTCTTTTTAAGAAACTGACTTTTTATTTTTGGTTTATTTTGTAGGGCTTGTTCGGCGTTGATAGTTACTCACCGTATCGAGGACTGTGTTGTTTTTTTTCTCTTGTGTTTTGTTTTTGTTTTTTGTTTTTTGTTCTAGGTATGAATTTGGGGTTTCTGAGAGAGCTGGAGTTCTGGGTGTGTGGATTCTGATAGTGGCCAAATAAGTGCTCGGTCCGAGAGCTTCCAGAGATATTGAAAGGAAGGAGATCTGGTGCTTTATAAGGCCGGGATGGTGGTAACAGGTTGAGCGTGCACTTGGCAAGATATGAGTGGTAGTTCTGGACAATCAGAGCCGGTGACGTGTAGGGTATGGTGAGGGGACAGGCCAGGGGTGAGTGACCAGTGGTGCCGTGCAAACAGAACCCAAAAAGAAAAATTGCACGGTATCACTACCCTCCTAATTTTTCTTTTTGGGTTCTATTTCTTTTTTTTTTATTTTTTAATTAATTATTATGTTTTATAATAGTATCAAAAATATTAATAAATAAAAATTAATCTAATAGACTCAAATAAAATTCGGTGTCGATAGTCACCGAACTAATAAAAATCATTATTTACAAAGTTTTGGACGCGTTATCGTGGTAACCAATAACCTCCGTTTTAGAACTAAAAAACAAAGTATTCTGTAATAGTAAAAAAAAAACAAAAAACAAAAAGATTAATCGTTTTTCATCCTTTCTACAACATCGGTTAAATACAATGATTTTTGCGTCAAATCTCATGGTATTAGTCTTAAATCTATTGTCATCTGTGTCAAACTTTACTCAAGTTTTTCGAGAAATAAAGAAAAAAAACTTGAAAATAAAGTGAAATAAGAAAAAAACGATGGTGAAAAATATTTTATTTTATTGGATTTTGTGTAATAATATTAAAAAGTGAGAATAAATTTGAGAATTTAAATATATTTGTTGTTTATTTTGAATAAGAGATAAATAAATTGAAATTTTTTAAGAAAAAAAAGATAAAACAAAGAAAATGAAACAAAGAGAATAGAATATAACGTGAAAAAGACAACTATGACACACATAAAAAGAGAGAATATAATGTAATAGGGCCTTCCCATAGACCCAATCAGCCACCCCTTTAAGTATGTCGTGTTGATAAAAAATTCGAATTTTAACCAAAAAGAGAAAAAAATAAATTTTATATTGTGGGGATAAAATGTATATAATTTATATTTTTTCATTAAATACGGGGACAAAAAAATAATAATATGGTATTTACCTTGTACCAACATCTTATATATATATATATAATAAATAGATTTTATTAAATAATAAAAATTTTCTTCAGCCCAATGGTTGGTGGCTACAAAGGTTTGACAATTTTTTGGGTTCAGAACTCAATTTTGAAATTTCTCCGATCCTCTGCAGCCCACAGCCAGCAATAATAAGTATATGGTATTATAGAAAAAGTGCTTCTAAAAAAAAAATCACACTCCAGTGATTTGTTTGAAGAGTATTAATTTTTTTAATTTAAAATTTTCTAAATTTTTAATAACTGGATCCCTACTCCCTAAATTAAGACAGTTTCGAATAAAAAAAAAAGCATAGATATTGATATCCAAGGCATTTGCTTAATATTTCACCTTTTAAAATATATGCAAAAAAAAAATTAAGACTGGTCCATACTTACTTTTTGCTTCGTATTTCGGTCACACAGTAATTGGAATACGGATGCAACAAAGTCAACGGTCTCGTTGGTTTAGGAAAATCCACATCTAGATGCATTGAAATTAGTAATTAGAATTGTTAATTTATTATTTTTTAATTATATATTTAGTTTCACAACCAAAATTTTCAATATTTTTTAATTATTAAAAAAAAAAAAAAAACAAGTAAACACCAAATACTATAAAGGACCCGTCGAAACCTTATGTTTTGGTCAGCTTCAAAATGATATATTAATACTAATAATATCAAGAATAAAAAATATAAAAAAAAAATTAAAAAATCAAATCTAACACAGCAGAGTTAAACAGATAGCGACCGTATTTATTTTGTAAAAATAAGTAGCACAAATGATAATAATTCAATTATATTGAATTCGATTATTTGAACTGATACATAATATCTTAAAATTTTAAAATTAAAAAGAAAATTGCTAAAGAAAGGAAAAATCATGTTCATAGTTTGAAATTTGAATTAGTTTCTTTCAACCAAACACCATTACTTGGGAACAACGCAAGCTGACTAATAATAAGAGCAAAGAAAGTAAAAATTAGCACAAATGGTCTTGCTGACCTGCCATCAAACACTTTTATAGTCATGACATCTTAACCGCTCACCTGCTTAACAAACTCAATGCAAACCATTAGATTCAAATACTAGCGTGCTAGCGCCTTATCTTGGAATAAGAAAAATTCATCGTAATTAAAAAAATGTTGATAGTATAAGATATTTGATAGGGGCCCCTCTTTGTAATTTTATTTTGATAAATTTTAACCAATTAAAATTTAAATTAGATGTTCATATTTTTTAACTGCTTTGTAGGCTGTTCACTGGTATATGCTTTGCAATTGGTGGAAAAGATTTTCCAAAGGAGTGGAAGCCTGACTTTTAAAAGCCAATAATTATCTTATGCTGATACTTTATTCAACTAATTAATAGAGAGGAACGTGAATCACGTCTTAAAAGTTAGATTTGATAACCTCAAACATGAATTAAAATTTATACGAAATAAAAAATTTAAAAATAATATAATTTAAAATTTTAATAAAATTTATAAATAAATTTAATAAAATAAAAATTATGTATTTCATATTTTTATGTTTACATAAATTATAATATAATTTTTATGTAAAATATTATATAAACATATAATTATTAATATTTTATATAATACGAATATATGAATTAATAAATCTATTAAAAACTTTTAAATAATTTATCTAGCGCAGACTATCATTTTTTTTCCTGTTCATATTTATACGTATAAATAAGATATTCATTTTTATATATTTGTACAATATTTGAAAAGTTTTAGAGTAAAAAGTATACATCATTCCGGACCTTTGATTCCTATATTGTTTTGATTCTTAACTTTTAAAATGTAACTTGTTCGTCACATAAACGTGTAATGTTTTAGTCCTTACCACCTTAATTTCGACGCTAGGACGTAATGTTAGTTAGCATGTACGAATTAAATGGTGTGATATTTTTCAAATATAAAATTGTACTAATTAAATATATTAAATTTTGAAAAAAAAAATCCCAATCTTTTTTTTTATTTTTTAAAGGTTTTTATTCCTTTATTCCTTCTTCTTTTTTTGTTCCTCTCACATTCTGTCTTCCTCACAAAAAAAAAAAAACCCAAAAGTTTTAATCTGTCTCCATGGGAGCCACTATTATTGGAGCAACAAAAATTTCAATCCCTGCTCGATAGTGTGAAACAGAGCAACATATCAACCTGACTGTTAAAACTGCACACTTTCGAATCGCAGAGAAACCATCCAAATTTCCACGCAAAATCCTCTATTGAAAGCCTCTTAAATCCTGTGGTAATAAAAAAGGCTTGTCAGCTAATCAACGTTCTTCTTCAAGCCCGAAAATGGCTCTCCTAACATTTCTCTTTTTCCTCTGCGTTTCACTTTTTCTTCATAAACCAACAACTGCTGAAACTTGCTCAACTTCATGCCGTGGTGGCGGACCCGAAGTCAAGTTTCCTTTCGGGCTGAACGCCGATGGCAACCGAAATGATCATTGCAGCTACCCAGGTTTTGGTCTTTCCTGCAGCAACAGAACGGGAGAACTAGTCCTTAATCTCCCTGAATCCGGAGAATTCTTAGTCAGACACATCGATTACGAGACCCAACATATATGGATCAACTACCCTGATATCTGCCTCCCTAAACGATTCTTGCAGTCTTTCAATTTATCGGGGACTCCTTTTGACTCGAAATTCTCGTATATCGTCACGTTCTTCAATTGCTCTGCTAGCGAAGTAGCTAGGATTGGGTTAAGGCCAATTCCATGCCTTAGCAATCAGAATTATTCTGTCGTGGCTTCCCAGACAGACTTTTCTTTGGACTCTACTTCCAATAATTTACGGTCTAGATGTCATCCTATAAGGACCGTTACAATTCCATTTGTTTGGTATGACTGGTGGAGCGGGGTCCGGTTAGAATGGTACAATCCCGATTGTAGGTCATGTGTAGAACGTCGAGGGGATTGTCGATTCAAGAATAGTACTAGTCAGGCGATTGGGTGCTTCAATCTGCCAAGCCAAGGTATACTAATACTTGCTACGACATGCTTCGTGTTCTGTTCCGAACGATGGTCTTTAAAATTTAAATCACTTTATTTGCGTTTATATTAAGATTAACTTCATGAATTCGAGTAATGATATATAATTTGGATCCAAAGTCATGAAATCATGCAAATTTTACTTGGTTCTTTCTTGTATCTGAAGCTTTCGAGTAAATTTAAAATGGAAAAGATGAACACTGTATGATTGATCAAAGTCAAAACGTTGCTGTTGGTATTTTAAATTGCAGAAATGTCATCAATAATCACGTAATGAAAACTCCTTAGAAAAAACTGAAATGCTTCATTTAATCTGTTGTTAAAACGTCACAGTCCCTTGGTCAATAGTTTGAAACAGAGAGATTAACTAGAGATTGAATTTTCTTTTTCCCACTAAAATTAATGTCAATAGCAGGTCGTCTTCCTAAGAGTGCCAGATATGGAATTATCATAGGCATTGGAATTCCGGGAATCCTGTGCCTAATTGGGCTTGCTTTGTTCGTTGGTAGCCGAGTGAGAACTTATGGACGTCGGCGCAACCTCCCCAGCATTGAATTTTCCACATCAGTCTCCCTTTCACCGGCTGTTATCATAAGAGGACTTGATGGACCAACTATTGAATCCTACCCAAAGACTAAGCTTGGTGACAGCGGGCGTCTTCCCAAGGCTAACGACAACACTTGCCCCATATGCTTATCAGAGTATCAGCCTAGGGAGACATTAAGGACTATACCAAAGTGTAGCCATTACTTCCATGCCAATTGCATAGATGAGTGGCTAAAGGTGAATGCTTCGTGCCCTTTGTGTCGTAATTCACCTGGCGGATCTGCTGCAATTACTCCAACTATATCTTCCTCTTCATCATCATCATCATCTTCTCTCTTATCACCATAGATTTATGCCATTTATCAGCTCCTGTGTGTATATTGTATCCCTGAGGATGTGAGTTTCGAGAAGTTCTTGCTCTGTGACTAATGAATTTTCGTTATGAGTTGGAAAACAAACATGTTGCCCTTCCAATTTCTGTTTGTGAATTGTGATGGGTTATTTAATAGATAATTAGAAATAATGCACCTAAGACCTCCTAATTTCTCATTTCAGAACATTAATTGGCATATTAACACCAAAGCTTAGAAAATAGCAGATTGCGGAAATCAGGATATTAGCTTCCCTTTCCAGCTGATAAATCAACCCTCCGAGTGCTGCTGTGCTTATCCGGGCACCTTCAATCTCATGCAATAACCAGAACCAAACAGTCATCACATTTCCATCTTCCGGTGATTTCAGCATTCAAATGCTGGACTATTATGGACAACATATCGGGTAGGCGATCCAGCTGGTTGCCTTGCAAAACGTCTCCTGGAGGAATTTGATCCCTCTGTTAGTCCTTTCGAGCAACGTTACCTTCAAAACTTCACTCTTCTCAATTGCAACTTTACCTTCAAAATAATTCTCTTCTGGCTATAACCGTGGATATATCGCCCTGATCTGTTCACGAATGTCTTATTGATCGTAAATGGTTAACATGGAAAGAACCAGATTGTAAAAGGTGTTTAAGAATGCCGGTAAAGAAAGATACAGGCTTGGTCGTTGGATGCTCTGTAGTTATGGACCAATCAGCAAAGCCTTACAAAACAAATATTTTAAATAAAAAAAGGGAAAAAGTGAAATGTGACTAGCATATTTCAGTAGAAAATTCCTTTTATTTTTTTTAAAATTTTTATCCTAGAGACTAAAGATGATTTTACAGATTATTCGAACATGACAAGGAAATAGAAGGGGATGATGAAATAGTACTAGAATGAACACTGAACAAAGCCAAATTATTACCAGGGTCTTTGTCTAACGAAGTTTCTTAACAATAGTTTCAGACCTTTTTTTTTTAATATTTATTTTGGTGGTCAAACTACTTTATGTTTTCAGATGTCTAATATTAATTGTAAGTTGTCCAAACATTTTTCAATTATAAGTAATTATAATTACTTAATTTGAACATCTTAATGCTTTCAATATTTGCTAGACAATTTTAATTCTTTGAAGCTTTTTTTTATTATTGTCATGAAGCTCATATTTATCTATATAGTACGTGTATATGTATCACTAATGTTTTACTTTATTTAATTTTTTTTAATTTTTAATCTATCAATTGAACTTTTTATCTTTATTTTATTTAATTGAAAAAAATATTACATACATAAATTATTTTGAACTCGCAATATCAAAACATTAATTTTAAATATCATATCAATTGATCCAAAAATCAAAATGCAATATTTTACTTTACTTATTTAAGCAATTTATTTCTAGTAGATATTGTGAAAAAAAATAAAATCTTATATATGTAACGCTGGCACTCCTTTTGTGCCACGAAACCCAGAAGGCTGCATTTTTTCCAACTGTCCCTCTAATGTATTAATAGACTATCCTGCAATGCGTTCATCTTGCCTTAGTGGCACAAACTTTTCGGTTTGGACTATACCCACAATTGTTTACAATCAGTCGAATCCAGATTTCGGTCCCCCTTGCGACTCAAAATTTGCCAGAGCACTATGTGGATAATATATATTCCGTTAACATGGGAAAACCCCGACAGCTTAATTTGAATTTTTTAGGTCTTTGAAGCGGCACCAAATATGCCTGAAATTTCATCCTGGAAACACACATCTTCTTATTTTGGTGTGTGTTTTTATCACAATGTCAGAGTCCATTATCATGATCAGTGCCACCAATCCAATGTCGAAATATTCACATTGGCTGCAGAGCTTCGATTAGCTGCTAGAGTAGTAAATGGTTTTGATGAACCAAGGATTGAAGCCTATCCAATTAGTTAGCTGCCAGCTTCCAAGGCCTAAGAATAATACTTATTCAATATGTCTATCAGAATATACCAAGCCGAAGAGACTAAAAGAACCATACCTGATTGTGATCACTACTTTCATGCTGATGGCTTAAATTAAAATGCTGCATGCCCTGTCTGTTGCAATACGCCAGATCAAGAATCTGCTTTGATCACTCATTCTACATTATCCTCTTCATAATCACCACCACTGTAAATGATTAATTGTAGAAATATTTGTATTTTTTTGGGTACATATGTTTGCATTATACGTAGTATATATCAATCTGCTAGTAAAAGATCGAGCCTTACTGCCACCATTTAATCATGATCGCTCATTAATTGAGAGTGCAAGTTTAGTATGCATGCTTTTTAATGCTTTAAGCTCTACAAAAATTTTCAAAACAAATATGATCCATTACCTCCATTGAATCATTTTAAATGGATACCAGGAAAGCTTCGAAGATATCATATATATATATATATATATATATATATATTTGCCTTCCAAGTATTCATAAAATGACATCTTTGAACTGTTCTTTACGTCTTAAATATGTCTCGTTTTCTTTGGATGATATAATAAACTATAAAATTCTTTAATTTTTCTTTTTGTATTTACTAGTCATGAAAGCTTTTAAAGCAAACAAATTTTAGCTTTAAAATAGCTCCAAATGGCTCTCTTTGAAATCTTCTTCTTCATCGTCTTCTCCTTCCTTTTACTCTATCTTCCACCATCAACAAGCTCTGAAATTCGCCGTGTTTCATGTGGGGATCAATCGGTTCGCTTTCCTTTCCGTCTTAGCAACTAACCTGATCGCTGTGGCTATCCCCACTTTAATCTCTCATGCAGAAATCAGACTCAAACAATCATCACCCTTCCATTTGCCGGTGAATTCAGGGTCGAAGACATAGACTATTCGCGTCAAACTATATGGATCGATTATCCTGCTTATTGCACCCCAAGACGTCTCCTTAAGGGTCTTAATCTCTACGGTACTCCTTTTGAGCCTCTAAACCCTCAAAACTACATGTTTTTAAATTGCTCACTTGGTACATCAACAGGACTGCCTGAAGTAACGTACATTTCTTGTCTTAGCGGCGAAACTTTCTCTGTAGTGACCATTCCGGCTGAGCGTCTTGATATGTATCCATCCTTATCATTGTCGTGTTTGAAGATAGCTATGGTTTCAGCTCCAACTTCGAACCTTAACTATGGTATGAGATTGACATGGAATGAACCCGATTGTATGTCCTGCGAAAGTAGAGCAGGGAGTTGCATGTTCAAGAGTGATACGGGTCTGCATATCGGATGCTACGGTGGCTTCAGCACTGGTATGCTCTTTGTTTTTTTTTTTTTCCCTAAGTAATTAGCAATGTATATATTCTATAATACTCTAATAAATACGTAAAAATTCTTCTTTGATCCTTTCTGTTAATAATTTCCTCAAAGTCAGTTTTACAAGCTCCTAGTTATGTTTCATTATTGGTCTATATATATTATTTTTTATTTTTGAAAATCTCTTTAAGATTATGAACAAAATTTACATGAAATTTTTTAGGTGAAATTTGTAAAGTTTCATCTTAAAAATGATTTAATAAAAATTTTAATAAAAAACCTAAACCGATCGATTGATCAAATTTAATATGAAGATCAATAATATGTAAAAAAATTATTAAAAATATTATTTATAATTTAAATTTGATTGTTATTTATTTAACAACAAAAATTCTTTTATCATTTTTACAAAAAATATCTATCTAAAAATATATATCAAAATTTATTAAAAATTTTTAAATTTACATACTTAATCTATATAATAAAAATTTTCAAATTATAAATTTTAATTTTTAATTTTATTTAATTATTCTAATAAAAAATTTCATAAAGTTTATTTTAAAAATTTCATCTAAGTCTTTTTTTTAAATTATACTGAGAGTCAAATGTTCAAATGAAAAATACCCTCAGCAATTATAGACTATTTTAAGTTCGAATTATAAAATATGAAAAATACGCGCTATAACAAACACACGTAAAAGGATTGAATATAATACGAAAAGACTAGTATTACACTCACATAAAAAGAGTATATAATGATAAGACCTTCCTCTAAACCCAATTAGCCATCCATTTAATGATGTCGTATTTCATAAAAAATTTTATTTTTACCCAAATAAAAATAAAAATATATATTATATTATGAGATAAAAATATGTATGATTTAAATTTTTTTATTTAATATAAAGATTGAGATAAATAATATAATATCTGTCTTGTATTCATTATATATAATATATATTAAATAATATAAATTTTCTTCAGCCTAATGGTTAGTCAGCTAAAAAGGTTTGACAATTTTTTGGGTTCAGAACTCAAATTTGAAATTTCTCCGATCCTTTTTAGCCCATAGCCAGCAATATGTATATGGTATTATAGAAAAAATGCTTCTAAAATATTTTTAGTGAATTTAAAAAATAATATTTTATTTCACTCATATTATTAATTTTTTGCCTAATTGTATTCTTAAGGAATTACTTTTTTAATATTTTAAATATTAAATAAAATTAAAATATGTATTAAAATAAAATTTTAATTTACTTTTAAATAATATCTCCAATGATATTTTTTATTTTCACTTCACTATTGCTATTATTTCTATATCCAATTATTTATTTTATCATTATACTAACTAATTTTATTATTATCATTATTTTTAATTTCATCAAAATTAATTTTATCATATACCAAAATAAACTTTAAACTGTTCTGCTGCATCTACTCTGACCTGAGGTCTGGTCAAAAACTGGTCTATACTTACTTTTTACATCGTATTTCGGTCACGCAATAATTGGAACGGTCTTGTTGGTTTAAAAAAAATCCAATGCTTTGAAATTAGTAATTATAATTATTAATTTATTATTTTTTAATTATAAATTTATTTCAGAGCCAAAATTTTCAACATTTTTTAAATATAAAAAAATAAACAAGTAAACAACAAATACTATAACGTACCCATCGAAACCTTATGTTTTGGTCAGCTTCAAAGTGTTATATTAATACTAGTAATATCAAGAATGAAAAATACAAAAAAAAAAAAAACTTAAAAAGTCAAATCTAACACAGCAGAATTAAACCGATAGCGACCGTATTTATTTTGTGAAAATAAGTAGTACAAATGATAATAATTTAATTATATTGAATTCGATTATTTGAACTGATATATAATGTTTCAAATTTTTAAAATTATAAAAAAAAAATTGCTAAAGAAAGGAAGAAATTATGTTCATAGTTTGAAGTTTGAATTAGCCTCTTTCAACCAAACACCATTACTTTGGAACAACGCAAGCTGACTAATAATGAGAGCAAAGAAAGTAAAAATTAGCACAAATGGTCTTGTTGACCCGCCATCGAACACTTTTATAGTCATGACATCTTAACCGTTCACCTGCTTGACAAACTCAATGCAAACCATTAGATTCAAATACTGGTGTGTTAGCGTGTTATCTTGAAATAAGAAAAATTCATCTTAATTAAAAAAATGTCGACAGTATAAGATATTTGATAGGGGGCCTCTTTGTAATTTTATTTTGAAAATTTTTGACCAATTAAAATTTAAATTAGATGTTCATATTTTTTAACCACTTTGTAGGCTGTTCACTAGTATTTGCTCTGCAATTGGAGGAAAAGATTGTCCAAGGGTGTGGAAGTCTGATTTTTAAAAGCCAATAATTATCTTATGCTGATAATTTATTCAACTAATTAATAGAGAGGTACATGAATCACATCTTAAAAATTAAATTTGATAATTTCAAATATGATATAAAAATTATATGAATAAAAAATATAAAAATAATATGATTTAAAATTTTAATAAAATTCATAAATAAATTTAATAAAATTAAAAAAATATTTTTTATATTTTTATATTAATATAAATTATGATATAATTTTTATATAAAATATTATATGAATATATGATTATTAATATTTTATATTATATGAATATATAAATTAATAAATTTATCAAAAGCTTTTGAATAATTTATCAAGCACATATTATCATTTTTTTTTCTATTCATATTTATTCGTACAAATAAGATATTCATTTTTATATATTTGTACAATATTTGAAAATTTTTAAAGTAAAAAGTATCCATCATTCTGGGCCTTTGATTCCTATATTGTTTTGGTTCTTAACTTTTAAAATGTAACTTGTTAGTCTCGTAAACATGTAATGTTTTAGTCCTTCTACTACCTTAATTTCGACGCTAGGACATAACGTTAGTTAGCATGTACGAATTAAATGGTGTGATATTTTTTAAATTATAAAATTGTACTAATTAAATATATTAAATTTTCAAAAAAAATCCCAATCTTTTTTATTTTTTAAAGGTTTTTATTCCTTTTTTCGTCTCACATTCTGTCTTCCTCACTAAAAGAAAAAAAAAAAAACCCAAAAGTTTTAATCTGTCTCCATAGGAACCGCCATTATTGGAGCAACAAAAATTTCAATCCCTGCTCCGTAGTGTGAAAGAGAACAACATATCAACCTAACTGTAAAAACTGCACACTTTCTAATCGCAGAGAAACCATCCAAATTTCCACGCAAAATCCTCTATTGAAAGCCTCTTAAATCCTGTAGTAACAAAAAAAGGGTTTGTCCGCTAATCAACGTTCTTCTTCAAGCACGAAAATGGCTCGCCTAACATTTCTCTATTTCCTCTTCGTTTCACTCTTTCTTCATGAACCAACGACTGCTGAAACCTGTTCAACTTCATGCCGCGGTGGCGGACCCGAAGTCAAGTTTCCTTTCGGGCTGAACGCCGATGGCAACCGAAACGATCATTGCGGCTACCCAGGTTTTGGTCTTTCCTGCAGCAACAGAACGGGAGAACTAGTCCTTAATCTCGCTGAATCCGGAGAATTCTTAGTCAGATACATCGATTACGAGACCCAACATATATGGATCAACGACCCTCATATCTGCCTCCCTAAACGATTCTTGCAGTCTTTCAATTTATCGGGGACTCCTTTTGACTCGGAATTCTCGTATATCCTCACGTTCTTCAATTGCTCTGCTCGCGAAGTAGCTGGGATTGGGTTAAGGCCAATTCCATGCCTTAGCAATCAGAATTATTCTGTCGTGGCTTCCCAGACAGACTTTTCTTTGGACTCTACTTCCAATAATTTACGGTCTAGATGTCATCGTATAAGGACCGTTACAATTCCATTGGTTCGGTATGACTGGTGGAGCGGGGTCCGGTTAGAATGGTACAATCCCGATTGTAGGTCATGTGTTGAACGTCGAGAGGATTGTCGATTAAAGAATAGAACTAGTCAGGCAATTGGGTGCTTCAGTCTGCCAAGCCAAGGTATACTAATACTCACTACGACATTCTTAGTGTTCTGTTCTGAACGATGGTCTTTAAAATTTAAATCACTTTATTTGCGTTTAAATTAAGATTAACTTCATAAATTTGAGTAATGATTTATAATTTGCATCCAAAGTCATGAAATCATGCAAATTTTACTTGGTTCTTTCTTGTATCAGAAGCTTTCAAGTAAAACTTAAATGGAAAAGATGAACCCTGTATGATTTATCAAAGTCAAAAACGTTGCTGTTGGTATTTTAAAATGCAGAAATGTTATCAGTAATATGTTATGAAAACTCCTTAGAAAAAACTGAAATGCTTTATTTAATCTGTTGTTAAAACGTCATGGTCCCTTGGTCAATATTTTGAAGCAGAGAGATTAACTGGGGATTGAATTTTCTTTTTCCCACTGAAATTAACGTCAATTGTAGGTGGTCTTCCTAAGAGTACCAGATACGGAATTATCATAGGCTTTGGAATTCCGGGAATCCTGTGCCTAATTGGGCTCGTTTTGTTCGTTGGTAGCCGAGTCAGAACTTATGGACGTCGGCGCAACCTCCCGAGCATTGAATTTTCCACATCAATCTCCCCTCACCGGCTGTTATCATAAGAGGACTCAACGGACCAACTATTGAATCCTACCCAAAGACTAAGATTGGTGACAGCGGGCGTCTTCCCAAGGCTAACGATAACACTTGCCCCATATGCTTATCAGAGTATCAGCCTAGGGAGACATTAAGGACCATACCAAAGTGTAGCCATTACTTCCATGCCAATTGCATAGATGAGTGGCTAAAGGTGAATGCTTCGTGCCCTTTGTGTCGCAATTCATCTGGCGAATCTGCTACAATTACCCCAACTATATCTTCCTCTTCTTCATCATCATCTTCTCTCTTATCACCATAGATTTATGCCATTTATCAGCTCCTGTGTGTATATTGTATCCCTGGGGATGTGAGTTTCGAGAAGTTCTTGCTCTGTGACTGATGGATTTTTGTTATGAGTCGGAAAACAAACATGTTTCCCTTTCAATTTTTGTTTGTGAATTGTGATGGGTTATTTAATAGATAATTAGAAATAATGCACCTAAGACCTCCAAATTTCTCATTTCAGAACATTAATTGGCATATTAACACCAAAGCTTAGAAACTAGCAGATTGCGGAAATCAGGATATTATCTTCCCTTTCCAGCTGTCAAATCAACCCTCCAAGTACTGCTGTGCTTACCCGGGCTCCTTCAATCTCATGCAATAACCAGAACCAAACAATCATCACATTTCCATCTCCCGGTGATTTTTGCATTCAAATGCTGGACTATTATGGACAATGTATCGGGTAGGCGATCCAGCTGGTTGCCTTGCAAAACGTCTCAATTGCAACTTTACCTTCAAAATAATTCTCTTCTGGCTATAACTGTGGGTATATCGCCCTGATCTGTTCACGAATATCTTGGTGATCGTATATGGTTAAAATGGAAAGAACCAGATTGTAAAAGGTGTTTAAGAATGCCGGTACAAGAAAGATACAGGCTTGGTCGTTGGATGCTCTGTAGTTATGGACCAATCTGCAAAGCCTTACAAAACAAGCATATTTCAGTAGAAAATTCCTTTTATTTTTTTTTTAATTTTTATCCTATAGACTAAAGATGATTTTACAGATTTAATCGAACATGACAAGGAAATAATCCTTTTATTGCTCTGCTTTTTGTTTTTTGTTTCCTGGAGTCTTCTGAGTAATTGCTAGGTGTTCCGGATTTTCTTTTTGGCTAGGTGTTTGGTAGCTGTGTGACTCTTGCTGATAGAATTAGGATTGAATAGAATCAGACAAAAGAGGCTTTTCGGTATGTGGTGTTGTTTAGGGGTATCTCATAGGAGTTGTTGATGTAGTGGGATGTTTTCTGGCTGGCTGGCAATGGCAACATGGTTCGGTGAAGGTGGAGATGGCAATGTGGATGTGACAGTGTGTTAAGAATGGTGATGAAGCTTTGCTCGATTTTCCTTTGTGTTTCTTGTGGCTTTCTTTGTGTGGCTTTGGGGTTCGATTGTGGGTTGATGGTAGATTGGGGTTGGATAACTATGCAAAGAGTATTATGCTGGCAATAGGTTTCCTAGGACCTTACTGATGTTCCTAGGAATCACTCGATTTTCTTCTTTTTTGTTGTTGCCACCTATGCAGTGTAACGGTTGTTGCTTAAATAGGGACTCAGTCCCTATAAAATACAAGATCAAACTGTTATCCGATTGAATAAGATTTTTCTTTATCTGTTTTAATTTTAATTTTAAACTCAACCCATGTATCTTTTAATTTTGATTCAAATTCAAATATAATTATTTATCTCTTGAAATAAGGTAAACAATTATAAATATTTTGGGTTTAAAATTCAAAACGGATCTAAAATTTAAATTCAAAACTCAATTTAAATTAAATTAAAATTAAAAAATAATTCGAGATGAAATAAAATATCTACAAATTTCATCTAAGTTTTTCCTAAAAATTATACTATTATCGAGTCAAATGTTCAAATGAAAAATACTAAATTTTCAAAATCTATGATTCCTTTTTTTTTTTTTTTTTTTCATTTTTGCAGTGTCAAAAAGTGACAAAATAGGTATAATATTACGAGCGGGAATACCCTCTCGTGCAACTCGGGGCTTCTATTTCACCTTCGCAGGAAGGCTAACAATTTCAATCATCATCTACACCCCAACCCGGAAATCTCCATTCCAGCCGTCCCACGCCGACTAGCTGCTGATGCCAAATGTCTTGATGGACCAACTATCAAGGCCTATCCAATAACTTTGCTTGATGAAAGTCGGCAATTTCCCAGGCCTAATGATAACACTTGTCCAATATGTCTTTGTGAGTACCAAGCTAAAGAGGCATTAAGGACTATCCCAGATTTGCAAGCATTGTTTTCATGCCCCTTGTATTGATGAGTGGTTGAAATTGAATGCTTCATGCCCATTATCTATAACAATATATTAAAGTTATCCCCAAATGTGAGATTTCTCAAATCCAAAGACAGGTTAATTAAAGCATGAAATAAATTGATTGGGGATGATTTGGAAAAAAAATTTTGGTATTTTTTCTTTGTTTTGGACACATGATAATCAATTTTTTTTCTTTATTTTGTTTTTCTTTTAGTTTTATTTATTTGTTATTGATTGATTTACTTATTTATTTTTTATTTTTTTATTTACGTACACATTTAAAAATTTATATTAGGAATATGTTTCAATCACTTGACAAAAAATAAAATAAAATTGTGTTAAATTTTTTTTTGTAAAATCTATTTTATAATTGGTGATAACTTTAATATATTGTTATTGATTTTATTTATTTATTTATTTATTTGTATCATTAACTTTAAAAAAATGAAAATAAATGAAAATTTTTCCAATGATGATATTAAAAGAAAATTAAAAGTGGTACTTTAAATTCCTAAGTGATGAATTATCTTAGAATCTTTCCAAAAGTGTTTGAAAGATTTTGGAAGTAGTTCAATACAAATTTTTTTAATAAAATATTTAGAAAAAATAAAGGTTGGTAAAATAAAATAAAAATAAACTTTTTTCTATAAAATTTTAAATTAATCCAAAGACAGCATCTTTACAAAAATAAATAAATTTTTTAAATATTTTTGAGGAAAGAGAATTTGTTCGAAATTTTGTTAAAATATTAGAGAAAATTTACAAACTTTCTAATATTTTAAATAATAAATTTTAATTAAGAATAAAAAATTATTTAAATAAAATATAATTAATTAGTACTATATTTGAATGAACGTTAAAATGATATTTATACCTTCTCCACTCATAATTTAATCAATAACATACAATGAAAAATACTCCCAAGTATGGATAAGATTAAATTAAAGAACAGCTCACAATTGAACTACCAAATTACTTTCTATTTATCAAATAGTAATTGATGGATAAAAAAGTTTAATAAATTATTGGGTTTGGCATGTCAAAATGTGTTAGATTTTAATTGGATTAGGACATGATGAATTGGACTTCAATTGAATTTGAAAAAATGAAGGTGATGTTTGTCTGATATTATATTGTAATCGGATATATTTTTTAACAAGTCTTGAGTTTTTAATTTGTACAATAAAATAAAAATAATAATATAATAATAATAATGATAAATATAAATAATAAATAATAAAACATAAATTTTAAGTCGTTTTAAATATTTTTATAAAAAAGTTTATAATCCACAAAAAAATTTAAAAATCATACACTTTGATAAAATAATTAATAAAAAATAACACTCATAATATAACATTAAAAATAACAAAAAAAAATCACAACATCCAAAATATTATATATTTTTTAATTTTAAAATTTTAATAATATTTTATTTACTTTTTTTATGGTTTTTATATTAAAATAATTAGTCTACCCTAACGTAATAGTGGGTAATAGTGGATTTTTTTTTTTTTTGCCAGGGTAATAGTGGATGACTAATTCTAGTTTTTCATTAAAAAAAAAACCTTAATTTTAAAATTATTTATCATATTTGGATGCCCTTTAAAACCATTTATGAGAGTTCATTTGCCACCTCTAATTGTAAGTGTGCATCCTTGCGTATTATTACTATAATAATAGTGGCGCCAACAATCATATGCTCTAGTTGAGTGTTCATTTATCATAGTTCTACTTTAATCTCTATTAATCTCAAATATTAAAAATATACAGTAATAGCGGCAAATCTTTTTTCTTTCTAACCTTTGAAAATTTAATAATTGATCAATCCAATTGAATATCTGTACATTAGATTAAAGTAGTCCCTTACTTGTAATTTTAAGTCAAACCAAATTTAGCTTTAATTTTGATTTTAGGGGTGATTTTGAAAGTTAATTTTATATTTAAGGTTAGTTTTGGTAGAAATATAAGGATGAAGGAGTTAAAAAGATTTTTTTTTTACATTTATTAAAGCTAAAGATTTTTTTAAAATATATAAATAAATATATATATATATATATAAGCTATCTTAACAATCAGTTAAAGCTATTTGTAAAATTAACACATAATTAAAAAATAAGTGTGTTATGGCATCTATATTTCATACGAAAAATAAGATACGAAAATGATATAAAAAAGTGATGAATTTGATACGGTTTAAAATTTTTATAAAAATTATATATGAGTTTAACAAAATAAAAAAAAATGTTTCATATTTGTTTGTTGATAATTTGTGTTGACACAGATTATGATATATAATTTTTGTATAAAATAATATACAAATAGATGAATTGTCAGTATTTTACGAGAAAATAATATATGAATTGCTAAATCTAAAGAGATGAGATAACATTTGGTGAATTAAATTGTCTAATTGAATGACACATGTCCTTAACTTTAAATTTTTGATTGGATTAAGTCGAATGAGTTATAAAATATAGATTGTATGATTTGTAATTGATTAGTTCATTGATACTATTCACTCATGTTCTTTTTTTTATTATTTTAAATTATATGAATCTAATTTTTCATAAATTTAACTATTCATTAACTTAACCAACTTCATAGTATTAATGAATCTAATTAATTATGAATAAATATATTTCATATTTAATGTGATTTAAATTTAATATTTTGAGTCTAAATTCATATCTACCGTTACAAAAGCATATTATTTACAATAATTATATTAAAATTATCTAATTGGATTTTATAATTATCTAGGGTTTACCAAAATATTACGTGGAGTGCATATGGTAAGCTCTCACATAATTCTTGATTATAATTGGACAATTATAACATTGTAGTATAAAAAAAATTATAGTTGAAATGCATGTAGCTCTTCATAATTTATCAATTTATAAATGTATGATATCCATAAATCTAATTAATCGTGAGTAAATGTATTTAGTTATTTGTATTATTTAAATTTAACATATATATTAAATAGTATAAATATTCATGAATTAAATTAAAATTGATAGATTTTAGTTTATTTTTTCATGTTTGAATATGTTGTGAAATAATAAAATTTTGTTTTTATCATTAAAATTAAGTTTTAATTTTTTTATTTATGCATCAATTGAGTTTTGATTGAATTAATTTATTGATTTATTTACATAAAATATTATTTTGTAAATATCTATTTCATATTGAATAAAATTATAATCCAACCGATAAATTCTTCTAAGTTCTAATCAAACCCAAGATCTTGAATTAAATGCAAATCAACAACACAAGACTTTTACACTATGTTTGGATAAATATTAATAAAGGAAATGAAAGGAAAGGAAAAGAAAATTTTTTAAAGGAAAAGAAATGATACATGTACCCCTTGTTTGGATAATTAAAATTAATAAAAGAAAAAAAAAACAAGAAATTCTAACAACTATTGTTTGGATAAAAAGTGAAAAAGAAAGGAAATGATTCATTATAATAATTTTTTATAATTATAACTTTTCATTACTTGTGATTTTATAATGCATTTCTGGATCATAATATGTTTGTTATCTTATCTAGCCTCATAATTTTTATTATATTAGTGATTTTTAATCAAGTGAAACAAAAAGATATTTTACAAACATGTATTGATAAATTTGTTGGCCATTATCAAAATTTCAACACATTATCATTTTGACATATCATAAACCTAAAAAATATGTCTATTCATATTCAATTATTCATCAAGATCAAATCACTAAAAAATTATAAAAAAATTTTATATTAGAAGAGATATGTAAAACTTACTTGAAAAAAGATATGACTTTAAAAAAATTATAGAAAGATTGTGATGTAGTTAAGTTTTTTTTACTAGGCTTTTAGTATTAATAAAAAGTTTGATATAATAGTCTTTTTACAAAAAAAAAAAAAAATTTAGCTTTTCTTTCCTCAGCTTTTCCCCCAAATTGGGGTATTAAAAAAGTGAAGACTATAAGGTAAATCAAGGGTTATTGAGTTTCAACTTCGTTCCTTTCCTTTAAATTAAAAGCTTATATAAACAAATGAAAGGTTTTTCTGTTTCCATTACTTTCTTTTATTTTTCTTTCCTTCCCTTCCCCTCAATCCAAACATATTGTTAGAGAAAAATACGAATATTTAAGCATAAGTGTATATGGTAGTCATTATGATTACAGTTGATGAATAATAAAACTAAAGAAGCCAACAATTAGCTTAATTTTTCTAAGTTCTCAATTTTTTAATTATCAACTAGTTCATATTAGGAGTATAATCAATTAAATTTGAATCAATATAATATTAAGTTTGAGCTCAACTCGAAATTCAAGACTCAAAATTCGACTTGAATGTGATCGAATTTTATTTTTTTTTGTTTAAATTTGACTCAAGATAAAAATCGAATTACTGGAGTTTGCTTGATTTAGCTCGATCAACATGAAAAAATAAGCTCGATTCTTATATTCAATAAAAATTCGATTATTTTTGTTTGAACTAAAATTTAAGTTTGAAATATTTTATTAATTAAAATAATTAAAATAAATTAAATATAAAAAATTTATTAAGCTCGTAAACTATTCAAATTTAGTATAAAAATGCTTAAACTCAACTTGATTGATAAATCAAGCTACTTGAGTTTGAACTTAATCAATAATAATTGAACCAAATTCGAATTTTATTCAAATAGAACTCGAATAACTTGCAAGTATTAATATATTATTAACACCTCTAATTCATACTTACATATAAAATTAACTTACAAAATCACCCCTAAAATCAAAATTAAAGCTAAATTTGATTTGACTTAAAATTACAAACAAAATTTGTAAGGGACTACTTTAATCTAATGTATAGACTCGTCCACACTTAATTTTAAGTCTCCGTAGTGGTCGCATTGTAATTCTCCAAAATAATGTAAGATGTTAACCTCCTGTTTTGTCTCGTTCCCTTTGACCTATTATTAAACAGATAAAAGGAAAGCTGCTCCCATGAAAAACACCATTTACGTTTTTTGCCTTCTGAGTAAACAAAAAACGACATCTTTGAACTCGTATTTTTATCTCATTTTCTTTGGATCTTTTGACTAACCAACTATTCTTCAACTTTTGTTTTTGTAACTTTGTAGTCAGGAAGAGATACTGGGTTACGATAAAAGAAAAGCAAAGGGTTTTTTTTTTTTTAGTTTTCAATTAGCAGGAAATGGCAGTGTTAGGAATTATCTTTGCCTCCTTCTTCCTATTCTCTCTTCAACCATCGACAAGCGTTGAAATTTGCCGTGTTTCATGTGGGATTCAATTGATTCGCTTCCCTTTCCGTCTCAACAACCAACCTGATCGCTGTGGCTATCCCAGGTTCAATCTCTCATGCAGAAACCAAGCCCAGCCTATCCTTTCGCTTCCATTTTCTGGTGACTTCAATGTCGTAAACATTGACTATATGTTCCAAAATATATGGATCAACGACCCAGATTATTGCGCCCCAAAACGTCTTCTTCAGGGACTTAATCTATCTGGTACTCCTTTTGATTTGCTATATCCTCGAAGCTACACGTTTTTCAATTGCTCCCCTGCATCAAAAGAATTACCTGAAGCAAGGTATATCTCTTGTCTTAGCGGCACAGATTTTTCTGTCGTCGCTATACCGGCTGACCTACTTGATTTGTCTACATCGTTATCGACGTCGTGTTTGGAGATAGCAACGGTTTTGGTTCCATTTTCCTGGGCAGGTTGGTCGGATCCTGGCAATGGTATCAGGTTGACATGGAGTGAACCTAATTGCCTGTGGTGCGAAAGCAGGGCAGGGACTTGCATGTTCAAGAGTGATACGGGCCTGGTTGTTGGATGCTCCGGTGGTTTCAGCAATGGTAAGTTCTTTTTTGCAGTGAAGCATATTGGTTAATTTGATTAAAAAATGCTATATTAGGTTTCATCTTTTGTCTAACTCTGTTAATGTTGCATTATTGAAAATTATTGGCTCTAAAAGTTTATTTTTAGCTAATATAAAGATTTGGGAAACGTCAGAATGTAAAATATCAGTCGGTTGCCACATTTTTCACACAGTGCTAGCTTTAATTCCTCACACGAGTCATGGTTAACATGCTTGTTTTTTGGTACAATGAATAGAAGGGGGATAGTACATAGTTAGGTGAACAAAAGACAAATTTCAAATTGCTATTGAGTTCTCCATCCGTTGGTAAGGCATCGCTTTCATGCACCCACAAACACGCAAGGCTGAGCTTGAATATCAGAGATTTATGGCGGTCAATGGTTCTCTAAAAGTGAACATGCGTGTTTCATTAGTATTTTGTTGTCCCACATTAGTAAAATTTTCATTAACTAGTATTTTTTTTTTTTTTCATTTTAGGTCTTTCAAAAGGTGCAAAATACGGTATAATATTTGGCGTCGGAATACCCCTCTTGCTCATCCTCGCCCTGGTAATTTACCTCCGCGGCAAGGCCAACGATTATAGTTATCAACATTCCAACCCGGAAGTATTGTCCAATTCAGTCGCTTCCAGATCAGAAACTGTTGCCAAAGGTCTGGATGGACAAACCATTGAGGCCTATCCAGTAACATTGCTTGGTGAAAGCCGGCGATTACTAAGGCCAAATGATAACACTTGCTCAATTTGTCTTTGTGAATACCAAGCTAGAGAAAATTTAAGGACTATTCCAGATTGCAAGCATTATTTTCATGCCATTTGTATCGATGAGTGGTTGAAATTGAATGCTGCATGTCCATTATGTCGAAATACCCTAGAGAAATCTGCTTCCACTGTTTTATCTTCTTCATCTTCATCACAGTAGTAGATGATTAATTAATTTATATATTTTCATTGTGCAGAAATAGTCTTGTTTTATATCTCCAGTATTCTAAATAGAGGGAATCAATTAAAAAAATATGCTCAAACTGAGATCATTCCCTTGCAGCTTTACCTGTTAATGCAAACGTTGTGCATTGCTGGGTTCATGCAACAGCAGTTTTTAACTAATCAGATGGGTTGATACTCTTAATTACTTGATCATTTATGAATTTCCACTTAATTTGCATGCATATTTAGGGCTTCCAAAAAGTGCTTAATATGGCTCACTTTTTGGTGTGGGGATAACCCTCCTGTGCCTCATCGGGATTATAAGTTGCCACAGCATGAAGTCTAACGAGCAGCACAACCACCCCAACCCCGATCATCACCCCTAGCTCAATCAACTTCCACTTCAAATGGCCTCGATAGACGAACCATAGAAGCATACCCTGTAACTTTGCAGGTCAAAGCCGGTGACTACCGAATCCTAATGACAGCACCGAGCCAAAGAGATGTTAAAAACTATACCTAATTGCAACCATTATTTTCATGTCATTTGTATAAACGAATGGCTTAGCCTTAAATCCAATGCAACATGTCCCACGTGTCGCTATAAGTTCGAGGAGCCTGCTCGATCGAATCACTCCTACGTTATCCTCTTTATCATCATCATCGAGACTATAGATTATGCTTTAATTGTATGCTGGGGGGAATGGGAAATTGTTGTTTTAGATCTCCAATTATGAATTATAAAATGGCCTTTTCAAAGTAAAGATAACACAATAAAAACTGTTTTTTCTGCAATAATTATTCCAAAGATTAATACGAGATGCTAAATGGCCGGCAGATGTCCATTAGCTATTGGGCTAAGCTCCTTGGTTAAAACAAACACAGTAGCCTTACATGAAAATTCAAAGCTAAAAAAGAGAAGATAGAAATGACAGTCAATGATTGGGCTAAGCTGGACCCAAAATTGTCAATGGCAGCCCATTCCATCCACTTCGAAAGGACGGTATTACCCTCGAATTGGTACCATACCTTGACGGGAACTAAAGAACTGTACGAGGAAGGAAAAGCAGAGGAGTTAAACCCAGTTCTGTTCGGAGAGCGCCTGCGTCGTTTGAGCACCTGGCAAAACCTTCTGTCTTTTGAACACAAGAGGTTGAAACGGTGAGTTTTTGCTTCATACTTCCAGTATTGTTGAAGTTGGTTACTCTGTTTGGAATTCCCAGATTTTGAATTCATAAATCTTATTGTATTGCCTCTTCTTAGTGATTTTGTGTGATTGGTAATAAATGAATCTCGAGATATGTTTTCCATTTTAATATTCTTCTGCTGTATTTATCTTGGGTTATGGTTTTAATTTGATTATTCTTCTTTTCCGTTTTCATTTGTTAGAGGAATTTCTATTCTTCCGTATCAATGGCGTTTAGGCGTAGCCTTTCTAATAGAGCAACCCTAATAGCTAGACGATATCAACCATCATTTGCCTACATTGTCCATGAAGATGACCGTAAAAATCAACCTTCAAACGAGTTCCTATCTCAACAAAAACCCGTTAATTTTGTTCAGCAGAGATCTTTTGGAACTGGGTTTAGTAATTCATCCTCAGGGTTTGGTTTGTTGTTCCAAGATAGAAGATGCTCCCAACTATCTTTTCTTCCTAGCTCTGGCGTATCTTTTTATCGGTATATGTCCACTACGGTTAGCGGTGGGGCAGATAAGATTGAGCTCATGAGTGATGTTGCGGAAGTTCTTAAGGATAGTGCTGTTGAAGCAGTGACTTCACAGGCTCCTGCTGTGAATGAGGTTGCCATTGCTGCTGCTGATTCTTGGTTACCTGTTGCTACCTTGCAGTATATTATTGATGCAGTTCATTCTTTTACCGGCTTTAACTGGTAAGTTGCTGCTTTTACTTATTTTATATATTTGCAATTATGCAGATGTTTCAAGAATGCACTGCGTGTTCAATGGTAATGATTTCAGAAAAAATATTGCATAGAAAAGCCTTCTTTTGGCCTTTCATAAGGCTTAGTTTGTTGTTATTATTGTTGTTGTATAAATTACTCAACCAATTGCCTTCAAAACTGATGCTTCAAACTATCTACTGGAGCAATATTTCAAATGATGAAAGGGAGACAGCATAAACTATCAGGGCTCTGAATATGGAACGCTAGTTAAAACTTGCTTGTATATCACTTCATTATATTTAATCTTTAAGTTTCTAGTCAAATCAATCATTATTATCTCTTATATGTGGTTGAATTAAATTCACTACCTGCAACAGGATGACAGATAAATCCTGATGTGAATCTGCACAGTTTATCTTATGCAATATGTATCTTGTGACTTGTTGGTTTATGCTAACCTCAGTTTTAATAACATACAATGTTGAAAATAGAACCTTTCTTTTAATCTTTTAACACTATTGGTTTATTATTTATTTCAGGTGGGCTTCCATAGTAGTGACAACGCTTTTGATTCGAGGAGCAACTCTTCCACTTTTGATAAATCAACTTAAAGCTACTACAAAAATGACAGTGTGTAATTTTACTTTTTTTTTTCTTTTTTTTTCATCCTCTTTTTTTTTTTTAACTTGGAGTTTGCTCTGTATGCTTCACTTATTTTATTTTCCTAAGTCTATATATAGGACATTATATTTATGATTAGTATGCAATTTTTGATGAATTAAGTATATTTTTTGTTTTGATGCTTATATGAAGCTGCAACTTGATAATATGAAATACTGGAGAATGTGATAATGCTAATTGTGTTCTAGTCTGGTAATACTACTACTGAAATTTGGATGGCATTGGATCTTGCCTTTAGACCTTGTTAATAGTGCAAAAGGAAAAGAAGGAACTGAGAGGCATCATCTTATTCTTCTAGTTCTGGGAAGTTTAATATGCCTTTGCTTGACTTGTAAATTTTTGTTCAAAAACAAAGTTGAAGTTTGACTAGCATGAATGAACAGTTATCCATTGATTAGTTCCCAATTATGACATGTGCATGATAAAGAAAGGTAACTCATGGCTCTCTCTTTAGATATTCTTTTGCCTCGTAAGTGACTTCAGTTTTGCAACTTAGAGACTGCTTTTTTTTTATTTCTTTATTTTTTCATAGCTTGATTTACAAAAAAAAAAGGGATCTTTCTATTTCATTAAGTTGTTCTCTGTCTATTTTTAGCCAAATTGGTCTGTCTTTAGTAATTTGTGTTTATCCGCAGCTAATGAGGCCACGCTTGGAGGAAATCAAGGAGCGGATGGCAAGCAAGGTCTGGTGCCAGCTTCTACTGTGATCGTGTTATTATTTGGAACCATCTAAACTCTGTGGATTGCATGCTGTTATCTGCTTTTGTCCATAATCGTGGAGGATGCTCAGATTCCATGGAGGTTTTTGTTTCTTTTATGATAGTATGAATAAAGTCTAACAATTTTCTACCTATTTTTCTGCAGGGTAGTGATTCCCTGTCAACGGTGGAAGGTCAAAATGAAATGAAAAAGCTTTTCACCGAGTGAGCAACTTTCCTATTAGGACCAGCTCATATGCCTGCTGAGAGTACTTTTCATAATAGATTGCATACCCTTTGGTTCCATGATAAAATCACTAAAATCAGTTAATTGGCTTTTCATACTATAATCTCTTAATTTTCTGAAGGGCCCTGGTTCGTGATACCAATTTAGTATTTAGTTAAGGAAAAATGTTCTGGTAGCCTCACATTCATTGAAATTTGTTTTAGTTAATCTATTGTGCTAATCTTATCCCTCCAATAACAAACTAGTTTGGGTCTCCATCTTAATCTGAAGTCATGTTAGGTTCTTAGTGTTAGCTTATCTCTTAAAATTTGTCTTGGAGGATACTAAATGATTTTATTCTATACATATGAGGTTAGAAGCATATTTATATTAGACATGAGTTGTTTTAGATGATAGTTCAGTTGGTGGTATGTGTCTAGTTTCTGGCTCATCAGAATGTGCTTGATATAGTGGTTCACTTAAATGTCTATTTTACTGGTTTTACTCGACAATTTCATTTTTTTTATTTTAAATAATTGCAGATATGGTGTTACTCCATTTACTCCTCTGAAAGGGCTTTTTATTCAGGGGCCCATCTTTGTCAGCTTTTACATTGCTGTAAGATAAATTTTTTTTTAGTAACATTCTGTAAAGGATTACTGTTTTGGTCTTAGAATTGAATATAATACATTTAGATTTATTCCTGGTGACTTGTCTTTTATCCCAGATTACGACCATGGCTGAGAAAATGCCATCATTTAAATGCGGTGGAGCATATTGGTTTCTGGATCTCACTACTCCCGATAGTTTATACATCTTTCCAGTGTTAACAGCACTGACTTTTTTGACAACAGTGGAGGTAAGCTTCCTTTTTTTTCTGGATGAAAGTAAAATATGGAGCAGTTTTACATTGAGCCTTTCTGTTGTTGAATCAGTTTTAATTACTATGTCCTCAGCTCAACATGCAAGAAGGTATGGAAGGGAATCCTGTTGCTGCAACTATGAAAAATATATCTAGGGTCCTTGCTGTTCTTACAGTTCCATTTACCATGGGTTTCCCAAAGGTATCGCCACGTCGTTTTTTGGTTTCTGGACATTCTTTTGTATTAAGATTTTTCCTACCCGAATAGGTCATCTGCTGCAACCATGAGAAATGGTTTCCCTTAACTAGCTCATATAATCCATTTGCATTGCCTGCTTTAACAAGCTGGTGCACCATTTTTGCTAGTATGTGCGAATAGTGCCATTGGTGAGCGCTTATCATCTCAAGTAGAAGTCTTGAAATTTTTGAGCCCAATGCCAGATTTAAGATAAGTAGGATGACGTAAAACAGTTTTCTGTGGAAATTGAAGTCTTCCATTAAGAAATTAAGAAATAATTATCATAACTAGTAGAGCTTTATGTGCATATTGAAGTTTTTCCATTAAGAAATTAAGAATTGAAGCTTGTGGAGCTCTCTCTCTCTCTCTCTCTCTCTCTCTCTCTCTCTGTGGTATGCGTTTGTATACACCTTTTTTAAAGAATTGCTATTTAAAGTTTTGGTGCTAGAATTGTTAATTCCTGTGAATATTTACATGTGATTATAATTTTCATCTCATTTATTCTACAGGCCATATTTTGTTATTGGATTACATCAAATTTTTTTTCCCTCGCTTATGGACTAGGTGAGTCCTTAAATTTCCTGTTTCCAATCAAACTTTTTCTTCTATTGTTATTTCACCTCCCGTCCCCCCCCCCCCCCCCCCAAAACCCAAAAAAAAGGGAAATGCATTTGACTTTGAGTACAATGAGACTTGACTTGCTTTTTCTTGAGATTTCCGAGTATATCTATACATCATTTCCCTTGAAAATTTTATCTTTTGCAGTGCTTAAGGCTCCCGGGGTGAAGAAGGCTTTAGGTGTTCCTGAAATACCTAAGCAGCCAGCGAATACTTCGCCACGGGCTTCTATTGATCTATATTCAGCTCTCAAACAAACTCTCAAACAAGCCAGAACAGCAGCAGAAGAGTCTGCCTCAGTCCCTGTTGCACCAACAAAAGTATCAAACCAAAGAATACCCTCTTCTTCGGCTATCAGTCAGAGGCTTAAAAATTTAGAGAAACAAGTTAAGGGAAGGAAGAAAAACAAGAAGAGGTGAGGAAACTTTCTTCCCAGAAGTTGAATTGCCATTAATTTCCTCAGATGAGGTTACTGGTGTCATAAATAATGACTAATATGTATTAAAAGTTTGCATCATATATTATTTTGTAGGGCCTATTGTTTGAGGCCATAGGAAAAAAGTGACGATGAAGAGTTATTTTATGCAATTCAGGGGTTAGAGAATTTTCTGTTCCCGATGATCTGGGGGTTTTGTACTAGTAACTGATGTATTCACCGCATATGTGCTTTGCGTGGTGAAGAAAAATACAAATAAATCACATGTTGGAAGGCTTTGGGCTAGCTGAGGTTGGTTCCCATGGGAGGTTTCTTTCTGTATTAACATTCATAATACTAATAATTATCGAATGTATATTAGTTTGATGGTGTAGTTTGATAATGTGGAGGATATTGTTTTTGTGTATCAGTGAGATTGAGATTGACAAATACATTGAGGGCCTTTGAATGCAGGTTAGAATGACAGAAAATTTTTATCTATGATTTTGAGCCAAGGAATGAAGGGCTGCAACCTGCAAGGTAATGGTTATTTACAACGGTCAACACTACTTGATTAGAGTTTTAAACTTGTAGTAAGCATCACTTGTGTAGGGTTTTCATTTATTCCGCTTTGACCAAAAAAAAAAAAAAATCCCTTCATTTGTATTTGTGTAAACTTTTTCCCATTTGTCATTGGCAACCAAAAAAGTCACTAAAAGTCAACTCCACTTAAAAGACTAAAACAAAAGTCAATCGCAAAAAATTTTAGATGGTTAAAAATATAAAAAAAAAAAAAAAAAAACTTTTGAATTATTTTATTTTTTATTGTATTTAAATAATTTTTATATTTTAATTTATATTTAAATAAATTTATATTTCAAATGAAAGAATGATTTATGTTAATAATTTATTTAAATATAAATATAAATTTTATTTTAATATCAATAAAAGATTAAGAGTCTATTTGAATGTAATAAAAATATAAAAAATTATTTAAAAATTATAAATTTAAAAAATTTATTATTTTAGCCTGTATAAAAGTATAGTTGGTGACTACGATGAATTGAATTTATTTTTTCATTTTTGATAATACTGGCACCTCTGAAATATATAAGACTTAGCCATCCACTTCACTTTCCACTGTTGCCAAAGCGTCTGCGATTGCGACAACATTACCCTAAAAACTAATAAAACTTCATTTTTTTGTTGTAATAGAAATGAATTTGCACTCATTTCCTTTTATAACTCTACCATTTAAGGCCTTGATTTGATATAATAGATTAAAAAGAAAATTGCATTAAAAATGTTTTGATTTGATATAATAATAGCCTAATAAGATGTGATCGGTTTCATCTCAAAATGGAATTTTCGTTTTTTTTTTTTTCTAATGAGAGACGATGATGAAGATTCGGTCTTTATCTATTTTCCAGATGGGGAGGTTCAATTTGGGAAAACGACGTTGCTTTGCTTTCATTAAAACGTTTACTACGTGTCCAGCTGTATCTGCCGTTTGCATTCAATTTTTTTTAATTTTTATTAAGCGGAAAGTAAAACTATTTATTTCTCTTAAAAATATATAAATATAATTATCAATAAAAATAAAATCCCCCCAAAAAAAAGAGTAAATCCCAGTCTGGGCAGGTGACCAAAAGTTACCAAATTAGATCTGATCTGAACTATCTGTCCCACCGCAGATCCAGTGGTCCCTTATTTTTCCCGTCTCGTTCGCTCTACTCGTTTAGCGTATCTTCTCGTCTACATGTGAAATTAAAGCCTTACAATAATAAATAAACAACTAAACAAAATCTCTAAACGAACAAAGAAAAAAGTAGTGCTTTTGTCGCCTTGCCTTTCACCCGCAGCCACCTAATTTGTTTGGCATTGTATATATTCTCACACCGTCCCACATTTAATTCTCTACGTGCCGCTCTAAGTTGGAAGAGAGAAAACAAAAAAGAAAGCTTCGCGGCGTCTGATTCTGACCATTTTGATAAAATGGCTGAGAAGAGTTATATAATCAAGGTAGAGGAAGGGAAGGCCGCAAGCGATGGAAAACCGTCGATCGGCCCTGTTTATCGCAGTTCTTTTGCGGAGAATGGATTCCCTTCTCCGATTCCTGGAATGGAGAGTTGTTGGGACATTTTCCGGTTGGGTTTTAACTTTTTCTCCTTTTTACTTTAAGCCTCTTGCTTGGTTGCTAAGAAAATGCGGAAAATAGGAGAAGATTTGAATTTTTTTTTCTTCTTTGATCCGACTTTGGAAATTGTTGCTAACTTTTGAATTTTCACTTTTGTTACTTTTTTTTTTAAGTTCAGTAGATTTTTGAATTTGTTTGATTATGTATTTTAATTTCAATCCAAGTGGCGATGGATTCAAGACACGTTACTTTTACATCATAAGATTCAATTATATTACCGGACGGAGCAGTTCCATAGATTTTAATATTTGAAAATTTTGAATTTAAACACTCGGACGGAGCAAGATACTGAGATTTCCATGTTTTACTTGAAAGATCGATGGCTTTCATTCAACTCAGTGCTAAACTGCAAAATTAAAATTTATATGTTTAATAGTAGTAATTGTTTTGATTTTTGGTGCTCATGTGATGTGGAGATTAAAACTTTTTGCTAACGTATAACTTAGCTTATGTCATGTATGCGGGCTGATTGAACTTGTTAACTAACTTTAAGACAGCTCGTATTTATTATGTTATGGAAACAAGTGATGTTTTACATGATGATGATGGTTCATATTTCATCTTCTCCTTGCAGCATGTCAGTTGAGAAATATCCTAACAACCCTATGCTTGGTCGCCGGCAGATTGTGAACGGGAAAGTATGCTGCCACTGCTGATTTTTGTGCTTTATTTATTTGGTTTTATTGCTTTTGCATTCTGTTTTTAGCACTGCCCTTGACGTTTAGTTTGTGTATCTAAATTGATGTGCTCTCACTGCAGGCTGGGAAATATGTATGGCAAACTTACAAAGAAGTTTATGACATTGTAATAAAAGTCGGAAATTCCATCCGGAGTTGTGGTGTTGAGGAAGTAATGCTTTAACTTTTTGTTATTGAAAAAGTTTTTTATAACAAAAATACTGCTTCTGTGATCGTTGGCCACAGTCACAATTTATGTGTATTTTACAAATTTTATGCTTTTTATTCTTGCTTACAGGGAGGAAAATGTGGTATTTATGGTGCCAATTGCCCAGAGTGGATAATAAGCATGGAGGTATTCTTATTTTGGCATTTTTTTGGCTGACTTGCATATTTCTCTTGAGCGTACTCCTTCCTACCAAAATGCTCGTTGCCCAAAACTTTTACTAATGCAGCCACATTGATACAGGCCTGCAATGCTTATGGACTCTATTGTGTTCCTTTATATGACACTTTAGGTATTTCTTCTTGAGAATCAACAAAAGCATGCTTTGAATTTTGTTAAATCACTACTTTCAGCAAATAACAATCTTATGTGTGTTATGTAGGCTTCTTCATTTTTGAACATGGTGATAGTCTGTTTTTTATAACATCTTTAAACTCTTTTAATTATGAGTATATCTCAACTTCACTGCATAACTGTTTATGAATGTTTGATCCTTTGTCGTCTATAGGTGCTGGTGCTGTGGAGTTTATCATATGCCATGCAGAAGTTTCAATTGCTTTTGTGGAGGAAAAGAAGATTGATGAGGTAAGCATATTTACATCTATATTTGGAATCCTAGGATTGTTATGGGAAGTGGGAACAATGGGGGAAGATATTTTATTTCTAGGTACATGCAAAAGTAATAAATCTGTGTATGGAATAGATTTGTAGTTTTTTATTATCAGCATTTGCTTCTATAAATGCTGCTAAGTTTTGCGTAGTTGGTGTTGATATGAGAATTTGTAGTTACATATTTTTTTTCTCATGTAAAGTTTCTCTTTGCCCTTTCAGCTGTTTAAAACATTTCCAAACTCAACAACATTCTTGAGAAGTAAGTCATTTATTTATTTATTTTTGGTGGAGGGCGTATTGTTTTGTTATAGTGTCTTAGAATTAATTTATGCGCTTGTACATTTCATTTATTTATTTATTTTTGGTGGGGGGGATATTATTTTGATATAGTGTGTTAGAATTAATTTATGTGCTTGTACATTTGCTATGCAGCAATTGTTAGCTTTGGGAAGGTAACACCTGATCAGAAGGCAGAAGCTGAGAAGTATGGTTTGGCAATATATGCTTGGGAAGAGTTTTTGCAATTGGTAGGCCACTTGCTCTGTTATTATCCTCTTGAATTTATCAGTAAATAATTTTATTCTGCTGAAGTTATTATTGTATCTTTTTTAGCCGACTGCCAGACATGTTAGTTATGGGTTCAGAGAAAGGCATTTATCTAGCTGTAGAAAACATGTTTCTGGCATTGCATTGCAAATCTTTAATATGAGCTAAGGATCTGTTACATTTTCATGCATGGTCCGATATCTTATATCCTTGGCTTCTGGGAATAATGTCATACATGACTGAACTGTGGGCTAGCAAAAGCGATGACCTGTCCACTTGATAACTTTAGCAGCTTGACTCTATAAATAGATTAGTTGGCATTTTCTTTGCATTCATTCTGATTGAGGAAGCTTAAGGAACTTTCCAACAGTGTTTTATAATATTATTTGATGACCATGTCTCATGCATGTTTGATAATTGTTTAATTTGCTTCTTAATTTAGTTACCCTTACTGATTTTAATGTGTAGATGACAATTGATTCTGATTTAAGTTCTGATGTCTGTTTCTTGCAGGGAGAAAATAAGCAATTTGATCTTCCTGTGAAGAAGAAAAGTGATATCTGCACAATAATGTATACTAGTGGAACAACTGGTGATCCCAAGGGAGTATTGATTTCAAATGATAGTATCGTTACTCTTATAGCAGGGGTGAAACGCCTGCTAGAGTGTGTAAATGAACAGGTGATCTTTTCATTTAATCTCATGATTCCAAGACAAACCATTTCTCCAGACACTTTGTTTGATCTGTCTGTTCTTTTTCCCACACTAAATTTTGACATATTCTTTTTGCTTTCCCTCTCTCATCTGTTTGTTTCTGTGAAATTTTGCAGTTGACCATGAAGGATGTATATATTTCTTATCTTCCTCTTGCACATATCTTTGACCGGGTGATTGAAGAGTTATTTATTTCACATGGTGCCTCAATAGGATTCTGGCGTGGGGTGAGCATGATTATTTGATATTGTGTCAACAAATAAGAGTTTATTCTAATTGGTAATTGCTTATTTGTTGCATCTGCAGGATGTGAAACTATTGGTTGAAGATATTGGGGAGCTTAAGCCAAGTATCTTCTGTGCTGTTCCTCGTGTGTTAGATAGAATCTATTCAGGTAAACTTTCTAATATTAAATGTACAGAGGAGATTGATTTCCAGTATTTTTCTAAATATGTATAAGGGTATTGAAGGGGATTTTAGAATCTGGGTTAGGCGATGTCATTTTGGGTTGTTTTTTAAGGTTATATTAAGCAACCTGGAACATCTACTCGCTTGAAAACTTGTCCTAATTTATTTATTTTTTCTCTTGGGTGTGGAAATCTTATTGTTAAATTCTTGCTCTAAGTATATTCTCTTTTGTATTAAAAGAAATAAATATATATATGCAGTTTTCTTTCAAAAGGACCCTGCAATGCATTATCAGCTGTGATACTGTCATAACATGTGGACATTATCAGGTTTACTACAGAAGATTTCTGGGGGAAGCTTATTGAAAAAGAAATTGTTCGATGTTGCATACTCATAGTAAGTTACTTTCATATTTTCAGTTTGCTTCTGAAAAGCAGTTCAATTTATCTGCTGACTGCCAATAAATAATGAGTAAAAAGATGGGGGGAAATTAGTTTTACAACCACAGACTCACTGGAATTGAGAACAAAGGATATTTGCCTCTCTGTACACTATGGCATCTTTTTCCTTGTAGACAAAACTAGAATTATCTCAATCCTTTTGGGCATTAAACTTTATTATGAGCTTTTGCATTAGTTGATATTCTTTGCAGTCAATCCTTGCATTTCTTGTTACTGTGTTAAGCATAGTTACCTAATTAGGGTTAGTGTTTGTTGGCTTTGGTTTCAATTTTCAATTATCTGTCGAATCCAGTTAATTTCCATATTTATGCATTGCTGTCTGGTTCTGATATCTATGATGACCCCTACAGCAAATTCTATAACATGAGGAAGGGCTCCAAACATGGTGAGGCATCTCCAATTTCTGACAAAATTGTATTCAGTAAGGTGATGAAAGTCTTTGTTGTTATATAATAAGCACAAGGTTCCTTGCATATTGGTCAAAAGCAAATAGTAAACAAAATTACCCACAACACAAATCCTGTTAATTTCTTTAATCTCATTCATATTTGTCATTTATTCAGGTAAAACAAGGATTGGGAGGGAATGTGCGGCTTATTCTATCTGGGGCAGCTCCTCTTTCTGCTCATGTGGAAGAGTTCCTGCGAGTGGTGGCATGTTGCCATGTTCTGCAAGGATATGGTATGCTGTCTTTTAAAGTAGCCTTTGAACATGTGATAATTTCTTCTTCTTTACTGATTGTGCACACTTGATGCAACATGAACATCGATCTGAATGTAGGTCTGACAGAGAGTTGCGCGGGGACTTTTGTCTCATTGCCAAATGAATTGTCAATGCTTGGTACTGTGGGGCCTCCGGTACCAAATGTTGATATACGTCTAGAATCTGTTCCTGAAATGGGATATGATGCCCTTGCAAGCAGACCACGTGGGGAAATTTGTATCAAGGGAAATACGCTATTCACAGGGTACTACAAACGTGAAGACCTCACCAATGAGGTCATGATTGATGGGTGGTTCCACACAGGTCTGCTGATACTTGTCTCTTCTTAAGTTGAGGTTCTCTGTATCATTAGTTTGTCTCCAAGTTGATGTCCTTTCTTCTTTGTACATTAGGGGATATTGGTGAGTGGCAACCAGATGGAAGCATGAAAATTATTGATCGAAAGAAGAACATTTTTAAGCTTTCACAAGGGGAATATGTTGCGGTTGAGAACCTGGAAAATGTTTATGGTGTTGTGTCTGATATTGATTCCGTATGCCTTTTTGCTCTTTTTGATACATTAGCATGCATCGCTTTGTCTCTTCATTTCTGTGTAGACATAGACTGAATCCTGGAATTAAATGTTAAATTAACATTGAATATAATAATGGGCAATTGAACATTCTCTTTCTGATATCCATCCTATGATTGCATTCCATTCATAGCTCTATGTTTTAATTCAACTCTTTATAATGAATATATAGTAACAACAAATGCTGCAGAGGGTATAGAAATTTCTGTTGTAGAAATTTCAATGGTCACTAAGTCGAACTTTTTTTTCCATTATTAGAAGGATGCTTGGTATAAAATCAAATGTTTAGTTTTATTTCAGATTTATTTATCTGCTGGAGATTGGCATTCTTTTATATCTTGTCTTTTTCAATTCCAGATATGGGTTTATGGGAACAGCTTTGAGTCCTTCCTTGTTGCTGTTGTTAACCCCAATAAGCAAGCACTTGAAGGCTGGGCTGCCGAGAATGGTGTAAGTGGTGACTTTGATTCCATCTGTCAAAACCCAAAGGCCAAAGAATACATACTTGGGGAGCTCTCAAAGATTGGCAAAGAGAAAAAGGTTTGTTATTTAATGGTTTTTTTGGACTATTAAAGTAATTACTTTCTTTATACTTATAGGAAAGAGAATGGAAATTGAACTTTTATCCTTCATGTTATCTTACACAGCTGAAGGGTTTCGAATTTATAAAAGCTGTCCATCTTGACCCCGTAGCATTTGATATGGAACGTGACCTTCTCACCCCAACATATAAGAAGAAGAGGCCTCAATTGCTTAAATATTATCAGGTATCTATTTTTCTTCTTCTTTTCTTGGTTGGGCTTCTTTGCTTTAGTTCTTTTCTCCATGATTTGATAATTTTAAACACAACACAAAATTGATATGACAAAATACATATAAACAAAAATCCTGTATAAGTTTGACAAAAGCTAAATATGTGTTTTATATTTTTTTTTATGTCGATATGAATTATGACATATAATTTTCATGTTTTACACGTTTGACACAACATAGACAATACAGATACACGAATTACTGTATCCGTATCGACATGTGAATGTGTGTATGGGCATAAGTGCTTGAACACTGATAGAAATTCTTATGGATGCAGAGTGTGATAGACAACTTGTACAAGCCAAACAAGCCAAATGCTTGACAAAATACTTCCAATGGGGTCCTAAAGGGGTGGTTCTGCGATTCAGGCATACGGAGAAGTTACTCTCTGTTCCTTACTTTTCTTTTGGTAATTTGGACAGCAAATAAAGTTTCATGTGCTGTGGAAAAAAAATGTCATATTATTTGAAGTTCAATGGTCCAAATGTTCAGTTCCAAATTTGGTAAGATCCCCTTGGGTTTTTGAAGTTAACTATGTAATAAATATTTTATTTCATATAATAAAAATTTCGAAACTAATGTGGAAAAAAAAAAAAAAAAAGAGTAGAGGAAAAATGTGAGAGACTAGAGGAATGGGACGAACTTCCGATGGATAAAATATATTTTGTCAAATTGAATATTAAAGTAAAAACATTGCTACGCTCGTAAAAATAAGAAAATTTAATTATATTTAAATTAACTTTTTTGTGTTAATATAAATACTGGGCCCCATTTAAGTGAGATTATTACATTTTCTCTCATTATTTTTTTGCTTAATTTACGCTTTAATGAGACTGCTTTTTTTGCAATCCTTCCGCGCGCAATTTTTAAGATCTACATATTTGAAACTCCTAACCTGGCATTCTCTTAAAAATCGGACAGGAGAGAAGGACAAAAGGGTGGGTTGTGATTGAGAAGCGAAAAAAAAACGTCTAATCAAAGAAGTCAAGATGGCAACACAATTGCAAGTCTTTTTCGTTTGATTCTGGCTTTAATCAGCCAAATGCCTCAATTTCTTCTTGATTAAAATGGTTTAATCAAAATTGAAGTTACTAAAACGGAAGAGGAAAAAAGAACACTTAACCATACAATTGCAGAGACAAGGATACAGGAATTAATCCATTTGATCTGATTGTAGATTGGATGCTACACTACCTGTATTATGGGGAGATTTAAGAGATAAAGGTAAAGACTGTAGTGCAAGTAGCTCCTCTCTGCTATATTTCAATCTTTGATCTAATATTTTCATAAAACAAAGAACAAAAAAGAAACGAAATTTAGATGATAAAAGAGTCAATATTGATGCTAATAGAGAAATATTGTGAAAGTCTACTCACCTACAAAAAACTGAGGGATCGCCACTTTTCCCTGCTTTTTTTTCCCTTGATAAGTCTTCCAAGATTGTTGTGATGGGGATGGGCGATTAGAAATATTTTGCTGCTGTGTTGGAAGGTTGCGAACAACTTCGTGCCGTATTTCAACTTGAGGATGTTTCCTTAAGAACAATGAGATAGCATCTTCAGTTAAGAGCCAACAACCCATCAGGTCCAGTACTCTCAGTGTTGTTGATGGGCTAAAGGTGTCCAGGCCGCTATTTGTTAACACAGCTTCGCAGACATGAAGGTTTGTCAGCTTTGGGAGAGATGAAAGGTGATGCAAGGTAGCATCAGTAAGGGAAGCACATTTGAGAGATAAATGGCTCAGTTCTTTGCAACTTGATAAAGGGTACAAATCTTGATCCCTAACTTGTGTATTCTCCAAGTTTAAGCTCTCCAAATAACTAAGATTTTGAAGTGCTGTTAGTGTGCCATCCATATGTGACTCAGTGCCTGGCCGGTGAATAAAACCTGGAAGTTGCAAAAGAAATCTTAAACACCAAACTACGTATCAAGGATAATAATTCGGTTAAAGTCTAGTAACAAAGAACAAAAGCAACAGCAAAAGAGAAAACAAAACTGTGAAAGAACCACGAATATGACAACATTCGTGATTAATCCAAATAAGGAACAACTTTAAGGTATGTGTTGAAGAAACCATACCTTTAACTTTTGTGTCGCTTAGGTCAATAACTTTAAGTGAAGGCATCAAGCTGATATAAGATAAGGCAACATCATCTATTGATGTGTGCGATAAACATAAAATTTCGAGTTTGGGAACATGTCCAGCTAAAATCCCTATCCCAGCAGAGCTGACTTTTGTGCTGCTTAGATTTAGACTTTTCAGACTTGCTCCGATTCGTACAATCAGTTCAACTGAATCATCCCCAATGATGCTAGAGTTGAGATCCAAATGTTCGAGCATTTTCATATCAGCTAAAAAGCAGAACTGGTTAAGGGAAGAGTAGGATACATCCAAAAAGGTTAAGAAACTTGTTTCGATATATAAAAAGGCCTCTGCCTCATTCATGAAAGTAGCTCCAGCAAAAATAAGCTTCACTAAAGCAACTTTATTACCATTGCCTTGAAGGATAGAATTAATGGTACAATTACTCATGTTTAAACATTCAAGAGATGACAGATTTGGAAAGCTTGTAACCTTGGTCCAAGCTAGATTGAGGAAACTCAGCTTGGGGAACCTTTGAAGAACCAAAGCCCCTTTGTTAGATATTTTACTCCCCCAAAGATCAAGGTATTGTAGCTTTGTCAATACCTAAAACAAAACAGCCACCATAAATCATTTTAACCTGGATACTTTATCCTGAAAATGAAAACTAACTATAATATCTTAGAATCAATGTTTCAATATGAAATAAAACAGAACCACCAAACTTAACTAAAAATAACAATCTATACAAATTGACATATAACTTGAGCTTGTCTAATTCTTAAAAATGATTCCATCGGCAAAAAAACTCAATAACACAATTTAACAGCATTTGAGACACCCCAGCTCTCAGCCAAATGAAGTATTCACAGAAACTATTATTACTATCCCAAAGTTTACAAAGTGGTACTAATAACCAGAAAATTCGAGAGGTACATATCATCCGGTCATCAAGAAGGTTTGGAAATAGTTGTGGACTATTTCATCCTTTAGCCAATGACAATAAATGTTGTAAACTTTTCAAGCAAGAATAAAGAGCGTATGGATATATATATATATATATATATATATATATATTTACTAAAAGAGTACCTGGAGAGAATTCAAAGTAGTATCAGTGACAGGCAAACCACCCAAGTCTAGTACAGACAAATTCTTAAGTGAAGAGAGCAGCGCAACACCATTCGCAGTAATGCCAGTTTCTGAAACCCATAACTTTTCCAAATTTGAAATGGATACAAGATGCCTAACGCCAGCATCACTAACCTTCATGCATCGTGAAAGGTCCACCTCCTTCAGACTAGTCATCCCTAAAACCCAAAAAAACCCACTACAAACGTTTTAAAAGTAACTCTCTAAAGACTCCAACTAAATTACAATTGGTTATGAACATGACCAAATTGAGCTTTGATTTCCACTTCTCTCCTTAATTATTCTAATTAACGAATCCAAAATCGCATAATTTACATTCAGATATAAGATAAACAGAAAATGAACTTCCTTATACTTGATATTGCATTAAAAAAAAAACATACCTACTATGGACCAAATAGCAGAATCATTAATTCTATGACAATCAGCGAGATTGAGGGATCGTAGATAACGAAACGCGCCTATATAAGCCATCCATTCTGCATCTACACAATTCTCTCCTCTAAGATCTATCTCCTCCACACTATATTTGAATACTCTGCATTATAAAATGACTTTAACAGGGACCAGATTGCAAACTTTCAAATTAAAATTAAAAAGGAAATAAAATACACAACTTCCAATTCACAGTAGTATAGAAAATGTAACTATTGAGAAAAGAGAAAAGAGAAAACGAATTCAAATTAATTGAAAAATATATCATAAAAAACGAATTTTAATGTACTCGAGTAAGGAAGGGAAGAGGAGACGGCGATGGAGGAGGTTTTGGAGGAGAGATTGAGAAAGATGAGAAGGCAATCGCTCCAGGGTTCTTCTTTGTCTCCGCCATTTCTCCACGCTCTCTCTGTTTCGGCAAGCTGCTTCTATGCATCGCCGAACCAACACGCTCTCTTTCTCCGCTTCCATTCTTGTTTTTCTCTATTCGATTTTAATGGATCTTGCTCTTGCTTTTCTCTTCGTTGATCTTTCAATCCCGATCTTCGAAAGTTGAAAATTATAAAGAAACAACTTAAAAGCCAGAGCTCAATTTGCTTTACCGATTGAAATTTGCAAGTGAAACTTATTTTTATTTTAGTTTAAACAAAGGCGGTGCAGCCATTTGGACTGGGCCAAAATGTTCTATGACCAGGTGCAGGCCACGAAGTTTGTTTTTTTCTGTTGTTCTTGGACCAGGTGCGGGCAACGAGGTCCAAGTTCATGCACGTTTCCTCACTTGACCCCCAAAAAAGACGAACATTGGCAAAGTATTTGTTTCATATAGAACTTAGATAATATAAAGATGTCTTGAAATTTCAATCCATGATCAATCAAGTTTTTTTTTTTTTTTTCTAGGAGGAATCCTGTAATTTTAGGTTTCAAGTTCAAACCCATCAAATGTAAGTTTCATTCAATTATTATTTATCAAATTTTGATCTGCTTATTAATTTCTTTTTCCTATTTATTAAAAATTATTTGATTATAATTATATTTTCTACTGGTACTCCCGTCATTCCAAAATTTATGTCCTTTGATTTTTAAGGAGTTAAAAAAATTTTGATTTTAATGTATTTAACATTAAAATTTTAAAAAAAATTAAAAAACTAATATTCATTTTTAGTACCAAACAGTAAAATGAGCGGTCTGCAAAAGCACTTCTTTGAAAGCATTTAAGAATACTGATAGTAGAAAACTGCCATAGTAGCGTAGATGAAAGTTCCAACGTGATCCAGGAAACTTCCATGAGAATGACAGCATGTGTATTAGTTCATAAGAAAATCTTTACTAAAACACAAACTGAACTCTGATTGAATCTTGAACAGGAGAATAGAGACAAGATATTGTCGTGCAAACTGTTATTTATATGGAAAATGCTGCAAAGCTTGCAGCATCTGAAGTACAAATAAAAAACAGTCTCCTTGCAATCTATGGAAAAGTCATTTGTTTACTTCTCAATTCTCACTCTTTTTCACTGTCTATCAATCCTATCTATTAGATATATATAATAACTAATGAAGGGGAGGAGAAAGAGGATGAGCACTCCTTTTTAATTTCTCTTCACTCCGTTCTCCTCCCATCTTCAATGTTTATTTGACCTAAAGATCAGCTAGAACCTGAGTAAATACCAAATCAACAAGTTAAAAATCCCCAAACAAGAAAAAAAAATACTGCTTTCTGTATAGCTGCACAATTCTTACACCACAGCTCCGGAAACTATGTGGACATTGCTCTGTTTTTGCAATTTTCTTCCTTTCTTAAGCCAAATTGTAGCTTGAAATTGAGACATCAGCAGGAGAAGTAGAATGGATGTATACAAACTCAAGACTCTTTCCAGAAGGTAGAGAGTTGAGCCATGCTGGAAAACCATAAGAATTGCCAGACTTAGTGAGACCCCATAGAGGACCATAAAGCTTTGATATAGAAAGCTTGAGATCCTTTAGAGTCCTGTATGACTTGTTGGTCACCACTGTGGAATATCTGTAGTAAGTTTTTCCTTTGTCGTTCCAGGAAGTCGTCATCTTCTGCTTTATGGCAATTGGACTAGAAGATGAGGCTGCAAAACAAAATCCCCAGGTCAGTTTTTTTCATTTAGGGAATTTGTGTATCCTAGCCACTAAAAGTGTAATGTTTAGGGGGAAATCATTTAAAATAGAAGAACGAATATACCTGGAGTTGGAGTTAATTCGGGTTTTGGTGCCGGTTTCGGTTTGGCAAAGACAGGATTAGGAGCCGGAACAACCACTGCAGGTCATGATCGTCATAATTGATGCGAGAATTAGAAAAAGTTAAAATCATAAAACTTAATGGGAAGATAGGCTATATATACCAGGAAGAAGCTGGTTATAACCGCCATGACCACCACCTAGTCTAGCCAATATGCCAAGAAGAGGAGCATTGTTATAGGTAGCAGGCTCTGTTTGTTCATAATTGTCCCTTTCATCAGCAAAGTTATCATAGGCATCAGGTCCTCCAACCACAGCACCAGTGAGGACATTAGGATCACTTGCTTTCCTTGTATACCAAGTACCATAACCTTGCCGGCAGGCAACAAATTCAGGGTCAACCTTGATCGAAACAATTGAAGAACCTCGGTGGTGAACTTGTTGTGGGTAATTGTTCCCATAACCAACCATATAACTTGTAGCTCTGGGATTGTCTCCAAGAAGGTAATCCACCTGAGATTTTAACATTGCAAAACTTCAGAAAATTTATTCAAGGCTAAACTTGTTAGCATTCATTAAAAAAAAATAAAAATAAAAAAAGGTAAAATGTTAAATCCGCGAAGAGATCAGCAATCACCTGAGATTTTGCAAAAGAAAGAAGTTCGGATGGTGCAACATTGCCAGCAGCACACTTCAAGCTTCCGCTAGAGGAAGTGAGATAGTCAGAGTACACAGTGGCCAAGAACGAGGCACTAGTCACGAACTGCATGTTGTTCCATCTCTGTCGGAAAATCAAACCACCAGGAGTCTTCTGAACATTACGGCCACCCTTTCCAATCAACGAACACATGAAGTACTCTGCCTTCTCATGATACCTCTCAAACACTGGTGCATGGAGACCTGCTTTACCTTGCATTAAGAACTGCAAGTGAACCAAAATCATTAATCACTTAGAAAAAGAAAGAATTGTCATAAACAATTATTGTTTGATAATGGATGGATTTGAATTAGCAGTTGAAAATAATATACCTTGGCGACAAGGGTCTGAACCCCAGCGTATTTGACATCCCAACCAAACTCAGTCATGGCCCAGCCGGTTCCACCCATTGAGTCACCATTGTTTCCAAGATAGTTCAAGTAGTACTGATTGTTACTAGCTTGGTACAACCATGCAGCGGCCCACAACAACTCGTCCTATACATAATTCCAAATTCAGAATTAATCAATACAGCGTACAAAGCAACATGTCAATTTTCTACCATTAACCAGATTTTGCTTTATGCTTTTTATTATAGCATTACTCTTAACATTCATCAAATTATTTGTTGAAGCAAATTTAATACAGCTTACATTGTAGCCACTAACGGATCGGTAGTATTTTTGGGCGACTGTGATGCTGCTGTCATATTTGCCTCTGTATTTATCAGCAAATTCGAATAGCTGAAAACACGAAAAGCAAAATTATTATTAAAACATCACTGATTAATTCTTGAAATTTTTTGTTGAAGTGTATGGGTAGGTGGTGTAATATTAGGAAACAAGCAAGGGTAATTTGGGGATATGGGTTTAATTGGGGGAAGCGAATTACTAGTTGCGAATTTTGCTGTAAAATGGACGGTTAAGATCTGATAGTACGATAGATATGTACGGCCAGAAGATAATTCATTACCCGTAATGAACGGGGCAAAGAAAAGTGCTCCCATGATCCAAATTATGCGCCGAAAAAGTGTACCGCGTATACCTTTTCAATTTAAAACCAGAAATAATGAAAAATCCTTCAAACGACACCGTTTCTTTTTAATTACAAGTACTTGCCGGTGTTTTTTTTTTTTTTTTAACAAGCGTTTGGAACACTCAACCTTGAAAAAAAAAACATCTAAAATCCCGTAATAATAAAAATAAATGAAAAGAAGAGCAAAACAAAGATGGTTTTGTCATTTTGCTAAATGAGTGCTAACTTGGGGCCTGCCGAGTCGCCACGTTGCACTGTTAGGCTGACAAAAAAGCTAGGCTCCTTAACTACCTATTTACTACGGTCCAAGGCAGCTTTTGCTAAAGTGCGCACAACAACCGCCTATGCCAAAACGCAGAGGGTGAGCTAACATGCAGCGGTGAGTCCAATGGTCCACCAAAATTGTCTCAGCAATTGTGAGCTCAAAAGAAGAGTCAACAAAGAGACAGTATGAATATACCTGGTAGGCGTGGCGAAGAAGCTCCCTGGAATATGCAGGGTTGGAGCGTTGAAAGACGATTGAGGCCGCAGCCATGGCTGCTGCGGTTTCACCGGCGAGATCTGATCCGGGGTTTGTTGGGTCGATCTTGTAAGCGTGACGGTCGGTTGTCATGTCCTCTGGTCTTTGCCAACAGTAGTGGTCACTGTTACCATCTCCCACCTAAAATTTACCACACCAGAATTTAGCAACAGATTAATTTTAAATGGATCTTTACCTAAATTGTTAATTCATTTTACAATTTATCCCTTTAAATTACCTTTTTTTATTCAGTACCTTGAGTTTAAAGAAAATATTAGTAGTATGAAATTCTAACTAATATATAAATATTTTTGTAGACTAGTGTTGGTGTCAAGTTGTGATTTAAAAACAAAGATGGACACATTAGTGACAAACGATACTTTGTTAACACTGGCAGGAGCAAACGGAAATGAATGGAGGGAAGGCCGTGAGAGTACCTCTCCATAAAGGACATAGGGTTCGGGGTGAGCTTTGAGGAGGTAGTCAGTGCCCCACTTGACGGCTTCCAAGGCATGGCCGAGCTCTCCATTTGCAGCCATTTGTTTTCCGTAGTCTACTATGCTCCAGGACATCATTGTTATTGTGAATGCCATGGGCAGTCCAAACTTCACATTGTCCCCTGCATCATAGTACCCTCCTACCAGATCCACCTGTAAAAATTGCACAAACAATTTCATCAAATTAGAACCACAATTTTCATTCAAAAGAAGAAATCAAGATTACGGTAACATTTTAGATTCCAAATTGGTTATTTGGAGTAGAATTGACTTGAGTAAGAAGTTCAAAATTAGGAACTTGAGAGAGGAACTTTAACCTACCCCACTGGCCTTGCCGTCATTTAAACCAGAATCAGCTCTCCATGTGACTCTCTGGTTATGAGGAAGGTAACCAGATCTCTGTGCTTCAAAGAAGAGAATGCTCTTACTAAGAGCTTGGTTATAGTCATGTCCAGCAAATGCGAAAGGAAGACAAAGTAGCAGAAGCCAAGGAGCCATTGAAATGAGTCTCATTAACTTCTCCATTTATTCACAGTTATCAATATACCCAAATCAAGTTTCAATTCAACAAAAACAGACGAACAAAAAGAGCAGATATGTTTCTGCAGCAGAGTTTGTATACAGCAAAATGGGATTTCCTTCAACTTTCTAAAACTGAAAAGAGAAACCCAATTTGGTTTAAACACAGAAAATGCAGTCTAATTAGAGAAAAATAAGAGCAATGTGGGTATAATTTTTCATTTAAAACTCCTTATAAATCCTGCAAGAAGAGAAACTCCTAAGAGGGAGAGAGAGAGATTTGGAAGAGGAGCTCAATCCTCCGTATACTGTGCAAGGAAGCTACCAAGACGTTAGAAATAGGCAGGGAACAATAAATGGAAAATATTTTATTATTTATTTTTTTATGTTAAAATTATTTGCCCTTTTGGAGGAGAGGAAACGGTTGATAAAAGAACAGAACAGAATCATGTGGGTGTCCCTGGCTCTTTACTGGGAAGGGTCGGTGTGGATTTAATGTTTTTTTGGGGAAAAAAAAAGGAGAGTAACTGCAGCCATTACTTAGACGAAGTTGAAGTTCTTAATTAACAATAATTTAATAAAAATTTAAATTGATAAATTGATAAAATTTAGTAAAAAATTAATAATATATAAAAAAATATAATTCATAATATAAATCTGATTATTACTTATTCAAAAATAAAATTTATATCAAATTTTTTATTTAAAAAAATATTACAATTTTTTAAATTTTTTTAAATTTTACATAATTTATGTAACAAAATCTTTTAAATATCCACTGTAATTTTTAATTATTTTTAATAAAAACTTTTATAAAATTCACTTAAAAATTACATATAAGCTTTTCCCGAAAAAAAAGGAAAAAAAAAAAAGTAATCTCGCAGGGCTGAGTCAAAAGAAAATCTGTCTCCTGAGCCGAGCGTTCCAAGATTCTAAATGTCCATAATGCCTCTGACGTTTTTCCCAGAAAGCCGTGTGGCATTTGCTAATTACTAGGGAAATCTGGATACACTGCAGAATCTTGTGGTTAAAAATATTGGACAGAATCGGAATCGCAAAATTTGACATTGGCTTTTAAGAAACGGTAGACTAATACCGATTGGAGTTTTGAAAATTGGACGACCTGTAATTAATGCAAATTTTTATTATCAAACTTTATTTGCAGTTTCAAATTTAAATTTTTAAAACTACCCTTCTGGCTTCTGCACTTCTGCGGCCAGTTTGTTTGCACCTCTAGGAGGTACGGGGAAATTACAAACCTGTTGATTTTTACTTTTGTCTATGCTTAGATTTAGATACAACTGCACCTCTAATTACAATTAAGCTTCAGCTATTAATTTTAAATATTAATTTTAATTTAATATAAATTTTTTATTAAATCTCTTTAATCACAATTATAATATTTTTTTCATCATAATTATAATAATTTTTATTATTATTTTTAATCTCAATAAAATTAATCTAACCATTATCTAAATAAATCTTTTTGTCTTAAAAGTTTTAGTACAGCTAAAATGAAGTCATGCATGTGCACTGTTTGTTTGCCTCTCTCTCTATATCTTCTTGCATATGTATATTTACCGAATAGGTCGGTTGAATGTATGAATGCAAACCCTAAATTTTCAACTAAAAACCATTATTTTGTCCAACTAAAAGGGATTCAGGTTTTAAACTAGGAAGGCGATGATCTTCACCTCAACATGTGAAAAATGGTATGGTATTTATTTATTTATTTATCAACGGAGCAGAGACCATAATACTTGCAGAGAAACTCTTACAGCGTCTAAATATATTCATTTAAAGGAGCAAAATTTTGGGTTTTATGTCAAATTTTCTCATTAATTTCTTGCAACAAGAACTGGCTTTTCTATGATGAATTGGCAATTGACTGTTTAACAATATTTCTTCAGACCACAAAATATGGGAGTCATCTCAGTCGTGAATCTTCCAGGCAAATCACACATTGCAGAGCTAATTAATTTGACTGTTTGTATCTGTTGCTATTTTAAAATATTAGAGGGAATTTGAATCAAATTTGAATTACTGCAAACTAACGCCTGGCTTTTGCAGCAGTATCTCCTAAGATTGGCGTGTATCCAGGATTCGCCAAACCGGACAACCCGACAAACAACACTCACCATCATTTAATCTCCCTTCCGGAATCAATGTTTATAGTCTGCCGACAGCATACGGTAAAAGAAATTTTCATTTCATATTTTCGTAATTTTCTGTTTAAGATGACCATTTTAGTTTGATTATATTATTTATTTCGTCGGACTAAAGTAGGAAAAAGAGAGAAAACGACAATGAAAATGCGGTCAAAAAGAGGGATCGCCTCTGAAAGCGATAAAATCTTAATTTCTCTTTTTATTAAAGAAAACATTTTGTCCTTTTGCTTTGTTTTATTTTAAAGGTTAAAAACAAAGAGATAAGGATACGTTCTGTAAGTCAAAGAGGCAAGCCTCCGCAATGACCGTCCAACGCCGGTTCTATCACGGCTGTCGGGGTTTGTTAGTTTTGATCAGTCCAACGGTAAGTGCCGTTTCAAGAAAACCCAACTACACGGTAAATCTTCGTAAAAGCACCAGTTCAGACATCGCCACGTCATTACTTAGGCCCAACCAGTTATGTTTCCACTTTGACGTGGCGACATCTCAACCGTCCTTTTGTTATTATTATATTATTATTATAAAATGGTATTTTTGTGGAAGATGGAGATGCTGCTGGGGTGGCTTCAAAGTTTCTTACTTTGTTGTTGGTGAAGAGTCGGACACTATCCCCCAAAACAATATCAATCACTTTGCTTTTGATTCCCTCTTTATTGGTTTTAGGTTCTTTAGAAATTTGGGACATTCTCCCACCACATATCTGAGAATCTACTCCAAAAAAATTTTAAGTCATCACAATTCACACTGCTGTTAATTGTTATTCAACCTTCAGTGCCCTAGAGCCCACCAAAGAATTCAAATTTGAAATGCTACAAATTTGCTTTACAAAATAACAAAATTTGGGGAAGAGGTGCCTAATTAAATTAGTAATTTGTTCAGTTCATGCAAATAAATTAGTTTACATTGAAAAAATGTATGTTTCTTAATTGCATCGATTTATATAATGAATAAATTTTGACCAGAAATTGATAGCTCTGTCAGAAGGGCTGTCAGATTTATTTATATATATATATATTCATAAATTCATAGTAGTATTACCTTAAACTACAATGAATCAACTAAAATTCTTGAGGTGGATATGTAGGAGGATGGGGTTGCTGACAAATATAGAATTTTACAAACTCGATTATGAAGAACAAGGAAAGAAATATGTGAGAAGAGAGCGCTAGAGACATGTGCTATGAGATAATTGTATTTCATATCTCCTAGCCGGGGTCTCTTTCTTGCATCTAATTTGGAAAGACCAACAAAGCTTTGTAGCTTAATGAATTCCTAAAGAGGATGCTAATCATTCACTACAAGATAAGATATATGAAAGAGCATGAAAATGTCAAAGACAAAAAGAATTAAACATCTTTTTATTCGTTCTTTCATTTATTTGAATTCAGGGGAATCAAATCACAAAAGCCAGCAACAATGAAATTTGACATGCTATACTACTTACTTAGGGTACTAATTTAATCATTTATAAATTAGAATCTTAAACCTTGATCCCACATAATAACCAACTAAAATTAAAAGTGACTGAACCTAAGTAAAGCAGAAACCAGTCATTGTCATTTGATTTTGATCTTTAAAAGCAAAAAAGTACATTTTTGTTTGAGGTTTTCGAAAAACTTAATTACTGGGGACAAAGCTTTACTCCAATGGTAAATAAGATTAAGGCTTCGACAAAAAGGTTGAATAATTTTACAGGATTTAGGAAAAGATCCTCTTAATTTATTTTCCCATTACAGTAAAAGTTTCTCTTAATTATTAGCAAAAAGAAAAAGCAACATGCAATTTAGAAACCTTTCTTGAACAAACCTCAACAGGAGCGTTTATCAAGTAAATAATTAATGGGAATGTCTACAAAGCTGTGGGAGACATGAACTCTTTCTTTCTTTCATTATATTAAAAAGGCAATCCAAAGGATCTTGTATATATTTAATTCCGAGGAATGAAAGCAAAGCACAAAAAGATATATATACGATCCTTCGAGATAATGGTGACTCTGTAACAAGGATGTAAACAGGACCCCAGGCAAGGGCACCCTGCACCCACGATCCAACACGCATGCAACAGGACAAGAGACATTTTATCTACGGTAGTTTAACTTTTGCTTGGAAACATAAAAGAGAAGAGAAAAAGTGCGGCTTCCTTACTCCACATAATTGGAACCCTAACGAGTTCAGTTCAAAGTGTTTTGGACCCACCTTCACACGCAAGAGACAAATGGCCCTTGCAGATCTTAGGTGATGCATGTCTCCTATTGAGAATGATTGATAGTTAATGCTTTACACGAGCGAAGGGGCCCTTAACCCTTTCTCCAAGCTCCAAGCAGAACGGTTTGGACGATATTTTGGTATGTTAAAAATTTTATCCTAAGTTTGATTCATCGAGCTTAAATAATCTCAAAAATATTTTAAAAAATAAATTATTAATATTTTAAAATATTAATATTTTGTTTTAGAGTCAGTGACTATTTGGCAGTTGGCAGTCAACAATAGTCGGCGTTGTAAAATTAGCGTAGATATATATATATATATATATATATATGCTTACTGAAAGTAGGCAAAATGAACTCGATTATACGATAAGCATGTGATGATGCCCCACAGATCTGAGCCGTCAAGCCTCCGTAACCCATGTTGATCACAGGCGTCAGTATTCTTAAAACGCTCCCCTTTATCTAATCGCAATCAGCGTAGATTTTGTGACCCTATAAATCCAGGAACTTGCGACACGTGTTAACTCTTAGGGAGCAATAAATCTCGCCATGTGAGTGCATGTGCCTTCTGACAAATTTCCCCGTTGGGGCCCACCCACGTGCTGCCTCAGTTTTCCGATCCCTCGCAAAAGGCGGCGCTTCTGCACGTGCTCCACCAACGTGGACAAGCTCTCTGTCAACACGCGGCAGAATGAGATGCTACGTCTCACATGTTGGTAACCACCGGTTTGTTTGCGGTAAGCTTGAATCATTAAAAAAATTTCATATTTTTAATTTTATCAATTGAAAATGTGAAGAGTTTGCGAGAGATTACTATTTTCGAAAATTAATTTGAAATTATGCTAAGATACTTCATAACAAATTCACTTATTGAGACTTCTACTGGAAAGTTTTTGGGCGAAAAACAAATTATACATGATATTTATTGATTTGAAAAAAAAACATATGATAAAATTTTATGAAAAGGTATTTTGGTGAGCATTAATAAATAAAAGAATTATTTTAAAATATATTAATATAATTAAAGATATGTATGATAGAATTATAATGAATATGAAAACATTTGGTAATTTGATTGATAGCTTTCTCATTATTTAAAGATTACATTAAGGTTCGGCATTCATTTTTTTTTTTTTTTTGCATTAGTTATAGATAAACTTACTAGAAATATTTAATAAAAGATATAATGATACAATTATTTATCGATAATATGGTTTTAGTTGTTAAAACTGGTGATGATTATCATAATGTGTAAATCCATGAATTTATCATTACATAAATTTAAAGAATTATCATTAATTTTTTTTATTTAAGTATAATTATCCACGTAATAGAATTTATCCCATATTAAATAAAAGTTTTAAGCTTAGTTTAAGTATCTTTAAATAATAAATTTTAATATATAAAATTAGATTTAAGATTGAGAGTGTGATTATTCATAAAAACAGTTATAACATCCTCATAGTATCTATTTAAATGATAGTACAAATTTGATTTCAAGTTACCTAAATCTTAAAATATTTTTATAATTTATCAAATAATTTAATTATTGAGAATTGATCTTAAAATTATTTAAATAGCTTAATAGTAATTTAAGATAATTTTTTCACTTCAGAATTATTCATTGAGACTAATATTCTATTTTGAAGAGATTCTGTTGACAATTTATTAATATATTTTATTTATAAAATAATCAATAACATATTTCAATAATTTAATAAGATTTTATTTTTATGCATATCCCATAATAGTTTAATGAAAATTTATTTAAAAACCAATTTATAGAATTTACTTTAAGAAAACTTACTAAATTTCTTAATAGTTTAATAATATTTAATTCAAAATTTAAATTTTCAAATAATTTAGTAAAATTAAAAATTTTATTATCATTAGTATTTTTTTATAAAAAAAATTTATTAAATCTTTTAATAATTTGTAGGATTGAAATTTTTTATTTTATAAAAAAAAATATTATGAAATTATTCAATAATTTGATAGAATTTATAATAAATAAAAAAAATTGTAAACCCACGAAAATTTATTAATAGTTGATAAGACTATTATTTCTTAAAAAGATTAAGAAAGTAGATAAAAAATTATTTTTTTATAAAAAAAGTGATATAAGAAAATTTAAAGCTACAATCATATATGATTCTTTTTTTTTAACCTTCCATACTGCAGATTCTAGAATTATGATATATATATATTTTATTGTTATTATATTAATTGAATATGTGAAATAGATTATTAAAATTCTGAGAGTAAATTTGGGGAAGAATGAATCCAGAGCAATGAGAAATCACAGGCCTGCTACTGTTTGGGCCGACGAAGTGTTGATTTGTTATTTTAGGACAAAAAGTAGGAGTCCTTTGCACCCTGAACCGGATCCATTCAAATGTGATGCAACAAGCCAGCCCAAAACATTCCCACTCAGCTACATGCCCTCAGCCCTCAAGCAAAGATGCAGTCATGCACATGCACATGCAAATTGGCATATCATTGAACAGGGAAAGAAATGCACATCGTACGCACGCATGCCAGCAGTCTATAATATACAATATTGCCCTAATTTCTAATTATGGTGATGGCATACAATAGGTTCCGTAAGAATAAAGTCGTTTGTCTTACGTGTGTTAAATGCAAAAATATTTCAACTATAATTTTTTATTTATTATAATCATATAATTAATCAATTATAACAAAAAATTATATAAAAATCCATCACTTAAAAATTTAAATTCTATATATTTTTTATGAACTTTACATAATACAAAATTATCATTTGTTAATTACACTTTAATAATTATAAATAATGAGGTCTTATACTCAATAAAAGATTAAGCAGCGCAGAAATGGCAGGCACCTGATTTTATGAGCAGGATTTTTTGGTTCAGGAATTCCATTGTGCGTCTCTCTCCGCTAGAAAACTCGAGAGGTAACATCTATAGTATTAAGGTGTAAGGAAGGAAGCAAATATCACATCCTGATTTCTGTGCAAAACCAGATTGGCATCATCATGAAATCATCCATCATGTTAATTTCCTTTAGGTTTCTATTTCCATTTCGGCGAAAACAAAAAGACTACTTTCTAAAATCAAGAAAAGAAATCGGCCAAAAAGAAAAGGTATGTTATTACATATAAATGTATTTTTTTCCCAGTTTTGGTTGCTTGTGTAAATCAAAGTGGCACTAGTCCTTCCATCCCTCCTTACTCAAGCGTCGCGAGGCAAGGCCTTTGGCGGAGAGGCTAGGAGTGACGGGCATTGAGGGTGTCATAGGTGCCTCCTCGTCATCCCAATTATCACCCCAGCTGTTATCCCATCCATCATTAACATCTGGCTCTATTTTTGCCCCACCAGATACAGGCAGCTCCATGTCTAGCCTCCTGTATTTCAACCTACTTCTTGTAAGTAGCCTCCGCCTAAAGCTCACGCATATCCAACCTGAGGCTAGTATCAGTACAGCGACGATGAATATAAAGGCGGTTGTAGGGGTTTGTGACAAGAAGTTTACATAGGACTTGGCAGAATTATGCACATTCAAATCCTTGAAATCAAGACTGCACTCTCCACTACCATCCTTTAAGACAATCAAGGTCTCTGTTCCAGAATTTTGTATGGAGACCTTTACCTGAGCAAATGCAATTTAAATGTCAATCAAAACCCACTTTTTACAGAAACAACCTTCTGTGAACAGATTATCAGCATTATTAGCAAAGCAATGCATGCCCACAATTGCATCATATGGACTGCCTAATCATTAAGACATATCTAATTGAAAATTACCAATCATGTCATTAGATGAAACATAGAAAGTTTATGCTCAATGCTTCTTAAATCATTGTTGAAAAATAAACCAAAGAACATTGTGTGACATTCCAAAGCATAGCAGCCTTGTTGTAATTATCCACAAAATTAGCAACTTATATTCCTTTAGCCCCATTAGCTAATTACTTTTATTGGCCCTCAAGAATCTTGGCTGTTCATTAAAAAGTTTTATTAGTTAACAAGGATTGTACAAACAATTCATGTTATGTATTAGTTACTGCATGCTGTCATTATAGGAAGTAGAGTGCCTGTTCATGCAAGGCACTCTTCTGAAGCCTGAAGACCTTTACAAGCATTTTAAAAGGCCAACTACAGAAAAAGAGGAACTGCAGCCAATGGGTACTTGCAGCATTCATCTCTAAAAGGAAAAGATAACGAAAAGGTATTCAAATAACAAAATGGGCTAAGATGATGGCTATAAAATTTTATTAATATTCTGTCCACCCCAATTTCTTATTGCACCTGCTTGCGCTAGATGGCACTAGAATTGATTGCATACGGCGTAATCAAGAATTAATTCGAACCCTTAAGTTAAACCAGGAAAAAAAAAGTCAGACCTTTAATGAACCATAATTTGTGATCCTAACATGATGGATGCGCATAACTTAAGTATTGTTTACAGATACCTTTCTGTCTTGCTTCTCCTGGAGTAAAATATCAGTTTCCTCTAACCGAACAAAAGCAGGAGCAGATATTTTAATAGTAAGAGGCCCCTTTCCCTTGTTCTGAATCAGAAGTGATAGATCTGGAGATTCTGAAATATTGCAAACCAAAGTTAAAAAGGATAAATTTTGCAATGCAGAATGATGGAGAGCAGAGGAGAGAAACAAATTTTGTCCAATGTGATCATCATCAATAGTGACTATTTATTATCTTTTCTATTGTTAGAAACTTGCAACCTTTTTATAAATATCTACAACGTATATAGAATGTTACAACCAAAGAAACAAGGAAAATACTTACAATAACATTACCAGAAAAAAGAGACAAAATGGTATATCCCAGTTAGAGGACACTTACCATTTCCTGGGACTCGCAAACACGCAGCAAACCTTTTGTTCTTATCCATACACATATTAGATGAATCACATTCTTCACGAAAGCCATCCTTCCTTGTTGGCGACGGTGGTGGCGGCGGCGGCGGTGGGACCGAGTCCTCTATGTTGTCTTTCTCTTTATTCACTTCCTTAGGATCCACACCATCATCCACATTTTCCTGTTTCTCACCATCTGTTTTTCCTTTGGTTTCGGTATTTGATTCTTCCTCTAGACCCTTCTGCACATTATCACCTTCTCTTCCATCATTTGTCTTTCTTTTGGCTTCAACATTTGGTTCTTCCTGATCCTTTTGCACATTATTACCTACTTTCTCTCCATCCGTCTTTCCTTTGGCTTCCTGACCCTTTTGCACATTATCACCTACTTTCTTTCCATCCGTCTTTCCTTTGGCTTCAACATTTGGTTCTTCCTGACTCTTTTGCACATTATCACCTACTCTCCCACTATCCGTGTTTCCTTTGGCTTCACCATTTGATTTTTCCTGACCCTCGTACACATTATTACCTTCTTTCTCACCATCCATCTTTGGCTTTGCTTCAGCACCTGATTTTTTCCCCTCATTTTGCAAATTCTGGCCTTTATTTGAACCTGATTGCTTGTTCAAATTGCTATTACTTGTATCACTCCCAATACCTCCTGATCCATTAATTTGATCTCCTCCATTATCTCTCACTTTTTTAACTCCAATCGAATCTGAAACAGATTCAGAATCACCCTTTTCTTTAACCAGATCCACTGTGCTGTCTACGTTCTGGTCTAAACCAGTCTTTTCATTCACATTTCCCTAAAAACAAAATCAATGAGAAAATATCTCGATCCCATGAATACAATTAAACAATTTAACTAACTTCCTCCACTAAAAACTCACCTTTGGATCAGAACTAGAGCAATCAACAGCAACTAGCAGCAGAATAAGCCCCATCAAAAGAACAAAATTTGTTTCCATATTTTAAGATAAACCCACTTTTTTGTGCTACAAAAGAAACCTATTTATCATAGAATTCAATTAAAAAATATATATCTAACTTTGAAAGAGTCTATATATAAACAAGAACAAAAGAGCGACGAGTTCAAGGTTTCTAACCTTAAAAAAGACACCTTCAATGGATGCCTGTTTTGAAGAGCTTTCTTGCTTATGTTCATCACTTCCGTACTTCACATACTTAATTTCTCATCAAATCTACAAGCTCATTTATTGACTGAATAAAGAGTTTGAATAAGGGTTCAACCGTGGGGAGAAACCGAGAAAGAGGGAGAGTTTGACCAGAGAACTATAACGGGGTCGTTTCGAAGCAATAAGTGGGACCCAGTTCGAATGAAATAGGCTGAATGATTTGACTTTGGTTATGACTTGCAATCGCCGTTTTCTCCAGTCTGTGAAGCAACGTTGATTCCTATAGTTCTTGTTTTGGGAAGTCTTGTTCTACCGTTCACTTCAAAGAAAAGCCTCCAAGTTGCTAGTTAATTTTTATTTATACTAACAATAAATATTACTTACTAGACGTTGAAATCAACACTACATATTATATATTAAAAAGGTTTTTTATGGAGGTGAACAGAAGAAGAGATATAGAATTTGGTTCAAAGTCAGTCATAATAAATCCATGTTATTAAATTATTACAATAACAAAAATCTAAGTTTTATTTCTAATAATTTTAGAATTACCTATATAAAAAAAATTATATTAAGTTGTAATTTTAAACTTTTTATGATATTCATTTTGATAAAAAAATAATATTTTTATTTATTTTTTTAATTATCATATTATTTTTTATTATTTACGTTAATGCCTTTCATGATTTTATTTATAAAAATTTTAGTTTGTTTCAAATACAAAAATTCAATTCTTTTAATTAGTGCATAAATAAACTTACAATTTTCATGTTTAAATCATTTTGAACAATCTTCTCTCATAGTATTAAATTACTAATTACCCAAAAAAAAAAAAAAAACCCTTACGTTGTTTAAAGAAAAATTTATTGATTAAGTAGGAAGTGGAATCAGTTAATCAACTTGGATCGTGCTACTTAGAATAAAGCAACTTTGCTTAATGAAAGGTCCAATTGTGGAATATGCTTAGCCTCATTAGATGGCATAGAATAAAATCATGTGCTGCTTTCTCCAAAATTGAAATTTTAATCAATTTTGACGGTTGTCTTAAACTCCTTGAATAGATATTCTAAGAAGCTCAACATTGGTAAATTGAAAAAAAAAAAAAATAATCCACTTGGAATTCATGTCACAGGAAATAGAAGAATCAAAGATCGAAAGTTTTTCTTATCGCGGATGTCAAAATTTAAATTTTTATCAGTAAAATCAGAAGGAAATTTCTTACTGTTATAGCCTAGGGAAGGAGAAAAACAAAAATGGGTCTGCCTTTTCAACATCGACCCAAATTTTGTCAGCACGTAAGCTGCTTGAGTAAAGTTATACCTGGAGTTAAGAGTATGGGTAGCAGTAAGGAAACCTCCTCAATTTTAAGTAAGCAAAAAATTTGACCTCCCGTTGGTCAATAGCCCAATTGAAGTCGGCCTGGAGCAGAGCAGCATTAATGGAGTCTAATGGGGATTTTCTGCCTGAGTACTTGACAAATGCAATTTACTAACGGGGGCCATCCTTGCTTTGCTTGAGCACGGGGACTTGGTCTTGCATAGTCAAGCCTGTTTAACCCAGTCAGTTCCCTATATAACTTTTCCATTAGGGCCCAATTCAAGCCCTGTAACTTTCCTCCAACCTAGTCCATGTGCAACCCCATCACCGAAACAAAGACTTGACAGACAAAAAAGTCTAGTAATGTACATAATCTTCTGAATGGGAACACCAGAATTCATAGCCTAATTATTTGAAAAAGGTGAGCCTATCTAAATCAATCTGCTCCACAGTTAAACATGAAGTACCCCACCCACCCAGGCTTGGCGGTGCACGTCGCCCACTTGGATATAAGTTCTACTTACCCTAATCTCAGGGTTCATGCTTAGATCATGCCAAGTAGCCAACTAAAGTCTAAACCTACTGTTTCAGCATGGGTAAGGTTTAGTCTTTAGAAGAGGGTAATCAAAATTTTCAAACCGACTAGATCCACTGTCAAATGTTCAAATATTCCAGGAAGACCACACCAGGACAGCTCATTGAAGGGAACAAGAGAGGACCATGATTAGACGAAGGTCGCAACTGTTTTACCCAGCATGTTTCAACCATCTCTAACGCTACGTTTGACTCTCTTTTGCCTGCCGAGCTTTAAAGGGTGGCAATAATAAATTGATTATAATATTTTTGTGGTTAATACTGGACATGAAGCAATCACCGAAAAGAGTTGCATAAAGAAAAAGGTTTGTTATTGGTTTTATAAGCGAGATTTAGTCAAAAATTGCAGCCCAAATTGTGTTGTGTGGATGCAAAACTACTTGGTAAAATGCCAAACACACAATGAAGTCAACCATTTAATTGGATGGTTCGAGTACTATTGTTTTCAGATTTTAGAAATCCACATTGTGTGAACAATGCCTATTGCTATAACTCAAATCAACTATAATAGCCATTTATTCCTTTAGTCGGCGTTGCAAGGTGGTATATTAAATTATATATAGATATATAAATATATATAAAATAGGTCAAAGTTTAAAAATTATTACGATTTTTTTTTTGACAAAGGAAAAAATTTAAAGAAAACTAAAGAGAATTTATAAGTACAAACTTTATAACAATTCGCATCCTAAAAAAAGTGTGATATTCATTTAAATTAAACTCTAAATTTCACAATAATTAGATTGCACAAAGAGGATAATTCTTTTTCATCTCAAACTTTACTTAGTAAGTTAGCTTGAACTTTTATTTTTTTTATGTGTATTAAGCTATACTTCGAAAACTAACTCTCTCAAATATCATTACAATTCTCGTTTTAAAATTTTAGAATATGAAATCTGAAATTTAACTGTTGAGATTCTTTTCGTAAGAACTTAATTAATTTGTTTTTTAAGCGTAAGTACAATATTATTACCTGAATTCGCAAAGACGAGAAATGATCAAGTCATTCATGGGGGACGATGATTCTCATAGATATATCTCATTAATAGATTTTCATGGGCTCAATGTATCAACCACAGGCAGTGGCACAGTGGTAGACCCAAATTGTATGCCTTATAACAAGGAAGATTACGATAAAGGGGGACCAAGTACATATAACAAAGATCAAAATACTTTATATGCTCAAGTGATATGTTGGCCTAAGAGGGTGAGGGTAACACCAAAAATCATTAATGAGTAAGTTAATTTGTTATAATTTAACATCAATGGTATAATTTATTAATAAAATATTAAAATTTTAATTTTATTAATCAAAATTCAATCTCATGCAATTTTAATTCTAAAAAAATAATGCGTTATAATTCAATATTGACATGGATCTATTTTTTTGTTATAATGTATATTTTTTAATCTAATTCCCAAATATGAATTAAGTGTTGAGGAAATAAATCACACTTGTAACCCATGGGAGAGCACACTAAAGAGCCCATACATATATGTTGGACATCACTTGAGTTCAAAATTTTAAATTATTAAATTTTAGATTCTTTATGTATACATAAAACATTTCATTGAGATTTTCTAATGATGTTGAATTTTTTACTTACACGTGAATCATATTGTAACATTAAAATTGTTCTTTTTTAGGAATATTGTGATATATATTTTATGTTTTTCTAAAAAACAATAGTAATCATCAATCAAAATAAAAATACTTTATATTTTTAATTGACACAATATTGTCTTATATCATTTATCGTTATTTCCCCAGTTTAATCAATAAAATTTTAAATTAAATGCATATAAAAACTGATAATTTCTCCTGGGTTGCACCAAAATCATTTATTTATGCAATATATTATCGATTTTCCACAAATGATATGATTTCTATAGGCATATATTTGATTTTCTTTTGCATCAAAATATATATAATATTATTTGAAGAAGAGAAAATTCAAATTTTATTCTTTGAACATTTTAATTATCATGCACCAACAATTTAACAAAATGTTCAAAATGCACATATACTTATATGATAAAATCTAAAATAGTGCATATATATTATATGGTTCTATTAAAGTGCATAATATTTGGAAATATAAATAAAATAGTGCATTCCACATGATGTCTTGAATGTGAAATTCAAAGCAACATCTTTCCAATCCTGCCTTCATAAAGGGCGACGATCCCCATTCTATTAGGCCTGTGCCCCTTAACACCTGACCCCCATTATAATTCTCTCCACTAAACTATTTATAAATATCTACCATTTAGAATTTAAAATTATAAGAATGAGTTTTTTTTTTCAACAATGGAATAGTTTAAAATCATTTTACCTCAATAGGGATTGTTTTAAATTTATTTCTCTAAATGAATTAACTTAAGCCACATCATTTCACATATTGTCATATGAATGTATTTTTTTATTGAATTAATATTTAATATATTAACGATATATTAATGCTATACATTATCAATCAATTATAAAATAATACTCAATCATAAGATTTTCAATTCTGTCAACCTCTGCCTTTGCGAGAGCGTCTGTATCCCATTAGCTTCTTTGCAAATCTTGTTAAACTTCACATTCAGAATCTTATTTTTATCAAATAATACTTTTTCATTATTTTTATCAAGTAAAGCTTAGTTGGTGGTATGTTATTTTGTAGCTATTTTTGTAGGACAAAACCGTGAGGCCATGGGAGGTCAGAGCGAACAATACCTCACAAGGATGTGAACCGTGGCAGAAAGGCTGATCTGAGACGTCGAAAGGGTGAATGCCCGGGTTCCGGAGCCGCGCGGGTTCGGAGCTTGAGTCTCGACCCGTGACAAGTGGTATCAGAGCCAGTCCTAAACCGTTCGATCCACGCCGAGCGCCTCGAGGGAGGTAGGCAAGGTGGCCGACCTCTGTGACGAGGGCGTCACGAGGTTGGGTGCGGGAGAATGTCACGGACCTAAGGGGGAGTCCTGAATCTCACATCGAACATAATAATCGAACATAATAGGAAGGTCCCTGGGGTATAAAAGGGTTCACACCATCTCCGCCTTGTAAGGCGCCTTTTGTAGGACAAAACCGTGAGGTCAAGGGGGTCAGAGCGGACAATACCTCACAAGGGTGTGAACCATGACGGAAGGCTGATCTGGGACGCCGGAAGGGTGAACGCCCAGGTTCCGAAACCGCGCGAGTTCGAAGCTTAAGTCTCGACCTGTGACATTTATACTAGCATATTACAATGTACGTCTACAAAATGTAAAAAAATGTTATCTTTTGATATCAAAATTATCATTATTCACATAATATCTTTTTATTTTTGGTAAAAAAAAAAATTGAAAGTAGGAGAGGTTTTTTTTTTTTTTTTTTTTTTTTTTTAAATCAAAACAGATTGGTACTCTAATTGAAATTAGTAAATCCATTAAATTTTCACTTGTTGATTTATCGAATTTACTGATCAAATTTACAAACCGTCGACCAACATTCATCTTTTATCATTTTTACCTATCCTAGTTGGCATACTATATTTTCTTTCCTATAAACTTCCTCTTCCCCGCCTTCGCCCAAAAGATTCCCTTACAAAATTCTATGAATAATTTTCCAATCAACATCGCAAAACCGCCCTTCTTTCCCCAACCCTTGACACCTCCATCGCTCCATCCTTCCTCCGTCCCCTGCGAAAAAACAAGCTTCTATCATCAATTGTTAGTGAAATGACGTAGGGTTCTTTTTTTTTTTGGGATGGAGAAAGCGACGTTGAATTGATGGAAAATCCTTTTATCGGAAATGAAATGAAATCATGCGAATTTGGGATTTTCTAATTTCTCCCCTTAGAGCCGGTGACACTATGGTCGGCCAGCAACCTTAGATGTTGACGTGTCGGCGTTAGGAGTCTAGACCACTGGCTTAGTCGGCGTCACCCTGCTATGTATAAGTGCGACCAAGTCAATATACCGCCAAAAATCAACTTTTTCAAGCCCCCCTCTACCTTGGCCTTTCCATTTCGAGAAATTACAATTATAATAAAGTTATTATATTTAATTATTTATATAATTTATTAAATAATTAATTAATAAATTAAAACATAATCAGGTAATTAAATTCAATTTTAATTATGACACTCTAGTTAGTATTTATGTAAAGAGATCGATGAAGAAAGCAGATAAAGAGACTTTAGACAAGAGTAAGATCAGTTTTAGCTTTTTAATTTTTTCTTTTAAAATTTTTATATTTTAAGATATAATTATATGGTTTAAATTAATTGTGATGCATGCTTGCCCTCTTCACCTATGAATAAGATTTGATCAAAATAAGTGACGTATATAACATTCCTTCACGAGCTTGACTTTGTTTTAAAATTTTAGCTTAAAGAAATATTGGGCTTAACAAAGTTAACCTCTATAAAAAATAGAACTCTAAGTTAACTTATAAACAAAAAATACACCCTTTATGTACATGATAAAGATATTTTAGGTGATTAAAACTAATGTATGTATATAAATTTCTTTCAACAACTTCTTATAATGGATTTAGGTTTGAATTTCAATTCCAAATAAAAAGTAATGATGAGATATTTTTTTTTGTAATAAAAAAATTAAAAGATAAATAAATTGTTTAATTCTTCAGATCAAAATAAAATATATCGTATCTAATAATCTGAGACAGATAATTGTAAATACGTACATTCAAAATAATTTTTAAAAATAATCACTAAACAGTACTTAAACTCAAAATCTTTTTGTTAAAGTCTAAATAGCTATGGACTTAGCTTGTGAATCTTGGCATTTTGTACTTAAAAGGAAAAAGAAAAACTCATTATCTTAATACTAAAACTATACATAAAACAAAACATTGAACAGTTAACGATCATGCAGCTTAGTGGTACGATGATTCCATATTCTGAAAAATTATCTAAGTTCAAAGCGTAATCTCTTCCCTTAATTAAGTTTTTGTAGATAATAGCGTCGGATTAATCAGTGTAAAATAGGAACTTCAAAAAAAAAAAAAACAAAATTGAACATGGCAAAGTACTAAGGTAATAAGGGTTGCATGGCATTTTCTTTGGGAAAAGCAAACGAGGGCAAATTTGGAAAAAAAAATCAAAGGCGTAAATTGAAAAGATCAACCAAGTTGTAGACAGAGCAACATGAAGATTGAGGAGATAGCACTATTGAGGATTGACTTGTGAGGCGATAGTTAGGTTTATTTCACATGCAAGTACACCAGATCTTTTTCCCTTTGTGGCCACTCGAGGTGATGGGGTGTCTTTCACGAGCATTGTCATTGGAACAGAAAAGCCTATATCTATGACCTTTTCAAACCCTACCTTTACGTCTTTAATGCTCCATACCAAGATTGGATCCCAATTTGATGTTGATGGCAACCTTTCTGATTTCCTGAAGAAAAGGTCTCAACCAGCTGATTCAATCAATGGTTTTGTTTTGAGCGTTGATATACACTTTCATTTTCTTTCACTCTCCATCTTTTTATCATGAGGCAAAATTTGAGTCGAATTTAATTCATCTTTCTTGGATTAGAAAGGAAACATTTACTACGATTCTATAACCATCACATTTCCGAACCAAATCATCAACTTCAGGCAGCCTTCTATTTCTTGCATTTGATTTAATTAGAAGTACTAAGACATGATTGGAAAGGGGAAGGGGAAGAGAAATGCATCATCTACCTCCATGTTTCTGTTGTTTTTTATGTCAATAATTCACTGTTTGCTTGGACAAATTTGAGCAAATGCATGAACGACAATTACTGATAATAATTCTTTCGAACAGGGTAAGTCATGTGCTAGATTCGTGGTAGTGAAACGGTGTTTTCCTGAAATTAGGTATGCAGATCTGTAGACTCTTTGACCTTTAACTCCTTGCATTTACCTTGACTTTTGCTTCTGACTATGTCAAGCTCGATAAACCTAGCTACCCATTTATATGGATGTTTCTCATGTATGCCTAACTTTTATGTTAAAAACCTTAAAAAAGGTTGAGGCTGTAATGGCATTTGGATTTTTCTGCAAAGAAAGTAAAGGATGGAGATGAACACAAAAGTTTAAAAAAAAAAGGTAAACGTATTAAATTATGTACTAAAAGAATTTCTTCTCTAAAGAGACGAAAAAAACAGCACCCAAAAAGAAAAATAATAAGAGAAAAAAATAAAAAAGGAGGAAATGCGTTTTTATAAGACGCGTGGCAGAGAAATAATGATTTTTAAGAAGACAAGTTGACTTTGCTACGTAAATAAATCGAAATAGTAGAATTCAATAAGTAATGAAAGTACGGACATGTGTGGGAAGTGGGGAACCACGCGGAAAGTCAAAACATGAAACTGGTAAAATCAAATGGATTCAGAGTCAATCCGAGGCAACATGTCTGGCAATAATGCTTGGTACGAAATCACTGCTTCATCCTTTCAACCTTTTTCGTGCTTAAGGTCCAAAGTTTGGATTTTGACGATTTAGATAGCATCTAAGAACGTGAGCGTTCGTAAAGCAGCATGTTATTTATAAATGATGGATTTTTATGTAACTTTTTAATGTAATTTTTCACTTATAAAATTGTAATAAAAAAATGAAAAATTACTTCTGTTCACAACGAGGAAAGTCATTTCTTTTCCCTTATCCAGTTAGAAAAAAATCTAAGAACACAATAAATACAAAATGGACGGGAGGGCCTACCAGTCATCGAAGCGTAAATCCAGTAAGTTGGACTGGGATTCAAACTTCCAAGGTAAAAAAATCCGTAAGAAGTCTGGCATGCAGCTATAAATACTACCAGACTAAGGTCTAAGCATAGTAATTCTGATCTCTTCCTTTGGAAACCCCAAACAAAAATCTGAATTCTTTTCTTCTATACCTCTCCTCCTAAAATCTGGGTTTTTCACTTGCTTTACCTCTCAAATTTAAAATTCAACTCAACAATTCTTCATCGTTCAAATATTCATTTCCTTTATCTCTGTTTCAAACCAAGAATCTTATCTTTTCCTTTTCTCTGTTTTCATCATTATTTCACTTTCTTTTGCCTTTTTTTAATTTTGTTCTAATAGGAAAAGGGACAGTTTTTAGCACTCTGTTTCCTCTGTTTTGATTCAGAACAACAAACGAATCAAGGAAAAAATGCAAGAAATCAATCATCCTTTTGGATTCAACAATGCTGCCGATATTGGGTCTTCGCTATCACAGCTTATATTATTAGGAGGCTCAAATACCTTAGATGCAGTCTTCTCTCAGCGCGCACGATCAACGACAACAATATCAACAGACATTACTACCAACTCTGTTTATGAGCCATTAGGCTCTTCAGTCTATCTCCGCCAAAGAGATCTACTTCAAAAGTTCTGCGAAGAGAACAAAGGAAACGCTTCATTTTCACGCTACTCTCTAACGAATCAGCTTCAAAACTGCCAAAACCTTGCATCAAAGAGCAACTACTTGAGTCCTCAAAAGAAGAAGCTCTACAGGGGCGTGAGGCAGAGACACTGGGGCAAATGGGTAGCCGAAATCAGACTTCCACAAAACAGGACGCGAGTCTGGTTAGGCACTTATGAAACAGCTGAAGTTGCAGCTTATGCCTATGATCGTGCCGCGTATAAGCTTAGAGGAGAATATGCAAGGTTGAATTTTCCAAATATGAAGGATCCCAGTACGTTGGGGTTTGGAGATTGTGCTAGGTTGAATGCTCTGAAGAATACAGTGGACGCTAAGATTCAAGCCATTTGTCAAAAGGTGAAAACAGAGAGAGCTAAAAAGAATGCCAAGAAAGGAAACTCTGATCGTCCTGCTGCTTCTCCTGAACCTGAAAAAGAAGTGAAGGTAACCCAATCATGTTCATCGTCTTCATCGTTATCGCCTGCGGTTTTTGGTGACAATATAAGCAACAAGTTGCTGCCATCAACTGTGTCCGAAGATGGTTATTGGAGATGTGAGAATTCACTGTCCTCTGTTTCCAATGATCATCCAATGATGTTGGCAGTGGAACCACAATTTGAGGACTGTTTGCTCGCGAAAATGCCATCTTTTGATTATGAATTGATATGGGAGATTCTTGCAAATTAGGATCACAACATTCTCATTCATTTTTCTCTAAATGAAAAATTGCAGCATACAGCTGTTAAAAAATCGAGAGAGATTTCTCCTCTCTTTTTGGTTTGTAGTGTCAATGGTAGTTTTATTGGGGGATCTTGTATCAATGATGTCGTTTTATTTGATGTTGTTTTGTTAGATTGGCTTTTTGATTTTGTACGAAAGGATTATTTAAGCGTTAAGAATGTTTTTTTTTTTCTGATAGTTGAAATTCTACTTACACTAGACAAAGTCACAAAGGCGTTATAATTGAATTGAAATTAGGCATTTAGAATCAAGTTTAAACTTATATAATTATTTTTTTTAAAAAATAACATTTAATCAATTGGGATTTAAATTTTAATATATTTAATTTTATTATTTTTAAGCTGCTATCTTTTATAAAAATATTTTAAAAAATTAATTTCCTTATTTCTTAACATGTCTGTCTCCACAAGCAGAGCAGATATCTAAATTTACTGCTAGTATTTCATTATCATGACAGGGTTTTAGATCAACCAGCTGACTTTGAGCGAACGTCGAACAAAATTTATAGGGGAAATCAAGTAAAAGCCTCGATTTGGTTCGGCCCCAACCTAATGGAAAATAAAGAGTTGGAAGAGAAGGGCAAAAGCAATACATGTGCTTTACAAATTGCAAATACTACAGTAATAATAAAAAAAAAAACACAAACACGTACGCACAAGTTAAAAAGATTTCATATCACTCCTTATCGCTGGAACAGCCATGTCTCGTTAGAAGCAAACTTTCTTGATATATGACTTCTGACAACGATTAAGAGTATCATTGGACGATGTTTGGAATATCAGAGAAACCAGAAGCTAACATAAAGCAGACAAGGAAGACAATACAAATTCATGAAGGGATTGAAATAAATTTATATTTACAAGGGTAGTTAAGTTGCAGTCATAGGTGGGATCATTGTAAAAATATAACTTCATATCGAGGACAAGACAACAGAAAATATCAAAACATTAGTCATCAACAACATATATGGTACATCACAATCAAAGACGACCAGATCCTTGGATGATATCATTTAGGAAACACTACCAACAGAGGGTGTTCTTGGATTGCTGCAGCTTTGCATTGCAACAACTTTCTATCTCCTCCTTGCAGGATTTTAGCAGAGGCTGTAAAAACGATGATCAGAAACATGGTTCTATCATCAGCTATGGGTTCGAATCTAAGAGAAATTCTAGAGAATGTTTGCTACCCTGAAATTTTCTTGTCTTTCCTGACCGATAAGGAAAAAAAAAAAATTGGGTCAAAAGAAAATGCCATTTTGGAGTTTTATCAACAATTTTCTTGTGTAGGCGGGGATCCGGTATTTTCTGAATCCTTGTGTAAGGAATTACAAAAGAAATTCTTTCAGCAAAGATGTGAATTAGGAAGGATTGGTCGACGAAATATGAACCAAGTGAGGTTCTATCCCATTCTGCTATCAACCAAAGGCAATAATATCAGAAATACAGATATACCAATTTCAGGTGGCATTATAGCTTAATAGGCCATGTTTAAGTCATGTGCAAGAAATGTGACATACAGTAGCACATCCTAACAAGTATGTTGACCAATCACATAAGTTTGTGACCCTATTTATCCTTCAATTCTTTCCTTACAAGATCAAACCTGAATGAAAGATGATTTTTGTATGTCAAAGATATCAGAGAAGGAAATTGAAAATTGGAACATGTTTTTGCAAGTGCAATTTCTTTCTTGAGAAAGTCGGTGACTTCCCCTTTCCTTGTCTTTTTCAATTTTTTCCCTCAAGATCCAAACTGCAATCTTCTAGTTTTTGCAAATGGCTAACTAAAAGTCAAGGACAATGGACCTAACCATCATAAGAATAAATAATATTGCATAAAATAAACATACCACTCTCAGAATCTTGTCTTATTCCTCGTTTAGTTCTTCCAAAAGCTGCCACGTAAATAGAATCAAAAGAATTTATAGGCAGACCTCTCTACGAAGGGCCAACAGCTCATGCAACACAGTGTACACATGAAAAAGAACTACATAGCTAGAATTCATAATTTAGGTTGAAATACAATATAATTCTTTTTCTTGGTTGAAGTTCTCACAAACTATTAAAATTGAAATTGGACATTTTGAAAAGCAAAATCTCAGACTGTCATACATAAATAAGAAAATTGAAAGTTGAGAGCATGCATACTGGGATAGGGTTGGCACTGTAGTTGGATCAAATTCATCACAATTGTTTGGGTCAATCGGAACACAAACACGACCTAGAGGAAAACAAGAAAGTTAAAAAACACTTGAGACCACTAAAATTCATGCAAGGGGTGATCGAATGAAGTTTCATCTCTCCTACATTTCTAGAGAATCAGAACAGGAGGATAGTCCCTATCATGAGGTATTTAGCTGTATGTACAGATCCAAATAGCAATTAAGTGAAGGAAAGAAATCCAATAACAGCACATATTCAAGGCTTCATAGCATAAACACAGCTACTGATAATACTTCTGGTTTTGGAAGCATTCCATGGTAGTGCTTTAGCTTTTAGGTTTAAATGTCTTGGTTCTTAAAACAGAATTTACATCACAACTTTAGGAGCCAAACCTATGATTTCTGGTCAATCTTCACATTGATAAAAACTGATGTCTAAACAGATTTTCCAAAACTAGTTTTTGGACTTACACAGAATGGTGCCTTCAATAAATGGTTAATGTGCTTTGAAACCTCATATATATACAAGTAGACGCATGTGACGGGTTATGCATAGATATTTTTATACATAAAAACTTCTTGCTATCATGAAAGTAATTTATATATAGTGGTGTATGAAATGGAGGTGAATGTACTTCTAAAATCATTATCTATATTAGTTTAAAGAGAAAAGAATAAATGAACTCAAAAACAAAATAAAACAAAACCAAAAGGAGTAATAGTGTGTATCAAGCCTAGGGTAAGTAAAGGAAAAGAAGATCTCTTCAACACATCTCCTTAGTCCTTGTGTCTGGAAAAGGTGAATCATGCAAAATAATTAAAAAAATGAAAAATAAAGTAAAATGTACATGAGAAAAATTCTCCTATAAGTAAAACAGAGGCCACCTGTGTCAAACATACATTTGATGAATGTGTCTCTAACAACTTAGAAGTCCAAGAAAGCAATCAAATAGTAATTGAATTTTGAGAGCAAGGATTAATAACTTGGTCCAGCTCATTATTTATTGCTGATTTTCTTGGAAATGCACTTTGATTGTGCAGGATAAAATGAAAATGTTGACGGCTGGATAATCCAGTTGCTAACACATGTAAAACTGATTGTAAGTAGGGCCAGCAGTGGTGGACTCACCCCTTTTATTGTAAACACTTTAACATATCATGGAACTCTCACTCTATGATCTGTTTTATGGAGCTTTATTATCCGAGTCTCAAAATTCTATTAGCTGTTTGATGGCCGTACTCAATTTATGATGGCAATTATATCTTTTGCACATAGCAAACAGATTCCAACTCAATATATTTTAGCGTCACTATTAGAGTAATTAATCTAAAACAAATTCAAATCATATGACCAAAAAAGTGCATTGAGTGTTCAAACATTTGAGTATCTCTATTAGACTAATTAATCTACAAACAAATTCAAACCATACAACTCAAAAAGTGCATTAAGTATTCAATTTCTATGGCACCTATTCAAACAGAGTGGCCTATGTGGTTCATGTCAGACACACTAAACAGAGGTTTCCACTGCCCATGATGTATTTAACCCCTAAAGTGTGAGCATTCCAATTCATACCTTTCGTTTACCCGATGGCTGTATATATTTTAGTTGCTCCCATCTAACAACATTAATTTCATCTTGACATGGAAGATCACTTATTCTCCTGCCACCTCCCCGAAAGCTCAGAAGCAACAGCTGCAAAGATAGCACGTCCATACTCCATACATGAGCATCTGCTAAGGTAAATGACAGAGCTATCCACTGAAGAGACTATAAATTTTACTTGCATCAGGAATCATTTCTAGGATCTTCTCATATCTCTCCTCAGATGAAGGTAAATTTTGGTTTGAAAGTAGTTTAGCCTCAAAAAAACCCTTCAGAACTTCAGTATAGGATCTTGTGCAAAGTCAGAATATGTCTTAAGTGGATGAAACAGTAGGTCCAGAATAAGGAAATTAAAAATGATATACAGTATCACTTAAGCCAGGAAAGAATGAAGAACAGGACGTGGTAAAGATATCTTTTTGTTACTATTTTCATTTCCCTGAACAAAGTAAAAAGTCATTGGCCAAACAAAAACAAAGGACAAAGTCAACGGTTTCTTGGTATTAAAAAACTAGCAAAACCCAGCTGTATTTCAGAGCACTAGTTAAACACCTTGTATCCAAGGAAATAATCAACAATGGCTTCCCTCTGTTCATTAGTCAACCTGCAGAAGTGATGACAGTAACGTTAAAATCCTCATGTAACAATGCAGGTAAGGAAATAATAGACATTATGTGATCATTTTAACTGTTTACTGCATTAACTTCTGGCCTTTCTATCACAAACCAGCAGTGCACACCACATCAACCACTATATACCCATAAAATGTGATTAAAGGCAAAGTCATGAGCATTATTAGATGTTAATTGATAATGTAAGAAGACATATACATGTCATGTGAGCTCAAGAAAACAAAAAGTGCCTACATTGTAATGCAAGCATGTTAAGTAGGACAGCTAAGGACTCAAAGTTCCAATTACAATAGTCTGGGATCTAGGCAGCTAAGGACTCAAAGCATGATTAACAAACTAATATAAAGTATTTTACCTCGGAGAGCAGTATCAATCACTTTAATTGCAACTGTCATTAAAGGCCAGCATTCCAAGCAAACATCAGCTCCTGTGCAGCAATATCTAACATAGTCATAATCTGTTATATCCTGGGACAAGAAAATACATAACTCCAACAAGGGAAACAACATGGCCGATACAGACTGTGTACTCAGTTTGCAAAGTAGACTAAGATGCTTAGTTTTCTAGAAGTCCAGTATCTTACAATATCAAAAACCAGTTTCCTCTCAACTGGAGTGAAAACATTGTCTCCAATTTGTGCATACAAATGCCTCTTAGCAGGCTATATTGCAGACAATACATCAATAACTAACGAAATAGAAAACATTTATATTTCAACAGAAAGTCAGGATAAATATCAGCAGTTTTAACTCATAGCTCAAAAAATTGATCCAAAGCCTGCATAATAAGAAGAAAATGGTACGAAATCTTACATCAACACTGTAGACGGGCCCAATATCTATCTTGAACGGACACTTTTCTTATATGGAAATTTTCAGTTCAGAATCACTGTTGAAAGACTGGAATCAAATATAAATGTCATTTTCTAGCGTGAAAGAAAAGTCCCTTCTTCCAAAGTAAGACTTGTCAGTTGTCACAAGCAGGATGCTTGCCATCTGCAGATAAAGCAAACACATATACATAGATACATAAAAAAACACGAAAGCATAGAAACAAACGCGCTTGCATATGCAAGAAAAGAAAGAAGAGATTTGGATTACCCTTTCCATAAGACATCCACTTAAAAGATATCATCATGAGAAAATAACTTTCCTGCGAGAAAATTAGTTTTAAATTCAAATCATAACCGCTAGAATAAAAGAAAAACTCCATCATTCAAGCAATATATTTCCTTTAAAAAACTATCAAAGAGAAAAATGAGAATTCTTACGATACTAGATTCTGAGATAGTTAAAGTTGAATCCATCAGGGACGGCGTTTGCTTGCTCAGGTCCATCAATTACCATGCCATCTCTTCCGTTTTCAGCTTCCTCTTTTGTCATCTTTGCTTCAAAATCTTTCAACTTGAACCCTAACTTTTCGCTGAATAGCAGAGAGTAGGATGGCGGGAAAGAAAAGAGGATTAGGGCAAACGTGTAGATCATTTGGGGGAAAATTTGGGCCTAAAGATTTGGCTATTAAACAAATTCAGCCCAAGCACAAATCTTGAGTACGCAACCGTTTTAACATTCAGTACGTCCGTCCAAAGTCCTTAGACCTATCAAAACTCAGCCTGGGCAGCAAAACCAAAATTCCTGTCGCTACTCGCTCATCACCATGGAAAGTACGAATAAACAATAGTACCCAAATTTCTTCATTTATTAAAAAAAAAAAAAAACACGCCGATTCTTTTTCTTTTTCCCGATTACTAATTTAATAATTAATAATTACAGGCAATGAGATAGAAAGAAGCACTCTGGACCTTTCGCTACTGGACCTGGCATATGGCGTTGCGTTTCGGACCTTTCTAGGGCTTCCCTATAACAGTCGTCGAACCCGCTAATCCCCCCCCCCCCGGTTGGCTTTTTCACCGGTTTTTCATTCTCTTCCCCTATTTTCTTAAGGTTACCTCGATGCGTCATATGATTATATCAATGAATAATTTAGTCAAGATAGAAAGGACTTATTTAGAGATACCAAAAACGACGTTAAGAAAATCAGCAGCTCTTCGTTGTTAAACAATAAAGTTCCAGAACATCTCGTATTTTTTTTTTTTTTAAAATTTTATAATTTCAATAGTATTTACTTTTTTAATATAATCGATTGTGTTTGTATCGGTGTTAGATTCGTACATATGTCTAGGAGTCTTTTTTTGTTTAATTCTGTAAATTTTCTCTTTAGACGCCTATTATAAGTAGCTTAGCTTGATTTCCCGGTGACTTTCTATTATTGGAAATTTTATTATCCTTTCCTTTATTGTTTTCATTGCATGTGTTATGAATATATGAGGAGATCGAAATTAAAGTAGGGATTGATTAGAGTTGTGAAGTTATAACTGAAACTTTAAGCTAGATTATTGGCTCGTTTGAAATGTAATCTGATTTTAAACATTTTGTGAATCAATAGAAGTTATTGGCAATCTACGTCGGGCCATTCAAACACGACCTTCAGCTTTTTGTAGCGTGTGATTTTAAGAGGTGCAATGTAAAAGATTTACAACTTTTGATTGAGGATTGATTAGTAGAAGTTACCTGTAAAATTGTTGTTTTCTTGTGTAATTACTAAGTATTTGCTTTGTTTAAATAGAAATGGAACAGAAGATTTTCTTTAAACTTTCATTTCACTCGAGTGTGGAAAGGATAGCTAGGGGTTCTTATGTCTCATCTTCAAATACCGATAAACTTCCCATTGAATGAGTTTAATTTGATGTCACATACTACTACTGGAACGTCGTGTAGTTACAAAAAAAATTATTTTCAGATTAAGCTTCAGGTTTTGTTTGCTTTGATTGAAGGCAAACTTGGCAGTGTTTTCTGCCTTAATGAATGATTATTGGTTTTTGGTCAATCAGGTTTGGTCTTTGGTGAGGAGATTTGATCAACCGCAGAAGTACAAACCATTTGTTAGCAGGTGTGTTGTGCAGGGTGACCTTCAGATTGGAAGCGTTAGAGAAGTTAATGTTAAGTCAGGTCTGCCAGCCACAACTAGCACTGAAAGGTTAGAGTATCTAGACGATGATGAGCATATTTTGAGCATGACGATTGTTGGAGGAGATCACAGGTTGAAGGTATGAATTTTCTGCTTGGTTTAATTAGTTACACATCACACATGTAACTTTAAATGCATGCCCATTGAATTCGAGTAAATTTTTAGTGTTTAACGTATAATCTTGACTGAAATATAAGGATTCATCTCAAAGTAACTTTTTTTGTTCTCTTATCATATGATATTTTTCTGTTAGATTATGTAATGCATAAATTACCTGGAAAAGTAATAAGGTTTTGGATATGGTCACTTGCAACTTCCAAGGTGGAGGACTGAATGTGCTAACTTTTGTTGCCAGTCATTAGGATAAGACTCTGTGGATTGAGCATGAATTGTCAAAATCATTGTTTAAATGGTCAAATCTATTAAGTCTTTTAGAAGATTTTTTCATGTTTGAGATGGAACGTAGCTTTACAAAACTGGAAATAGGAGTTATGAAACTAGAAGGATATATATATATCCTACAAATTGACTTGTGAAATCTGTCTGCTGAATTTGGCCATTGGCATGAATGTTCTTTATGACTGCACGCTGTCTAGGGCAATTTATATGCCTTATGTCAATGTGGCCTCTTCCTCTATCCAATTATTTATTTTTGTTGTGCTACTGGCACATTTGTTAGCGGATTTCCCTTTTTTCCTTTTTTTCTTTTTTTTGCATGTAATGGATATGTTATAATAGAATATTTTTAGTTGATACGCATAAGTGGGCCAGTAATGTTGTTTATCATGTTGTTGAAGATGTGATGGTTTTCAGTTCTGAGACATATTATCCCGCCTCCTTTTGTTTTAATATTTGAATTTATGTGAATGCTATTGCACTAGTTCTGCATTGACCCCCCTTATCGGGTTGAATTTTTATTTTTATAATATGTCCTGTACTTTTATGGATCTAATTTGCTGAAACTGCAAAATTGTCGATATGTTATGCAAATTGGCAGAACTACTCGTCCATTGTTACAGTCCATCCTGAGGTCACTGATGGCAGACCAGGAACATTGGTGATTGAATCATTTGTGGTGGATGTACCAGATGGGAACACCAAGGATGAAACATGCTACTTTGTTGAGGCACTGATCAAGTGCAACCTCAAGTCATTGGCTGATGTTTCAGAACGTTTGGCTGTTCAGGATCGGACCAAGCCAATTGAAAGAATGTGAATAATCTGGGTCCCTGTTATCAGCATTAAAGTTCTTGTTTTGGGTGATAAGTGGGATACTCTTGTTATTGGAAGATGAGTATACAGTTTAGGCTTCCTGCAGGCAGAGTCAACTTCTCTTTCCTTATACTTTATGCTTCTTCTTTTTACTAGAACATGATATTTAGGTGTCTTGTGTTGATAGTAGCTGACAATTAATCTCATCTGCGGCATACAGATTTCCCATATGAAGAAACAAATAAAAAATTTCTCTGTGGTTTTTTCTATGTTGAACATGGGGTGTTGTATTGGTATTTGGTTGTAAATATCTGTGCACGATAGAAATTTTATGTTCATATCTTTAGTTTTGCATGTTCCAGTTGCAGAAAAGCCATTCACTGTTTGGTGGATATATGGTATTGGTATGTTATGTTGTTTCATGATGTGAATTTACTCATCTAGGAAGGTATTTGTACTAATTGGAAGAGTGGTCAGCGCTTCCCAATTGCCAAAACTCCAGATTTGGATCCTCCTCTGTCTAATTGGTAAGAGGTTTTAGCAAGCACGAGAGGATCCAAATCGTTTTGTTTTAGTTTTTTTTTTAATGAAATGAAACTACAGCTAAGGAAAAAACCCCATGATGAGTTTTTCTTGATGTAGGATTTCAAGCTTTTTGGAGTGTCGCATTCAGTTCTAGAGGCAGGTTCTGCCCAATGTTGCGGTTGCCCATTAAATGCAAGGAACGCTCCTGTTATCCAATAAATGATGTATGGCCTGTATTTCATGAGAATTAAACCAGCCTCTCCGATTACTCTGTTCCTGTAAAAAAAAAAAACGAGAAAATTTGCAGCAACTGTTAGATTTTTTTGGTGTTCAAATCTTTTTTTTTCCAGGTCAGATTTATTCTAATTAGGTGGTGCTAAAGAATGATCCAATTTTCATGATTCAAGAAAGAGGGTGCGTCAAAGTATTCAATTCAATAATTAATGCATGCTATATTTTTTTGGGTTGGTTACGAGAAAAAAAGGAGGCCACGTAAACACCAGCACCATTATATCCCTAGAAAGGAGGTGTGATTTCAATAATTTAGAAGGCGAAAATAGCAGTGTACCGTTTGGACTATCATCAAAAGGCAAAAAAGAAAAGACAAGCTATGAGAACAATGTCGAACCACATATAATAAACCATTTTAGAGGCAGTGGAGAATCTGATGAGAAAAGAACTTCAACTCCTCCATAGATAAAGGATAATCTCCAAAATCTGTTGGCTTTTATTATTTGAGGTGCCCATTTCTTATCTTAGCTTTAGCCTTTATGTAAAGCTGTGATTGAGAGCCAGAGGGCCAAGGATTCCATAAATCAAAATTAAAGTAACAACAATAGGATAAGTGATGTGGCATTCCGAAAGTTAACGCTGCTGCCTTATTTCATTATCCACTAGTGAGCGAACCTGATTTCGTTTGGCGTATTAAATTAATTTTTAATATTTTATTTATTAAAAATAATTTATTTTAAATTTAGTAAAGAAATTTAATATAAAATTAAATATAAAATATTTTTTTGTTATAATAAAAATAAAAGTAGTCAATTTCAGAGAAAATATACAACTGAATAATTTATTCATAGTTAGGATATATAATTATTCGAAAAGTATGATATGTTATTATAGCAAATAAGTAATAGTTGCTGATCTTCAAGTGATTATGAATGATGAATTTTTTTTCATCCTTTTGAGAATGATTTGTTTCTGCTATTGTATTAAATGGTCCAAGATTTATCTTCTTGAAAAACTAACAAAGTGATAGAAGAATTTCTATTTGATAGATGTTTTGTGGAAACTCCTGGGAATATGTCGTAGAAATAATGTAATGAGAAATTTTTAATAGGTGTTTTGAATGTATGTTTTGTTATGTAATATTGTTGTAGTATGTGCATGATTGTTTACCAAGATGGGACGACCATTGATGTTTGCATTGGTCATCAAGCAATGAAAAGTAAGATTGTTAGTCATCATCTTCATATTCTGCATGGTTAAATTGAGTGTTGTAACTTGAAATATAAACTATAGTAATTGTAATTTATATAAATTGAAATGGAACATAACATTGGTGAAATGAAGCTTTTACTTTATTTTTGTTACAGGGCACTTGTTGGTATAGTATTGGGTGATTGAGGATACAGGTAAAAGATAGGATATTCTAATATGCGAATTGATGTGCAGTAACAAATTCATGCCATCCATTTTGAAGGTATATTTTGCAATTGATTTTTGTCAATTCCATCTTGAATGTATTTGGGAGAGAACCCTTTATGTGGATGGTTCTTGGGCTTTCTAGTGTTGATATGGGTTGTTGAGTAAAGTTTTTTAAAAATTCCTGTAATTATATATGATTTTGATAGAGTAATGAAAAATTATAATTGATTATAAATAAAATAGATAAAGTAATGAGAAAATAGCTAAGAAATAAATGTATGAATAAAATAAAAGTTTAATGCACATGGTGTTAATACTATAATCAAACATTTAAAGTTGTAAAGGGTTCTTTAATTAATTTTCTTTAATTAGGTGATATATAGTTAATAACTAAGTGCAGATTTTTAACAGTGTATTTATAAATAGAAGAAATTGTATGATAAATTTGAGTTTAGTTTGAGCATAAGCTGGATGCTAATTTCAGCATAATGTGGATCATGCTAAATATTATTATAACAGTGTGTTACTTTTAAAGAAGAGAAGACAAAAAGGAATGGTGAAACAATATTTAATTTCAAGCTCTGTGCATGTTTCCTTAAAATCATATTTGCAATGACAAAAAATGCATAAATTACATATATCATGACAAATGTAATGGCATGTCAAACACTTATCTTACCAATTATCAATATCATTGTAAGTGACATTAATATAAAGTGAAAGAAACAGATATCCCTAAGAAAGCATGTTTTATCAATTTGGATTTCTTTCTTTATTACAGAAAAAGAGACAGTCTCTACAATAACAGATGTGAGAAAAATGGCATGTGTATGTGTAGTTTGATCATAAGCTGGATCTTAATATCAGTATAATGTGGATCTTATTTTAATGATTATAATTATGGTCAAGGATTTGTTGTTGTGGTTGTATATTTTTTAGGTTTGTTTGTTTTCTTCTGTAGATTTTAAGATATGAGCACTTCGTTATGGTTCTAAATTAGTTTGTTTTAAACTAAAATAGATTTTGATTCTATCATAAGTTGTATCCTAGTTTGAATATAGTTTGAAAACCTAAATCAAATGTAAATAAGGAACATAAAAGAATGAATTATTTATGATTTAAAGAAATAATGTAGTATTGAAAAAGATTTTATCGTTATGTCTTGAATGGTGTCCTCATGGGTTAAAAACTTTAGGAATTATGGTGGTTACTGCAAGTTCACAGTGTTTTGTGTCAAAGAGGAAGTTTGTGCTACCATAGTATTTTGATAAAAGATCAGTTGTGATAGGAAAATTTAGAACGATTGTTGATGTTTGTGAGGTTTTTATGAGTTAGTATATAGGCTTTTGTGGTTAAGAAAATTTTGGAAATTATGTTAGTTGTTAGATGGTCCATGGTTTGATATTGTTAAGGGTTTGTGTATATGGGTTGTGGTTGTGTAATAGATAGTTTGAAATTTTGATATAAAAATTGTAATATTTAAAATCTTTTTAAAAAATGTCACATAATAATTTATAATGTGTTGTATTTAATTATTATGTATATGTTGTTTTAGAAAAATGTCTTATTTTTTTATGGATATTTTATGTCATTTAAGAATTTTTTTAAAAGAAATATTATCTTTTATATAAAGAGTGGTTATTTTGGTAAGGTTTTAAAAGATTTTATTCTGTAAGTGGTTAAAATATAATTTTAAGAGAAGTGAAAATTTTTTTTATTATTATAGAGTGATAATTTTTTTGATAAAAAAAGTTATAATTATAGTATGAGTATGTGTTAATGAAACAAATAATTAAAAAGAATGACCTAATAAAATTTTAATTTGAATAAAGAGTAAAGGAAGAAAAAGAAGAGGATGTGGTATTTCTTTCTTATTAGTAGATGTAATTGTATGGACAATAACAAATTCATATATCTCTAATACATAAAGGAAAACAATCATTACAATAATAAACGTAACAAAAATGGCACCACTCAACATACTATTAAGATCCACTGTAAGGGTATATGTAGTTTGACCTTAAGCTGGATCCTAATTTCAGTATATCATGGATCCTATTTTAGTGACTATTATAAAAAAGTAGTATTTCATTTTTACATATAGTTTTTAAAATCCTCTTCACTATTTGTAAAAGATGTTCTTTGCAATTGTTATATGTTAACAAAAATAAGATGTTTTGTGTAGTGAACTAAGCCTTATAAGTTTTGTCAACAAAAATAGAACATTAAATCGATACTAACATGAGTTATTGATCAACCGATGCGGTAAATAAAAACACGAAACTTGTTCACTTGAGTCTTTTAAAATATGCATTGATCTCCGAGATTTAGACCATTATCAATTACGAAGTGATGCCACCTACCTAAGAAGCTTTTGTTTTTTTGGGTGTAAATGTATTTAACAATCCAATCTATTTGTTGTTGATTGATGATGCCTTCAATATTTTGTGTAGATATTTTTGCTTCTTTTTTTGGAATTGAAAATGTTAATTTCATTAGATGATGGGCTAGAAACTGTTTAACAAATGGTGCAAGAATATGCTATATGAACAATAAAAATAGTTTTGATTAGAAGTATAATAAAAATTGTTCAATTAGAAATTTGACATTGAGATAAACAATCAAAAAATAATAAAATAGATAAGAAATATGTATCATAGATCATTGGTAGTTTAAATATTACTTTTATGATAAAGTTATTGTGATTAGATTATTATATTAATTAGAAGTTATTTCAAGTAATGAAACTTGATTTTTGGAACTTACTCGTATTCAAGGAGTAAATGAAATGTTGTTATGATAAAACAGATTTTGATAATAAAAGTTTATAATCTCATTATAAAATGTCAGGATTCAATAGTCAAATTCTTATCATGAAGCATAGATAATTCATACTTAGATAGAAACATATTTAATCAGTTTAGAGGTCGTATGTGTTAGCATATGTAATTCATACTTGGATAGAAACATATCATGTCTAACAATATAGCCAACAACAGAGAGAATATTCATGTGTATTGGGACAAACACGTATAGTAAACAATTGAAAGAATATTTTATGTAAAGTGAAGTAAATCAAAACATATTAAAGTAGATACTGAAAAAACTGAAACAACCATAAAAAAAAATAAAATAAAAAAATGGATTTAATAGATTGTAAATTGAAGAAGAAATTAAGAATGTATATAATATGAAAAAATAATAGATAAAGAGCAAAATAATTTATAATTAAATTGTTATAAGAGATTTTGTTTACCAAAATGTAAGATATTCAGACGTTGGTTTCACTTATTGTGTATTGAAAAAGCGACAGATCATTGTCTGAATCAAAATCTAAACTTGAATTTTCAATTTTGATGATTTCAAGACGTTATTGTTGTTAATTCTATTGTTTTTACCTATAGGAATAAATATTGTGTATTTAATTTCTTAGTTAAGATATATTTTATATACATAAATAAAATGTTACCTTTCTTGATTTAGACATCATCAATTGTCATCAAAGTAGCACTTCTTTTATAAAAGTAGACATAGAAAATAAGATCATGGTTTATCTTAAACATGAGAAAATTTCTAAATTCAGCATTGTTAGCATTAAAAAATTATCGCCATCCATTACGAAAGTAGATAATGTTGTTGATTTGAACCATTATCACTTTAAATGTAGTTGGAATAAAACCTCTAAGATAGGTTGTTTTGGGTATTTGAAAATCTTTTATGTAACGGTTGACGAATTTTTTTGGCAAACATTGAAAGTTTAAATTCAATTGATCATATCAGTAAAAAAATCTGGTTAAACAGAATATATAAAAATCTTATAATTTGAGTTAATAAAGCTTAAGGGTAATATAACTTTAATATGAATAGTCAATAGTAAAAAATTGATTTGAAAAAAATTACTACCAATTTCAATGTTAAAGTTGATTAATCCAGTTGTGGTTTAATAACATAAAATAAAAAATATTAGAATTGTTAAGTTGTAATGAGATAAAATTTTTTGTTTGATTTGGGTGCAAAAATTAGTTCAAACTTTCAAGTAATTATAGGAACCTAAATTGCTTGTAGATTTAATATAGAAAATAAAAAAGTAAAAAAAATAAAATTTATAAGTAAATGAAATTGATAGAGCAGATTACTTATTAAAGTTTTCTCTTCATACGTTAAAGAAGAAAAAAATAATTAAGCAAGAACATGCAAAGTGGGTTAGCCATAAAATGATTAAACTCTGTTTTTGTATGATAAAAAAAAGGATTTCAAAATTTTGTGTGTAAAATTGATCTAGAAATAAAGAAAGAAAAATATATTTTCTAGGGTTATGACATAAAACTTTTTTTTTTTTTAAAGAAATGAGATGAAAGAGGTTTAGAAACAGATATTTTTAATTTTTATGTGCATTTTTTCATTTTTAAAAGAAAATTTTATTACTAAGAACAGAAGAAAAAAATTGTTTCCTTCTATAAACTAAAAACAAAAGAGATCAATTACCCTTCTTTATTCTTACTTTGAAAGATTGAAAACTAAAAACAAAAGAGAAAAGATTGTGTTATTAGAACATTTATATAATCTGTAAGTGGCTATTGTTTGTATATTTAAAGAAAGTTGGAGACTTTGATAGATATTTACCACGTGATTGTGAAAGAAAATTCCTTTCACCATGACTTTGAAAAATTCTAGTATAGTATTTCCTCAAGGAGAAGCATCTTGATTTGTATGTTCCGCGGTTGGAACATGTGGCTTGCGGCTTGGCTTGATTGGAGCAAGGATTGAGACATGGGTTGAAGAGGTAGGTTGCGCTCAGGTTGGGTCACATGTTGGAAAACATGCGAATCCTAAGTTTCTTAAATACCCAAAATGATGTTGTTTAATAGCAATATAAAAGATCAAATTCTCTTTTTTTCTCATCGTATTTTCTTTTTCTTTCTCTCTTATCTTATTTTTTCTCTCCCTCTTTCTCTAAAACCTGAAGAATTTTAGTTGAATCTTCATTAGATTTTAAAAATTTACGTTAAAATCTAGGTTGGTTCGTTAAAAAGTCATCGAAAGCTTCACTAGTTTTTGGAAATTTGATGTTGAAAACTAAAACGCTTGTTAGAATATGGAAATCTCGTTAGAAAGTCATCAAAATCTTCAAATGTCATAGAAAAATCAATCGAAAACTAGAAATTTTCTAAAAAATTTTCAGAAAAAAACCTTTTTAAACCCAAAAATCTCCCAACAAATTTTTGATTGCTTTTGTGGGTGTTTTTCCTCTATGCTTTTCTATGTGTTTCTATGTGTCTCGATTATGGTCTGTATTTATAGGGTTCTAATCCAAAAAACCTTAATCCAAAAGGTTTTCAATTCCCTTTTAAATTATAACTTCAAGTTCAACCCAAACTTTTTAATTTAGACAAATAATTTCACACAAACCAAACCACTTGCTTTTTCTTTTTTTATTGTTTTTATATATATTTTTATTTTTTAATTAACAAAAGCAAATTAAAACCACAGACATATTGGGGTCTCTATAAATCATATAAGTAATTGCATGAATAATTTACATGGAAAAAGTTACAAAGAAAAGAAAAATTAACACATTACAATGTTAATGACAATTAAAAAATTTACAAACTAACTTGCCATAATAACACCAAAGTGCTTGTTCTTGGTTAAATCGTCCATAAAATATCATAACTTAATCTTGAAAGCATGCGACACAATATCAAAACCATCATCAGGTCACTGACTTGGAATAAAACCTAATGCTTCTTGAATTTTTGCCATCAAGCATTGCATGTGAATGCTATGAACAAATCAGGATAACCAAAAAACTGACAAATTACCATTGTATCTTGGTAGTTCTGAAATAAAAATTGAAAACCAATTGTAAAACTTAATGTAGAATCACTTTTTTACTAATAGAATTACCTTGAAGCTCACATTTTACAACTGAATCTCTTACATCTTTGTATATTTTAGACCTAATAGTTTTTTTATTATCTTTTACAGACTAAAAGCACATTTCCTTTACACTTGCATAAGCATCAACAACAAAGTGCAGGAACAATCTTTCACCTCATTATAAAGTATCATCAGAACTCAATCTAATTTGAAGAATAACTGCATAATACTTATGCATTGTTAAGTTATTTCATGTGCTTCACTCATTTTATAGATTTAACATACTTAATATCAAGATGATGATCGTCTTCATCATAAAAATATAATAAAGGATATTGTAAAGCCATAAAGAAAGATAGATGTCACTTATTCTCTTTAAATCATCATATCTGTGATCGATAATTATATCTAGATTCCTATCATATTCACTCATATTTCCAACAATTAATGCAACAACTTCACTACTAGTTAAAGGAATATAAGTTCTATTTCTATATTTCCTTGCACTAATTAACATTAACCTTTTAAGAAAGTAGTTGGAATCATTAAATCTATTTTTAGTTGATCCAAAGACTTTGACAATTTCATTGTTTGCATCTAACATTGCAACTAAACAATCGACAATAGTTGAATCAATTCGTGAAGCTTCATAAAAATTTTGAAAGATAGACATCCTATTTGAAATCTCATTCTCAGTATCGTATATGTACATATGAGCAAACTTAAAATTTTGACCAAGATGATGAAGTAAAGACCTATTCTATGATGATTCTATCCATAAATCTTAAAAACATAACGTCTTACTATGTTATTGACATTACCATCAATCTTACATCCTGTTGAAGTAAATTAGAACATTGAATTATATACTCTAATATTTTCTCTAAAATTAGAACTCTGATGCCTTCCATTATAACTAAGCAATTAATCCAAATATTATAGAGTCTTCCTAAAAGAAGGCAATTGAATAATCTCTTCTTGACAACAAAGTATAAATGTAGGATTATTTTGAGATACTAACCCTATCTTCTTACCACGTAATAGCATTACAAAATAGACAAATATATTTCAGACTACCAAAGTTAAAAGATTCAAAACACATTCTTTAACAAAAGGAAAAACATTTAAGTGTTAGACAATCAAAGAAAATAACAACTAAACGAAAAACAAAAAAAAAAAATACACAAAAGAAACAGAACTTACTTAAATGGTTAGGTTACCTTATCTTCTCATGAAACACATTTGATTGATATTTTTACTATAAATAAAGATCTATACAATGATGAAAAGAATTCGCTACAATCAAAGCTAAATTCTGAACACATCCAAAAGAGCTTACAAAAACATCCAAGTCCAATTTAAGCTTCTTTTTTTTTTTTACATATGAACAACTGAATCTTTTATAACAGCATATTTACATGTTTTGACTCCAATGATTTGTACTTCCCTATTATCATCAATAGAAGAATGCAAAAATATATAAGATTGATGGCCACCTCTTTCACTATCAAAACCAATTCATGTTCGAGCACATATGTTATGAAACATGTTAAATCAGAACCTAAAAGTAAAGCTCTTCTCTTAACATCATCACCAAATGGATTATCTCCATCTCCATTAGCATTAGTGGAACTTCTTCTTCTTCTAACTTAAGAAAAATATCTACCATGTTCACTCTCATCAACTTCAAAAAAAGATAAACTACCTATATGAATACCTTGCTCTCTTCTCAATCTTGCATAATGCAACCTTTCTATTATTCTAATTTTATTCTCTCTTATGGTACTAATAAAATTCCTAACTAAAAATAATAACTTGATACAAACAGCCAACAACAAAAAATAGTAAAACATAATAATAGACTGTATTTCTAATCTAATTACACACATAAATTAAACCTAGAACATAAATAAAACAAATAAATAGAAGTGTAAAAGAAAAAAGAAAGGAAAAAAAAAACAACAGTACAAAAAAGCCAAAAGTTACCTGACATGTAAAGAATCTAATAACCGTAACTGATCCTGGAAAAAAATTCATAATTTATAAAAAATAAAATAAAATAATAAATTAACCATATAATAAAAAAACTATAATAAAAATAGAAAGCTTTATTAACAACTATCACTTACACACATTCAAATAGATAAAATAATGAATGAACAACACAATTTAACAATTCTTGATGAAAAAAAAAAAACCACATACCTAATAAACTTTTAAATTTAGCAAAAATTCATTCATATAAATTTGTCTATATGATTTGAGTACTAGATGGATCTTAACAATACAACAAAAAATATAATCTACTAACAAAACAAAAAATAACAAAAAAAAAGAATAGAACCCAAAATAGAAAAGCATAATATGGTAGTATATTTATAATGTAAGTGAACATATAAGTAAAACTTAAAACATAAATAAAACAAATAAATAGAAGCGTAAAAAGAAAAGAAGATAAATAAAAGAAAGAAAACAGTAGTACGAATAACAAAACCAAAATGTAAAACTGATCTCACACAGAAACAACCTAACAACAATAATAGAACTTGCAAAAAAATAGAGAACTCTATATATACCGTTCATAATATATAAAAAAATTCAATAAATCTACAATTTAATGATTAATATTAACACCTCTATAATTACTTGTTAGACTTTAAATAACCCATTGAAAAAATTCAACACTACATATGACGTAATTGTAAATGTTTATCCTTTGCTATTAAAGATACAAACAACAATACAAATAACAAAACCAAAATCTAAAACTAACCTTACATAGAAACAACCTAATAGCACTAACAAATCTTGTAAAAAAAATAGAGAACTTTATTAACAACCATTATCTAAACACATAGGAAATAAATTAAATGATTAACGAACAACATAATTCAATGGTATTGATATAAAAAAATGAATAGTAGGTAAATTTTTAATTTTAACCAAAAGTTATTAATATAAATTAGTCTATATACACTGTTCATAATACAAAAAGAATTTAATAAACCTATAATCTAATGATTAAGATATAAGCAATCTGTATGATGTCTCATTAAATTTTAAATAACCTTTAGAAGAAACTCAACACTACATGTAACCTAATTATAAATGCTCATTCTCTACTATTATAGATAGCAAACAACAGTACAAATAACAAAACAAAAACCAAAGCCTAAAACTCATCTCATACTAAAACAATCTAACAACAACAACAAAACTTGTAAAAAATCATAAAAACTTATCAACAACCATTAACAAACAAAAAAAATTGAATGATTATTGAACAACATAGTTTAATAGTAATTGATGTAAAAAAATGCATAATAAATAAACTGTTAATTTTAATCAAAAGTTATTCATATAAATTAGTCTATATACATTGTTCATAATATAAAAAGAATCTAATAAACCTACAATCTAATGATTAAGATATTAACATTTTCCTTAATGACTCGTCAGATTTGAAATAAACTCTAAAAGAAATTTAACACTACATATAACCTAATTGCAAATGCTTATCCTCTACCATTAAAGGTAGCACGAATAATAAGAAATGGGAAAAAAAAACATAGCAGTATGTAACAATATAAATATTTTATATGACTAAAGTCACATGGTTTGTCTTAATTAAGATCAATATACGTTTTAAATCTTAATCGGGAAAGTGACAAATTCTCATATTAAACCACTGAAACTATTAACAAATGAATATACATACAATCATATATCTATATCAAAACCTTCAAACTATAAACAAATATATTGGCAAAATTGTAAGTTTTTATGCATTTAAAAAAAAGTTGAAACTTGACATTGTTAGCGTCATTTCCCTGCTTAAATTTGAAAATTTATTTTATAATCACTATTCAGTAACCATCTATATTATATACATTAAACGTGATTATTTATAAAACTTATTACTCTCACTTATATGAAATATTATGACAATCCATTAATCTTACAACCAAAACCAAAATAGACGATCTAATAAGAAAATATCAAATAATATCTTTTCATCTTTTGAATAAAACCTTCCAACTAGAAAAATATTCTTTTATTTGACATCTTGATAAACAAAACAGAGGTATCTAAATGCAAAACCTATACACATTACTCATACACTACCATGATCCTCTAATTATAAATACAAATAACTCAATTTTTAAAATTTACCCAAAATACAGATTTTACCTAAAAACACCAAAGCAAAATCTAAAACAACAATGAAAACCCAAAAACAAAAAAGTAATCTAAGTTTCATCTAAGATCAAAACATGCAAAGACAATTAACTAAAAAAAATATATTAAAAACAACATGCAACCCTGAGAATCACAAAACCCAAACCTCATTCAAGATAAAAGTTTATAACATCAAAATCAACAAAAAAGAAAAATAAATTTTAGCAAAAAACATGAGAGAAAAAAAAGATAAGATAAACAAGAAAAAAAATCACAGACCAAACTATATGCAACAACTCTACAACAGTAATGAAAACCCATAAATATTAACTTCAAAACTCAACTTTAAGCAAACCTTTTGCAGTCAAAGACAACTGTCAAACCAAAAAACAATATGAAAGACACTTGTAAGATGAAAAAAAAACACTTGTAAGAAGTAGAAAAACTTCTGCCATACACTCTAAACAAACGAAACTCTCTTCCTACCAAAACGACAAACTCGATCTCCAATTAAAAGAAACCCCTTACCTAGTTTAAACGACACAATATTATAAAAAGAAAAAAAATACGTGTTTTAGTAAATGGCTTAAGGGATCATTTTTATATAAGGGTGTATAGATAATTAGCGCGGCCCAATAAAAGAAAGTATCCATTGTCCTTCTGTTGTGTTACATTATTTACACTGCTTAAAATGGCTTTCTCTCTCTTTTTTTTTTTTTTTTTATACTTTAGTTCTCAAAATGTCAATGGATTATCTACTATTTATAAACATTTTATTGCATTAATTTTTCAATTTTGAAAATGAGTGATGTTATGGTAGGAGTACTAGTTTTCACAATTAATTTTTTATATTCATTAAAAAATAGATTGCATATTATTTGATTTTATTTTTTTGAACAAAGTATAGGCTGATTGCCAACAAATCAATATTTAATATTAGCATAATGCATCTCACATGTAATTTTTTTATTATAATTTTAAATTGTTCAATTATGATAAAAAATTATGTAAAAATTATCACTTGTAAGCATATGTTTTATATAAAATTTTGATAAATCTCATATAATTTTAAATTATGATTGATTAATTATAGTATAATAATTTTAAGTAATATGTTTTTAAGGATCTATTTAGGATAGACAATGAAATTGGTTTTGGTGATATTAAAAATAACGGTAGATGTGAGATTGAGTATATAATGATAAGATTAAAATTAATACTAAGTTATGTGTTTAGATGCAAATACAATAGTAACATTGAGATTAAGTGTAATGAAATGATAAAATGACCATTAAGACTATAGATTAAAATTTATATTTAATAAAAAATTTAAATTATTTAATATTTATAAAATTAATAAATAATTAAAAATATTAAATTATTTTTATATAAATAATAAATAATGAGAGAATTAATAAAAATGAATAATTTGAAACAAGTAACAATAAAAATTAATTAATAAATAAAAAAGTCAACAACATAAATTTTTTATCATTTAAATAATTAAAAAGGTGACAAAATGAAAAATAAAGAAAAACCTAGGAGGATAAGAGGCAAATATAGAACAAAGTAACAATAAAAAAAAAAAAAGGGGGAAAAAGTTTCACTGGAGCTTTAAGGGTCCAATTTTAGCTTTAGTAGAGTTTTAAAAAATTTCCAACTGCCATAAATATTGACATCCAAACGAAGACTAAATGAATTTTTAGGTGTTAATCATATCTCATCAGGCTTCCGTACAATCCAAGTAAAGCCTAATATTAGTAAGTATTAAAATATAAAAACCATCTATATAAGCCCAAGTGGTAGAGTTTTGCATTTTTTTTTTAGTTGTTTAAGTTTGAATTTATAAAAAATTTATGAGATAATAATTTTCATAAATTTATTAGATCTTATATAAATAAATTGTTTGAGTCTATAAAAAAATAAAATTTAAAAATCTCTTATAATTAAAAATATAAAAAATAAATGAGTTAATGTATAAAATATTCTTATATTATATATTTTATATCAATTTGATACTTAAAAAAATAAAAATTTCATTTTGATATTTTAATTTTTATTTGTTAAATATTTTGATATTTCATATTATTTCCATTAATTAAAGATTGATATGATATGAATATCTAATAAAATTATATTATGTGATATAAATGTCCAATTTTTTATATATAAGCTATTTTCGTATCAAAATTTTTTTTTCTTTCTCCTATTTTTTCTTTTTTGTTTTTTTAAAAATTTGAATTAAAAATATATTTGAATTTTTTTTATTTAAATATTGACATTGAAAATAAATAATGTGATAATGATTAGATGTGTCATAATTTTATTGAGTATTAATAAAATGTAAGTAAATTAACTAATTATATCAAATTAAGATATAAAAAATGAAATAAAAATTTAAATATCAAAATAAGAATTTTATTTTTTTAAATTTCAAATTGACAAAAATATGTAATATAAAAATCATAATAAATGCTACATGTGAACTCTGATATAATATTAACAAAGGACAAAAGTGTAAATACACGGCTCTTTATTGGACCACGCATCTCTTCTGACGCATTGCCTCTTTTATTTATTTATTTATTTTTGTTAATTACAACTAGTTTAGAATCTGTGAACCCACTGTTCACTCCCTCACACTCTGTATCCATTGCTCTGTTTCTAGTTTCTTGTTCGTAACCCTTTTAATTTCTCACTTCTCGCTTGATTTCTTCCCCTTCCTTTTTAATCTTTTGATAGTATCGAAGTCTTTGTTCTTCACTTTCCTTTTCCTCGTTAAAATAATCACAACCCTTTGGAGCTTTCTCCTTGTATCACTCTCCAGATCTACTCCAAATTCCTTCAGCATAACAAAAGCTCATTTTGTTCCTTTCTCTTTGTCACTCTCCATATAAACTTCCTTTTTTTGGGTTTCAAAAAGAATGTTTCGAGCATTTTCTTCGATTTTGCTTTGTTGCTTCTTCCTCGAAGCCTCATTTTTGTTTCACATTTCTTATGGGAACTTGATAACGTGCGCGGGGATAGTACCCATGAGGTACAGAAACGATAAGATGTCAATAACGGACTTTGGTGGGGTTGGGGACGGAAAGACGCTCAATACGAAGGCCTTCCGGGCAGCTATATATCGGATTCAGCATCTGAGAAGGAGAGGTGGCACCCTGCTTTATGTGCCTCCTGGGGTGTACTTAACGGACAGCTTTAATCTTACTAGCCATATGACTCTTTATTTGGCTAGAGGTGCTGTTATCAAAGCCACTCAGGTAACTCAAATCTTTTTACTTCTTCTGACTAAATTTTTCTGTAATTGTTACGCATCATTGGCAGTATATGTGTATATAAAATGAAAAGTCACTTTTTTTTTTCTTTTGACAATGAAAACTCTACTTTTCGAAATTAAAATCTTTATTCCAATCGAAATCCCATTCTTGTGTGGGTAAAAGTTAATTTTTTACTCTAAAATCTAAACATAAGGTTTACTACTGGTATATGATAGAAAATGGAAGTGAGTTGAAAAGAATTAATCGTAGGTTAGATAAAAGTGCTACTTCGTCATCTTCTAAAATGGTAATGAAAACTGGAATCTGGGTTTTGATTACATATAATTTATGATATAATTGCAAGGGTGATTCTTTTTCAAGAAAGCAAGAATGCTATTGTGGCTTTTTTTTTTTTTTTTTCTCTTTTTGTTGAAAGATTTGGATATATAGTCCTACAAGAGAATATTGTTATTTGTACGATATGGTTGAAATGTCAATTTTAATGTGAAATTGATTGGCTCCGCCAGGTTGGTGGTGTAGAAAGTTTGGGGTGAAGATGTCTCTTTGAACTATGGGGTCCAGGCATTATAAAGAAAAGAGAAAAACATTGTGGGTCTCTGTGGTATGGTCGCATGTGCATGACATTTTTGGAGTTTTTTTCAATTGAACAATTTAGCCAGACAGATAGCTGGCAAGCATTGTTGTCCAACTTGGTGCTATATTATATGCTGTCCTGCTACAATGTCAGGATTCTTAATTAAATAGTAAAAATAGTATTAGTAAACAATCTGAGTGGATGATGTTTCAATGCCTCTTAGTTAGTGAATACTGTTGGAAGTTAAAAAAGTGGCTATTTTCATACTTAAGTAGTTTCTGAGTGTTATTGAAGATCACCACGGAACCATGTTCCCTGTTTAGTTGTTTGAAGTCCTTTTCTACTTCAAGTCTACTGAATGCGGTCCTCATGTACTTCTACTTGAGTTATATCATGCTGAAAACTAGTAACAGATAAATATTACTCAATGTTGGGATCATGGTCCACTCCACTAAATGTTCTCGAGTTGACGAAATTGAACTTAATTTTCTCAAGACTAGATTGTTCTATGTTTAACTGGTAGCCTAGTTTATGGGAGAAAAGATTGTTATTGTGGCTGGTTATGCTTTTCATTTGGTAAACCGCCATTTGATTTTCACAAAAGAATTTAAGATTCTCGAAGCCAACCTCATAGGAATAAAGAATTAAGCGTATACTAATCCATGTCCAATTTTTTTATTTCCCTTATCATATGTGGATATGTCTGTCTCTTTTGAAATAACATAAATTTATTTCTTATTGACTCCCTTGGCCACAAAGGTGTTATTCTCTTAAAGAGAGAAATTTTTCTATGCTTCTAATTTTTGTTTCATGCCTGTTTGAAGCCCTGTTGAAGCATTTCTTCAAAATTTTAAAGTTCCAAAAACTTTATTGCATCCCTATTCTATTAATATGATATGATTTGTTGGATATGCTTCTTATAATTTGCATCCTGGATTAATATATCAGGACACTTGGAATTGGCCTTTAATTGCTCCTTTGCCATCTTATGGAAGGGGAAGGGAGCGCCCTGGAGGAAGATATATGAGCTTTATTCATGGAGATGGACTACGAGATGTGGTGATCACTGGTAGGTCTTGATAACAATGTGGTTAATTACTCTCATAGCCTGCAACATATATGTTTTAGATATATTATTTTTACTACCATTAATCATCTTGAACCACTTAAATCTAATGAACCCTCTATTTGACATAATTATCTATATACTAGAAAAGCCTATTATACACTGTCAAGTGAGAACAACATGATTTATTGGCATTGATCTTCATGTTATTTTTATCTTCCGAGGGTGAATGGCAGGTAATTCAGAATTTGTAATTGTGCTGGAAAATAATATCGTTCTCTTCTATGATGTCTATATTTTATTGACATGGTTTATGTAAGTTCAACTTGAATCTCCATGATTCATTTCTTTTCAACCATAACAGGTGAGAATGGCACAATTGACGGTCAAGGAGGTATCTGGTGGAACATGTGGAGGCAGGGGAGTCTCCAGTTTACAAGACCAAATCTTGTTGAATTTGTGAATTCCAGAGCCATTATCATTTCCAATGTGATTTTTAGAAATTCCCCCTTCTGGAACATTCACCCTGTTTATTGCAGGTATTTTTGCATTAATTCTTACATCTGAAGATTTACTTTCTTAATATAATTTATACACCATGCAATTATTTGAGAGAAGAATTTGCTCTTGGACCATTCTGTAGATTGGTGTCACTGTAGAACATTTAATTCAGTGAGGGCCTTCCTTACAATTTGATCATATATGTTTTATGATCCTTCATTAGCCAAATCAATTTTGAACTTTTACATGCAAGTGTGCTAGAAATTCACTTATTTGTCCAATGAAAATCAAAAGACAACTTGAATCATTATCATTTTTAAATCGTTTTGTTATTTTCTACTTTCATTTCATTTCCTCTTTCTTTATGGATGGTGGTTTCCAAGCTTTGCAGCTTGTCACATTTAACAACAAAGGGACTATAAAGAAGCAGGTAGAGCCCTGTTCAGGGTGCTCCAAAGGTCTTTCTATAGCACAGTTTGTACCAGAGTTGATAAGTTAATAATTGGATTTGCTATTGTGACCACATGAGATTGTTGTAACTTTGATGGCTGTTTTTGTATTTTAATACCATGTAAGAATTGCATGTTTAGAAATTAGAATCATAACTTATGTGGTTTTCTCTTCTTTACAGCAATGTTGTTATCCGATATGTTGCCATCCTGGCTCCATCTGACTCCCCAAATACTGATGGGATTGATCCAGGTAAAAAATGAAAGCAGTTTTACTCTTTGAATTCATCTTGCTTAGGGTTTCATTTTCTCACACAAGCAAGCAATCAGGCAGCCTTGATTATGTTGAAGTGCATGTAATTGTGTAATATTCAAACACAAGTAAATGCTGCTTGGTTCTTATGAACCTCTTAAAACTCTGGCTTCGCACAAATGCTACAGAAGAAAATGAACGAAGGAATTGTTCTTCCTTGATTCGGTGTAGGTTTCATATCATAGTCTCCTTGCCCAGCATACATCAAGAAAGCTATTGAATAGAACTTCTTGAAAAATGGCTATGCTTATTAATTGATTCCCATGCTGTAATAATAAAGAATGGATAATGTGATATGGATGTTCTTTTGATTTTTTGGAATAGAGAAATCTCTAGGTATCATTAACTTTGTTTACTTTCATGTATCATTGGTACAGATTCAAGCTCCAATGTCTGTATAGAAGACTCATTCATTTCTACCGGAGATGATCTCGTGGCTGTGAAGAGTGGATGGGATGAATATGGGATTGCTTATGGACGCCCCAGCTCTTGCATCACCATCCGGCGAGTGACAGGGTCATCCCCATTTGCTGGAATTGCAGTGGGAAGTGAAACCTCTGGTGGAGTGGAGAATGTCTTGGCTGAGAACATAGTTCTTTACAACACTGGGATTGGTGTTAATGTGAAGACTAACACTGGCAGGGGAGGGTTTATAAAGAACATCACAGTGTCTGAAGTGTTCATGGAAAACGTTAGAACAGGCATAAGAATAGCAGGTGACACCGGCGACCACCCTGATAACAATTTTAACCCAAACGCTCTCCCATACGTCAAGGGCGTCATATTAAAGAACATTTGGGGCGTTAAAGTCCAACGAGCAGGTTCCATACAAGGGATCAAGAACGCCCCCTTCACTGGCATCTGTCTTTCAAAGGTTAACCTCCACGGCATGACTGGACCAAGATCTCCTCCATGGAAATGCTCTGATGTAAGTGGGGCTGCAATCGAGGTAAGCCCGTGGCCATGCGCCGAACTTACCAGCCCACAACAGAGTGGTTCATGCGCCAGTCATTTCTAAGATTCATATATATATATATATATATATATAAAGTTTTCTACTCTGTTTTCAACCCTTGACTAACAAAATTTCTGAGCCTCTATTATTCTTTAATTTTCACATAAAACAGTTCCTTTAACTTGATCTAGATCTCTGTAATCGACCTTTTTAGTAAAAAGTATTCCATTTCAACAACTAAAAATAATCTCTTAAATGAGTTCTATGTAGTACTATTGTACAAGGAAATACCATATTGTTCATCCCTAAAGGATGCGATATTATTTACAACCGATAATAAAGTACACCAAAATACCCATACCCCTAGAGGCCAGAAAACCGAAAGTGAAATAATGTGCATGATATCCTCAAAAATAAGTAAAAACTTGCTTAATCTCCGCATGAACCCGCCCTTGTGCTCATGCTCGTGCTCTTCTTCGTCGTCGCTTTCTTCTTCCTCTCCATGGTGATGGTGGTGGTGTTGACGGTGGTGGTGGTGGTGGTGGTGAAAAGTCATCATGATCGTGTTCATCTTCGTTATTGTATTCGTGGTCATGGTGATGAGGCTTCAGAAAATCTACATGTTCTATGATTAACTGGTAGCCTAGTTTATGGGAGAAAACATTAATGTTATTGTGGCTTGTTAGGCTTGTCTTTTGGTAAACCACCGTTTGATTTTCACAAAAGAATTTGAGATTCTCGAAGCCAATCTCATAGGAATAAAGAATTAAGCGTATATTAATCCATGTCCAATTTTTTTATTTCCCTTATCATATGTGGATATGTCTGTATCTTTTGAAAAAACATAAATTTAGTGAAAATTACCCTACCATTAATCATCCTGAACCACTTAAATCTAATGAACCCACTATTTGACATTATTATCTATATACTAGAAAAAAGCCTATTATACACTGTCAAGTGCGAGCAACATGATTCATTATCATTGACCTTCATGTTATTTTTATCTTCCGAGGGTGAATGGCAGGTAATTCGGAATTTGTAGTTGTGCTGGAAAATAATTGCACTCACTTCTATCATGTCTATATTTGGATTTGCAATTATGTCCACACGAGATTGTCGCAACTTTGTTGGCTGTTCCTGTAATTTAATACCATGTAAGAATTGAATTTTTTCTTCTTTGCAGCAATGTTGTTACTCATTATGTTACCATCCTGGCATCTGGCACAATGATTTTTTATGTATATAAATTTATACTTATAAACAAGTATTTTTGACAAAATTAAATTTATAATTTCAAAATGTATAACATATTTTAAGCATTGTCAATGGAGTTTTTAAACTCCACCGGTGAGGTTAGAAAGTGATGCTACTAATTTAAAATATATTTAAAATAAAAAATAATATAATAAAAATAAATATATTTATCAATTTTTTAATCTTGATTTTTGAGGTTAAATATTAAATTACCAGTATATATAAAATGAATCTTATATCCAAACGGTGTATTAATGAAATTTTCTTTTTCTTAAATATTTTAAAAGATTTCATACATTCAGAAAAGTATTATTTTAAAAATGATAAAATATTAAAATGAGAATTACATTGAATTAAAATTTTTTGGAATTTAGTTATCTTACACTTCTAATTACTTATCTTGGTATTGAAAAATTAAAATTGGAACGAAAGTTTTTGAGCCTCTTCCAATAATTTCCTTTTACTTTCCAATACCAATAGCACACTTGGATATTAGTTCTGCTTTCCAAGTTAAATTTTAATAGCAAAAGACAAACAATTTGATCTTGAGCATTGGCTCAGTTGATTATGTCCTTAACTTAAAGGTAAAATTTATTGTAGACTTAGAAATTTAAATTTTAATATTTTAATATTTAAATTTTAACATTTATATTTTTTATATTCAAACTGCTATTTAAAAAAATTGCCAATCTATTTTTAAAAGTTTCTATTTAAAAAAAACGTTTTTTTATTCAAATTTTTAGAATAAAGGTTTTTATTTTAAAATTTTAATATTTTTAACCAAAGGTGATAACGACTAAGTTCAGTTAAATTCGATTATTTTAGTTAATATATGATATTATTGATTTTTAAATTTTTATATAAATTACAAACCGAATATTTTTTTAATTTAATCTAAATCAAATTTTATTAATTCTATTCATTTCATATGATTTTGTAAAAAATAATTTTTATTTTTTGATATTATTTTAATATAAATTTTTTATATGCTTAAATATATTTATAAAAATAATTAATTTTATTTTATAAAAATTAAAATTTATATAAAAATTAATAAAAATATATAATTTGATTCGGATATTTTTAGTTTTTTTACTTTTTGATCTTAAAATAAATATAAACTTAAAAAATATTTAATATTCAAATTTAATCTAAATCAAATAAAAAAATTCAAATAATACTACTTTAAATCCAATTTCGATTTTATCAAAAATTTTCTTACCCCTATTTCTGACATCAATGTTGATATTTGCTCTTTCACAAATAAATTGACTTTACCTCATAATTATTGCCTCGAAAATTTTTTTTATCATTTTTTATATGAGGTCTTTTTTATTTAATTCCTTTTATATATAACTTCTATAATTGGTAAAACAAAAAAATATTTATTTTAAATCAATCAATTTTAAGTCACATTAAAATTTATTTTAAACTGTAGCCATTAAAACTTTAAATCTTTAATAGTTATCATAGTTTCATAATGATACAAAATAAATTAAATGCAATATGTCTATAACATGATGAACATAATTCAAAAAATAAAAATGATGAAGAGACATACACGAAAATAAAATTAAAAAAGGATTTTGACAGCAATATTTCAACATCTAAATTCAAAATTGAATTTTCAATCAAAACTATAAAAAATGATTTGATCAATTAAAATGTGAAAGGTTAATTGACAAGTAATTAATAAGATTTTCAATACTAATTTATGGATGTTGAGATATTATTTCATTTCATTAAAAATTTTAGTTAAAATTTTAAATTGGCTGGCATTAATTGTAATAAGATCAAATTTAAAGTTTGAAATTATAATGGAATTTCTTTTAAATATAATGGCATTTAATTTACTTGTAAAAATGGAAGAAGATTTTAAAATTAATGTAACAGGGACAATAAATCATTTACAATTAAAAAAATTAAGATAGTATTTGGTTTAAGAAAACAAAGTTATTTTTTACTTTCATTTTTCAAGAAAATGAAAAATATGAGTGAAAACATATTTGGTAATTGAAAATGAAAATAAAATTTTAAAAAATAAAAACGAAAATGATTTGAAATATGAAAACAAAAAAGTATATTTTCAAATTTGAAAATAAGGGATGTAGGTTACTTTTTACTTTACGTTTTGCAAGTTATCATATTTAAACACTTTTTAATATCATTAATTAATAAATATATATTATATTTATAATTAAATGACATTAATAGTAATATTATTGAATATTTTATTTATTTCTTTAATTTTACATTTAAAAAATAATTTTATTTTTTTTCCCAAAATATTTTTTAAAAAACAAAAATTAAAAAATAAAAACTATTTTCTAAAAAATAAAAATAAAAATAAAAATATTTTCTCAAACCAAACCAAACCTAATTATTTGTATTAATTAATAAACACACATTTTTTGTCAAGCTTTTATATATCTATACAATATATTAAAAGTAATTTTCTCAAAAATAATAATAATCACCCCCCAATTACATGGTTATTAGTTGTCACGTGTCCAAATTTATTGTAATACTCCCATTTCCATAATTAATCAAAATTCTTATAATGCATTTCTTATCATAATTATTAAAATGTCTCTTCTACCATAATTAATCAAATTAATTATAAATTTTTTCATATCATAATTACGAAAATACTTTCTTACTATGATTAATCAAGATTATTATAATATTTGTTATTATAATTATAAAAATATCCTTTTTACCATAATTGACCAAAATTACTATAATATTTTTATTAAATTACATATTAAATTTTAATATGATATAAAATTAACTACATAATAAATTATTAAAATACTTTTATTATTAAAATTAACTACCCTATTAAATTTTATATTAAATTAATTAATAAGACTTAACTATATATTAAATTTTTATAATAAAATTAAATTTAAAAAATATAATATAATAAATATAAATATAAAAATACATAGTAAAAATTAATTACTTTTTATTTTGTTTTAAATATTTTTACAAAAATTTTATAACTACAATAAATTAAAAATCATACACTTAATCAAATGATTAATAAAAATACAATGCTCAAAATATAGTATAAACAATTCATAAATAACTATAATCACAATATATGAGATACTAAACATATATTAATTTTAATACTTTTATAATAATTTTATTTATTTAAATTATTTTATTTTAAAATAATAAAAAATACATTCAAAATAATAAAAATAAAATTTTTGAACAAAAAAAAGGTTTACCCCGCTATAAGGTTATTTTTAATTCATAACATAAAGTTTCCAAATATTCGGAATTTATATAAAGATTTCAAGCAGCTTAGAATTTGTGAACCCGCGCTTACTCCTCATGCACGGTGTCTCAACTCAACCGCTGTCTTTCTAGTTTCTTCTTCCTTAGCACTTATAATTTCTCGCTTCTCGTTTGATTTCTTCCCCTTCCTTTTTGATCTTTTCATATTATCTAATTCTTTGTTCTTCACTTACTTTTCCTAATTAAAATAATCAGAACCATTTGGAGCTTTCTCCTCGTATCACTCTCCAGATATACACTAAATTCTTTCAACATAATAAATTAAAGATCATTTTATTCCTTTTTCTCTTTGTCACTCTCCAAATAATCTTCCTTTTGTCTCTTTCTTTTGGGTTTCAAAAAGAATGTTTCGAGCATTGACTTGGATTTTGCTTTCTTGCTTCTTCCTGGAAGCCTCATTTTGGTTTCACATATCTTATGGGAAATTGATAACGTGCTCGGGGATAGTACCCATGAGGCACAGAAACGATAAGATATCGATAACGGACTTTGGTGGAGTCGGGGACGGAAAGACGCTCAATACGAAGGCCTTCCGGGAAGCTATAAATCGGATTCAGCATCTGAGAAGGAGAGGTGGCAGCCTGCTTTATGTGCCTCCTGGGGTGTACTTAACGGACAGCTTTAATCTTACTAGCCATATGACCCTTTATTTGGCTAGAGGTGCTGTTATCAAAGCCACTCAGGTAACTCAAATCTTTTTACTTCTTCTGTAATTGTTACTCATCATTGGCAGTATAATCTGTAGGTGCATATATACAATGAGAAGTCATTTTTTTACTTTTGACAATGGAAAACTCTTCATTTCGAAATTAGAATCTTTATTCCAATCCACATCCCATCCTTGTATGTGTAAAAGTTACATTTTTTACTCAAAACATAAGGTTTAATACTTATGATAGAAAATGGAAGTGAGTTGAAAAGAATTAATCATAGGTTAGATAAAGATAAAACTGCTACTCCATTATCTTCTAAAATGGTAATGAAAGCTTGAATCTGGGTTTTGATTACCTGTAATTTATGATTGAATTGCAAGGGTGATTCTTTGTTCAATAATGCTATTTTTGCTCTTCTTTTTTTTTTCTTTGTTGAAATATTTGGATTTTGGTTAGATATAGTCTTACAAGAGAATATTGTTATTTGTACGATATGGTTGAAATGTCAATTTTAACGTGACATTGTTTGGTTCCGCTGGGGTGGTGGTGTAGAAAGTTTGGGGGGGGTGAAGATGTCTCTTTGAACCATGGGGTCCAGGCATTTTAGAGAAAAGAGAAAAATATTATGGGTCTCCGTTGTATGGTCGCATGTGCATGACATTTTTGGGGGTTTTCAATTAAACAATTTAGCCAGACAGAGAGTGGCAAGCATTGTTTTCCAACTTGGTGCTATATAATGCTATCCTGCCACAGTGTTAGGATTCTTTATTACACAATAAAACGTACTCTTCATAATTAATAGTATTAGTAAACAATCCAAATCAAGTGTACTGAATGTGGTCATCAGGTACTTCTACTTGAGTTATATCATGCTGAAAACTAGTAGTAACAGAAAAATGTTAGTCAATGTTGGGATCATGGTCCGCTAAATGTTCTCTAGTTGTCGAAATTTAACTTAATTTTCTGAAAACAAGATTGTACTATGTTTAGCTGGTGGCCTAGTTTATGGGAGAAAAGGTTTTTATTGTGGCTGGTTATGCTTGTCTTTTGGTAAACCAACATTTGATTTTCACTAAAGGAATTTGAGATGCACGAAGCCAGCCTCATAGGAATAAAGAATTAAGCTTTTGGTCAGTTAATTGAGTTAAGAAAATATGCTAACCCATGTCTAATTATTTTATTCTGCCTATGATATGTGGAAATGTCTGTATCTTTTGAAATAACATAAATTTATTTCTTATTGACTCCCTTGGCCACAAAGGTGTTATTCTCTTAAAGAGGTAAATTATTCTATGCTTCAAGTTTCTGTTTCATGCCTGTTTGAACTTTGAAGCCCTGTTGAAGAATTTTTCCAAAATTTTAAAGTTTCAAAAACTTTATTGCACCCCTACTCTCTTATTATGATATGATTTGTTGCATATACTTCTCGTAATTTTCTTCCTGGATTAATGTATCAGGACACTTTGAATTGGCCTTTGATTGCTCCTTTGCCATCTTATGGAAGAGGAAGGGAACGCCCTGGAGGAAGATATATGAGCTTTATTCATGGAGATGGACTACGAGATGTGGTGATTACTGGTAGGTCTTGATAACAATGTGATTAATTACTCTCATAGCCTGCGACATTCATGTTTTAGATATATTTATTTTGTCTACCATTAATTATCTTGAATCACTTAAATCTAATGAACCTTCTATTTGACATAATTATCTATAGACTAGAAAAGCCTATTATACACTGTCAAGAGAGAACAGCATGATTTATTGGCATGGATCTTCATGTAATTATTATCTTACTAGGGCGAATGGCAGGTAATTCAGACTTTTGTAATTGTGTTGGTAATTAATAGTTCTCACTACTATGATGTCTACGTTTTTTTCACATGGTTTATATAATTTCAACTTGAATCTCCATGATTCATTTATTTTCAACCATAACAGGTGAGAATGGCACAATTGATGGTCAAGGGGACATCTGGTGGAATATGTGGAGGCAGAGGACTTTCCAGTTTACAAGACCAAATCTTGTTGAATTTGTGAATTCCAGGAGCATTATCATTTCCAATGTGATTTTTAGAAATTCCCCCTTCTGGAACATTCACCCTGTTTATTGCAGGTAAATTTTGCATTCGTTCTTACATATGAAGATTTACTCTCTTAATATAATTTATAAGCCATTCAATTATTTGACAGAAAAATGTGCTATCTGACCATTCGGTAGATTGGTGTCACTGTAGAATGTTTAATTCAGTTAGGGCCTTCCTTACAATTTCATCGTATATGTTTAAAAATTTATTATCCTTCATTAGTCAAATCAATTTTGAACTTTTACATTCAAATCTGCTAGAAATTCACATATTTGTCCAACGAAAATCAAATGCACTCTAACTTAAAAGATAACTTGAACCATTATCTTTTTTAAATCATTTTGTTATTTTCCACTTTCATTGCATTTCCTCTTCCTTTATGGTGATTTCCAAGCTTTGCACCTTGTCACACTTAACAACAAAGGGAATTTATAGAAGCAGGTAGAGCCCTGTTCAGGGTGCTCAAAGGTGTTTATATAGGCACAGTTTGTACCAGAGTTGATAAGTTAATAATTGGATTTGCTATTATAACCACATGAGATTGTTGTAACTTTGTTGGCTGTTTTTGTATTTTAATACCATGTAAGAATTGCATGTTTAGAAATTAGAATCATAACTTACGTGGTTTTTTCTTCTTTACAGCAATGTTGTTATTCGATATGTTACCATCCTGGCTCCTTCTGACTCCCCAAATACTGATGGGATTGATCCAGGTAAAAAATAAAAGCAATTTTACTCTTTGAATGCATCTTGCTTAGGGTTTCATTTTCTCACAAAAGCAAGCACCCAGACAGCCTTGATTATGTTGAAGTGCATGTAATTGTGTAATATTCAAACACAAGTAAACGCTGCTTGGTTCTTATAAACCTCTTAAAACTCGGGCTTCGCACAAATGCACTAGGAATCATTAACTTTGTTTACTTTCATGTATCACTGGTACAGATTCAAGCTCCAATGTCTGTATAGAAGACTCATTCATTTCTACCGGAGATGATCTTGTGGCTGTCAAGAGTGGATGGGACGAATATGGGATCGCTTATGGACGCCCCAGCTCTTGCATCACCATCCGGCGAGTAACAGGGTCATCCCCATTTGCTGGAATTGCAGTGGGAAGTGAAACCTCTGGTGGAGTTGAGAATGTATTGGCCGAGAACATAGTTCTTTACAACACCGGAATTGGTGTTCATGTGAAGACCAATATTGGCAGGGGAGGGTTTATAAAGAACATCACAGTGTCTGAAGTGTTCATGGAAAACGTTAGAACAGGCATAAGAATAGCAGGTGACACTGGCGACCACCCTGATAACAATTTTAACCCAAACGCTCTCCCATACGTCAAGGGCATCACACTAAAGAACATTTGGGGAGTGAAAGTCCAGCGAGCAGGCTCGATACAAGGCCTCAAGAACGCCCCCTTCACCGGCATCTGTCTTTCAAAGGTTAATCTCCTAGGCAGGACTGGACCAAGATCTCCTCCATGGAAATGCTGTGATGTAAGTGGTGCTGCAATCGAGGTAAGCCCAGGGCCATGCGCCGAACTCACCAGCCCAGAACAGAGTGGTTCATGCACCAGTCATTTCTAAAATTTATTCATATATATAAATATAGATTTCTACTCTGTTTTCAACCCCTGAATAACAAAATTTATGACCCTCTGTTATTCTTTAATTTTCACATAAAAAAGTTCCTTTGACTCGATCTAGATCTCTGTAATCGACCTTTTCAGTAAAGTTTTCCATTTCAACAACTTAAAAAACAGAAGAAAACCAACAATCTCTTAAATTGAGTTCCATGTAGTACTATTATACATGGAAATACCATATTGTTCATCCCCAACGGATGCGATTTTATTTACAACCCCTAAAGGCCAGAAAACCAAAAAGTGAAAATAACGCAAAAAAGCATAATAGATCAAATGCATAACTATCATTAAAACCGTGCATGATATCCTCAGACATGAATAAAAAACTTGCTTAACCTCCTCATGAACCCGCCCTCGTGCTCGTGCTCATGTTCCTCTTCTTCGTCGCTTTCGTCTTCCTCTCCGTGGTGGTGGCGGCGGTGGTAGTGGTGGTGGTTATCGTGATCATGATCATGTTCGTGATCGTATTCGTGGTCATGGTGATGAGGCTTTAGAAAATCTACATGCTCCTTTGACTCGGTGGCATCATCGGGAAACCTAGGCCATCGCGATTCTGGGTCAAAACCAGTTCCGCCGTCGGACAGTATCATATCATCGCCGTAAGAAATACGGTGTTTCTGCTGGAGCCGCGGGTTCAAAGGCCTGAACCTTTTGTGGAAACGGCAGTTATGTTTATGACGGAACGGAATCAAAGGACGCCTGGGGAAGTGACGGTTTACAGGATGAAAACTGATCGTCGTCAACGGAATGAATTCCACGTCGGAGTCGGTTTCCGAGGCATCATCGTGCTTGAAATCAACTATTTTGGCGGGTTCAAACCCGGGTCTCTCGCTAGGTAAAAGGATGGCAGTTGTGGTTTTAGGATCGGATTCTGGTAAATCGATAATGGATTCTTCGGGGTTGACCTCATGTTCCGTTTCAGCAGTGAAAAAGCGGGCGTGAGAGAAGGTGAACAGGAGGAAAATAACCGTGAACAAAACGCTAAATCGAGCCATTTTTTTCTAAAAGAGAAAGGTAGATGGTTAACGTAAAGAAATGGGGAATATAAAGGGATTGGGCAGTTTTGACTGGGACAGGCGGTGATGCCGGAAGCGGGCAACGGGCTGACCAAACACGTGGCTTTTGGTTGAAGGAAGGAGAAAGTTGCATATATCTAATAATTTTCCATATTAAAAACCTATGGGAAATCTGACTGGTGATTCACATTGAAACTTTTGTTTGGTGTCTCATACGACAAATCACTAGGTTTGACTATGGAACATGTGTCCGACTGCTTCTTCTGATTACATCTTTACCCCTTTGACGATCCCTTTTGAGCCTTTTGAAGGTAGCAATAATGTTGGTTGGTCTGGGGAGCAAAGTTAGATCCAGGGTAGGGGCTGTACTGTAATCTGGCGTATCAGTGCGGGATTAATAAATTTCCAAACTGAGGATCATATCGGATGGGAACAAACAACTAGTTAAAGCTGGCGGAAGAACCAAGGCTCAATTGTGGGAGAAAATTTTAAAAAATATGGGTTTATCTTCTTGTCTTCTTGGGTGTGTGTGTCTAATTTTAAGGGCCAAACCTTACTCATGGGTTCATGGCCTGATTTGGTCCTCAATGTCTGGGCTCTTGGCTGTTGGTTAAGTTCGTGAGGTACTTTAACTGGCCTTTAAAGGTAAAGCGAAACTAGGCTATACCTTGTTCTTGGGCCTAATTTTTTACTAGTATTAACAGCAAAAATAGTAGCCCCAACCCCGCAAGTGTTAAAGTGGCTAGAAAAAAAATTATGCGAATTGCAGAGGCTTACTCGTACTTCAAGAAACATTTGGTTAAGCTGAAAAAGCAAATGTCTACATTGTATCTAAAGTCATATCATGCGTGTATTGTTCTCACCATGGAATCTGAAATCTCAATAATCTTTATGATGGATGGAGGTTTTCAAAGGAGGAAAGATTCTTGTTGTGCCACTAATCATGTTCGGTATATCTACTTATCGATTTGAAACAAGCTGCTATATTAGTTCCAATGTGCAGGCCAACTATTTGCAAAATAAATAAATAAATAAATAAATATATATATATATATATATATATATATATAAAAGGAACAATTGTCATCTCCTTGTATTGCATGTATATCTTCTCTTGCCATTACCAATAGAAAAGAATGTTATTTTTGTTGGAAAAATCAACACCTACACGCAACAATCATACACAAAATAGCAAGCTCAAATCAAGAATAATAACACACAAATATATTTAGTTGGCCTATTCCAAACACAATCCATTAACAAATAAATTTTTACAACTGTGAGACTTTTAGAATGAGAAAAGTCTCCTAAAATTCTTTACTTAAAACTTAACCTAAAACCAAATTACACATTTTAATAGCCTACTCACTTAGCTATTCTCTTGGTGTCTAACTTTCTGAGATTATCAAATTAAAACCAAAACATCTTATTTATAAAGGTGAAATCCTTTATACATTTACTAAACTCCCGATGTGGGATATTGGACAAATTCAAAACTCACTAACTTTCGATGTTGGATTATGAGATTCAAGGCAAATCCCAACAAATCCTCTCTTGACTTGAATCTTCAAATACTTCAATAATATCTATAAAGCTAACACGCTTACCTTTTTTTTTTTTCAGCATAGGGATCTCAGCAACTGAGCCTTCATCAAGCATGTACAAGTGATTTTTGATCATATTCCCTTGTAGAATCACACTACCATTCTTGTACATTTTCAACTAATCATTACTACCATAATATGTGTATCCCTGAGAAAGCTAACTCACCCAAAATAATCAAATTGTAGTGACAACTTGGTATATACCTTACATGACGAAATGTCCTAATAACACCATTGTGAGATCTAAGGCGAACACTCACAATGCTTTGAATCTGCACCTTTTCTTTGTTAGCAATCACAATATCCCATACTTTTCATTCTCATCCAACTCTACAAAGTAACTCCTATCATTGCAAATATGAACTGTAGCAGCTGAATCTAAAATTCAACCTTTATCACTTTTGAAAGTCTTAGTCTCATCAACATAAGTTGTCAAAACAACATCATCATCATCAGACACGATAGCAGCAATATCATTCTTTTCTTTCATCTGATTTTTTCTCATCATTCGCCCTTTTAAAAGCAGCCACCTTCTCAGCTTCCTGCAACGCACTTGGATATGTCCCTTCTCACTATAATAATAATATTTTATATCATTGTAATCTCTGTCTCTTGACTTAGATCTCTCTCTTGATCCATCAATCTTCTTTTGAGTCCTCATTCGATCAAAACCATCTACAGCTAGTGTACTCCCCTTAGGTGATGAGTTCTGAGCTCCTATAAACCTTTCATTCTTACGCAATAGAGCAGTCACATCATTCAACTTCAAAGTAGAACTGCCCACCAACACAGTCTGAACTAAAGGCCTATACGACTTGGGCAAAGATGACAGCAAAATTAAAATCTTCTCTTCATCTTTTAACTCATCAACAGAAAATTACTAGCAATTGAGAAATCAATATATTAAACTCATTCAGGTGATTATGAAGACTCATACATTCTTCTATCTTCAGAGAATACAGATCCATCTTCAAACATAATCTATTAGTCAACGACTTCGAAGCATAAATACCTTCAAGCTTATCCCACAAATTTTTTGGAGTACTCTCAGTCAACACACTGTACTTTACTTCTGGAGCTAACGTCAATCTAATAGTACTAACAGCCTTTTTCTGAATCCTATTTCAATTAACATCAGACATTTCCCTTAGGCTTATTACTCTTTAATGCCTGCTCTAACCCTTGTTGTACTAATAGATCTTGAATCGTATTTTGTCATAACATAAAATTACTCTTTTCATCAAATAACGAAATCTCAAAGTTAGATATAGGTATACTAGACATACCTTCTTCAGACATCTTGAAACAATGCTTCACGATCTCTTGGGCTCACGAACCTTAAACCTCGAACATGGCTTTGATACTACTTGTTGAAAAAATCAACACCCACACACAGTAACCACATACAAAATAGCAAGCTCAAATCAAGAATAAGAACACACAAATATATTTGGTTCGACCCAACTCAAAGTAGCCTATTCCAAATACAATTTACTAACAAATAAATCTTTACAACTGTAAGACTTTTAAGAATGAGAAAAGTCTCATAAAACTCCTTACTTAAAACTTAACCCAAAACCTAATTACACCCTTTAATAGCCTACTCACTTAGTTATTTTCTTAGTGTCTAACTCTCTGGGATAATCAAACTAAAATCAAAATATCTTATTTATAAGGGTGAAACTCTTTATACTTTTACTAAACTTTCAATGTGAGATATGAGACAAATTCAAAATTTACTAACTTTCGATATGAGATTCAAGACAAATCCGAACAATTTCATATGGCTCGTGATGATGTACCCAGTTCAAAGTGATATAGAAAAATCCAAAAGAAAGACGGCCCTGATGAAATTATCAGGCCATGTACCTTTGAATCTAACTTCAGTAGATGGAATACAATTACAAAACGAAATAAATCTAAGGCTGTTTCTAAGTATGCGTTAGCCAACAAGAATCGAAGAGAATTTCCATGGATTCATTCCTTGGGATTACATGAACCTCAGAAAACGCCAAACCAAAGTATCACCGCCCTGGATTCGATGTTTACAATGAAAAACCCACACGTCAAACCAATCTAAACCATAAAAAAACTGGATCCAAACCCCACTCCCCCTAACCCGTTTCCTAGAACCACCATTTCCCTTTTAATTTTTTCCACAAACCCCAAATCAGAAACCCCATAGTTTTCATCTTTCACAAGAAAAAAAATGCTCACAAGGGCTTTTACAAAACCCAAAAGGAATTTTAAAGACTACGGTGAACATAGCAGGTCAGGGTCCATCTCTGAATACGGTGATGGCATAGTAGGATTGATGGATGATCTGCCGCTGATTTCTTGTGAAAATCATGGGCCAACGCTGTCCCTGAAGGAGGTTTTGAGGACGTCCGTCGGTGTGATGGGAGAGAACAACAGGGGATTGACAGAAAAAGTGGTGTTATCCAAGGGTAGACTTTGCGCTCTAAAGAGGTTTCGGAAGGTTATAGTAGGAAAGAGTGAGTTCGGCACGAGAGTTGAGAGGTTGGCTCAGGTTTGCAAGAAGTGCGAGTATCTCGTCCCAATCACTGCTTATTTATATGCCAAGAGGATCAAGCTTGTTGTTTGCGACTACTATCCCATGGGAAGCTTAGCTGACTTGCTTTCAGGTGAGTTTCTCAATTCCATCATAAACCTTAGCTTGCATCCATAGATATTGATTTCAGGGATTTAAACCAGGTCGATGAGTTTTTTTTTTTTTTTCAAATACTTATAAACATGTATGGAATTTATATTTGAACATTGTTCCTTTTGATTTCAAGGTGGAAGGGCTGGCCAAACTGCCTTAAATTGGAATGAACGTCTGATGATAATAGTTTACGTTGCACGAGCAATCGGTTTCATCCATGCACAATCCCCTCCACATGAAAAGAACATGAAAATGAACTTTCATGGAAACATAAAATCCTCCAACGTCATGATAAACATCGACCTGACGGCTCGGTTATCAGATTATGGCTTCGTCCAGTTAGCTGACTGCGTGGAAGAATCTGATAATGAGGGGGCAGGAACTAGTTACCGTGAGAATTTGAGTCAAAAGAGTGACATATTCAATTTCGGGCTAGTTTTACTAGACCTGCTGGCGGGAGTGACGGATCCAGGCTATATAAAGTGCATAGTTGACACAAAGGAAAGTGTAAAACTGGGTAACAATGCATTTTTTGAATTTCATGTACAAGGGAAAGAACGGAATCAAGCTTTGAAGGTTTTGGACATTGCTTTGGCTTGTACAAACAGGTCGCCAGAGGCCAGGCCTTCAATAGAGCAAATCCTGTTGAATCTTAGTGATATTCTCAATAGTACTAACTAAGCTGTTTGTCTGTGTTAAGACATTATCTGTATTTTTAAAAACAAAACCAAAAAAACAAGGATGATTAGTTGATTTGATCAGCATATATATATAAACAATTCAAGAATCGATCAGTGGTTGGCGATTGCATATCAAAGGTTAATGTTTGGGAGTCAAATCTACGGTTTTGCAAAATTCTTTATTACATTAGCTTAGCTTCAGAAACAGCTGTAATGATAATTACTTTAATCATAGTATTTGACGAAGGTTTTCGGATTTACCTGCTTGGAGCTTTTCTCTGCCGTAATCGGACAAGACTACCAGGGAAAAAAGGGGCTTTATGAAGTTATGAATAGACATGTTATTTGCATTTTTGAAATTTTTAGTTCTTTAATTTCCATTTTTTTATAATGAAAAAAAAGTTTTATGATTGGGTATTTGAATTTTCACTTAATATTCACTAACACAATTCTACTTAATAAATAAGCATATTTTAAGCAACCGTGAGATTTTATGTCCCGAATACATAAAATATGATTGTTGTATGCAAAGAATTTATTTTTATTATTTTGCTCAATTAATTCATATAATATCAAGCAGAATTTTTTTGCTCTATTATTACTACTGTTTTTATTTTTTATTTAAAAAAAGAAAGCAAGTTGCTATTAGTAGCATTACTATTAGTTAAAGGTTCACATTGTCTTTCTGTTTATATCTATTTGTAAGTCTTATGGTTACTAAGAATGGGATATACAGTAGTGTTTATACATGGGCTTCAAAAATTTGTCGAACATTTTATTTTATAATATTTATTTTATATTTCGAAGAGGTATATATTATTTTATTAATTTTGCTTGTGAAATTGGAGTGTTGATTAAAATTTATTGTATAAAATCTTGATTCATTTATTGAAAAATTTTGTCTATAAAATTTTATTATAATCGTGTAATTATATAATTACAAAAAAGAAATTATATTACCACAACCGTTATGGCCAGATCTGGCCATATACTAATTGATCTGGCCAAAATAACATTGGTTTCTAGTCATAGGAGATTTTTTTCACTTTCTCACAGAGCCAAAATTGAAAATTTTTAAAGGTGAAATTAGTATAAAACAATAACCAAAACGAGTGAGTGGTTCCTCGATATGGAAGCCGAAAGGATAATAATAATAATAATAATAATAATTGGTAATTGTTTGGTGCATCGCCCATTGGATAACATTTTACTTATGCATGGAGTTGGAATCTGAACTGTCAAACAAAGCTAGGGTTCCGCACGTGTGGGTTTGTATACTGTCACAAATGAGCAACTGAGGACCACCATGTGACTGCAAGCTGTCTGAACCCAAGCCGCAGTTTCCAATCAAATTCTCAGACGTCTGTCATCTCTCTTCATGAGGAATCTCAAAGTATCGGTCCCGTCCCCTCTTCCATTCTCTGATGAATTGACACGTGAAGATAATAGATGGTGGGTGGGCCTACAATAGTACTGTAGTTCACCTTCCTATTGTGTAATGTTCCCTTCCATTCTCAGAATTTCTTCAGTGTCAAGCCAAGTCAGAATTGTAATGAGTAATACTTTGGATGCAAATAATTGTAGTTACTCAGTCTCAATTTTTTTTTTAAGATGTCCTTTTTTTAATATTAATATTAATATTTTTTTTAACATTAAAAATCATAAAATTTTAATTTTAATATTAAAATTAATTTTTTTTAAATTTCATAAAAATTAACACCGTCCAAAAATTCGGGACGGAAAAAATAAAATTCTTCTGATCGGAAGGAATTGCATGGATTTTCTTCAATCCTAATTGTCTGCCTTCTTGGTCCACCTGCTTGATGATATTTTGATTAATCTACACAAAGTTTCTTCTACAACTTTGTTTAAAGGTTGAAATGTTTTTGAGAGCATGCATTGAGAAAAGGGAAAATATTGGAGTTGGTCCTTGTTATTTTATTTTCAAAAGATCTGCGGTAGACTCAGGGTACTGCACGGTGGGGGTGGGTTTGGGGGAGAAACAAAGGAAGAAAGATGGAATAAAAAATTCAATTTTTGCTCAGTTATTTTTTCACAGTACTTGAGACCACAAATTCAAGCACTTTTCAAGAATCAAGCAAATGCCAAATGAAGATGCCCCACAATTTTCAGAACTTTGAACACAATAATTTTCAAGCTTTCTTACATAAAGGTCTTTCTCACCATCAAAATGAAAAAGATGGGGCTTCTCTAACTTTTAGTTATAATACTGTTTCCTGCTTGCAGTCATTTTGATGCTGTTGTGACACTGAAACTGTACAACTCCCATGAATCATACTAGTGGGTTGGGACCCAAGAAAAAAACTTCTACTATATATAAATAAGGGTTTTGGGTTCCTAATTCTGCCTTAACATGCATGATTTCAAGCTCACATGGAAGGTTACATAGAAACTTAAACCGCTAATGGAATCTGCTATTTGTTCGACGTATATCAAACTGACAATTGGATTTAAAAATATTTTTTTTTCAATTTGATTAAACTACTATAATATCCAATTAGTATGGTTGTTTTGATTGATAACGCGTTAAAAGATTTTTTAATCCTTCAAATATTGGGAGTGCATTAATTTAGTTGCATATCTCCCTTTATAGTAGTAACTTTTTCTACATCCAGTTGCTTCTTAAGTTCTTATCAAGGTAGACATTGTCATCTTCTCCCAACTCAAATGAACTACAGTTGATATTATTAGCTAAATAGATTATACATATTGAGATTTGAATCACAAATTTATTAATTGTTGCATAAAATAACTAAGTTAAGCTTCAAATTCATTTTTTTTCCTTTCCTTTCTACTATTACGTAAACAAATACATGCATATATATATAATATTATTATTTTCTCAAATCTTTATTACTTAGGTTATGTTTGATAAACTGAAGACTTAAATGTTGAAAAATTAAATTCTGAATTTTTAAGACTAAATTTGATAAGTACTATATTTAAATTATAAAAACTGTTTGATATTCTATTAAAAATTAAATGCTGAATTTAAATATATTGTTTGACAATTGTAAAATATTAAATTCTAAAAATTTATTACTTTTATTTTTTTACCTTTATTTTTATTTCAGATAATGAAGTAGTGTTTTAGGAAATAATAATATAAAAAAAATTATTGAATATTTTCTGCATTAAATGATAAGTAGATCTATACCTACTTATCTTAATATTCAACATTTTTTATTGAAAAAAATCTTTTAAGTGAATTTTAAAATGCATTATCAAACATCTTACAAAATTAAAATGTAAAAAATTTTTATTTTAAATGTAAAGAAATTTTTTAATAAATTATCAAACAAGACCTTAGTACAAACATAGAGTGTTCTTTGTTGCACATATATGTACGCACTCAATTCTTAAGAGGTATGAGCAGATTAATGCCTCCAATGTCTACCAGTGAATCAGATAAAATGACACAGGACACTCATTTGGACAAAAATATTATTTGACTATATAAATATCGGTAGTGTGAAAGGCATCTTTGACATTAAGCTAGTTTTCGTGGTGCTTACAGTAAGTTGTTAGTTTAATGTTTCTCTTTGTCGGTATCAACGACAGGATAATATATAGAAATGTTGCACGGACAGTCAAGAGCAAGGTCAATGAAAAGGTTCACAGTACCCTCTACAATATTAATTTCTTTAGTTTAGATTTTGGAATTAGGGTTCTTTGTCTTTCTTGTCATAATCATGTTGGTTAACTTCTCTAAAACCACAGATAGGAACTTCAACTCTTTTACCCATCATTGATCCAGAAGCCTCTTTCATTTTGACAATTGGCAGGAGCAGTAGAATGCGAGAAAAAGGCCAATATGCCAAAGCAATATATAGGGGTAATTCTGTAACTTAAGAAAATTTCTCCATGTTTGACACCAAAAATTATATATAAAAGCTAACTAAATACTTAAAACATATAGGATAGAGCTAGCTGGACATTGGTATAGCTGTAATTTATTTGTTTATTTTAAAAAAAAAAAAGGACTCAAGAGTGGCAATGGGAAGCACAAAAACTGAGTTATACTTTGTTTTCATGAATTATGATCCTGAATACCAGCGTCTTCGAGCTGATCGGTCAGCTCTCTATATCATTACTACTTCATATTAATAAATATGCAAGACTCTTCTCGATGTTATTTCTCATGTTATTGTCTTGTTCTCTCCCTCCATGTTTCTTTTTTTCTCCTTTTGGGTGGATGTCTCAATTCTCAAGAACAAAGAAAGGGGCGTCCGAGCTTGATTTGTATCTGAGTAGGAAGCACGATGAGCTGTTGGCAAGCACCCTTCAAGCTGGCAGCTACAAGAAGACCTTATCTTTGGTCATTGTTGATGGTTTTGCAGTTGAAATCACAGAAGCTCAGGTGATCTTTATGACATTGTCATTTCTGCCGTTTGTTTATTATAATTATTTGTCTCTCAAGTTAACTCTATATATGTTTCATTTTTTTTTTTGACTTTTTGGGTCCTTCTGTTTATTTATGGTTGTTTAATGAAATCAGGCCAATGTGCTTAGATCTGCCAATGGGGTAAGAGTTGTGGAGAAGAATCAAGAGCTTGCTTAGTGCAGCTAGCAATAGAATACAAAAAAGCTTGAAGTTTGCAGAAGAGAATAAAAAGTAGGTTTGCAGAACATTTGTGCAAGTAGGTTTAAGCGGATATGTTGGATAAAAAGGGTTAAGACTGATCGTTCCTAGGGAGATCTAAGTCAGGAAATATCCATTTTTCTGCCATTATATTACCACTTTTCTATAATTAGGAGATCTTGGATATTACTATTTCTCCATATCTTTCAATTATCAGCAGCATTAAGCAATTAATTTAGCTTTTAATGGATCAGATTAAGTGTATAAGTAGTGGTAATTAACTTCTTTTAAATTAAGATATTGCATATGAAGTTCTGAATATTTAGTTTGAGCTTTCTTACCTCAAATTTGATTTTAGAAAAGAAAATTCCTTGTGTTTGAAAGGCATTGATTGACAGTACTAAATGGCCCTACCAAGATGAGTGGCTACTAATCAATTGGAAAGAATTAGGCAGATCCTGATACACCTCATTGCACATGATACACATTTAACATGTTATATAAACATTTCTGCTTTGAATGATCAAGTAAATTTAGTTGATCAATTATTTGATTATTTTCCATTCGTGATGATGGTAAAATAGGAATCAATAGATCACAAATTCCTCTTGGCTTTCCCAGCTCAGACTCTTTAATGTGCTCAGCAAGAAAAGGAAGAATTTGAAGTACTTAAAAATCACCAATCAAAAGTAATTAAATGAGGGATAACATGATCAAAGAACAAGGTAATACTGGGGCCATAGAGACTGTGAGAGGTAGCTGGGATCCAACAAATCAAAAGAATGCCAAAGTCCATAAAACTCTTGTTCCAACTGATCAGAGGCATACAAACACAAATGAAGATAGATTCCCTCTCTCCTTTAATTTATGTTGGCTGGTTTGGCTGGTTTGGCTGGGTAGGATGGGACAGGTGATTTGAAACAATTCATACATGTCTCCCACCACTTTATCTAGTTAAGGTTATGAAAGGAGCAGGGCCAACGTACTCGAAACGGTTCCAATTTTCAACAAAGTTTGAGAGAGTGCCTGACTTGTGGGTCATCGTCACATGCAACATGTTTTGGTAGCATTCACCACCGTTTATTTGTCCTTCATCTGAGATCCTTTTCTTCAATTAAGACCGCCTTTTCTGCTGTAAGAAAATCACTGAAAGAACGCTCCTTAATTAGAGTGCTTGCCTTCCATCATCGTTTCTTGTTGGCCAGGAACCATATGAAATGTTAGAGAGTACTGGAAGCAAGGCAAAAAACATGCCGAGTTATTGTCTTTTAATTTGATTCAGATATTGTTTCAGCTCGCAAAGTCACAATCATTCAATTTAAATGCATCCAAAAGAAAAATGGAGGGAGAAACTAATAGTAGTATGATTTTGAAAGGAAGCTTTTTTTCCTTATTATTGCGAATATTTTGGACCATCTAGTGGAGCTATACATGAACCTTCCTGCCACTGGCTTCTAGCTGTCGACAATCATCATTACTGATTACTGGCATCCAACTTGCAACAAATATATTTAAGTCTATATGTGTTCGTTCCATAAGTAAAAATTTTCCAACTGATAGGGACGAAAAGGAATTAATCCTTATCCTTCCTCTTTATTATGCTTCGAAAACGAAAATTCCTGGCATTTATAAAGCATGAAATAGGACACAAACTATTGACTCTTTGACTTTTGTGCATTGAGCTAGCTAGTAGTTTTAGGGTAAAGTTTCTGCCTGCTGCTACACGTTATATGGATGTCCCTTCACTAGTTTTAATGTCACATAATTAAGTTTTTTAGAGTGAGTTCTGTGTATAAACCATTCTAAGGCCTAAGCTTTCAAAAACTATATAAGCCATGTATATGAGAAAAATCGATAGGATTTCACCAGAGTGCTCAATCGATCAGGCTGACAACTAGTATTCTTCTCTCGCGTTGAAAAGTATATTGCATGCCCTGCTGCAAGCCTGCAACATGAAACTTGGGTTTTGAAACTAGCAATTTTTCTGGTTCAGATTTTACTTCCAGTGGATGATATCCAAAGAAGTAAAAGATTCAGGAATCAGGTTTGGTGATCATTCACCTCGTATATAGATATGGCCTGCAAAAAATATGTACCCAGTAAGAATGGTGAACATTATCCACTCTCGCCCCAAGCGCTTGCGTTTAAGCCCTTAAACAGGCAAATTCAGTAGCCCTTGAGGGAGAGTGAGCAATGAATTCAATTGGAAATGCACGACTGTTAATTACTAGCTATATATGTATATTATCATAATCAAGACACGTTCTGTTCACTCTCCCCAAAGACTTCAAGCATTGCTGGGGTAGTGTCCAGGATTGCTGCTGGAAGTCTTTGAGGGAGAGTGAGCAACCAATACCTTGTAAGATCCAGCCCTTTTTTTTTTTTTTCTGCTGATTGGTCTGGCTGGTTCACCCTGAAGAGAATTGGCTATAAGAAGACCATTTTATAGGACTCGAAAAAGTTATAGCGCATATAAAAATTCTGGAGAAAAACATTTGGTGGGTTTAATCTGATATGGCTCCCTCCAAATCTTGGCACTTGACATTTTGGGACCAAACCAGACCCTCTTGCTTCCAAGGAACCTCTCCAAAGACTTCGAAGTCAATGATCAGAAATGCTCATGCGCACGATGAGCTCGCCACTTCTAATTAAAGCAAATTACGACAGAATTTGAAGTTCTTAGAATTATGTTGTGTAAGTGCTACTAAACCAATCAAATTTGAATGATTTTAGAGCTCATGTGAGCTTGAAACCATTCGAGGATGACCCAAAAACATGAGAATTGGCCCTTAAGAACCTTGACAAGGCAATCCATCTTTTTCTCGAGTTAAAAGAATAATTAAAGCAAGCTATTTAGTGGGCGTAGGCATCTCATACTTATCCATGCATGAATGATTGTATCTTGAAGGTCAACTATAGGTTAATTCCCCGTTGACATTCTTCATTCCAACTTCCCATCTCCTTGCTTTTAATCTCTAAAATTAGTTGCGTATCTTGCAAGACAATAGGCCAGTCCTTAAACTTGTTCTCTTTAACTTTTCCTATAGCTCTATATCGAGTATTGACACTTACAATCAGGAATCAACATGAATAAACAATATTTCCATGACCGTCCATCCAGCCGCATGAGTTTAGCTTCAAATTATTCAAAGGGTTCATAAAAAAGGGTTAGCTATCTAGTCCGAAAAGTTGAGGTTGAAAAAGTAGTGTCAGATACATAATGGAATCGATATCGAACAATCAGTGGTAATTTCCATCAACTTCAGGGACAAAATATGTGTCCTGTCGGATTAAATTTTTTCTAATTAAACATTTCGATTCTTTATTTATACAATTTTGAAGTGCATGTTAATTACTTATATTTTGTAAGATTTTTTTTTTTAAATGTATGACATATAAATTTAATTTAATTTTATATCTTGTTCTATATAATCTTAAGAAAGATGTAGAATGGATGCATTCTAAAAAAAATAATATTTTTTTACATTTTTTATAAAAAAGGTTGTAGTTTAAAAATAAATGAAAATGTTGCAAATATTATTAGTTGAATCCTAAATTTATTGGATGTTAGTTTTTAATAGTAAATATATTAACTAATTTCGTTAAGCCTTTGAGTTAATTTTGCATCACTTTGCACAAGTGTTCAGTACCATAAAACAATTGGGTTAAACCATAGGTTAATTTTATATCACTTTGCACAAGTGTTTAGTGGCGGATCTATGCTTGATGGTGGGGTGTTTATGACCACTCCAAAAAAAAAAAAAATGAAGTAAAATATCTCTGACATCACCAAAATTTTTCTCTAAACACTCATTCAATTAAATTAATAAATCATCAGTAATTTTTTTTTTATATCATAAGTTTATGCTTAGAAAAATATCATTGATCCATCACATTAGTGTTTTTACTATTATATATAATCCGAACATGGCACCCTAATACCAACCTAATTTAGCGACAACAACATTAGGGATTAGTTTTCTGTTAATTGCAAGTTACTTAAATGTTGTCCCAAAAATATCAAAGCATGTTTTTCAAAAAATGTTGTATGAGAAACCAAAATTGATGTAGTGGGATGCGTGGGCGGGGTTCTACATATAGATCAACTAATCCAATTATCCCAAATAAATAGACTTGGACAAGGACTTCAGTAAAACCCAAATCAAGAGGCCTTCGCCCATTCAAAGCCCAAAAACTTTATCCAATCGATGATGAAATGATTGAAGTGACACGTCGAATAGGAAGTGGGGGGTGGGGGGGAGGTAACCAAGCAGTATCTGGCGCCGAGGCAACTCCGGTTTATGTTTGGTACGGTTTCTCAACTCATTTGAGAAGAAGCCCAAACGAAAATTTCAGAGCAAATTATTTGTGTCAAATTGGGAAAAGAAAGGAAGGGAAATCTTTCAAGGAATGGCTTCTCCACCGCCTTCAAAGCGAAGACGACAAGATCGGACCGTTGATAGAGAATCGCCGTCAAAGTCTACGTTGACCCAAGGCAAATCATCCCCTGTGGTAGTCTTCGCTCATGGTGCTGGTGCCCCCTCCTCTTCTGATTGGATGATCAGGTCCCTCTTCCCCCTTCTTCCTTTTCCTTAAAAAAAAAAAAATCTTAAATGGGTTTTTTCTGTTCTTTTTTTTTTTTTTTTTTATTTTTAATCTGCCCTTAGATCTCTATCCTAATATTTAAGTAACTGAACTAGCTGAAGAGTACATTACGCGCATAAACTATGCTTATATGTGTAAGATCCTTGGAATTCACTACCTCCAAGCGTTACATGCCAATTTATCAAAACGTCAGTCGGCTTAAATGAGTTTTTTCTATTATATGCTTAAGTGAGTTAAATTTATGCAGATGGAGGGAAATGTTAAAGAAGGCGTTGAACGCCGTTGAAGTAGTGACATTTGACTACCCTTGTAAGTTGACTTCTCAGTCAAATCCTTTTTTTATCAAATTATTTTGAAGTTGGAAAATTTTTTAAAATATGGACATTTTCATTTTTGTAATGTAAAATTTAAGTGATTGTTGGAGTATTTGCAGATATATCTGGGGGGAAAAGAAAGGCTCCTCCCAAGGCAGAAAAATTGATAGATTTCCACTCAGATATTGTTAAAAATGCAGTTTCCAAATATCCTGGGCATCCTCTGGTTTTGGCTGGCAAATCAATGGGTTCAAGGTAGAATATAATGCTATTAGTATTTTGCCCTTTTATGCCTCAAGGATTTCGGGGACGCTAATCCTGGTGTTGATGTTCCATTAGAAATGTTGTGGCTCATATTCTATAAAATTGTATAAATTACATTGATGCTTGCTAGTATGTCTTATTTTAAGGTCATTTTTCTTTTGTAGAATCAGCTGCATGGTGGCTGGCAGGGAAGACATTGCTGCATCATTAATTGTTTGCCTAGGTTACCCACTTAAGGTTTGCCATTTTCTCACTTTTGTGCAGTTCTGGTTTTGAAATTCGCATAGATGATATCCAATGTTTGGTTTCATGTATTTTATTAAGACATCTGATGGTTCATTTTGTTTATATTGGATCAATTCAATATTATCTGCTAGTTAACAGCCATTCGTCTTCTATTGTAGATTCCTCAAGGTTAATCCATTTAATTTTGCATTTTATTTGCTGGATCTTTATAAAGGAATCCTTCACAACTTATGAATATAATGAGGGAATTCCTATCTTTTAAACTCTGATGGTTCTTTGAGGGATTTTTCATTTTTTCCATTTCTTTCATTACATGATCATGTTCTATGTAGAGTTAATGGAATTGAAGTGTAAGTTTTAATGATGTCCGTCTTGCTATGGATGATAAACAGCATCAGTGTAAATGGAGTTTACTGCATCCGGGCAAGCTACATTTTTTTATTTCTCTAAACTGCCATAGTAAGACATTTGTTGAATTATTTTCCTTATTTTCTTCTCCTAAATGGCAATATCAAAATAGTGAATTAGAATGTACAAGTATATAGAGGGTTTAGGGTACTGTGCAAATCTTTTTGGCTAAAATAACAAAAAAGCCTTTGAACTTTGCCACTTTACTTAAATAAGCCCTTATACTTTTATTGCACCCAAATAAGCTTTCAACCTTTAATTTGCACTCAAATAAGTTCTTAACTTTTAATTTGTATCCCAATAAACTTTTAACCTTTAATTTGTACCTAAATAAGCCCTTAACATAATACATAATGCATGTAAGACATTAGTTTTCCATGATCACAAATGCTTGAAGTAAAACTTTTACTTATATAAAGAGTCAATTTTTACTTTATTAAAGAAAACTAGAAAAAATTGCAGTAGTTAGTTTGAAATAAGGGCTTATTTGAATATAGATCAAAGTATAAGGGCTTATTTGGATGCAACCAAAGTATAAGGGTTTATCTAAGTAAAATGGTAAAGTTCAAGGGCTATTTAGTATTTTAGCCAAACTTTTTCTTCTACTTCTCTGTACAGCAAGAGCCAATAGATAAATAAATAATGAATGAAGGTCAGCTTTCTGAATGCTGATTGGTTGCTCCTTAGGGATTGGACAGGAAACAGGGACTTTTCCCCTGATGAGTGGTAGTGTATCCTTTGTGATGCAACTTGGAAACAGAAATCTGCCTTGTTGTAATATACTTTCTTGCTTAAATATTAGGGGATGAATGGAGCTGTGAGAGATGACACTTTGCTGCAACTTACAGTTCCTGTGATGTTTGTGCAGGTATTCTTTCCGCCTTAGTACATGGTTCTTTTGTAAAAATGCATGTGGCTGTCTTCATAGTTTCATCCTTTGGTTGTACAAAAATTGGGCATTGTTGTAGAAACTTTATAGCTGATAAATTTATAAATTTAGTTCTCTTTGTGTTGCTGTGTGCTGACGTGCCTGTTAGAGATTGCATTTCTACTATCATGATGTTATCTTTATGAGCAACATGAGATTTTCAGTCCAAATTTATTTAGACTTCTTCAAAGTTTTATGTTGTTCTTATAATGCTCTGATTTATTTTTACTTCAAACATGAGTGTAGGGTACCAAAGACAGTCTCTGTCCCTTGGAAAAACTAGAAGCTGTTCGTAAGAAAATGAAGGCAATGACTGGGTTGCATGAGATTGATGGTGGTGATCACTCACTCAAGATTTCAAAAAGGCACCTCCAAACAAAGGGATTAACCCAAGACGAAGCTGAAGATGCAGCTGTTCAGGCCATTGCATCATTTGTTTCCAGGTCTTTGAGACGAAGGTGATTCCTTCTGCTGCAGAGTGCAGACAAGCCTGAATCCTTTTTGTCCAAGTTTCTTTTAAAACCTATAGCATTCGTTTGTCCCAATGGATTGCTAAGACCCAAGGTTTATGTGCTCCTTTTTCCCCTGGCATCGTACTATTGTATTAAAGTGTTGGAGCAGGCTGTTCTCTTTCATGTCTACTACATCCTGTCTGAGAAGGTTACCGTTCTTGTAAAGTGCTTGTAACCTGAATACCTTTTAATGGAGTTAAAAGCGTAACTGAGTTTGAATGAATTGGTGGCTGTTATAAACTTGTATGTACAAAACATTTGTTTATATTGTTGGACTTCACTTTCGGGTAGAGCAGTTTTTCTCTGATACAGCTGGCCATTTTTAGCAGTCCTCGTCTGTGACTGGCCTTGGTCGACCCCAGTCCCCAAGTGATTTATATTGTTAAGAAAATGAGTTACCTTCAAATTTCGCATTGAGGGGAGGATGCTACTTCTCTGCTTTTTAATGCAACATGGTGGTCTATTTTTTTTTCAATTTTTCTCATTTTGATTTCAATTTCGTCCCCTGAAATATCAATCTGCTGGCAGCCGATATGGCATTCATTCATTCATTCTAGAACAGTGTTGAATTAGCTTGCTTAAATATGGAGTAGTATATTTTTTCAGCTGAAGAAAGGCTGCACGTGTTCTGCGGCCTTGGATGTTTATCAAGTGAAAGATTTCAGCATTCATTATCAACAAGCCATGATATATTCGTAAAACTATGCGTATTTTCTTTTTTATTTAATAGGATCAGATATGATCATTTTCAGTCTTACATGGTATGGAACACCATATTTGACTGTTGTTGAGGCTACAGGTCTTAACTAATCAGTTTACGCCCACGGCCATTAGTCATTTTTTTTATTTAATATAGTATAGCACCACTCTGTGCCAGGCCCAGGCGTATCTCTGTACTTCACAATTCTATTCTGCAAAAACCAATAAAAAAAGAAAGGGTTAGATCATGATAATTGATCATCATAAAGCTAATAGCGGAGCTAGTTTTAGACAGAGGGATTTCACGTATAAACTTCTACTGGAAGTAAAAATGTTCCAATTATGCCAATTTAGTACACTTGGGCTTCATGTTCTTCAGAATCCAGAATAAAGCATTGTGAAGAAATTTTTGGTAGGAAGAAAAATCCATACTCGTGGCCTCTTTTTGCAGCAGGTCTTTACCTTTAGTCACTATCGCTGCTGCTATCCTTGCACTTCTTCTTGTGCTTACTCTTCTCCTTCTCGGGCTGCTTCTTGCTCTCAGGTTTCTTTTCCTTCTTTTCTTTTGTCTTCTTTTCTTTCTTACCATGGCAAGTCATGGCCATGCTGCCTTGAGCTGGATGTTGCTGAGCGTGGGTGCCACGGCTCTGGGTCTTCGACTCAGCATGCGTTTTTGTCATGTCAGGGCCCAGGTTGTGGCCATGCATTTGACTCACACTCTTAGTCTTAGCTTGGACCAGTTCCTTGCGAACTTGGATTTGATCGCCAGTGCTCAGTTTTTCATGGCTCTTTTCGTGAAAGGTTTTCTCAACAGGGCGCTCGCATTGTTCTGTGGCCATAGCAACTTGGGTCTGTGGACTTCACTCAGGCTTGCACTCTTGAGGTTGCCTACTGAATTTGGAAATGTAAAGATAGCAATTATATATAAGCATGGAAAAGTGAGGTTCTTGCATTTTGTTACATCACCCTTTGAATCTACTTTCTCAGATAGGCCAAATTTCATTAAGAAATTCTATCACCTTCTTATCTATCAGAGTCTCCTACAGAATAAGTTCCTTGATGGCAATGTCCATTTTATTACAGAATAAGTTCCTTGACGGCAATGTCCATTTCACATTTATCTTTGATTTTGGTTAGTAGATTATTTTTCTGAAAACTCATATGAGAATGCCCACCAAACAAATGCTTCGAGTCTATTTGGGTATATTTTGACAATTTGCATAGAGGAATTGATAAGGATTGCTTCCAGACTTTTTTTTTGGAATTCTGATTTGTGGGACTTCTTTAATTAGCAGAACAGTTCTCTCCATAGTTTTCGAAATTATTGCTATTTCTACGTCCACAATTTTACTTTTATGTATTTTTTTAATGTAATTTTAATATAAATTATTTTTTAATGTAAATTACACTTTAATTAATTATTCCTACAGATATTATAGGATGGAATGAAGCACCCTTAAGTCCGACTTTAATTTTTTTTTTTTAACTTGATTTATTTAAATCTTTGATTTAAAAAAAAAAATCTACTTTGATCAAAATGAAGCGAGCAAATTTAACTCTTAAAAAATTAATTAAAAAAAAAACTAGAGATTAAGCTTTTACGTTATTGTTGTTTCTAGCATTTTTTTTTCTTTTGAGAGACTGGCTTCATTTTTGTTGAATGTTAATCATTTTCACCTCTTACTTCACATAAATTTATATTTTTTTAAGCAATTGCATGGAAAATTTTGAAAGAACTCTTAAAAGCCCTCGTGGGTCCTTGATAGAAGATGCGTTAAATTTCATTTTTTTTATTATTAGATCTAGAATATTCTAATTTGCAGGTCATATATATATAAAAGGCCTGAGCCCGATAAACTCGATCAATTAAGAAGACAGAAAACCAACCCAACTCATTATAACTGTTACACGATAAAAATAACGGCTACTTTGACTACTCAATATATATAGTTCACGTGTCACATAATATCTTCTTTCATAACCCACTTAATATCAGCTAGTTTTAGACGGATCTACAAAGCCGTTTTGTTCCAGCGGGAACCCTACTCCACCTGTACCTCCTAGTTTATGAATAATATGTTCCTGTTTGTCTTGTAGAAAGCTGTTTCAAATTTGGGTCACTCTTTTGAGAGAGAAATGGATCATTGAATACAAAAAAAATATTTTTTTCTATTTTCGTTTCTTTTCTGGTATGATCATTTCCAAATATTTGGCAAGGACGTAAAACAAGATGTTTAATTTCTTCCAGGGGATCTTTAGTGGCAATTTTCTATTGAAATATGCGAGTCATATGTCTTGAGATGTAAAGGTCGACAACAATGGTGAGAAATGGTTAATTATAGGTAAATGGGATTTCAAGATCAGGTGGTCCGATTAGTGGAGGAAATGTTAACTTTGTTACTGGAACTCTTTGGATCACCTGTTTGACATCCTATTGTCGATTTATCCCATGGTGAAATCGGAAACCAGCAGATGGTTCTATAATCTCCATTGCTGATAAAAATTCATTTAATTTTGAAGATTTGCATGAAATTACTTCTTATGTTTTGTTCTTTTTTATTTAATTTGTGCTTCTTAATAGATAGTACATGTAGAGAATATCTCTCTTCATCATGAATTCAATCCCCCATACTTTTGATGTAATTTTGCAGTCTTCATCATTGACACCGTACGTCTTTTTCTGCTAATGTTCAGTATCTCTCCTCCTAATGTATTGTGAATTTGATTGTTTTTTGTAGTTCACTAGTACATGTTACATGAATAACTTTGATATTCCATTTGTCTATATCGGAGATCGATTTATAGATGAACGATTGATGGGGTATGTATGTATATATGGTTATTCATCTGACCAAGAAGCTATTGTATCTTCATGGTTGAAGATCAAGCTATTTTCATGAATTCCAGAAGGATTGATTTTTAAATTGGTATAGTCTAATCAAGGCTAATGATTGGTATACAAGGCAGAAACCAAGAATTGTCGACATAGAAGCTGAATTGCAGAATAATATTGTAAATTATATGATCTTAATTTCTTTTTTTTTTATATATATATAGAAATGTTATGATCTTTTTTTTTTTTTAATGAAAGGATAAGATCTTATTTATAAACCTAAAGTTGAAAAAAGTAGATGATAACTTCTTTAAAATCAAGAGAGTATTCCAGGATTTGGTGAGGATTCCAATTCAGTTATTCTGTTCTTTATTAATATTAATATATATTGATATTAATAATAGAAATGCACTTTTACATGAAGGGGCATCCTATAGTATAGCAGCATTTCTTCACTACATATAGTATATTAGTAATATCCATGCCACATAGGTAGTTTTATTGATTCCATAACCCATTTTATTTATTTTATACCATATGAAACCTTCATTAACTTGGTCATGGATCCATCCCCTAGGACTGATGCTCTCAGTTCTGCAAAACAAAGAATTAGATAACAGTGAGAATTCAGCAAATCAAAACGGTTCAAGAAAAAGGAATCACTATCAAAATTTAGCCAACACCAAACTTTCTGAGCTTTAGGTTTCGTATAACTTGCCTTTCTTGTCCCACATTTCTCATCGTCACTCTCACTGTCGCTGCTGCTGCTGTCACCAGAAAGGCCATCTTTGATCTTCTGGAGAAGGCCTCTCTTCTTGCCCTCACCCCTCTTTTTGGCCTTACCCTGGCAAGCCATAGCACCGGATGCATGGTGCAGGGATTGGTGACCATTAGTCTGGCTCGTGTGGGACATGGTGTGGCGTGGGCTATGCTCTTCAGTTTGGCTGCTGTAGTACTCAGTTTGGGTTTTCTCCACACCATGGTCAGTGTAGTAGACCTCTGTCTGGCTGTAGCGTTCGGTAGTCTGGCCATGGCCGTGGTTGCTTCCATGGCCTTTGAAGATTGAGCTAGCCATCTCGGAGACCTTCTCGCCTAAGGAGGGGTTCTGGTGGCAGCTGGTTTTCTCATTAGGTTTGTAGCATTGCACTGAAGCCATTGCAATTGACCAGGGAACTAGTTGGGAAGGCTAATAGGGGCAATAGCTAAGGTTCCGTGGATTTCTCTTGAGCTCTTTATTTGGCCCCTTGGTGCTACAAGGCAGTTTTTGAGCCTTTATATAGGCATTGGCCATTGAGTGAATGGGTTTGCTTTACATCACATCACACTTTGAATCTACTTTTTTTTTTTATCTGAGACAGCACTTTGATTATTCTAAAAAAAAAGGAGATAAAGAAAAAGAGAAAAAGAAAGGCATATATCTTTTAATCACAATTACCAGAGAATAGATTCTATCCGTTGTTTTCCGGTTAATATCAAGCCCCAAGTACTGAGCTTTCCTTCATTTAGCCCAAAAAAAACAAAAAAACTTTGGTTCATTCAAACAGATTCGTCCTTGGCGCATTGAAAACGTCTAATAAGGATCGTGGCCAGTCATGGTTTTTCCACTTGTTTTGCTGTCAAGTTCCAAAAAAATATTCCTATACAGTGTAGAAGAAACCAGAATCGTTTAGAGAAATTACACAAGTTGAACTTCAGATTATTCCTGGTTTATGCAATAATTATCACTACACGGTTTAAGTTTTAGTGACGTTTTATTTTAATATTTAGCAGTGTTTATAAACGTCATTAAAAAATTTACGACGTTTGCAAAAAATATCAGTCAAAGTATCGGTTATACACGTATCGTAGAAATTAACAACATTTTCAAAAAAATACCTCACTATTAGTGCGTTTATATATAAAATGCCGTCATTTTAGCGGTATTTTAATCTTTAAGACACCGTTAAATTAATGACGTTTTTATAAGAAAAACGCTGTTAATTTGGTGGTATTTATAATTGAAAACATCGCTATTTTAGATGCGTTTGTATAAAAAAATGTCATTAATTAACGACATTTACTAATGAGAGTGCTACTACTTTTAGTGACGTTTTATGATACAAACGTCATTAAATTATTCATTTAGTGATATTGTTGAACGCAAACGCTGTCATTATATAAAAATGTATTTTTTTAACTTCTGTTAATAAATTTTATTTTCATTAAAGAGCTTAAATTTAGAAATTAAAATTAATATAAACTTAATTCATGTTTAAATATGCATCTAATTAATGCAAAATTTAATAATTAGTATAATAACATTCAAATATTTTTAATACATTAACAAAATAAAAATTAAAAATATATGAAATGGATGACTGCATACATTTTACTGGTTGCTAATTGATGAAGAAAAATTTTCACTTTGATCACCAGCATGCTTAAGAATCTACTGAATAATACCATATAATTTTTAACACTTCATTGTAAGCTTTTTTTATATTTAAAAATTTAAATATTTACTAAATATAATAATTGAGTTGGTGGAGAACCAAGATCATTTCCTGAAAATTGTTGTTGCACAAAATTCATAAAATGATCGAATGATCATGTAATTGCTAAAATTTTGCATGCTCTTACTCCATTCTAGCATGTTCTTCCTCAATTTTGGCACGCTCCTGTTCTTTTTCTGTTTCCATTTACCGAAAACATTGTTGCATAGTTTGTAACTCCCCTCTCAATATTAAAAAGTCTCGCGAAGATTGACTTGCTGAAATGTAAATTGCTGAGAGCTATGTCCATAGTAGGCAAATGGTGTTGGACCCAATCCAAGGCCTCGGACCGTTCATGCTTTTCTTTTCCAACAACTTCTATGAATATTCAATTTTTCATTTCTTGCATGTTGAGAAAACTATTAGATTCTACTTCAATCTCAGCAATCATTTTCTCTTTTGCTTTTTTCTATGAATTTGTCATATACAACTATCAAGTTTAATGATTAATTGATAATATGTTAAAAAAAGTAAATATTTACCATTGTTAAAATAGATGATATAAATTACCACAATTTTTTATGTTTCGATGTTCATATAAGATCCATATTTTTTGTGTGTGTTATGCGAAAAAGTTTCACATGTCTAATTTTACGGCCTATCTCATTCTCCTATAAAAAAACCTATGTTTTTTGATAGGATACATATCAAACGTAACTTATTCATGCATATCAAGCTTGTCAATCAAGTATTAAAATTTTGAATAATTTTAATATCATATATTTATATTTTGACCCCATAACAACACAATAGTCTTAAACATACGCAAACAATAAAAGTATTTTGGGCTTTCATACGTATCGATCATGAAAATCAAATTCAATTATTTTCTTTCGGTTTAATATCATGGATTGAAGCTATTCAATATGTTCAAAGTCATCCAAAAGTTTAATTTGTATATTTGTCTTTTATATGCAAAAATAGTCCCAAATAGACATAAACGATAACTTTTCTCTCATATCAACTGTAGAAATCAAGTTCAATCAATTGGACAAGTTTAATATCAAGTATTGAAGCTATCCAAACTGTTAAAATATAATAATAACAATAAATTTGTATTTTTACCTAAATATACGTAAACAATAACTTTTTTATATATATCATCTTTGTCAACTAAGTTTAAAACTTTTGATAAGTTTAATATCATATATTGAAACTATCAAAACTATTAAAACAGAACAATAATTGTTAATTTACATATTTACCTTTTAACGGTAGAAAAAATTCATTCATTGGAATAAGTTTATTATCATAAACTTACTATTTCTTTTTTCTTTGTTGCAAAACTTTTTGACCCACTTGTGTGGCTATATTTCTGTTGCTTTTTGCTACCAATCCCAATCTGTTCTCTTTCCCATCATAAAAAATAATTACGAATATGATAGAAATATAAATATTACTAACTTAAATCATAAAACACTTTCATCATTTCATTCTACTATACAAAGTTATAAACTAGTACATCTTCTTTTCTTGAGAACCAAAATCTAATTAATTGTTCATATTGCCACCTAATCACATTACGAGGTAGATTTTCCATCATCGCCTCTATAATAGTATTTCGATTTACTTGTTCTCCAAATGATGCTTATAATCTTTCCATTTCTTTTCCAATGACTTAAGCACAAATGAAGTTGGTATTTCAAGTACAAATCTTGACTATAATAATACAATAAGAAAAGTTTGAATAAGTAAATAAAATGTAAAATAAAAATTTTTTTATATCTAATTAATTATACTAATACCTTAATAAAGTTTAAAGCATTAGCCTTAACTTCTTCTAGAACTTTAAACATGTTTCATAATGTATAGGCAATTTCATTCCATTACAGGTTGGCATGCTTAGAAATCTAGCCAACAATTGAGCCTCTTCACCAATTGGTTGCCTATCAGAGTTTACAGATACTATAGTATGCTCATTAGGAGGTAGTGCAAACAAGTCCTTCAAAGTTGTTTGGCCTCTGATCCTTCGTTGATCATTATTATCAACTGCAACAAATAAAAAATAAATTTGTAAAATTACAATACTTTTACCATTATACTCGAATTCTAAAATTAGCGTATATCATACCTATATTCAAATTTAAAGCATAATCAATTGATGGGATACTATCTAAACCTGGACCTCCCGTATTACCAAATCCAATATTAGTTGAAAGATTAGAAGTAACGGAGTTAGATTCGACAGTACGTTCATTTTTCTTCAAAGGATTTAATCCATAGCCAATATCTACAGGTGCCGCAAAAGGGTCTGAACTAATATCTCTGATATGTTTTTCTTTCAACCTACTCCTCCGTATTGTAGCTTACCTATATCATAAAAGCGAATATAGAAAAGATATTAGTTTAGAACATATATAAAGACATTAAGAAGTTAAGAAATCAAAACCTACAATATATAAAGAACATATCGATTTAAATAAATCAAAAGATAATGTATGATTTAAAATACAATAATTATACAATAGCGAATGTGACATTAATTACATACAATCATTTACTACATTATGTCTTAAATATTTGAATTACAAATTATAGATGCACCATTTTATGGTTCATAAATGTTTTTAATAATATCTTTGCGAACCCACTAAGCGTAGGTACTAGATATATTTTCATCCAAGTTTTGTTTAGCAAAAGGATAACATTTAGTTCCATGTTCAACATCATCTCTGGTATCTAACCTTATATCAAATAAGTCTTTAGGTGTATTTCAAAGAACAACAAACCAACCCAATTCTTTAGGATTTTCAGAGTAAAATACTTGTTTGACTTGAGATAAAAAAATATAAAGTTCATCGATGAGTTGTTGTCTAGTGTGAATTAATCGAGAAAAATTTACAAGTGTAAATCTATACTGATTTTTTTTAGTATCTCTCGTACTATTCACATTAGCTCAATCACACCGAAATAAGATAATTTTTTACTTGCCATAATAATCCAACTTAATGATATCATTAATCATGCCATAATAGTCAACATTTCCTTTTAAAGGGTTTGTGTCCCTAGCACTAGCATAACTAGTAGTTGATGAAGTTACAATAACTCTTGAATTTTATGTACTTTTAAATCTTTCATGAAATTTAGTGTGAAATCTAAATCCATTGATGATGAAATCTTTGTATCGTTTTCATAATCTGGTTCAGATCATGTGAAAGACACTTCACCTCTTGACTAACAAGCATTCCACTCTAAACCTATAAAAGTGGAATAAATATATATATGTTATTAATGTTAGTTATACTGTAAGCATTTTATATAGATTTCTGATAATGAAAAGTATGGCATTACTTACAGCTGCTCCTAATCATTCATGAAAGTTTTCAGCGAACAACTTATCAAGCTCTCGAGGGTTTGATCTTCGATAATGTGCATGATCTCTGAAATTATTTCTATGCTCACTATAAAGCATCATGATAAAGTATTAACAATAAAAAAAATTATGCTTAATGTAATGAATAATTTTCTTGTTAAAAAACTTACGTGCGAAATGATTTAATTGAGTCATGATGAAAAAGAACATATCAATGTGCTTATGCTCGAGATTTATCATTTAACTCCACCAATTCAGCTTTACCTATTGGTTGTCCAAAACTTTGAAAAAGATAATTATAGGCAGAGTCTCTATGCTGCATACCAATATTTCTCAATGATCTATTAAATCTCGTTTCAACATATTGCAAATAATGAGAACAAAATGTCATACACTTTTTTGCTAAATATCCTTCAGCAATAGAACCTTTCGGATAGCGTTTGTTGTGACAATAAGACTTTAACCTCTCCAAAAACCTATAGCATAAAACATTAGTCATATGTTATTTTAAGTAGAATGGCTTGATCATCAATAAAAACATAATCAATATATTAACAAATAATACCTTTCAATAGGATACATCCATCGATAATAAACCGATCCACTGACTTTTGTTTCATATGAAAGGTGAATAACTAAATGCATCATAATAGTGAAGAAGTTTGGAGGAAAGATATTCTCAAAATGGTATAAAGTAATCATAGCTTAATCTTAAAGTTTGTCAAGCTCTTCCATATTTATACATTTTTGACATAAAGATTTAAATATGTTACTCAATTCAATTACCACAAAAGTGACTTACTTTGACATTGATGAACGTAAAGCAATTGAAAGTAAGTTTTGCATCAAAATGTGATAATCATGTGACTTCAATGAAGAAAATTTTTGCTCTTTCAGATTCACACATCTTGATATATTTGATGCATAGCCATATGAAACTTTGACATTTTTCAAAACCTTGCAAAACACATCTTTTTCAGCTTTAGAAATCCTAAAACAAGTAGCAGACAATCGATATTTGTCATTAGGAAGCAACTTCGGATAAAGGTCAGGGTAAATCTCTATATCAACTAGGTCAAGCTGACTCTTTAAGTCATCATTGGATCTTCTATTCACATTGAGAATTATCTTAATAAATTTTTTCAAGCATTCTTCTCTATGTGCATCAAATCAAAGTTATGACGTAATAAATTATATTTCCAATAAGGTAACTAAAAAAAGATACTTCTTTTTTTTCATAACTTAAACTCATTAGTGTTTTCTGCTTCATAATCCTTTTCATCACTTTGAACATTAAGATCATTAACTTCAGTATGAGTATTACTAACTTACGTAATATGAGGCCAGACACCTTCAAAGATATCCCTCACTCTTTTCTTTGATGGAGTTATTTTTCCATAAGTGAAATTGATATCTTTTAACTTTGACAAGATATTAGACCTACTAATGGATAAAAATGATCTCCTCAACTCTTCAGTTTCATTAAAGAGATATTTTTTAAATCTAAATCGATGATTATCATCTAACCATTAATGATGTCTCATATAATAGAACTTCCTACCATAAGGTAACTACATCGAACATGTCTGTTCAGCACAACATGGATAAATATAATGACTTTTTATACTCTAATAAGATAAATTCGCATAAGCAAGAAAATCGTTGATAGTCCATAATAAAGCAACACGTATATTGAAGTTCTCTTATTTTGATACATTATAGGTTTCAACTTCTTTTCATAATTATTTTAATTCTTTAATAAGAGATTGTAAGTAGATGTCTATATCATTATCTAGACATTTTTTTTCGATAATTATCATAGATAATATAAATGACTATTATTTCATAGCAATCAATGGTGACAAATTGTAAGAAATCAATACAACTGGTTAAAGTACTATAAGAAGTACTCATCATTTTGAATGGGTTGAATCCATTAGATGCTAATCTAAGCATAACATTTCGAGGATCAGATGCAAAGTTTGAAAACCTAAAATGAAATGATTTTCATGCTAAAAAATCTATAAGATGCCTCAATGATTTATCATCCGTTCGCTTCTTATGATGTCACCTCATTGAATCTACAATTTTAGTAGACATGAAGAGTTGCTAAAGTCTCGGTATTAATGAAAAATAATGTAAAACCTTAACAGACTTTTTTTTGACACATACCTCATCACCATCCTCATTCAACTTTTCATTGAGATTTTTGTCCACCCAATGAAGAAATACCACATAAGTGACAAGATTTTTGATTTTTTCTATCCCCCTAATACAACATGCAATCATTGGGATAACTATGAATTTTTTTATATCTGAGACTTAAATCCTTGATCATCTTTTTTGATTCTTTACAAGATTCAGGCATTATTACAAAAATTTTTTTTTCATAAACTCTAATAATAAAGTCAGAGAGTTTTCCGTCAATCCACATAAGCATTTCAAGTGAAAAAGATGAATACAAAAAGATAACCTTGAATGCTTCGATTTTTTAAAAAGTTCTTCATTCATATCCTCAAGTAACCTATAAAACTTTGATGCTTTTTTTTAGGTTGTTGGTCACGTACACTTATACCAGGTTCATCAAATTCATTCATTTCAATATTGGACTAATTAAATCCTTCATTTTGGGGAAAATGATTATGAAAATGTTGGTTATGAATGTTAAAAGCATCTCGCAACATACCTTCAATGTCATCTGCTATAAAAGGATCATGTTGGTATTGGGGAGCCCTTGAAGATGAACGAACTCTAGTGGAAGACTTTGACGGTACAGACTCTCTATGAAAATATCAATTAACATATCCCGAAAGAAATTCAATACAAATTAAATGTTCAAAAATAACTTGACGCATTTGTCACTCGATATTAGCACACTTCACACATGGGCATAATATCATATTATCTTCACTTGTATTCTCAAATGCAACATTAAGAAAATTTTTCACTATATCTCTGTACTCTTGACTTAATCTTAACTTTTACATACAACTCTTATCCATTTAGTACTTGCTACATTATCAGACTAAATGTATATAAATAATTTATATGAAAATGAACATGTAAAATACTTAAGTTTACTATATTTTAAACAAAAGATAATAACAAGACCAATACTTACACAAAACAAGAACTCGTTGTTGTGAAGTAATTTATCAGCTATAAGTTATTATGAATGTTAAAATTATGCTGCTAACATAGATAATATCCAAGAGTATTTGTAGTTGAGGTTGAAATAAGGTAAAATAAGGTAGGTTTTGGAAAAAACTATTTACACCAAAAAGAAAATCACGAATTGTAAAAGATGAAGGAATAGTCAAATGAAGTAAAAGCTAAAGTAAATAAGTAATGAATAGTCAAAATAGGGTTTTAAAAGATAATGCTCGAATACTAAAAGCTAAAGGAAAGAAAAAGTAAATTATACTTGGTCTGAAAAGAAAAATAGTATAATAATGAAGATGAAGCTTGAAGTTAGTGATTGGATGCGTTAAGTTTGGAAAGATTTTTATTGGATCAGATTATGAAAGGCGTTTATTAAGAAAAATACCTATAATAATTTTCTCATAAATATTTTTTGAATATATTATAGGCGCCTTCAACAAGTTGTAGTAGAATTGTTTGAGATTATTAAAGGCGTTTATACCACAAAAATGCCTTCACTAATTTCATCTAAATTTTTATGTATTTATTGAAGGTGTTTTTTACATAATACGCCTTCAATAACTCTTTTATTTTTATCTTACAATATCAGTGAAGATAGTTTTCTACAAAAAAACTCCTTCAATAGTTTTCTTTTAAAATTTGTTTGAGATTATTAAATGCGTTTTCTATTGGAAACACCTTTAATATTACACATCTTAAATTTTAAGAGGTTATTGAAGGTTTTATTCTAGAAAAATGCCTTGACTAATTCGTTTATTTTTTGAAGCAATTTATTGAAGACATCTTTTAGTGCAAAACACCTTTAATATTTCATTACACAAATTTTAAGATGGATAATGAAGGCGTTTATTATAGAAAAACATATTTACTAAATGCTTTTATTTTATTTTATGTACAAACACATCGAATAATTTCCAATTAAAATTATTGGTATTATTAATGACGTCTTTCAGTGAAAAATACCTTCAATAATTGAGAACTTAAAATTTTTTATGGTTAATGAAGGCATTTATTCTAGAAAAATGCCTTCACTGAGTACATTTCATAATGTACATAATTATTAAAGGTATTTTTTTATAACAATCGCCTTTAATAATTTCATTTTAAAAATTTTAGGATTATTAAATGTGTCTTATACTAAAAAACACCTTCAATATACCACTACGGTTATAAAATGCATTTATTCCAGAAAAATACTTCAATAATTCCTTTTAAGCTTAGTACATAATTATTGAAGGCATTTGTTAATAACAAACGCCTTCAATAATTTCTCTTTAAAAATTTTTAAGATTATTAAAAGCGTCTTTTACTGACAAACGCCTTTAATAATTTCTTTTAAACTTTTTACATAAATATTGAGGTATTTATTGATAATAAAACGCTTTCAATAATTTTTTTAAAAAAATTTTTGAGATTATTAAAGGCATCTTTTATTATAAAACACATTCAATAATTTGTTATAAACTTTTAAAGTCCATAATTATTAAAATCATTTTCTACATAATACGCCATAAATAATTCCCTCAATCTTTATCACGGGGATATTAGTGAAGGTGATTTTCTACTCAAAATGCCTTCAATAATTTTTAAGAATTATCAAAGATATTTTTGAGGATAAACGCCTTTAATAATTTAATTGAAAAATTATTTTTTGGATTATTTAAAGGCGTCTTTTTGTAAAAAATACCTTCAATAATCTCCAATAAAATTTTAAAATGATTATTGAAGGCGTTGTTTCCAGAAAAATACGTTTAATAATAATTTTTATATTTAGTTTCCTGCCTTGAACATCAGAATCACAAACTGCTAGTACATAGAACGATTAAAAGCTGCGTTATTCAACCAAACCAAACTCGTAAACACATTTCTATTAGACTATTGGTTTCTTTATCCCTATCATTGTCACCGACTTTCAACAAATCAATGGTGCGCGCCTCTTTTTTTACCATTAAGTCTTTTTTTTTTAGTTTATTGTATTATTTATAATATTCAATAGAGATTTTTTTTGACTTCTTATTTATATATGCGTTTATATATTTTCATTAACTTCACTGTAAGCATAGTCGTCCAAGCACCTTTCATTGTATGTATATTGTTTCTATGTAGTACGCCTTAAATATTATGGTTTGTTGAACCTTGTTGTCTAATATTATTTTGCTTAATGGTATTGTATGATATTAGGGAGCTAAATCATATGTTGAATGGTTTGTTGAACCCTGTTGTCTAATATTATTTTGTCGAATAGTATTGTATGATATTGGGGGGCTGAATCATATGCTGAATGGTTTGCTGAACCTTGTTGTCTGATATTGTTTTGCCGAATGGTTTTGTATGATATTGGAGGGCTGAATCGTATACTGAATGGTTTGCTGAATGATGTTTCTAAGTGATTTGCTAAAGGGTGTGTTTGAGTACATTGCTAATTGGTGTGCTGAATGGTGTTTCTGCACATAGTATGCTATTGGTTGTATTTAGTTACGTACAATGTTAAATTTAGATGATCATATTGTATAATTTGTATAATTATGATCAAGATTATAGGTATTATGGACTCTGAGCAACATCATTCTCCTTCTAATAAACATGTACAAGACACACCTCTAGCCCAAAAAAAAAAAGGGATGGGGCTTAAATAAATAAATTAAAGTGAGTGATACAAAAATTCATGTTGACTTCAATTAAAGTGGGTAGCCTATGTCTGAAAGAGCTACCAAGATGGCTACTCATATTGGAGCTGTCATCTGTCGTAGGATTTCAATTACATACATTGATTAGCAATGAGTTTTTGATGATCTAAATGATGATATATGACAGTTAGTTGTGGTATGTTTATTCAACTATTTCGTAAAATTTGTTAAATGATCATTTAATTGAAATTCAATGTGTTCATACTAACTGTGTTAGCTTATTTAGGAACGGTTCGACGTCCTAATTGACTATAAAAAGATTATGTTGCAATGTGCTGAGAAAATATTCAGAGATTTTAAAAGCAGATTGACAATCCAATATATTTTGCTACTGGCTGGTAAAGGTGATGTATTGGCTATTCTACCTGCGGCATATATAGATGTGATAAGTGTTAAAGATTGGATAAATTTTGTTCAATATTGACTTTCAGAAGATTTCTTAGTACACATACTCATTACCAAAAAAATTGTTTATAAGTCTTTATGCATTATAGCCTTTGATCTTTATATGTGATTGACGTAATTTTTTCTTTTATAGAAAATCAAAGAACACCAACGGGACATTTAGGGCAAACAATAATATCACCATCAGATAGCGAGAAAGGATATACAAATATAAAGTATGAGCTTGTATGTATTCGCATACTCGTTTTATACTCATTAATGAATATTTATTGACATTCATTTTATACATTCTGATTCTTTTATTGTGATAATTCAATAAGAATCAACGAGCTTTGGCATAGAAGTTTCTAGATGGGATGTCTGGAAACAAAGACATCTACGGGAAGATAGATCTTTTGCAAATGAAGTGACCGAAGAAATGGCAAAAAAGATTGTATGTATAACTACTTTTTTAATATAATGTATGATTGACATTATGGTTGTATGCATGAGTGTATACTAGCTTGTATAGATTTGTTATTACAGTTCATCTTATTATTATCTTTCAAGATGATTATACTGTCAAAATCAAATTTGGTGAACTGGCAATCCAGTATGGTGAATATATTTTGTCTTTAGCATTAGGCACTAAAGAAAGGCCTAGTCGGGTTTGTGGGGTTGGTAAATTTATCTTGTCATCAAAGCTTTTTGGTAATCAACAAAAAATATCGTGAATAAAAAATGCATAATATGAAGCAATCATTGAGCAACAACAACAACAAATTAATGACCAGACGCAACGCCTCAATGAGCAATAGCAAAGACTCACTGCTTTGGAGTCCACGTTGGCAACAATGCTGCATAACATGCCAATAGGCCGGTCTGATAACATTGTCTCCATAGGAAAAACTTTTGTTGCAAGTAAGAAAGTGAACTCATCCTCCGCTACCACCCAAGAAATATGATATTATTTATAATTTTAATATTAATTTGTTTATTGTATTGATTGATTTGGTTTTAATACTTATATTTCATTAAATATTGTAGCAGGATGTTCGGACTCACGGTATGACCATTGCTCAGGCTTTCATGGATGAGTTATCCAAATATTCATTGGAGCATTTATCTGGAGGAAACTTCATAACCATTGAGTCTTAGGAAAGGTTATTTGATAAACCATCACTTTCTTTCATTGGTGTAGAGGAGGTTAAAGAATTTTGTGAACTGGATGAATTATCAGCTATTGATATCGTTGCTTATATGAGATTAGTTTATAAATACAAATATACACATTTAATATGTAGTGATCTATATTAGGGTGTAATACTAACTAGTAGTATTGATTGTTATCATACAGCTTCTTATATAAAGAGCTTAAGGGGAGACGTTGACCAACAGATTTAGATTTATTGTCTCCAACTTCATTAGTGAGTAAAGTGGCACAGTCGCTTATCATGCTAATCATGTGATCCAATGCATGAAAATATCAACTGATTATTATTTGCTACCATATAATGCACGGTAAGTTATATTCCAACCTTACCTAAATTTGATATAATGCGTAATTTGAGTATATCGTTGTTATTATTTTGTAGTCGTCATTGGGTGCTTATTATGATTGATGCCAAATCTTTAACGTCATACTTACTTAATTCAGTTAATCCAACGGCGATGCCTAACTTAGATATTCAAACTTTTATAAAGAGGTATTATATTTTATTATATTATATATCTTCTGTTTATTCATAAGTAATTTAATTTATGTATTAAGTAATTTTTTCCTTTTCAATTTAGGGTAATATCTGCATTTGATAAGAAGATAAAAAAATATAAATAGGTGTCATTACCAATAAATGTGAAATATATTCTTTTATGCTGAGTTTGTATATATAAATATTTTCTAAACCTACTCAATTTAATTTTCAGGTATCTCATCAATCCGGTAATATTGAATGTGGATATTTTGTCCTTTGTTTTATGCGAGAGATAGTGTTAGATGATTTTATAACCACACCATTCAAGGTTAGTATAACTTTCATAAACTCGTTATATCTTCAAAAAATTAAAAAAAGGTACATTATGTTCTCATTTATTAACATTTACTTTTGATTTTTTTTTAGTGGGAGAGTAAAAAAAGCTTCACAAAAGAAGAATTGGATGAAGTCCATAAAGAGTGGTGTGATTATGTATTATTATTTATCAATGTCGATAAACCTTCAGGTTAGACATTGTTAGTTGAATGTAAATATATAAGAAACAAATTGTTATAATATTTTTAACATGCCATGTTGAATGAAAACTTTAATTTTGTACATTGGGTATTGGTTTAATATTATTCTTATACTTAATATGAATACACTATGTGTACTTAATAAATTATTGAGTATGATTATTTCAGAAAAGTATATTAATATGGCAACGTTATCAGTTTTAATTTCGGATGTGTGGTCAATTTATTAAAATACAACAATGTTCATTATGTAAAGTCCAAAATGTAATTCGTAATATCATATATATAAACCAAATATTTTCTGGGCATAAAGATATAATTGACATCAAACGTTTTTTGGGCATAAACTTACAATTGACTTGACATATACAATATTAAATATGTTTTTTTTATGGGATTAATAAAGGCATTTTTAGTAAGAAAACCCCTTGAATCATCCATAACAAAAAATTTTGAAGGCGTTTTTTTTACCAAAATCACCTTCAATAATTGTAGACACTTAATTTGATCCAGGCTCAGATCATTTGGGCCTGGTTCCAAATGGGCAAGATGGGCTCATTTTTATTTTCATTTATTTATTATTATTTTTGGTTTTATTTGTTCTGAATTTTGTTTTAATTATTATTATTTTTATATATGATTTTTGTTCTAGAATAAACTTTTTTACCGTGAATCTGGGGGTTGGTAGAGTTTGGATTAGATTCAAAAATTGAATCCCAATCCCAGATGAAATCGGGATTGATCAAAAACTCTTATGATCAATCCCTATAAATAGACGCTGAAACACAGAACAGAGGGACACACATAAAGATACAGAGAGCAAAGAAAAGCAAAAAAAGGCATTTAGAAAGTTCAAAGTGATCTTAAGATTTTTTAGGATTTTTTGGTGATTTTTTTCTAGGAAATTTCTGGAAATTTCAAATTTCGGTTGAATTTTTTGACGAGATTTGAATTTTTTGATGACTTTTCGATGTCGGTTGAGTTTTTTAGCCAATTACCCAGTTTTCGACACAACATTTCCAAAAATCGATGAACTTTTCAATGAACTTCCGATGAACAACCCAGATTTCGGTAAAAATTTTTAGAATTCGATTAAATTTCAACTGGTGTTCTTGAGAGGATAGAGAGAGAAATGGGAAGAAGAGAGAGAATGGGAAGGAGAAGTTTGAGGAAAAAGTTAGAAATTGTCTTTATATACCCTTCCCAAAATAACGTCGTTTTTGTGTTTAAAAAGACTTAAAATTCGAGTGTTTTTTATTCGGGTGACCCGACCCAAACGCTGACCCACGTTTCAACCCGCTCTCCAGAAACTATTTTTGAGTCGAGGTGTGTCCCCTGAGCTGTGCCTCCAAACCGTTTTTCTTCCTCAAGCCCAGCTGAATCTCAGTCACTAAGCCGAGCCGCTTTAAGGTTTTTTTTTTTTAAATTTTATTAATTAATTAACTATATTAATTAATTAATTAAATTGAAATAATTTATTCATTCAATTATATTTTTAAATTTTCAATGATCTCTTCAAAAATAAATTTTTTAAAAATCTATATATATTTTTTGAAGGAAAGTTGAAAGTATCAATTTTTCTTGAAGATAAATATTTTTTAAAAAAAAAATTTGAGAAAAAAGTTAAAAGTATCAATTTTTCCTTGAAAATAGAATTGTTAAAAAAAACCATTTTTAAGGAAAAGTTGAAAGTATCAATTTTTCTTAAAAAAATAAAATTTCTAAAATAAAAATTTTCAAAAATATTTTTGAGAAAAAGGTTGAAAGTATCAATTTTTCTTTGAAAATAAAATTGTTAAAAAAATTTTGAGAAAAAGTTGAAAGTATCAATTTTTTTTAAATTAAAATTTTAAAAAAATATATTTTGAGAAAAAGTTAAAAGTACCAATTTTTCTTAAAAATAAAAATATTTTAAGAAAAAGTTAAAAGTATCAATTTTCCTTGTACAAAAGCAATGAGCTTTTTTTAAAATGAAAAGAAAAGAATTTATATCAAAAGTTGAATCATTATTCTTTTATTTTATTTTATTTTATTTCTTTCTTTTCTTGAAAATTTCTAATGTTAAATAATCTGACGATGGAGTCTCTGCAAGTGAAATAGTAGTTTTCTTGCATACTTTTGAAGTGAGGGAATTTTTTTAATTTTTTGCCAAAAGTATTGAAGTTAATTAAGAATAATGTCTAATAATTAATTACTTGGTAAAATTTTTAAGGCTTATCGGATAACATGAAATTGAGCTGGTATCATCTTTCGATGAGCGTTGTGAGGATGCTATAACCTTCCTCACTCGTAACTGAACTTTCGAATCCTGTTCTGGTTATTTGACCTAAACCTATTCTTTTAGGGACCCTGAAGCTTAGGTGTTCCTTAAAAAGATAGGTTTTTTAGGTGGCTAATCGCACCTAAATAAAAAAGATTAGTGGTGACTTCTTAAGTCAATGTCTAGTGATAGATCTCTAGATCTAGATGTTATGATAGTTTGGTGACTCCACTTGAGAATAGCCGAGAGTCAGGCCAGAAAATAAATTTATGTTATCCAATAGCCTAATAAAAGTAAACTTTTTGTATAGATTTTTTTATTCATTCTATTTATTTACTTCGTTAACTCTATTATTCATATGCATATGCATAACATGAGCTCTATACTAATGCTCCGTCCCTTTAGGAGGGAGTAAAGCACCTATTGATTTTATGAAGTTTTAATGTCTCTGCAGTGACTAACGAAATACTCCAACTCAAATTGAACCTTTTTCGCTTGTAGCCTGTAATGAGTGAGGATTGGATATGCATTAGTAGTTTATAATAGACGATGATATAAGGAGCAATTTTAAAACCTTTAGACTTTAACCTCGAACCACATATAGTGAACCTTAGTGCCTAACTTATAGATAGAGCCATCTCTTTCCCTTCAGAATTGACCAGAAGCATATGATTCATTCCTCTTATTGTGTGTGACGTTTTAATTAATTAATTATTTAATTTCTCTTTATTTGATGTACTAACATTTTCTCTTATTCATGTTTGCATGATCCATACCTATATCATAAAGTTGCATAAAGAACATTTGCCTAAAAGACGATCTTCAACAACAAGTTTTTCATGGACTCCACGAAACAACTAGTTTGCTCTTCGTCTGTATTAGCTCATTGTGAGTCACCCAATAAAGTAAAGGTCCAGTAAAAAAGGATTCAATTAAAGAAAGGGGATTGTTTACCAATTGACCATGCTTCTACCTTGTCTCAAGAGACATATATCCTCCTCAAACAAAATAATCTAGAGGATTTGATTGATATATGGAAGAAGATGAGTCCATCAAGACAAGAGGAGATTTACCAGAGACATAGGCATATAGCACACCTTATTGTAATAAATGTCGACAATCAACTAATTAGAGCTGCAGTGCAATTCTAGAATCCTGCATACAAGTGTTTTATCTTTAATAAAGTTGATATGACACCAACCATTGAAGAATATTCGACTTTGTTGGGTCTGCACCTCAAGGCTCCTAACAAGATATATGTCAAAAAACATAAATCAAAGTTTTGTAAGAATTTAGCCCATTTTATGGGGATAAACAAAGAGATTATGGATTCTCATGCAAAGAAGAAACAAGAACAGGTTTGCCTACCTTGAAAGTTCTTTCATGATTTCCTAGTGCAACATATCAACGAAGAACGAAGGTTAGATATATTTGCCTTAGCCATATACAAAATGGTGATATTTTTAAAGGTTTTAGGTTATATTGAAATAGCGATGATTGACTTTTTTGAAAGTGTGATCAATGGTTGTAACCTTTTAACGGTAATATTAGTAAAAACTGTCAGATCTTTGAGTTACTGTAATTGGAATGAAGGGCATCTTATAGGCTGTATACAGTAATTGTACTTATGGATGAAAAGCCACTTCGAGTGGAAAAAAAGTGTTTTCTCTAAGCTTTATGCCCGTAATTGAGCTTCAATCAAAGAATTCTACGAAAGTGGGTGGACAGAACAAAAGTCTAAAAAAGAGTGGATAGCTTTCTTACAAAAACTGACAAGTGCCGAGGTAAGATGGTTGATCCCATGGATGAATCGTGAACCTATGCTATACTAGTGTAGAGATAACACTGTGGTCTCACTTTTGGGTCTATGGGAAGCAACAAGTTATACGCCACTTCTAGTAAGAAGATGGTTTGGAGCAGAATAGTTCATTCCCATAATGCATAAGCTTTATCAATCAGATTTTTTTTACAATGACCCTAAAGCATTTCAAAGGATGAATGAGGTGATTAAAGCATGAAAAAACCCCCGTAAAGTGAGTCCTGGACCGTTCACTGATAAGGTCACTCAGAGGTACTTGGTTTGGAGAGCAAGACGAAGATAAAAAATAGTATTCACTTATGAAAGCTTTCAACTGCCAACAGGAGGAAAGCTTGAAGAGACACCATCAAAATTGAAGCTTGCGACAAAAGAATTCGAGTCCGAAAAGGATAAGTTAAAGTAAGAAATCCAGAAGCTTCAAGAGGAGAAAGATCAATGAAAAGATAGAGCTGAAAAACATGAAGTCAAAGTTTACAAGATTGCTAGGGAACGAGACACAGTTGTCAAAAACTTAGCGGAGCTACACCATGAACATAAGAAGTTGTGTGTAAAGGTACAAGCCAAAGAGATAATAATTGCTGAGTTGACAGATGAAAATGAACGATTAAAGCAAGAATATGCTGAATTAGAAAAAAAACGTACTCAAGTACAAATAGAAAATAACATGTTGAATATCTATTTAAGCAGATTGAGACAAATGTTGAATGAACAAGAAGACTATATTGCTGCATTGGTTAGGGAACATAGAGAGTTATAATACCAAGTCTGGTGTGATAAAAGGGAAAACCTGAGAAGACAGAAGTATATTGAGCACCTAACAACCCAAATTTGTAAAGAGGTATGTAAGGCAAGAGAGATGGTAGAAGAGGCAGAGGTATTAAAACAAGTGGTGGCCCCAATAGGAGAACATGAGTAGTGTCTCCTGAACTTCATCAAAGAAGCCAGAGACCAGTATGAGTAGATCAAATGATTTTATGGTTATAACTCTAGGATGATAAATTCTATGTAAATGAAAGTTCTTTAGAATAAATGAAATCTTTTGGTTGAACACTATCTTAAAACAAATGTTCTCTTCATGGATGCATTTTCATTCATTACATTCAATAAAATAACCATGAGATAGTTGTAAAAACTTGCTAATTCTAATATATGGTATTCAAGGTTCAAGATAGCTCCATCTAACAAGAACCCCACTTACTGATATAACACAAGAGCTAAAGCTAGACAAATAGAGAAAAAAAACTCTTACTGATTTGAAAAATTAAAAAAAAGCACAAGAAAAGATTGAGAATGAGTTGAGTAGGATTTTAGATGCTCTCAACAAGTTAAATAAGGGAAAAGAGATAGAAGAGAACATAAACTAATAGGGCCTTCCATCACAGGAAGTGACCGACCCTCTATATCCTTCAGGTTTTCATCCACAACAAGCCCAGTCCACACAGGATATACCGTCATAGCAGTTACATATCCTATATATCCTGAAATGCCATCAACTTCGAACCCAGGACATTACTATAGCTATGTGAATCCTGTCTTTTCTGAAAAGACAGTAGAGCATATCCAAGTTTCTGGTCTAGATGACTTGAAAGAGAATGAAAAAGAAAAGCAAAAGTGGTGGAATCTTAGAAAGATTCAAAGATTAGTATGCTTGAACAAAGATTACGGGCTGTAGAAAGAATTAGGTTTTATGGTTCTATTGATGCTTCTAGACTGTGCTTAGTCCCAGATGTGGTTATTTCACCAAAGTTTAAAGTACCAAAATTTGAGAAATATGATGGTACAAAGTATCCAAAGACTCATATCATCATATACTGTCGAAAGATGACAGCCCATGCCCATAATGAGAAACTATTAATGCATGTTTTTTAAGATAGCCTTACAGGCTCTGCTGCTAGGTGTTATGTCTAGCTAGATAAAACTCGCATCCGTTCTTGGAGTGATATGACCCATGACTTCATCAGTCAATATCGACATATTATGGATCTAGCTCCTGATCGTTTGTCCTTACAGAACCTAAAAAAAAAGGTAAATGAATCTTTCAAAGAATACGTCCAAAGGTGAAAAGAAGTAGCTTCTTAAGTGCAACCTTCTCTAACTGAAAAAAAAAACTACAGTGCTGTTTGTCAGTACTCTAAAATCTTTCTATTATGAAAAGATGATAGGAAATGCAACCAAGAATTTTATCGACATGGTAATTTTGAGAGAAATTATTAAAAGTGCCATCATGAATGACAAGTTAAAAAGAGAGAAGATATCAAGTAAAAGAGCCCCAAAAAAAAAAAAGACTGAAGCCCAAGCTGTGTGCTTTGATAGGTAACAATTTAGGAGTTATTAACCCTACCCACCATAAGGATATCATCTATATTATCCTGCTGTGGATAATACTTTCCCTTACCCATACCAACCAATCTCACAGTTATCTTACCTTCAAAAATATCAACCTTTTTTAGACCTCAAAATACCATATACAGTCATAACACTCAATCTACCCCAAGACCTCAAACCCATCCGACTAACCCAATGGGTGGTTCATAGGAGTAACGAACTACTCTTGAAAAACCTGTCTTTGACCCGATTCTTATGACCTATACAGAGTTATATCGTGAGCTTTACAACAGTCATTTGATTGCTCATAGCAAATTAGAGCCATTCAAGCTATCTTATCTTAAGTGGTATGATCCCACAGCTCATTGTGACTATCACTATGGCATTGTTGGTCATTTCACTAAAATTGCACTGCTTTGAAACACAAAGTGTAATGGCTGATTAAGGATGGAATGATTAGCTTTGATACAGGAGGGATAATTGCACCAAATGTCAATGGCAATCATTTGCCTAATCATAACATAAATGCTCTAAGTAAGGAATAGGATTGAAGAGAAAAGTTACAGATATTAAAACACCTCTCAGTAAGCTATTTGATGCTTTGTGGAGAATTAACATGATACAACCAGTGAGTCTGCATTGTTATCATAGAGCATATATAATAAGTACTAACTGTAAATATCATAGTTGGATAATTGGTCACTCTATCAAAATTTATGAGCAGTTTCGTCAAGAGGTACAAAATCTCATAGATTCGTATCAGATGAAACTTTATAAAGAAGGAGAGGTCTCAAAAAATATTGAGGTATTTATAACCGACAGGCCAATAAAATTATTTCTAAAGTTGATAACAATTCACTATGGGAATAAGCTAAAGTCAGTTATAGACAAACCAATTCCCAAGCCAGTAACTTTTAAAGTCTCAACTCCATTCCCTTACAAGGATGACAAAGCTATACCTTAAAAATATGGCTGTGATATGGTAGTTCAGAGGCAAAAGAAAAGTGCTTTTAAATTCGATGCTACTAACATAACATATGTAGGAGGCATCACCTGAAGTGAAAGATGTTACACTCCAGAAATATTAGAAAAGGCTAGAAAAGAAAAAGCCAAAGTAGGTGAAGAGCGAAATAACCTTAAAGTAAAACCTGAAGAGGATCGTCTGAAGCCAGTATCAGAAAAAAAAACTTGTGAATTCTTAAAATTGATAAAACATAGTGAATATTCTGTGGTTGAACAATTAAATAAAATGTCAGCACGAATCTCATTATTATCACTGCTATTAAATTTGGAACCACATCGAAATGTCTTACTAAAAGTGTTGAACCAAGCATATATGACACATAATGTGTCTGTTGAATATGTGAACCACTTAGCTGAAAACTTAGTCATGCCGAACTATATCTCATTCAGTGATGATGAGATTTTTTTGGAGGGAAAAAGAAGTGCCAAGGCTCTGAATATCATGGTAAAATGCAAGAGCCATATCATGGCTAAAGCCCTTATTGATAATGGTTCTACTATCAACGTCATGCTTATGTCAACTTTGGCAAGGCTACCTATCGACTACTCTCATATGAAGAATAGTTAAATGGTTGTGTAAGCTTTTGATGGGACCAGACGAAAAGTCCTGAGAGATATCGAGATGCCATTGCAAATCGGGCCATACACTTTTAATGTGAAGTTTCAAGTGATGGATATCTCTCCATCTTATAGTTGTCTGCTAAAAAAACCATAGATTCACATGACAAGGGTTGTTCCTTCTACCCTGCACTAAAAAATTAAGTTCAATGTGAAAGATCAGCTAATGGTAATGTTTGAAGAAGAAGATATGTTAATAACTCAACCATTGAATGTCGCATATATGGAAGCTATTGAGGAAACAATGGAATGCTCTTATCGATTCTTTGAGTTAGTCAACTCTGTGGGTGAAAGATTTAAAAATCAACATTTTTTAAAGATAGTAATGTGCCAAGTCATCAATAAAAGATGGTATCAAAGAGTAGGACTAGGTAAGAACTTACAGAGAATAAGAGAGCCCCAAACTGTGGTGAACAATAATGAAAAGTTAGGCTTGGACTATGAAGTAGAAGAATGAGAGATCAAGAAAATACTAGCAGGTAAAACAGTAAGATTAATGATCATTCCACACTTATACAAGATTTTCAAGCCTTGAGGATTCATGTACTCAAATACAGAATAAAGTATGAAAGAAGCATTCACCCAACTGACCATCCATGCTATTGAAGATGAAACAGGGCTTAAACAAGAATGCTGGGTCTGCCATTGTCTGCCAGATTATGAGTTGAATAATTGGAGTACCATTGAAATGCCTTTTACCCTTAAGACTAATTTAATGTAATTATACATTCCAATAGCTATTGCCCAAGGCATTGGGGTGATCTTTCTTGTTTGGATCATTTATCTTTTATTATTTTAATAAAGATTAAGAAGGATGCATTTTCATTCATTTGTTCTTGTGCCTTCATTATTGTTATTTTTTTAATTTTCCAAATACATCTTGCCAACATATCTTATTTCATTTAATTTCAGATCTTTAAATGAACAAAAAGATAATTATGATAACAATCAAGAAGTTAGTTTTGAGAATTCAATTAACACTGATAAACTTGACAATGAAAATGATTTTGAAGAGTATGCTATACCTTTAGACCTAATGAGATTGATTGAACAAGAAAGTAAGTTAATTGAGCCTCATCAAGAGATAACTGACTTAGTGAACCTAGAAGATGAAAAGAATAAGAAAGAGGTCAGAATTGACACTTCACTTTCGTTAGGAGATAGGCAACATTTGGAAGATCTACTTTGAGAATTCGTAGATATGTTTGCTTGATCTTATCAGGATATGCCAGGATTAAGTACAGAGATAGTAAAGCATAGATTACCCTTGAAGCCAGAATGTAAGTCAGTCCAACAAAAATTGAGGAGAATAAAGCTTGAAATACTGTTAAAAATCGAAGAAGAGGTGAAAAAATAGTTTGATGCAGGTTTCTTACAAGTGGCTAAGTATCTAAAGTGGGTAACCAATATAATACCAATTTTTAATAAAGATGAGAAGGTACAAATATGTGTAAACTATCATGATTTGAATAGGGCTAGCCTAAATGATAACTTTTACTTACCTCATATCGATACATTGGTAGATAACACGACTAAGCATTCAATGTTCTTCTTTATGGATGAGTTTTCAGGGTATAATTAGATAAAAATGACTGCAGATGATATGAAAAAGACCACTTTTGTGATCATATGAGAGGCCTTTTGCTAAAAAGTCATACCTTTTAAGTTAAAAAATGCTGGGGTAACATACCAAAGAGCCATGGTAACACTTTTTCATGACATGATGCACAAAGAGATTGAGGTGTATATGGACAATATGATTACAAAATCTCATGAAAATGAAAATCATGTCACCAATTTCAAAAAGTTATTTGAGAGGTTGAGAAAATTTTAACTCAAGTTGAACCCAATTAAATGTACCTTCAAGGTAAAGTTAAGAAAGTTACTAGGCTTTGTGGTTAGTGAAAGAGAGATTGAAGTCGATCCAGATAAAATATGAGCTATTCAAAATTTGTCACCTTCAAGTATACCAAAAGAAGTTCGAGATTTTCTGGGAAGGTTAAACTACATTTCGCGGTTTATATCTCAACTTACTTATAAATGTGATCTCATTTTTAAGCTTCTTCGTAAGAATAGCCATGGGGAATGGAATGAGGAATGCCAAGTGACTTTTGATAAAATTAAGCAATACTTATCAAATCTTCTAGTATTGGTGCCACCTGTTCTAGGAAAATTTTTAATTTTATACCTGATGGTATACGAGAATTCAATGGGATGTGTGCTGGGGCAGCAAGATGAATATGGTTAAAAAGATAAAGTTATTTATTATCTGAGTAAAAAATTTACAGAATACGAGTCCAAGTATTTTTTCTTGAAAAAAATGTGTTATGCATTAGCTTGAACTACTAAAAGACTCAGATAATACATGCTCTATCACACTACTTGGTTTATAGTAAAATTGGATCCAATTAAATACATCTTCGAGAAGCCTTCTTTATCTGAGAAAATTGTTAGGTGGTAAATAATGCTCTCAAAATATGATATCATATATGTAAGCCAAAAGATAATAAAAGAGAGTGCTATAACTGAGTTTCTCGTATATCATGCTACTAAAGAATATGAACCAATGAGATTAGAGTTTTTCGATGAAGATCTGATGGCTATTCCCAATTAGAGAAGGAGGAGTATAAAGAAAAGTGTTGAAAGATGTATTTTGATGGAGCTACCAATGCCTTGGGACATGAAATTGGGATAATTTTGATTTCTCCAGAAGAACAATACTACCATATAACAGCGAGGTTAAATTTCAATTGCACAAATAACATCACTAAATATAAGGCATGTGTTATGGGTTTACAAGCTGTTATAGATAAAAAAAAGTTAAAGTATTAAAAGTGTTTAGGGACACAGCTCTAGTTATATATCAATTGAAAGGAGAATGGGAGATGAGGGATTCAAAACTCGTTTCATATCATAAGTATATTTTAGAGTTAATAAAGCAGTTTGAAGATGTCTAGTTTGATCATTTACCTCAAAAGAAGAATTTGATTGTTGATGCCTTCGTTACTCTGGCTACAATGATCTGAATTAATGATAACACTGACATTCAACCTATCAGGTTAGATGTTCAGGATAAGCCAGCTCATTGCTTCAATGTAGAAGAAGAGAATGATGGGAAGCCCTAGTTTTACGATATATTACAGTATATTAAGAATCAGTAATATCCAGTCAAAACAATAAAGAATAATAAAAGGGTCATCTAAAAATTAGCTATGAGTTTCTTCTCGGATAAGGATGTCCTGTACAAAAAGAGCCATGATCAAGTATTGCTGAGATACATAAGTAAGGTTGAGGCAAAAAAAAATCATTAAAGAGGTGCATGATGGAATATGTGGGGCATATGGCAATGGACATATGATGGCAAGACAGATTATGAGAGTAGGGTACTATTGGTTGACAATGAAGAGTGATTGCATTGACTATACTCATAAATGTCATAAATGCTAGATATATGCTGATAAGATCCATGCTCTGCCATCTGCTTTACATGTTTTGGCACCACCTTGGCTATTCTCGATGTAAGGCATAGATGTCATTGGTCCTATTACCCTAAAGACTTTTAATGGGCATAGATTTATTTTCGTAATGATAGATTACTTCATAAAATGGGTAGAGGCAACATCATATGCAAATGTAACACGATCTATGGTTTGTAAGTTCATAAAAAGAGAGATCATTTACAGATATAAACTTTTGAAAAAAATTATTTCAGACAATACCAATAATCTGAATAGTAAGATGTTACAAGAAATATGTGCCCAATATAAGATCAAGCATCATAACTTAGTGCCATACCATACAAAAATGAATGGGGCAGTTGAGGTAGCTAACAAAAATATAAAAAAAAATTCTTAAGAAGATGATCGAGACCTATAAAGATTGACATGAAAAGTTACTATTTATAGTGTATGCATATTGAACATCAGTGCGCACCTCTATTGGGGCAACTCTATTTTTTTTTTTGTTTATGGGATGAAAGCTGTATTGCCAGTAGAAGTAGAGATCCCATCCTTGAAGGTTCTAAAAGAAGTTGAATTGAAATAGGCTAAGTGGATTCGAGAATGCTATGAACAGTTAAATTTCATAAAAGAAAAGAGATTGACAGCGCTGTGCCATGGTCAACTATATCAAAGAAGAATGATGAGGGCTCATGACAAAAAAGTTTGACCTCATTATTTCTGAGAGGGAGAGTTGGTCTTAAAAAAAATTCTCTCAAATTAGCATGATAATAGAGAAAAATAGACTCCGAATTGGGAATAGCCATATGTGTTAAAACGGGCATCCTCGAGTGAAGCGTTGATACTGACTGAGATGGATGGAAATGATTTATCACATCTTATAAATTTTAATGCTGTGAAGAAGTACTATGTTTGAAAAAAAATGAAGAAAAAAAAAATGAAAAATGAAGACTCAAGGCGAAAACCCAAGAGGGAGGTTTATCTAAGTTGAAAACCTAATAAGGTAACTTAAATAAAGAGAATACAGCATCAAATCCGAAAATTCATTGGCATGAAGGCTAGTATATTCTGATGAACTCTAAGTTGTTAAGTGCATTGGGTGGTTGAGTTTTTCAAAAAGGACCTCAATATGTATTATCATGATTGTTCGATTATTCATTTTTGGGCATTATCCCCCCATGCCTATCTTTGTAATTCTTTTTTGGCCAAAGTTTGCTAGTATTTTTACCAATAAAAGATATTTTACTTCATTTTTTGTGTCTCTTCTGTTGACTATTTCCTAACCATTCTTATTCTTTTCTCTCTAATACCTTACAATTGAAGAAATGTGTGAATACATTCTTACTTTTTGAGTTTGAAATAATGATTGATAAATGAATAATAGCATGAAATATTTCTACATTACATTGGAAAGGTAGGTGATAAAGGCAAATCTGAGATGTTCAGTTCTTGATAAAGACATTGAATTTGGAAAGGGATTTCTTGCAAAAAGAATATGAGAATTAAATGAAAGAGATGATTGAGAGTTACGTTGACTTGGTCTCTGAAGAATAAAGAGTTCGAGGGCCAAGAAAAGAGCTTGAAAAACTTAAGTACCACAACTGAATGGGAATTAATTACTCAACATTTGCATAGCATGCATTGAATTTCGCATGCATTGCATTTTGCATAGCATATACTACATTTAAGAAAGTATAGTGCATAAATTCAAAAAGTAAGGGTATTCCAAAATCCCACATAGAGAAGATAGAAGTGAAGACTTTTTTATATAAAAGTTTCAAATTCTTGTTTGAGAAAGCTTGTGAGGTAAGATTTTAATCATTAAAATAAGATATCTCTCGACATCAAGATCGATTTGTCAGACCTTCGGGCATAATCTCCTAAAATTTCTTCAAACACAATCTTTGACTCCTCTAGACATGATTGTCAAGAAACTTTATTTATTTTTCCAAAGTTGTTAAGCCTCTATTTAGAGAAGCTGTGTTTATCTTTCAAAAAGTCGTTGAGCCTCTATTTAGAGGAGCTTTGTTTATTTTTCTAAAGTCGTTGAGCCTCTGTTTAGATGAGCCATTTATTTTTTTCAAAGTCGTTGAGCCTCTGTTTATAAGAGCTTTATTTATTTTCCTAAAGTCATATTGCCTCTATTTAGAGGAGCAATTTATTTTTTCAAAATTGTTTCACCTCTGTTTAGAGGAACTTTGTTTACTAAAAAAAAAAATTAATAAGAAGAGTTTAAGTTGAGTCTTGAATGGGTGTCTACGTCTTTGCACAATTCTTGTTTCGCAAAAAATGTACAAAAAAGGGCAACTGTAGATATCTAATTTGATCCAGGCCCGGATCAATTGGGCCTGGTCTAAATGGGGCAAGATGGGCCCATTTTTATTTTTATTTATTTATTATTATTTTTTTGTTTATCTATTTTTTAATTTTATTTTAATTATTATTGTTTTTATATATGATTTTTATTCTAGAAGAAACTTTGTTGCCATGAATTTAAGGCCTGGTAGAGTTTGGATTAGATTCAAAAATTAAATCTCAATCCCAAATAAAATTGAGATTGATCAGAAACTCTTTTGATCAATCCATATAAATAGATGCCGGAACACAGAACAGAGGGACACACAAAAAGATACAAAGAGCAAAAAAAAGCATTTAGAAGGTTCAAAGTGATCTTAAGATTTTTTAAGATTTTTTGGTGATTTTTTTTAAAGAAATTTTTGGAAATTTCAGATTTCAATTGAATTTTTCGGCTACTTTTCAACGTCGGTTGAATTTTTCTGCCAATTATCCATTTTTCGGCACAACATTTTCAAAAACCGACGAACTTTTCAGTGACTTCTTTGAACAATCTAAATTTCGATAAGAATTTCCAGAATCCAATTAAATTTTAACTGGTATTCTTAAGGGGATAGAGAGAGAGAGAAAAAAGGGGAAGAAGAGAGAGAAAAGAAGGAGAAGTCTGAGAAAAAAGTCAAAATCAACCTTATATACCCTCACAAAATTACGTTATTTTTGTGTTTAAAAAGACCTAGGATTCGCGTGTTTTTCATTCAGGTGACCCGACCTAAGCGCTGACCCGCGTTTCAATCCGCTCTCCAAAAACTATTTCTAAGCCGAGCTGCATCCTCTGAGCCGCGCCTCCTAATCATTTTTCTTCCTTAAGTCGAGTTGAATCTCAGCCACTAAGCCGAGCAGCTTTAAGGTTTTTTTATTTAATTTAATTAAATTGAAATAATTTATTCACTTAATTAAATTTTTAAATTTTCAATAATCTTTTCAAAAATAAATTTTTTAAAATATATATATTTTTTAAAGGAAAGTTAAAGTATCAATTTTTCTTCAAAAAATAAATTTTTTAAAAATAAAAATTTTCAAAAATATTTTTGAGGAAAAAGTTGAAAGTATCAAATTTTCCTTGAAAATAAAATTGTTAAAAAATTTTGAGAAAAAGTTAAAAGTATCAATTTTTCTCGAAAATAAAATTTCTAAAATAAAATTTTTCAAAAATTTTTTTGAGGAAACATTAAAAGTATTAATTTTCCTCGAAAATAAAATTTTAAAATAAAAATTTTCAAAAAGTATTTTGAGAAAAAGTTGAAAGTATCAATTTTCTTTGAAATTAAAATTTCAGAAAAAAATATTTTGAGAAAAATTTGGAAGTTCCAATTTTCCTTAAAAATAAAAACATTTTAAGGAAAAATTGAAAGTATCAATTTTTCTTGCACAAAAGTAGAATTTTTTTTAAATGAAAAGAAAATGATTTATATCAAAAGTTGAATCATTATTCCTTTTTAGTTTATTTTATTTTATTTTATTTTTGAAAATTTTTAATGTTAAATAATCCGACAATGGAGTCTCTGCAAGTGAAACAATAGTTTTCTTATATACTCTTAAGATGAGGAAATTTTTTAAATTTTCTGTCAAAAGTATTGAAGTTAATTAAGAATAATTTTTAATGATTAATTACTTGGTAAAATTTTTAAGGCTTATCGGATAATATGAAATTGAGTTGGTACCATTTTTTGATGGGAATTATAAGGTACTATCACACTTAAATAAAAAAGATTGGTTGCGACTCCTTAAATTAATGTCTAGCGATAAATCCCTAAATCTAGACGTTATGACAATAATCTTTCTAAAAATTTATTGTGTGAAATATTAAAGGCATTTTGGGTAAAAAATACCTTCAAGAATCTGTTTCAACTTTTTTGTATGGATTATTGAATGCATTTAAAAAAATTACCTTTAACAATACTAACTAAAAATTAATCGAATGGATTATTAAGGGCGTTTTTCTACAGGTAACACCTTGAATAATCCCTAACAAATCATTATTGAAGGCGTTTTTGAAAATAACCGCCTTCAATAATCTGACCATTCAAATTTATCGTTTGAAATATTAAAGGCGTTTTGAGCCAAAAACGCCTTCAAGCATCCGTTCCAACTTTTGTCTATGGATTATTGAAGGTATTTTTGATAAAAATTGCATTTAATAATCACAAAAAAAATTTATTGATTGGATTATAGAAGGTGAGTTCAGTCAAAAACGCCTTCAAAAATCAGCTTCATATTTTTCCTATGGATTATTAAGTGCGTTTATCTGCGAAAAACGCTTTCAATATTCTCTGCAAAAATTTTTAAAGCAATTGGTGAAGGCATTTTTGTCAAAAAAATGCCTAGAATAATCAATTATAAATAATTTTTGTAAAAATCCAAAAAAGACTAAAGGGAGGGATCAAACCTACCACCTTATGTTAACATCCGTATGATCTAAAAATATTGATATAATATTTGTTGAATGCGTTTTTGAATAAAAACGACTTTAATAAGCCAGTGAAAATTTTTGATCCAATTATTAAAGGCGTTGTTTGCCAAAACACGCCTTCAGTAATTCTCTATTAATTTTTTTAACTGAATTATTCAAGGCGTTTTTTGTCAAAAACGCTTTTAGTATTCACTGAAAATTTAAAGGCAAGATTATTCAAGGTGTTTTAGTCGAAAAACGCCCCTGATATCAAGTCTTACATGACATTTATAAGTAATAACGTCGCTATTTGAATATTTAGTGGTATTTTGATAATAAACGCCTTAAGTTTTATAAAAACACGAAAACTAACAGTGTTTGTAAGTGAAAGGCCACTACAAAACTGCCACTAATACGCCATTTTCTTGTAGTGTATAAGAAGTATCATTCAATAATTTTGAAATTTAAATTATAATATTTATAATATTTATATTTTTAAATTATAATTTTGTTTATACTAAAAAAAATTAGACTTGAATTTGATCTTTACCTCTTGTTTGAAAGAAAATTGTTGATAGTTTGAGGCTTGAATAATCATATTTATCTATTATCTTTGGTTAGAAATATTTTTAAAATATAAAAATAGTTTAATTAAATAAAAATTTAATCATAAGAAGAATCATATTAAACTTTGTAATATTTTAAGAAAGGAACTTTATAATCTAAAAGACATAAAAGAATTTAAATTAGAAGACATGTCCAGGAGAATAGTCTGCTGCCTTAAGCTACCAAAGAAAGCCGTTGATTGCCATCATGAAGTAGTCGACTGCTATACTTATATAGAAACTAAGCAAAGTCTTGACGCCCAAACGTATAAACGAGCAGTCAACTTCCTAAGTTAGGCAATCGACTGTCACAACTTAAAATCAATACCAATTAATTTCTATTCTAAATAAACTCAACTACTATTGCATATAGAGTGGATGATTAAAAGATTCAAGGCAGTCGATTGTTATAGAAGAAAATCAATTGCCCTAACGATGAACACTTTTTGGAATGAATGGGAAGCCGACTGCACCCTATGATAGTTGATTGGTCTATTGATACGAACCTACTGGATCAAAGGTACCATTGACTACTTTACTAAAGGAGTCAACTGCCTTCCATCTTGTGATTTTCTTAAAACAGAAAATATAAAGGGATAGCCGATTACCCGTTTGAAGTAGACAATTGCTCTGAGTGAAAAATTACAATTTCAAAATAAACGTGAAAAGTTTTTTTCTTATAATGAAAAGATTTATTATTCAAATGAATCATTTTGTCGTTAATTATTTAAAAATATATTTTTCTAATGAAAGAAATAATTTTTAATTGAAATAACATAATTAAAGAATCACAACCTTAAAATTTAATTTTTATAAACAAAGATTGTAAGTTTTATTTGAGGTGATTCAAAAGATTGAATAATTCAGAAGTTACTCTCTTTTCTTCCATTCTTTTACAAAATAAAGGTTAGTTACTTTGACATTATTTTTGTAAAAATTAATGTACAAGTTAGGTGTTTTCGTCTCTCATAAGAGATATTTAGTGGTTTGATATAACAAGTACAAGGTAACATCAAACAAAACTTTATTATATGCATTTGGATTATATACATTTTATATAACATAATTGATAGGAACAAAATAAGCATTAAGAAAAATATTTACAGTGCGCCTTGAAGCCATTATTTGTTTTTTTTGAAGATTTCATCTTAAATTCAAACAAAACTTGAAAGAAAAAACTACAATCAAAGTCACAAATGAAAAATCATCATCAACTATAAGTTCATGAAGAAACGGGCCTTGGAATTAACATCTACATCTGATATTAACTTCTATGCATCATTAGTTTGACAAATGAGATTATTTTCAGCATATTGAAAAAAATTTGAAATCTCCAACTTAAGTCCATGGTTGCAAGTAGGAAAACATATGTAGTAAGATATAAGAAGAACCGCCTCCTAGAGGCAAAGTAATGAACTTGGGAAAAAGAAAAGCTGTTTGACGATGCTTGTACGAATTCACTAAACTAAAGTTTGCATGATCATAATTCCGTGCCAATTTATTTGTCTTGTATTAATTTTTTTGGAATTTAAAAAAAAAATTGACTTTATATATTTAATATTAAAATTAATTTTTTTTATAAAATTAAAGTTCTATGATTTTTAATATTAACAAGTAAAAAAATCATAAAAAATAATTTTAAAATATCAAAAAATAAAAATTTAAATGTTTTAAAAAATAAAATATAATTTTAAGATATCTTAAAAAAAATACAAAGAAAATAGAACAGGAGTGTCTAATTTGGGCTTTAGAGTCTGTCCACTACCTTTAATAAAAAAAAAAAAAACCCTCCGGTTTTAGGCCGCCAAAGAAGGAAGAGTCAACCCAGGGAAATAACTACAAATCAGCCCATGTTCCTGCCATTTGTAAGTTGCAACAGTAAGTCGGTGACAGCAACACACCTAAGCCCCTTTTATTTATTATTTTTTATATTCTGTCTCTCCAGTCTCTTTCTTCATAATGCTTCCCATACTTCAATCCTTTTAGAAATGATATTTGATACCCTAAACCCCCACTTCATGTGCTTTCATTGACCACGTTTATATCTTTTCAGTAACTGTTTAATTACCTTCTCTCTTTTTTATATTTTTCTGAAACTATATACTTCCATATCAGTGCACAGCCTTTGATCCTTCTCTCTTCTCTTGTTCTTTCTCTAGCTAGCTAGCTAGAACTGTTAGAGTACATTAATTCCCTCTTGTTGTATGTTGTGTGGAGAAAATGGATGAACCTTCCTGGAAACAAGAAAAGACCTCAAAATCCACCTCTGAAGGTATGTGATGAGTCTGATGACATTACATTGCCAGCAAAAATAACGTTGCTTTTGTTATATTTCCGGTACTATGCATCCTGACCATAAGCCAACGTTTTAACATTTAAGTGTAAGCAGTTTTAAGTACTTTTTTTTTTTCATTTGTTTCTGGTGCGGAAGTGAGCAGTGTCGAGTGGGAATTCATAACGATGACTGAACAAGAAGAAGATCTTGTTTACAGAATCTACAGGTTGGTTGGAGATAGGTAAATAGTTTTGATCTGACGAAGCTAGCTCCTCGGCTTTTATTAAACATTGCCAGCGGTACACTTGAAACAGATCTATATCAACTTAATTTTCTATTGGAAAAGAAAAATGATGATGAAATCCAGTATAGACCATTGGCTTAATAGAACCTTGTACGACGTGGTCATAATATTTGTTTATGTGGCCCTGCTCGTTGCATGCTTGAGGGAAAGAGATGTTGAAGATCAAAAGAGATCAAATCAGAGCCAGGAAATGAGGGCGTACTGTTCGATCCAGAGTGCATATATGGAAAATTTTGAATCGTGAATACCTGGTCATGAAATGATTAAATGGGAAAAATTCCATGTTTTGATGGATTCAATGGAGTAATTTTCTGCCAACGTGCTTTACTGATCTCTATGGAGTTTGCTAATTTATATAGAAAGATCAAACAATGATCAGTTTTCTCTTTTTTTAAGAGATGCTACAATCAATGTCTGATTGACCAAAGTCCCATTGATTTACTGTACTTACTGCGACATAGACCCACCAAATTCCAAATTTATATCAGACTATTGTTTAATCTCTCCTATGATTTAAACGAGTCTTCCTTTGCTTCATGCATACTTCAAATAATTGAAAGTGGAAATTGAATTTAACAGATGGGATTTGATAGCGGGCAGAATTCCGGGGCGTAAAGCAGAAGAAATAGAGAGGTTTTAGATAATGAGACATGGTGACATGTTTGCTGGTAAAAGGAAAGAAGGGAAGGCCAGATTTTCATGAAGTTTTTTCTTCTAAAGGTTGACTACAACTCAAATTTCTTCAATTTCCTTCCTTAGTTGCTTCCATATTCTTCTTGTGTATATTGTCTATTTAGCTTCAGTTTGAAATTTGGAAATATCCCTTTATTTTATCTAGTCTCCATTTTCTTTGCATGAGTGCTTATTGGTCATTAGATTGAATGTCCCATTCACCTAAATTGGTAATACCAAAGTTTTGGGTTAATTGAAATGTTTCTCTTCTTGGTGTCATTAAGATTTTAATTAATATGAGTTTAACTCAAATAGTTTACTTCTCATAGGAAATGAATTTTCGCAGGTTAAGTTCCATTTTTAGTATTTACAATTTTTTTTTCCAATTTTCTTAAACCTTAGTCTCGTGCATAAAAAAAATAATTATGATGTAAATATGATATATATATATATATATAATGATAAATTGAATTGTCAAAGAATACTAAATGTATAGACAGTTACAAAAAGGTACTTAGAATGCTTAAATTACAAAATTTGCACAAAATTTGATTCGTGTGTGTTAAGATGAAAGTATATTTTCAGTCAATTTATGTTATGAGTAAAATATTCGGTTCTCTAAAGGATGTGGAAAAAGCCCTTGGCTTTGTGATGTTAGAATCAATTTCCTACAAGTTTTAAAATATATAAAGAAAATTTCCCATTTGTATACCTCATTTAGAATTCATTAGCAATTAACAAATTTATAAATGCGAATACTAAATTTATACCATCATAAAAGTATAATTCGTAATTCAATATGCTAGTGCTATATATATATAATTGTGAAATGAACATAAAGGAATATTTTGAGGTACAAATCATACGAGGAAAATGTGTACTTTAAATGTCTCATAAATACTATCTTATTTGCATACCTTTAATTGTTTTAAAAAAAGTCTTATTAAAAAAGTAAAAAAAAAAAATCGTTCTTACTTTCTTTTATTACCCTTAATCACACATTTTCTTTTTTTTTTTTTCAAATCAAGTGTAATTTTGTTAAAAAAAATTATAATTAATGAAAGTCAAATTTTAATTTAAATTTTTTAAAAAATTTAGTGCAAAATCAAAATCAAACACTATATATGAGACAAAAAGTATTATCTACCAAACAAAAAATTAACGAATTGAAAGGGTAAAAACATGTAGACATGGTAATTCGTATTTCGTGTTGTATTTGACACGTGCAATAACACAAATTATTAAAACATAAACATGATACAAATTATAAAATATATTTAAATCCTAGATACGAATATGACTCGAATAATAAATTCGTTTAGTTACGACATGAATAAATACGAATAATATGGATATACACGAATAGATACGAGAAATATAGATATGCACGAATAGATACGATTAATACGAATATATATAAGAATAAGACTAAAATAATAAATAACTATAAATTATCTATCATTTATAACTTAATAAATTTGGTATATTAATAATATAAAAAAGTACTTGCACATTAAAAAAAATTAATACTCATTTAATACGTATTTAATATATATTTATATTTATATTATATAACTATATTAATTTTTAGTATTAAATTTAAAATAATAAATTATTAAAAATTAAAGAATAAAATAATAATATATAGAACTAATATTAATATTTATATTGTATTTATATTATTAATATAAAAATAATTTTATAATAATTATTAAATGAGTGTCATAATTAAATGTTTAAAATAATTTTTATATGATATTAAATAGCTAATTAAGTATCATAATTAAAAAATTAAAAATTAAAATAATCTTTATATGTTTATGTTAAATTAAAATAAATATAAAAAATGAGAGCATTTCTGTACACAGCGGTAGGTAGTACGGCCAAGGCTCTGGCAACTGACATGGCTTCAGTTCTAGGCTCTCCGGGTGGTAGAGTCCTGACAATACTATCTGGTACTATGACAACAGCGTGTAGATCGATCAAACTTGACAAGATAATACCAACAATAAGCTTTCCATAGATCAGACATATAACCAAGGTATTCTAGCCGGTGTTCAAGACTCTGGCGCCTTCCTGGTTTAACATCGAACTGGGGGCTTGACTTTTATGGAGATATGTCTTTCACTATAGTAACTTACTATTAGTATGATCTTGGGGTGGTATGACTTTTCTTTGGCTGAAGAAAAGTGATCAATGATCTGTTTAACAGATTAACAAGAGTTTCTAATGCAGGGGATCCATAATAATATGGTAACTGCAGAGCATACTCAACTTGTATTACTGCAAACTTTGAATAGGTTGAAGAGAAGGATGAAGCTAAAAGATGTAACTATGGAAAAAGGAAGATGGAATTACCAAAAGAGAATAGAGGTTTTTAGCCAAACATATTTTATAAAGAAAGGTTTCTTACAAGGGATGTTGTTTTTCGATTCTTGCTTGATGATTACTTCCTAGAAAAGTATCATTCTATTTATACATGGAAAAGTAAAGGACTAGCAGCCTAATAAGACAAGACTAGGACAAAGTAACTTTACAAGTGGCTTAGGATAAGACTAAAGGATGGTGAGTCATAACTAAAGTACAATAACTCATAACTATGGTACAAAGGTTCATTATTATAATATAGTGACTCATCACTTAAGGTACAGTGACTAAGCACTATGACTCATATTAAAGTACAGTGACTTATTATGACTTGATTAAGACATAAAGTTGATGAAGACTTGACATAAGATTGTCTTGATGTGAAGGCATCATTATCAACTTCTGTGGAGTCTTCTGGAGAAAACTGAAAATAACACGCATAATTATATAATATTTAGACTGGAATTGAGAATCTTTTATCTTGTAACACCATCATTTGAGAGAACGTTGAGTGTGTTCTGGAGAGAGGTTGAGGTGTGAGTTGTCTGCACCTAGTATGAAATCATAGTCGAGGTTTTCTAACCATTGATCTGGATCAAAATCATCAAGTGGGTCTTGAGAATCTTGCCATTCCATTTGTGAGATAACTTCAGGAGGTTTCCAATAAGGATTCTATTCTACTGGGTCTGTATGGTCAAGTTTAAATCTGATAGTTTCAGAAAGAGGTTCTGTCCAAGCACCATCAAGGCGAGTTTCATAAATCTTTTTATCAATTTTGAGCTGGTAAGTGTACTCTGAATGATAGTTTCCCCGTGGAACTTCATCTTAGAGCTCTGGCCAATTTTACTTGAGAAACTTATGATTCATTTCACAATTTTGTCTCTGAAATTCAGTGTATTCAATTGGGTGATCAAACTAAGAATCAAACAGCGAATATCCTTGAGAGCTGTAAATTACTGCATAGGGGAAATACTGGGGGTTTTTGGTCAAACAGCTGTAAGATCTGTGAAAGATTAAAACAATATGAGGATCAGGAAGAACTTTTGTATATCTCTCATAGGTTTCAATCCATTGGATCTAAATGGGAATGGGTCTGAACCAGGTGAAGAAAAACTTGAGATGTTGGTGACTGGGGTCCAACTGGTGTTTGGTAGGATTGATGGTTGACTGCTGAAAAAGGTGAAGAAGGGTTTTGAGCTTTGAAAGGAGGAATTCTATACCAATATAGTAAAGGTGACAAAGGTACCATATAAAACAAATTGTTTCTTTTGGGAAACAAAGAGGTTCAGAGAATTTAAAAAGATGGATAAATGGATAATCAAGGTGTATACCAAGAGATTGAAAAGAGGTGTCTTCAAACTTTCTGAGTGTTTTGGACTGGTATTTGAGTAAAAGGTGTGAGACTTTTTGGTCAAGGGTTTGAGTGGCAAGAAGTCTGGGTAACTCTGAAGGAAGATTTTCCACGGAAAGGTTAAGGAATTCATCAGGTAAATCAAATTCATCATCAAGGTGAGATTTCTGAGAAGAGGGGAAAAGAGGGTTATTTGAAGAAGAGGCTTGTGAAGAAGGAGGTGTTTGGTACATCATGGAAATGACTGGAATAACCTGTAAGGTGTTTGAAGAAGGTTTTGAAGAAGGTCTTGTGAGCATGTCTGGGATGAGGTTGTCTTTTCTTTTTATATGTGCAGTGGTGAAGGAGTACTGTGAGAACCACTGGGATAGCCTGAGGAGCTGTGCATTTGGCATTTTTTTTTTTTTAAATTGAGCATCTGATCAAAGGCTGACATATCTAATTTCACGAGAAAATGAAATCCAATGAGGTGAAATTCAAATCTTTGGATACCATACTTTACAGCTAAAATCTCTTTTAGTGTAGAGTGATAATGAAGTTTTGAATCTTTGAATTTTCCATTTTTGTAACCACAGATTTGTCTGGTTCCATCTTTTTTTTCTAAAAGGATTGCTCACCAGAACTGTTCACTAGCATCTGTCTGTAATATTCTTTTGCCATCTGATGAAATCTTTAAAGTGAGAAGTGACTTTGCTTTTATCTTCAAGGCTTGTACTACATTTGTCTGGACTTGAGACCACGTGGGTGATTTTTTTTTGAGCATCTGTCTGAGTGAATATGTGAGCTGGGTAATATCTGGAAGAAATTCATTCATGTAATTGACTATACCGAGAAATTGCTGGATCTGCTTCTTTAAGAGATTTGCATCAAAAAAATCTGTAAGTGACTGAGCAATATGAGGTTGAGCAATGTACTGACCATCTTTGAGATGCATGCCTAAAAAATTAATTTCTGTAGCACCAATGATCATCTTTTTCTCTGAAAGTATTATCCCATACTGTTAAACAATATGCTGGAACTTATCCAATAACTGTGCATGAGAGGTGTCATCAGGAGAGAATAATAAGATGTCATCAATGTAAATCAATGCATTATCAAGAATTTGAGCAAATATCTTGGTCATGGCTTGTTGGAACAGTGAAGGAGCAACTTTTAATCCAAAAGGCATTACGGTCCACTGAAACTGGTATTGAAGAATGTAAAACACTGTTTTGTATCTGTCCTGTAAATGTATACCTAGTTGCCAAAATCTTGCTTTGAGATCAAACTTTGAGAAAACTTTTGCATTTGCTAAATTTACGAACAAAGTTTTTCTGTCTGAAAGAGGAAACTTATCATCTGCAAAGAAAATGTTAAGAGGCTTGTAGTTGATTACCAATTTGAGTTTTCCACGAACTTGTTCTGAACGTTTGTTGACATAAAACACTTCACACGCCCATAGAGAGGAGGTTGGTTCAATTAATCCTTGAGCTTGGAGAAGGAAGCATTCTTGGATTGCTTGTTTGAAATGATCTGGGTTCATACCTGAATGACTAGCTTTTGTAAGATTGGCATTTTCATCTTTTTTTAAGGGAAGGGAAATGAAAAATTTTGGGTTTTACCAAAGTGGGTGATCACATTTCTGGAAGAAATTTGAGTGAGTTTTTGCACACGAAAAGTGAATGAACTTGTGTTTGAAATCTTAAAAAACATCTTATGGAAGGGTAAGGGTGAAGAGGTTGGGAAGGTTTTTCCAAGGTCTAAAATAACTTTCAAACTTGATACCATTTCCACTAAGCTTTAAACCTGGTATACTGGTAATGATATCGAAACCAATAACAAGGTCTTTCTGGGGAAGTGGAGATCCTAAAATCTTTTGAGTTATTTGATATCCTGAAAAGATTTGAAGGGTAACAGGATTGCTGACAAAGTCTATAGAAAACACATTTTTATCAACGGTTTTGAAGAAGGTTTTCTGTTTGGTCCAAAAGTATTTGGGTAAGACAAGGGGGTTTCCTATGGTTTGGGTTGCACTAGTATCAAAGAAAGCTGTGACTGTTATAGGAGGAGAATGTTTGTGAGAGAAGATCTGTACTAGAGCTAAGGGTAATTTTAAAGGTTGAAGGGTTTGGATTTTTTAGAGTTTTTGAACTGACATATACTCATAACATTGATCATCTGTGAAATCATCTGAGTATTCTGAGTAGTCTGAATCTGCATACTCATCATCATCAAACTGCTTAATCATAAACAAGGATCTTTCATTCTGCTCATCATCAAGGAAGAAAATTGATTCAAGATCATCATCTGAGAGATTGATACCTGAGATAGTAACAATGTCTTAGATCACCTTGACTGACTTTTTGTCTGACTTTGGGCAGTTCTTTGAGAAATGTCTTAATTTTCCATAGAGAAAATATTTTGAGCTTTTGATCTTTGGATCTTTTTTCTTTCTTGCAAATTTGAATCTTTGAAATTTTCTGGGTTTATCAGCATATCTGAAAAACTTCTTGTGTCTGGGTCTAGAGATTTGTGAAGGTCTGAATCTTCTGAAATGCTTCTTTTTCTTGTTGCTGTAAAAACATGTGGGATCTTTGGAGGAACATTTGATTTGAAGTCCTGAGAAGGAGTAAGAACAGGGTTTTTCTAGCTTTTTAGAGTTATGCACCAAGGTTTTGATGTATTTGTGCTCTTTACAAATCTTATCAAGGGCTTTTAGCATCATTTGTAGATGTCTCTAAGGGTCATAGATTTAACATCAAGAGATCTAAGGTTCAATTGGGTTCTTGTTTGCTGGGCAAGTTCTTCTGGAACAGAATTAAGAAATGCTTGCTTTAAGTTGACATCATCGAATCCACTAAGTATGTAGAAATACTGAAAGAATTGTTGATAGTGTCTATCAAGGTCTTTTGGATAGAGAGAACAGCATTTTAATATGAAGAATTACTCTCTGATCTTTTCTAATATGTGAGTTTCTTATCCACAAAAGATTGCTACAAATTGAGAGACAGCGTCTGTGATTGTTGGGCATTGAAGAAATTGGAGTTGTCTGTATTCACCAATGTTGTCCCAAAAATTTTTCAAGGTTCCAACTAGTCTGAAAATAAATCTGATTAAAATTGTGTTCATCATAACATTGGGATGAAAATTCAATTCAATGAGTCCCCATGCTAAGAATTCTTGAAATCTTGAGGGTCATTTTGAAGGAGGAACATCATCAATGGTAAAAACTGAGAATTTTGATGTTGAAGGAGGAGCATGTGATTGTTATGGAAGAGGGTGTTGTTCAGCATCCATTGCATCAGGGTTATGGACTTCTGGAGTATCATCTGAAACTTCAACTGTTGGTTCTGTCATGAAAATCTGAGGGAGCATCATTTCATCTGAGTCATCAGTATCATCTGTTTCAACTGATTCATCTAATTTGATAGTATCCATGTGAGATTCAGTCTCAAAAGTAGAGGGAAAAATATCTTCAAGAGAGAACTGAAGAAGGTTGTCTTGTGCTATCTGGTGAAGTATTTCTGAAAAAGTTTGTGTAGGAGAAATCATGAGTTGTACAGGTTTTTGGGTTGGTTATGGTGTAGGGTTTTGAGGTGTGGAACTTGAGCTTGGTTGTGGTTTTGAAGGTTGAAAAAGTGGTTGTTCTGCTACTCTTTTGGGTTTTAGATCAACGGGTTATTTTTTTCAAAATCTGTGAATCTATTTTTCAATTGTACCGAAAGGAGGTTGGTCTAAGAGAGGAGTGAAGTATTATGTTGGTTGTGAGGATGTTGGAATAGATGTAGGAGGAGGTTTGTACTGAAAAGGTGTGAAAAAAGGTTTTGGAGGTGAGGTTGAAGGATTGTATGGTTGAAATGAAAGAGGAGTATAGGCTTGGTAAGGAGTATCATGCATACCAGTGTGATATGGTGTGAAGATGTTGTAACTCGAAGCTACTTGTTGTTGTTGTTGTTTCTGACAAAACTGATTTTGAAGGTCTGCAAGTTGAATCTTTAGGCTCTTCATTTCTTTCTCTCGTTCAGTGAAAGCATAAGTGATTCCAGTGTTGGTTTCAGCCATGTATCTGAGTTTTTGATCAAGTGTGATTATTCTTGACTGAATTTCAAGAATAATATTTTAGAGATTGACAAGGCTCTAATCAAAGTGTTGACTGACTTGGTCCAACTTATGTTCGATTCTATGCAAGTAGAAATTCTGCTGGAGAGAATTTTCAGTTTGCTAGTTTAAAACTGCTTCAGCACGAGAAACACTTTTTTGGTTTCCATATTCATCTCTATCAGTGGGAGTGGGGATTTTTGGAATGTGTTTGTATTGGTCTTTATGAAATTCTTCAAAAGAAGAGAAATTTGAGCTTGGGTACGTTGGTTGCATCATGGAGATTTTGGGTAAAGGTGTGGGTAAAGGTTGGGTGGAAGTTTGGGTGGAATCTGGTTTGTGTGTAGGTTGATTTGAGTAGGTTTGAGGGTGTGGTTTGTCTTTCTTAGGATAGATGACATAATAGTCAAACTTTTCTGAGGGTTCACCAAGGAGATCAACTTCAGGGTCTCCATTTTCATATCTTTCTTTGAGCTTTTGCTGGGAAAACTTTTTTTTTTTTTTGCTTCTTTGAAATATCATCATCATCATCATCCATGAAGCTTTTATCTGCATCGATCTAGCATTCTTTGCATTGACAATTTATGTCCCAATAGCAATATCCTTCTGGAGATTTACATGCATACACGGGATTTTCATTGGACTGAAAGTGTGTGACTGAAACATCAAGGAGATCAGCATGATATCTTTGCATCATAAATTGGGTTGGAAAGATTTTTGGAGGAGGAACATCCTTTCCTTTACTGTGATCAAATTCAATTGTGACAATACCATCCTGATTGGTCTTGTAGGTTGGATCAAAGTATTCAATTGGTTCATCTTGCTTTCAAATCTTTTGATAACTTGTCATCCACGTCTTTGGGAGAAGGGTGGCAAGTTTTTCATTGGAAATCTGCTTTGGAATATGAACATGTTTAGGAGTTCTGTCTGCTGTTTCCATTTTAACAAAGACTGCATCACTGGAGTGTGAAAGAGGCAAGTTAATGGCATGATCTTGAACTCTGTATGCCATCTGGTAGTGAAGGGTTGCCTAAAGGCCTTTCATTTCTGTGCCTACGATCTGGACTTGAACTTTTAAAGCATCTAACAGGGTTGGATCATGAAGAGACATATTATAATTTGGGAAGACTGTGAAAACAGTTCTTGCATTGAGTTGTCGTCTCGACGATTCAAGGACTGCATGCTTGTAATCTTTAATACTGGTGATCCAATAAGGCCATTCTGGTACAGAAGGAATTCCAATTTCTGCCATAAAGGTTAATGCAATTCTGATAGCACCAAAGTGAATGTGAGTATATCCTGTTTCTGGAACACTGGTTGAGAAAAATTCTTCTGGGATCTGAAAAGTAACAAGTGCTCTTGAGGTCCTGCTGGAAGAATACATTGATCAAGGTTTGTGGCTTGAACATACTCTTTTGGAGCTGAATATTTGGGTTTTAAAAGAGTTTTTAAAGATCTGGTAAGAGAAGAAGAAGAGTTTGAGAAAGCTGTATAAGGATTTACAAGAGGTAAAACTGTTTGTTGGGTTTTCTTTTCTTCTGGAATATAATCTACTTCATATAAGAACTTAAGCTTAAAAGAGGAGGACTTTTTAAGTACAGGAGATGGAAGAGAGGATAAACTAAAAGAAGATCTAGAGGAAAAAGGTTGAGAACTAGAGTTGCTAAGAGTAGATAGATCCATGAAAGTAAGACTCTCTTTTGGCCTTTCCTTTTCCAATTTCAATAATCAAAACTTTAGAAACATACTTTTCTTCTCACTATCTTGGCAAGTTGCAAGGCCTGATACTCATATGATAATATTAAATTAAATATATTATTCGTATTATGTCACGTGTCTAAATAAGTCAACACATACATGACACAAATTTTATTATGTTGAAATTCATATCGATATGAATAAACACGAAACACATTTTTTTTAAAACACATACAATTTTTTTCATATTATTTTCGTATCGTATCACCGTATAATATCTGAAATTGTTAGATCTAAAAACATGTGTGGTCCATGCTCACCGTAAAATAATCAAAGGATACATATATAAGACAAGATTAATCTAAATCAGTATAAAATTTTTTAGTTTTATATTTTTTAATAATTAATTTTAATAAATTCAAGAGATGAAAGAGACAAAGTAAAAAAATAGTTTCATATCATCTCTTAAATTTATTAAAATCAATTATTAAAAAATATAAAATTAAAAAGTTTTATAATGATATAAGTTGATGCTCCTTTTATATATATAAATATATATATATATATATTATGTTAACAAGTTTTGTTTCATATAATAATTAATCAAATATTTGAAGTCCTAAATCTTAAATTTAAAAACGAAAAAACTAAGGGCATATGTATATTATTTATAGAATCTATACCCCCAAATATATTCGTTTATATATCTTTACTGTAGACATTTATCTTTGTGATACCAGTCATAAAAAACACATGAATGGTATTTTATCAAATGTTTAGGGTAATAAAGGAAGGTAACAATTGAAAAATAATAATGAAAGAAAGATGATAGTTCTAGAGGGAATAGTAGGATTGAGAATGTATTTATTTAATAAAAAAAAGATTGGGATTCGAAAAAGTTGAAAAGCAAACAAAAAAAAAAAGAGGAAAAAAGATAACAATTGGGATTGATAAACCCATAAAGTGGACAAATATAAAAGAGATTGAAAGCCTCAAAAATTAAAATATGCAAAGTTTCAAAACAAAAAAATACATGAGCAAAAGAGAGAGCGAGCATGGATGAAGAGATGGGAAGTTGCATTGAAATAAGTTTTCTAATTTGTATTATTAAATCAATTTTACCCTTTTTTTCAAGTGATTAACTTTTTCCTTGAATGTTCTGCATGAATTTCATTATGATTACTTCATTTTTTTTTTTTTTAATTTTCTTGTAGGTGAAAATTTTATCTTGGTTGAAATAAAACCCTGAATTTTTTTTAGAGGTAGTGGAAAGAGATCACATATGTTGTTAAGAAATACTCTTTATCTATTTTTTAAAAAAATTTTCTTTATTTATTGAGTTTATGTGATTGTGTATCAAATTCATCATAATTATTTAATGTTTCAAATTTGCAGGTTCTTTTTTGTTTTATTTACTTCATTGAATATTCTAAATGTAAAAGGAAATAAAGGTAAGCACTTCATTTTTTATTTTCTTAATTTTTATTTTCTTTCTAAAATAAATTTAACTCCTAATCTCTTATTTTTTTTTAGCTTTGAAGTAATGGAGTCATAAGTAAAAAAAGGAAAGAGGTAGAAAATCTTAAAAAAAAAGAGGGAATGAAGGTCGATTGATCTAGATGTAGAAAATATGTAGAAAAAGGGGATAATATGTAGAAAAGAAAAAAAAAAAAAAAAGGTAAGAAAATTAGAGGGAAAATTTTTAAAAAAAAGAATGAAAAAGCGAAAAATCATGAAAGTATGAAAAAGGAGAGTGAGACATGAGAGAAGGAAAGAAAAGCAATAGCTAAAGAGAGTAAGGGAGTGTGAGATCGAAGTTGAAAAAATTGTTGCTAGATCTTTAAGTCAATATAGGGTATAAGGGCATTCCAACAATGGAAGGGAGATGAAAGAAGTTGAAAAAAGCATGGTTTTATTTATTTAAATTATTGTTCAATGTTATTGGTTTTTTTATTCCATATTATTTATTTTGGTTTTATCAAAATATTTAAAGATTATTAAATTGTTAGATTAGATTTTTACGACTTTCAAAGAAATTTGTCATTATTCCCCTAATAGATAGGGATTACATAGATAAAAATAGAGCTTTATTTATTAGTGTGATAGAGGGCTGTTGAAACAAGAAAAAAAAAGATAGACATGAAGTGTTTTCTCATTCTCCAAGTTTGTCAATTTATTTGTATAACAGATAGCTTTTGAAAAAAAAAAACAAAAGAAGATATACATTAAGTCTTTTCTCATTCCCGAAGTTTGTCAATTATCCTTTTGTTTGTAGATTTTATTTCATTTTATTTCTTTTTTTTATATGTTTTTGGCTACTATTTTCATAATCATGTATGATTTTTCTCAAATATATATATATATATATATGGAAATGAGCTTGAATTAGGATTATTTAAAAAAATCTTTTTCTGTATCTTTTTCCTCATGGAGTGAAGGAAAAAAAGAGTAAGAAGCAAATGGCAAAATTGAGACCAAATCAGTAGGGAACAAAGAAAAATAAAAAATAAAATCCATTTCTTACTCAACTCCACTTTCTTCTCATTTACTCTAATAAATAATTTTTTTTTCATTTTTTTAGTAACTTAAATGACATAGATTTTTATTATCTTTTTATTTTTTTTAAGTTTCTTAAATTTGTTTATTCAAGTTTAGGTGATGTAAGATTTTGTTTTGTGCCTTCCATACTAAAAATCGATGTTTCCTCTAAACCTTTACACTAAGAACTAGGAAGTCACTAACTTAACTTTTTCTCATTCTCATGCCCATGTTTAGTTTATTTGATTTTTTATTTTTTATTTTTTATTTTTAATGATAATATTTAGATAGCTACAAGCAAAATGTGTTTATTTTTACGTTAAATTTGATTTCTTTATAGACTTACTGATTTCATGCTTAATATTTATAAAAGAGTTCGTTTATTAATAACACCAAAAGACATGTTTTCAATTTTTTATGTGATTGATACTTACAATTTTTGCATTTTGTTTTGTTAGAATGTTGTACTTTTCTAATTGAGTTATTTAAAGAAAATTTGCATAAATTTGCATTATTTGAATTATTCACATGATTTGCAACATGTCATAAGTTATAAGTGTTAATATTATTTGGGATGCATTAATATGATGTGGAATTTGCTTTAGCTATTCGAATAAGGTTTATTACATGTTATTTAGGTAAAATAACATATTTAAGCATTATATTTTTTTTAGATTTGTGAAGAAGCAACTTTGACTACCAAAATATGTACTAAATCAAAATTTTGTTTGTACACAAAAAGTTGATAGCCAACATGCTCTTATATTTGATCCATTAAACAGGATTTTACAAGTGAGAATGTACTTTTATTGTGGCCCATAACAAAACATTACTAAGTTTATAATCATGTTTTACAACTCATTTTCTTTGACTACTCACTTTCTTTGATTAGGGCATTAGTTGTGGTGATGCGGTTGAAATTTGCATGAAAACATTGCATGATTCGACTGCAAAGAATAAGAGCTTTGATGTGGGTAAGATTGATTGGTACAAAATTAAATTTTAAGTAAGCAAAACTAACATAAACTTGATTATGTGCAGGTATGTGATGAATATATAGCTGACCAAGGGAAGGAACTTTATAAGTTGATAAGAACCAATTAAAATTTTACTAGTATTCAAAATTGAGAAGTAGTAGCTTCTAATTGCTTAGTAACAAACAATAACTTGAACTGAAGTAGAATATATATTTTCCTTTTAGAAGTTGTTAATTTGGTTAACATAACAAATATTTATTTAAATATAGCTTTGTTTGTTTTGAAGAAAACCATTTGATAATCATTTGAGGATAACATGTTATCATTCTTTGAGGACCAATACAACATAAAGTTGTAACTACATCTAAAAAAGAAGGACCCTTTAATTTGATATCTCTTTCAAAGCTAACAACGAAACTATTCTGTTTTCTTTTTGTCTATATAATGATAGTCGTATCATAGCTATGTTTATATGAGATACATAGCAGTTTATGAATTGATGTTTAAAATTTTTTTTAACCTATAGGAATATAATCTTACAAACATATTATTGATAACCGAATATTTTGAACTTGGATGTTTGCTTTAGTCCAAATAAGATGATTCAAGAATTTTGTTCATATATACATTCATTAGTAGATGCTCCTCATCTCATATATTATTCACATGAAAGGTTAATGCATTCTATGTTCATTGTTGCATTTTTTATACATATAGAGATAAAAGTAAAATCCAAATTTAATTCTAAGGCATTTTACTTTTTAATACTTTCTTTTCTTTTCCATGTTGTTTGACATATCACCTTATATTAATAACTGAAATAATGTCATATAAAGTTTCAAAGATTTTCACTTACTTTGTGATAAATGAAACAGAATTATATTAATAGTAAACTATGAAATTTATTGAAAGTAAAAGAGTGTGTTTTGGCTGGCTAGAAGTATGCATATAAATAACTAATTGTTTTGAATATTCTTTCAATTTTACATTATATCTTACATTAAAATCCTTAATTGGTATGATTGTTTGACTTTATTATTTTTATCTTTAATATTATAAAAGTTTATTGACATATACTTAGAATATTGAAGATTTTGATATTTTTATTTTTACTATTCCCAAAGTAAACTGTCTTAGACTTAGAATTTGGTATCTTGCTTTTTGTTCTATTTTATTTGTTAATTCTATTTGCAATTTCTTTTTTTGTTACGAATTTTATACACTCTTTAGTTATAATTCCATTATGACAAATAAAATTTAGTTGAATAAAATACTATGAACTATTTAATGTTTTGAAGTTTTTATTTTGAAGAAAGCAATAATATTGTGTAGTTGAAATCACATTAGTGTTAAAGAATTAAAGTAGGCAGTCTTTATTTGATCAATTATAAATTTTTAAATAAGCATACTTTAAACTCCTTGCCATAAAATTAAACCTACCTGTATTTATTTTTTACTAAATTTCGATAAATTTTTATATGATTAAGAATGAAAATGTTTTGAGACAATTTAAACTTGGCAAAATTTTTGAAAGATTATGCATTAATCTATCAATTCAATTTTGTTCTTATGTTTTCCTGTCCATGATTTAATCTAATGAAAATTAACTTTACTTGACTTATAGTTTGATTTTAAATTTATTTATTTGTAATATTTAGACAAATAAATGTTCCATGACTTCATATTTTGAATAAACACTATGTGATTCCAATGATAGATTCTTCAAGAGCTAAAAGTTCAAATGTCTTAGTGAAATCGAATGTAGTGTTAATGAGGATTCTTGCCTGGCCTCAAGTTAGAAATTGTTAACAAATTATGTTCTTGCACCTCAATCACCAATAATCACTCAGTTCATGATTCATTTATTTTTCTCTTTCCATATTAATACCTTAAATTGTTTTTTACACGAAATTGGTACTAATGAAATCCAAAATTTTCTATAGAAATGTTTGAATTAGTTTTAATGTAATTATATTTACTAGTATTTTTATACTTTTACTTTTATTATAAGTCATTGAAAATGCTTTTTCACACCATCTAATTTCAAACATTTATCTATTTTTATATGCAGGTTCCTTTTTTGGGTAACACATATTCTTTAAAATATTCTATAAAAGGCAATGATTGGTATTTCTTCTTTGTTTTTAATATTTAAGTTTTTTTACATATATAAATTCACTAACATATACATATTTAAACAATTATTAATTAATATTTTTATTTTTTTAAGCTACATCAATCTAATTATTAAATTATATTAATCAGTTAATTTTTTGTGACCGAATATATTCCGTGTTTCATTAAATTTAAATTTTGAATCTAAATTTATATTTACTATTAAGTAGTATAAATGATCATGAATCAAAATTTACAATATTCTAATTGTATATAAATTTAATCATTCATGAATATATGTTATTCATGAATTAATTAAATAGATGTACTTAATATTTAATATAATTTAAATTTAACATATTTATTAAATAATATAAATATTCAAGAATCAAACTTACATATTAGAAAAATAACACCTGCAGTAACAAGCCGGAGATTTTCTAGTTTTTTATTAAATTTGATGTCACCAGTCAAGCGACAACATCAATTTAATTGAAAAAATTATTATGGATTTGTATGAGTATTAAGCCTTTTGCTTTTGATTTAAATATAAATTAATTTTTGGATCAATTTATAGGAGTTGACATTTAAATGTTGTATATCCGAAAGAGTTTATATGCATAATATTTTTTTTAATTAAATAAATAAAAGGTAGGCTATTTAAGAATAATTAAAATCAAAAAAATTAAATTTTTTTAAACTTACTATGATGCTTATTTGTAAATAATTGAACCTTCACTTACCTTATTTTTTTCTCACTTATTTAAATAATTATAATTTTTTAATTTTGACCTTGATATTAAATACTTTATTATTTCACTCATATAGTGAAAGTGAATGCGCATAAAACTAATTATTACAAAATAAATAAACATGATTTTTAAGCTGTGGGCGCCAAAGCATTGGTTAAGGAAACATAAGAAAAGGAAAAGAAAATGGATTATATTTTGTTTTGATATTTAAAACTGTGAGGGATTGAATTCTGAATATTTTACTAATATTAATATATCAATCAAAGCGTGACCAAGACCCCAAAGGCTTTGGGCTTTTGGTAATTTGGTAGTTGGGAGAATCCAGAAGAACTCTTGGACCATTTCCAATTCTATTCATTATATTCCACAAAAACGCGGTTACTATAATGATGCTGAAAAACGTGTTTGCCGCAACTGAAATGGACAGCACCGTAGGTTGATATTTGATATATTTTCGTTTTTGTCAATTAAATATATAAATTTGGGAAATTTCGAATGCAAATATTAGCAAAACTTTTGTTTTGAATATTCATTTGAATGAGTGGGTGATGAGATTCATTCTCGTTAAATTAAAAATAATGATAATTATTATTTTTATTATTATTGTAATTATAATTTAAAAAATTAATAAAATTTTTATAATAAATAAATCTCATTAAATTTGATATTTAAATTTAATTAAAAATATATAAAATTCAATCACAAAATACGATAAAATTCAAATTTAATCTAAATACTACTACTAGTACTAATAATTTATGGCCTTTCATTGTTCAACTACTAATAATTTGACCACAAATATGATAAAGAAACTACATAATTGAAGATAAATCCCTAAAAAATTGGACTGAATTTAATTTAACAAATCCCTTGTTAATTTATTTTGATTTTGATAAAAGAAAAGCTCAATAAAATAAAATAAATAAAAAGCCCAAAAAAAAAAAAACAGAAATAAAACCTCTATGGGATAGACTTTATAATGATACTTTGGGTTCATTAGGTTTATTAAACATTTTTTTTATAAAAAAGAAAAGAAACAATTTATTAATGGAAAAGGGTTGTTGAGTTAGGTTGAAAAGTCGAGACAATGGCCTTTGGGATTGGTAGGTGCCTCATGGCTAAGGTGAAATTCCAGCCTCTGACGAAACCGCATACCATTATCTTAAAATGTAACAAGAGTTGGGGTTCTTTTGAAGGTTTCCCGTTAGTAAAATAAAAAGAATTGTGCGGTTTCCAAAATAGTTATGCCAAGCAAATCATGTTGAATTTGTTTAATCCTGGAAACAGGGCACATCCATCTAGGGAAAAAAATGGATAAACGTCTATGAATTACATTACATGTTCTCGACAGTTAAGATCTGTCATAAGAAATCCCCCGTTCATTAAAAAACTAGAAAACTTAAAGCCACGTGAAGAATCTAACAGGGATAAGCAGATGGACAAAGTGGGTGTAAATGGCATCTTCGGTACACCTAAGCTCTGTTTTTCCCACATGGAAAAACATAAGGTCTGAGCAATAACGCGGAATATGGTTTGAAATTTCTTGGTCCACTCTTCTAGTGAGCTTAATCTATAGTTTGTATTCTTAAACTTAATCATTCGCGTCATAAAAGGACAAGTGAGAAAAACAAATGGGGGTCCATTTTATAAGTAAATTTGAACGAAGAATTGGTCAGAATTTGGAGTTTGGACTCACACTCCACTCTTACTTCTAATTATCATATGACCAAAGACTGGTCTAAGCTGAAAAACTCGGTTTCTTGCTTTCAGTCAAACTTCAAACTTTCTCCATTCCCACGACTCTTTCTACCCAAAAAGGTTTAAAAGCCCAAACCTTCAATTTCTTCTTCAAAGCCAAAAGCTTTCACTCTCCCAACTCTCCCTTTGTTTACGCACAACACAAACAAATTTGAACACTCTTTAACTTTTGGCTACATAATCAACTTTCATTCAGGCCAAGTTCCATGGTTGTTGCTTCTTGCTCTTCACCATTCAGGTTATTTCAATCCCTTCGGCTGCTTCTGCTTGTGTTCCTTAGGGGAAAGCTTTGGCTTCTGCATAACCAAATTTACCCAGTCTAGTATATTTGGAATTGGTAGTATTATGAATTAGTACTTCCAAGTTTCAAGGAAGGAATCCCTTTCTACTTCCTGTAATATCTTGCTGTGAGAACCGTAAAAAGGAAGAAGAAGAAGAAGGAGAAAAATGGAGCACAAATGGAACAGGGAGCAGCGGACACTGATCAGTGAGCTGATTCAAGGAATGGAGTTAGCAAAACAGTTAAGGGTGCATTTGGGTGCAGCATCTTCTGTTGAATCCGGGGACTTGTTAGTACAGAGGATTTTGTCATCCTATGAGAAAGCTCTTCTGATTTTGAAATTGAGTGGGCCCATGGGACAGCCACAACAGAATGTAGGAGCAACATCTGGTGTCTCAGAGTCTCCACTATCCATCAATTGCAGCCCTCGGAGTGATGATTTAGATAAGGATAACCAGGATATCCGAGATGTGTCAAAGAAGAGGTGAATTTGCAAGCTACAAGTTATAATTCTTGTATGTTATTGCAAATTTATAGCTAATTGATGCTAATGATTCCTGGAACATATTTTTGGGATTGGCTTTTGCAGAAAAATGTTGCCTAGATGGACGGATCAGGTGAGAGTCAGTTCTGAAAGCATGCTGGAGGGACTTCATGATGATCGCTACAGCTGGAGAAAATATGGGCAAAAAGATATCCTCGGAGCCAAATATCCTAGGTGATAAGTTACTCTTCTCTTACTTGAAAGACCCTTTTTTTTTTCTTGAAAAGAATCTACTCATCTAATCATTTGCTAAACAGTTTCTTCTATTAAACATATTCAAAGCTAGACCAACTATTTTTGCACTTTGGTCATCTTTGGTTTCAGGAAGAGAAAAAAAAGGAAAGTAGGCTACTCTGTTTTTGACCATTCTGTTTTTGACTGAGTTCAATGGACTAGAGGCATAACCTCTTCTTTTCCTCTAAATATCTTCATTCCTATTTAGTATAAATCTTGATGAGAGATTGTTTACGTTTGCAGAAGCTATTACAGATGCACCTACCGTAACACCCAGAACTGCTGGGCTACAAAGCAAGTCCAGAGATCAGATGAAGATCCCACCATCTTTGATGTCACTTACAGAGGAACTCACACATGTGCCCATGGCAACCAGGCAGTTCGACAACCAGCATCACCAGAAAAACAAGAATATAAATCAAACAACCTTAATAATAACAATAACCAACAATTGCAATCACAAGATATCCTCTTAAATTTTCGAAAAGGCCTAAAGGTCAATACTGAGGGCTTAGACAATAAAGAGATGGCACCGTCCTTCTCTTTTCCTTCAACAACATCATTTGGGTGCCTTAAGAGCGAAAACAATAGTTTTTCACCTTCGGGAGTACTTGATAACAACAATGTCTTTGGCAACTTTTCTTCGCCTTTCATGTCTCCTGACACACCTGAATTAAACTACTTTTCAGTTTCTCCTTCTCAGACGAACAACTTCGGAGGATTTTTTAATGCACAACATTCTGAATCTGATCTCACGGAGTTGATTTCAGCCAACACTTCGGCCACCAATTCTCCAATTATGGACTTGGATTTCTCACTTGATCAAGTGGAGTTAGATCCAAATATCCAATTTGACACCCCAGGATTTTTCTCCTAACTCTTTTTCACAACATAAATAAGTGTAAAGGTAGACGTTGATTTCAGGTTCCTCTGGCCAGATTAGCTGGTTGCATCTGTTCATCCTAGCTTTGTGTTGCACCTACATGAGTCTCTTTCAATTTAATGTTGGTTGTAAGAAATTCCCTGGGATAACAGGTTTTGACATTTGTTTTAATCGCAGCTGCAATAATATTGGTACGTAGATGTTTACCAAAAAGAATCCAAATACGTTGTCCATAACATCATATTGAGTGAAAGTAACACATCCCGGATTTGAGAAGAGAAAATTCTACATATACATGGGAAAAAGAATCTACATTCAAATGATCCCTCTAGTAGACACAACATTGATTGCTTGTCTTGACGCTCAAGTGAATGGAATACATGCACAAATAAAACCCAGTAGTGGTGCCTATAAGAGATATAATGATGACATGGAGAAACCTGGCATCATCAATAATTCTAGATTGGAAAGTTGCAATATGTTAGAAGAGATTTGAAAATGAACCAATAACAAAGCTCTAGTCAGCACCAAAGAAGAATTGTCTGTTGCATATGTGCTGAGGGATTCACAGGAGAACAATAGTAACTATGTCCCACTGCAGAAAATATTAGGCATTAGAAGTCCTTCTGAAACAAGAAAACTGCGAGAAAAGAAGCACCATTCAACAGAATTAAGAATAGCTCGTAGTACTAGAACAATGAAATGGCAAGGATATAATTTTAAATTGAATGTTACTTACTCCATCTACACGTAAGGCTTCTTCTGCTTTTTCACGTTTGGAACAGAGCTTGATGTGCGTTCTTTTGCATCATCAGCTTTCCTAAGAGCTTGTCTCAACCCCAAGACAATGAATAAATTGGTTAAAGTAAGAAGTGACTCAGCCCCTCCATGTAACCAATCCACATTAGACAAGGAAGTACCAAATTTCACCTTTGCTGTCTCAATCACATAGATAGAGTCAAAATTTGGCATCCATATGTTAAAATCAATAAGTGTTAAAAGTAATTCTTGTTCACTGTGAGAAACTTACCATATATTCCAGCTGGGACTGCTCAGTAGACACAAAGTCAGCAAAAGACCAATATAAAGGAAATTAGTAGAGCTGAACAAAGCCACCAATAGCAAAATCAAATTGCAGACGAAAAGCATCCACGGTAAGAAAATTTATACAACAATAAATTGAATGAAGCCACATTTTGTTTTTAAATAACCTTTTCCTGCTTTCATTTCTTTTCTGTTTGGGCAGAATTGTGAACTTTTGCAGCCCAACTCTACTGATCAAGTAAACAAGGAATTGGAAATATAGCCACGGATTCAAATAGAAAAGAAGTGAATAAGCTGAAAACCTGAAAATGTATATTAGGCAGCATATGGAAAGATGAAAACAAGCACCCTGGAAAAATTGAAGCAAAAACAAGAAAAACTTGCAGCTAAAACCAATAAAATCTATGTGAAGTGCTACACCAATGATCAGTGCTGACAAAACATTTTAGTATGTCATGGGATTCTCCAACTCACAACAGAAGAAATCACGTAGACGACTTGGAAGCAAGCTGCCCCCCAGATTTTGAAATGAGAAAAGGCAGACACAAATTTTCTACCATTCTAACAGAAATGTTACAGCTTGCAGATAGATGCCCCATTATCACAACATACATCTCTGCCCTAAGCTATGAGAAGCCATCAATTCAGGTCTCAAAATGTACATATAATTATCCAAAGAAAAATGGTAGCATATAATATGAGAACAATAGAAATTAAATTAAAAAATCTAGCATGCCAATTACACAATTTGACAAAACAAGAAGGGGATAAATGCTAAAATAATGGTATCTCAGCATTATCAACAAAATGGATTTCTCGTAATTTTATTCCATTTTTTGCCAAGAGCTAATTTCTTTTAAGTCATGGCAAAGAGAATCCATCCCCTACTCCCATCTCAAAATCCATCTCATTTCTGAAATTTAGAACAAAAGACAGAGCACAAAGTAACCTCATAGTATCAATTAATACAATAAAAAGATCTGAGGAAGAAATATGTATATCCCAGAAAACTCACCGGTAGCCCCGACAAAGGCAAGCAAGAAGTAGAAGCCAAAAAGGGTGAGCTTGGGAGCAGACTTAGACTTGGTGATGAAGTACAAGAACCCAATGTATGGAAACAAAGAAACTGCAAAAAGTTGTGAAGCAATGTTTTCTGAGTCAATGTTTGGTGCCCATGGATCCACTGGCAACAACCACCCACGTACAATTCCTACTTTCCTCTTGACAACTTTTCCATCTTTAAAACTCCAGAAATCTCCGCTTGATTTTCTTGGGTTTGCTTGGTAATTGTCCAAGAAAGAAAAAGAACCCGGAAAAGTTATAGGGACAAGATAATTGGGCAGTTTAGACAAAGGTAGTACACAACTGAGATTCATCGTGACTGAAGCTTCGGTTCTGCCTCTTCCTTTGGATTGGAGTTTGGCTGTCCCTCCGGTCGATAATACTATCACTATTACTGTGGATTAGAGAAATTTAATCTGTAGGATTATGGGTTCTAAATTCCAAGGCAACAATCTGCCTTGTGTATGAGTTGGGCTAATCATAAGGTACCTTGTGTATAAACTGGGTTGATATAGTGGGCCTGATCTGTATATAACCTCAAAAAAAAAAAAAAAAAAGAACATGCATTTAATTTGCATCTGATAACACAAAATAATACGAAAAAAAAAAAATCTTGTTTTACATATAAAAATAAACCGTCATACGATAATTTTTAAAATTTTAAAATTACATATTTTAATATGAGATAAAAATATATATATATATATAAATTATCAAATTTAATTAGAATGGTCCATTTTTTGTATTTTTAATTGAAGATGATCCAAAAACAAAAAGATAGAACGATAAAAAAAAAAAAAAAGTGTGACTGCTTTGCAGAAGGTCGACTATAAAACACAATAGATTCTAAAACCTATCATAACGGGGCTGGGATACGAATTTTGCACATCTAAGAAATAATAATGCGAGAGATTTTTCATTTTTATCGCTCTCAAAGTTTTTTTTTTTGGCCAATCACCGCTTAAAGTTGACAATATATAAGGAATGACTAAGTCACTCAAATTGTAACTTTGAATAGAAATCAATTACCATTATTTTTTATTATTATAATCATAAATTAATATATATATATATATAAACTTAACACCTTAAGGTTTAAACTCAAGATAAGATGAAGAGGTCAATTATATTATCATAATTAGATTTGATTATGGATGTAATCAATCGAGTTTAAGTCGATACAGTATTTTAAATTTGACTTAAAATTTCACTTAAATTTGATTGAATTTATTTTTTTAGTTCAAATTTTACTCAAGATAGAAATCGAATTACTCAAATTTACTCAATTAGACTCGATTAACATGTAAAAATAAACTCAATTCTTATATTCGAGTTTGAGCTTGTGTTCTAGATTTTTTACAACTATTTCTTATCAACCTAATAAATATTATATTTTCAAGATAATAACAATAATAATAGCAACAATAATAATAATAACAATTTACACAACAACTAAATCCAAACAAATAAAAGTTTTATCAAATGATTCACACACAAATAAAAGACATAATGAAACTTAAAAATTAAAGTTCTAATTGAAAAAAATTAAATATCCAAGCAAATAAGTCCACACATAAGTTACAACAAATTAACAACAATATATATGCTTATCATAGTGCCTTCACACTATTATGTCTTCAAATGATCGTTTGACCCTTTTTTTTTAACAAACCTACACAAAAGAATAATTACAAAACAAATAAATTGCAATTAACAATAAGAATAATAATAAGAGTAACTTTTATAGAATTAAAGAGTACTTATATATAGTAGAAGCACCCATATAAAAAAGAAGATTATGATATTACTACAATGATCAATAATTTTAAAATTAGCATAAATATGGATTGTATATTGTCAATTGCCTCATAATCAAAGTAGAAAAATATCGACAATGTCTTGTCAATTGCCATAACATAAATTTTTGTCATTGGTTAACCTATGATTCATAAATTGTAATGCAAAAAGCTCAAGCTAAAATTGCTACCACTTATTTTTCTTTAGTAATGTTGTGACAAACTAAAAGTATTTAGTAATAATATTCATACTTGTATAAAAGATACTAGATATCCTCACTTTAAGGGACTTTAAATACAATTTCAATTGGTTTCTTCTCTTTCTATATAAACAAAGTTAAGGAAAATAATAGTTAAAAATTAAATTAAAGTAATGATAGCCATGAAATAACAAAGTAATAAGAAAACTCACTTTGTTATTCTTTTTCATTTCATGAAGATTTTGACACCAATCTCCTCCATAAAGTAATGTTTGCATTGTGTTAGGAGCTAAAGAGGCACGATATGTATCAATAATTCTACCTCATATACTAAATTTAGCCTCTAAAGCCACTGTAGTGATAGGGATAGCACGTATATCACGAGTCATCTTGGATAAAATATAGTATTTTAAAAGTGCTTGCTTTCCACCATTCCAAAGCATCAAATTCAATGGAATCTCCTTTATAAATAAAGCAACCTTCAATTAGGTAGACATCTAGATCAGATTGTTGTGGTTGAGTAGTTTCAACTAATTTTACATAATTTACAAATTTAGACCAACCAAAAGAAGAAGTTTCTATATTCATACCACTAATACCACTATCATGTACTTAAGTTTCAGCACTATGCATGTTGCCAATTTGACACTCATGAACATATTCCTCACATATCTCATAAAACACATCTTGAACTCTAGCAATATTTTCTTTTACTTTTTTATTAAGGTACAGTTAAAGAAAGCAAAACTCAACCACCCTCATTTTGTACCTTGGATCTAAGATAGTTGCTATAGCTATTAACAAATTACATTCTCCCTAATATTTATTAAACTTACTCTTTATCTTGTGAACTATTGCTTGAACAAACTTATTTTCATCATTCATCCCTTTATCCAATAACACTTTTACACGATAAACTTCATTCAAAAATAGTTTTGAAGTTGGATAATCACTTCTAGAGATGATTTTAGTAACTCAATTAAAAACTTTTAAAATCTTATAGACTTTCTCCACATTTTCTCAATCTCCATGATTTAGACAACATTCATAATGAGATTCTCATTCCTTAAGTTTTGAAAACACTTATCTAAATTTAATTACAGTCGAAAACATCTCAAATGTTGAATTTCAATGTGTTTTACAATTAAGAATGAGTTTTTCATCGGCAACTACAGCTGTTGTACTATATTAGAAAATGAGTTAAGTCTTACATCATTTTGATTAATAAAATTGACACTTTTATGAACACCCTCAATCATATTCTTAATCTTAGAAAGATCATCTTGAACTATGAGATTTAAGATGTGCGTATAACACCGAACATAAAATAATTTTCTTCCATAAAGTAACGTCTTATTTTTTGAAAAAGTGTCTTTAAGAATTCTTATCACCATATCATTTCTTGAAGCATTATCCACAAAGAGTGTAGACACTTTATTTTCAATTTCTTATTCCTTTAGACACTTAAAAATATAATAGACAATCTTAACCTCATGATAAGGAGGAGGTATGTAAACAAAGCTGATAATGCACTTTTGCAATCATCAATTAAAATTTATAAAGTCTGTTGTAAGAACCATGTACTCAATTTTTTGATTATTTGACTTTCACAAATCTGTCGTCAAATTAATCTTACTGACAGTGTTCAACAATGCCTTTAATTTCTTCTTTTTGCTTCATAAACTTGCATACAATCATTTTTAATAGTATTGCATGATATTTTTTCCTATTTAGGCATCTCACATTTTTGCATCATATTAAAACTTTTCTCTTCCATAGAAAAAGGATACTCATGCATAAGTATCTAATGTGTAGCTACCTCTATCATCTTTGCCATGTCAAACTTAACATCTGTGAGAGCAGGTAGTATCTGTACATCACCACATGTGTCTATTGGCTGGAAGTTGATATTTTGCTGTTGATTTTGAAAAAATTTTCTCTTAACACAAGTTATCAAATGCCTTTTAAATTGAGTTATACTTTTAGTTGCATTTATAGCTAGCTTCTTCTTGCAATAGACACACTTTTTTTTTTTTGAAACCATTAGGAAAACTATTTTCTTTAAACTCTAATCAAATATTAGATATCTTTTGCCTCTTTTTCTCATTACTTTTCTCATGCTTTTCAAGGTCAGTATCATCTCATTCTCTATTATTAGTATCAATGACTGGTGTTTTATTTGTGTTACCATCAGTGGTATTTAAAGTTCATTCATTGAACCATTATCATTATCTGACACAATTTGGCTAGCAAATGAATTTATTGTCAGCTAAAATGGTATAGAAGAGATATCTAATATGGTTTATGATATGTTTAGTTCTCTATCATAAAAAAAAAAAAAGACAAATCAAAACAATAATTTAATTTAGGATCAAACAATAATGCCAAACAAATTAAAATCTTGCATCCAAACAAGTTGTTAGAAACATGTAAGTGATGTAAATTAATAGATATATATATATATATATGTGAGTAATGTACATGCTATAGTATCCATTTACCAACACCACATGTCTCAACATGAACATGAAAATTTCGTGGAATACATAACAAGATCCTTATCCAGTAGAATGTTAGAACATGATTCTAGCTAATTAGTTTTAACAAAATAGACTATTACTGTTGTTGTTGCACTACGTATTATTATAAAACTTTAATTAGTACTATTGTTGCTACACTACTGCATTATTATAAAAATAGAAATGAAAATTACTTAGAAAAATAGAAATAGAAATAAATATTTATATAGCCAAGCAAAGAGGAATAAAAATAGAAAAATAGAAATAGTTGAAGTCTCGGTTTGCTTAGTAAAAGACCAAGTTACCTTTAACAAAATAAACTATTACTACATTTTTTGAGTTAAAAAATCTTTATTATTATATTTTTAATTGGAAGTTAATGGGACAATATAAAAATTATAAAATTTTGAAATTTTAATCTTAGATAAAATTTTATTCAAAATTTTAACAATATTTTTTTTTCAAAAATATTAAGCATTGAATTAATTAAAACTTGAATCACTCAATTAAAATTGAAAGACAAAAAAGGAAGATGCACAGGAAAATGCAAGTTCGACTGGAGAAGGATCAAATTAAAAATATCTTGAATACACAAGTGAAACATCGTAAACTTTTTCTCCTTATTTAGGATGATAAAACAAAAAAATATATCATATATTATAATATATGTAAAAGTTAATCCAAGACAATGATTAGGTTTTTTATTGAAAGCTTCATGCATGTATCTAGTTATGGATAAGTTGACTAATATTTAGTGCATTATTGAAAAATAAAATGCATCTAATTTGAGTCTTTCTACCTTTGATTCCTAGATTTATTGGCACTAATTGTACTAAAATAAAAAAATACTGCTCTTCAAATAAAGTAGTTTTGGATCTTATCATACTGAAAATAGAAAAGAAAAAAATGGTATTTTCTCTTCATTACACAATTTCTTAGAACAAAAGAGCAATATGTTTGTGGAAACTAAGTTTTTACAACAAGTTTGAGGGTATTTTTTTAATTTTAAATAATAATCAAACATAAAAGTTTCACTTTCTATTGGAACCAACAACACAATACAAATTAGAGCTATGCTAGAAAAAAAGCTTAAACAACTTTACCTTTCAATGTGAAAAGCATCTCATAAAGTGGCCAACAACAGACGAAAACAAACCATGGCTCCTTAAAAAAAAAAAAAAACCTAGTGGAGAAATTTATAGATCCAAGCATGGTTCACAAACCCAAAATCCTAGATGTTGCTACTGATGTATTGTTGGGGTCGATCGACGGAAAGAGAAAGTTGGCCTTTGATTTTTTAGGGTAGGCAAAGAGAGGAAAATCGGCATAGCTTGCTAGAGTCAGGAGTCGGAACTTGGGAGTGAAATAGAGAAATAAAGAACAAATGAAAATTGCATTAAGGTTTTTTAGGTTTGGTATATTAAGGTAAAACAATAAATTACTAATTAAAATATATTAAAATATAAAAACTTAATTAGGCTCATAAGCTACTCGAGTTGAATATTAAAATACTTAAACCTGGCTCATTCAATAAATTGAGTTATTCGAGCTCAACTCGATAATAACTGAACCAAATTCGAATTTTATTTGAGTCAAATTTAAGTAGCTTGTAAGTATTAGTGTATCATTTATATCCCTCGATTTGACTAGCTCTTTTTTCTAATGAAGACATAAGGTTTTCATGTCGGTACAACAAGACATAACATTTTTTTACTATCATGTCTTCTGGCCTTGTCCTAATATACTACACAAAATTAGATGTTTTTAAAGCTTAGAACTATGAAACTAATAGAAATGCCAATTGATGTTTTATTGATGTTGATTAATATAACAATTTAGTGACTAATTTTAAAATTGTCTATAAACAACATTAAAAATAAAAATATGCTTTACTTCTCCTTTATGGATTAGGTATTGTTTATCCATAATAAAAAATATGGTGTAAATTACATATAATATCTTGTGGTTTGAGATGGATTAAAAATGACTCTTGAGATTTAAAAACTGATACTTAATTATCTTATAATTTATTTTATTATTTTTTATCCAAAACCGTTACTTTTTCCATCTCTTATTATTTTTTCCTTTCCTTTTTATCATCAATTTATTCTCTCTCTCTAAAACCAAGCAAATGAAGTTCTTTAATTTTTTTTCATCTTTTCCTTCATTGTTTCCAATTTTTATAAATGTTTCTTACTTCTTGTCTACCTCCAAACATTTGCAACTTGTTTTTCTTTTAAATTTTGGTAAATCCCAAATCATACCATATGGATTTGTCATGAAATTTTAAATTCTAATATATTTCTTTAGTTTTGAAATTTTTTTAATCTTTTCACTCTGTAGCAACAAAATTCATATTAACCATTTTGTATTGTCTCAAAATAAAAAAAAAATTCAAATTTCATAAATTTCAAAACATAGCAACCCATTGAAAAAAAAAAAAGAAAAGAAAAAAATTTCAAAACTAACATATTATAAATTTCAAGACCTATTCAACAATCCATTGAAAACCAAAGCGACTGAGTTTGGTGGAAATAGAAATAACAGCATAATTAAGTAATTCATTGCTGTTTTTTGATTTCAGTGGTGATAGTAATATAATCGAAGCCATCTCTCTTAATTTAGCTTTGTTTTTTAATAAAAAATTTATCAATGCATTTGGTTCGATTAAAAAAACAATTTTAAGGTTTTAGGTTTGAAGAAAGAGAGAGTTGGGTAAGATAATTAAAAGAATAAATTGTGAAAAATGAGATATAAGGGATGATTTCTAGTTGTTGGCAGCCATTATCAAATATGCAAAATGAAAAAGAAGAGAAGAGAAAAAAGGGAAAAAAGATTTTATTCAATTTGCTTAGCATAATGACATTTTTTTCCCATATATTTGTGAGAAAATTTCACGAGCATGGAGGAGATGTAAATGAGTAGTGGCTTGGTAAGTAAAATTTGAAAATGGAGAGAGAGAAAGCTTAAGGGAATGGTGATGAATGGTGGATTAGTGTCCTGATGAGTAAAGTTAGGAAAAAAAAAATCTAACAGCGATAAAGATAATACTAACAGAGTAAAACATAAGGAGGTTAAGTATTGCTTTTTAAATATTAGGAGCAAATTTATTTCGAACTTAAACGTATGATATTTATATATAATTTATCAAAAAATAAAAATGAATTATCTATAAACAAGTATATATTAAGTATTGTTTTTATTGGTTATTTTGAGGAACAAATTAATGCAAGGGAGGTGGTGGGAAGTAATTTGTCAGAACCCTTTCATGCCAGAACTCCGATGACTATTAAATAAGGTTAGTTGCTATCTTGCGTTGTTGGATTGAACCCGTCCAAAGTCTGCTAATTATCTGTTGACGGATAATCTAATATATTCTGACTGTCCCTTGATTACATTAATGAACATGACACAGACATAATCTTGTTGTTTATAATTTTGTTTTATTTTTCTCTCAAGAAACATTTAAACCTAGCCGCATAATACCAATGGAAGAGGCCAACTGGCCAAGGAAATCTGAACAAACCAAAAAAACAAGCGAACAAGTGGTTGAAACAAAAGCAAAAGTCAGCGAGAGGCGGCGAAGTCGAGATTCAGACGGCAAAGGAAATATTTTGGGTGCCATCGACATTCGACAAGAAAGTTTATTTCCAGTCAAATACGCCACAACAAGCACACCGAAAAATGGAGTTTCCAAATTTATACGTTTCCAATCTTATAAAAAATGCAATCAAACTATACCCATAATTGAGTGTTTTGTTTAACATTCTTAATCAATCATTCGAATCAGGAAGATAGTAAGTACGTATTTAAATCATTTAGAATTTATCTTTTCCAAAAAGAAATCATCTTGAATTTATAATCTTAAAAAATCTAATCAGTAAAATTATTATCTTAGTTAATGGACAATTGAATGTTAGTAATTATTCACACGTAATTTTAATTGTCTTATCCGATTATATATAGAAACACAAAGTAAAAGACTTAGCTTATATCAGATTTTTTCAGTTCAAGCTTTGAAGCCAATAAAATAACGTCTCTATGTATCCTTAATTACAGGAATTGCTCCATTTTCACTTTGACAATTCCCTTGAGGAGCCAAAGGATCAAATTGCACATGAAATAACCTAGACAATTTTATTTCAAAAGTTTTTTCATCAAATATTTCAAATATGTAGTTCCTGGCAAAGGCAATGCACAGCCATAACCCACTGATTAATTACTTGAAACTTAATAGGCAAGCTAGTGAGTAGTGAAAACTGACATGAAATTATAAGCAACCACTTAATCTGTTGCCAAAATCCAAGTGATTTGGCTTGATCATAAATTCAAGACTAATTGAGAAAGATAGCTCCCAATCGCCTTCCACATATTACACTATCATCTAATATTTTCTTCATGTCGTGTTTGTACTCAAAACCCATCTTCACCAATTTGCTGGAATCACATGCAATGCCTTTCTTTTCTTCCCCCATGAACCTGTCCATTGAAATCAAAATCAAATAATAAAATGTTTTAGTATATTTAGTATAATTATATAATATATATATATATATATATATATATTAATCATAACTTACTCTTCTGTTATCTGGAATTGTGGATAATTTTGTCGAAAATACGTTGCGATTTCTCTGATGGTTGGATTAGCTGCTGCACAAATGAATCTGCCTCTTATGGATGGTTTCTCCATGCAAAAGATATGTGCATCGCAAACATCTTCGATGTGTAGTATAGGAATGGATCCCAAAAGTTCTTCCAGAAGTTCTAATCCCTTGAAAGTAGGTAATTTGCCAATAAGCTGCGAAAACATCACTTCCACGCTTAAAGGAACAAAAGAGAGTAGTGTCTCTCCTCCCACTAGGCCACAGGGAAGAGTTACAACCTCTAACTTGCCATCAGGATTGTCGTTATAACTCAATGCCTCTTTCTCCGCTAGGGTTTTTGATATAGTATATGCCTAACAGCAGGATATTCATTATCAAAATAATAATAATAATAATAATAATAATAATAATAATAACAGCAGAAATTTTATGTCGGGAAATTTGGGATTGAAATTTATAATATTTAAAGCAATTAATTAATATTAGAGAAAAAGAAGTAGCAAAGAGAAACCAAATTCAAATAAAAAAATTGCGGAAGTGCATTTGGATAAACAGAGGGATATAATTATAAATTGCATATAAAGATTGAATATATAGATATAAATATACATATATAAATTGAACATTAAAGCAAGAGGCAGGGACAGGGACATATCTGTCAGTCACAGGGCAATGGAAATGAGGGAGCGAAGGAGAGTACCCGCATAAATTCAAGGCCGTGGGTTAATGTGACATTAATAGGAGTCCAGTACGATTCATTTACACAAGATTGGATGTTAAATCCATCTTTTGTTAGTGGTGAGGATGCCATCACAGAAGCTGTGTAGATAAGCCGTTTAACGCTTTGTGATTGGATGCAGAACTCAGCGATGCTCCTCACTGCTGAAATTGCTGCTTCAACGATTTCCTGTGTAAACCCCCCCCCCCCCCCCCCAAAAAGAAAAACAACAAAAAGAACCTTTAAACTACTGTTACAGTAAAGAAGCTACCATCACCTTGACTTTATTTACTGCATGTAAAATTGGCTTGAGGGAATGAAAACAATCAATGATCAGCAGCTGGCCGCTAACATGATGAAGAGACTAACCTGCGAGCTTTGAGTGCTGTCACTGCCAGTTTGCTGTGGAGTAGCCACGTGAAAGACAAATTCACATCCTTGAATTGCTTGTTTAAACTCATTGGGATTGTACATATCAGCTTTAAATAACACTAGTTTGGTGTCTGCACCAGGGAGTGACTTTAAAAGGCCTACTTTCTCTTTGTCCTCTGCAATTCAGATGTCAAATTCTCTATCATCTGAAATTTCATTAACTGCAGGAAACAAGCACATAGAGGGAAAAAAAGCGGGAAAGTGAGAGGGAAAAAAACCCAAGTTTCGTAGCGTTGCATGGACGGTGTAGCCTTTTTCTAAGAGCTTCTTAACAAGCCAAGAACCTAAATATCCTGCACCTCCAGTAACGCAGACCTTGCTTATAGCTTGCTTCCCCATTCAGATCTCTTTCTTTTCGGCTCCACTCAGTTTGGATTAGAGAAAATCAGAAATATGCAAAGTTCTTAAAGATGGAGAAGACCAAAAAAATATCTAAAAAGAGAAAGAATCATGTGCGCCGCTCCATCAGCAAATGATATGGGTTTCCTCTGGCACGTTGCTGTTGTCCTTCGGTGTCTCTCCCACATTTACTAGAAGGAAAAGGAAATAAATAGTATTTGACGTTCTGGTTTGATCGACAAAAATAAATTAACATTCAAGTCGGCCAAATAAGCATCGGTTCTTATGTGACTATTTAATTTTCCTAAAAAGATACAATCAACCATCAAATAACCAAAAAAAAAAAAAAAATAAAAAATTCATTGGCACCAAGCGCGAGAGAATGTCAGACGTTTAATAATTTCTCTCATCCGGCCAAAAAAATAAAAATCCCATTAAAGCGATCAATCACAAGCATATTGTACGCACGTTTCCTTGCACAAATTGTATAATATCATAAATAACCACTCCAAATATTACTCAGAGATAAATACGAACTCACAAATTTACAGTTAATGAAATCATATATATACGACTTAAATTAAAAGGATGAAAATATTCAAATTTCATTTTTTAATAAAAATACATATATGTATTGAAGGGTTCAATTATAAATTAATTTTAGTATGGTGAGAATGCTCAATCGTAAAAAAAAATCAATATTAGTAACATAAAATTATATATTATTCAGTAATATTACTTATATAATTTTAAAAAATTTTAACTCTTATCATCGTAATATTAAGAGGTGAAATATTTTGTTAAAGCCTAGTAAGATTTTATTTGTTTTTAAATTAAAATAGTTAAATTAATTTTTTATTAATTTTACAATTTATGATTTTTAAATAATGTTTTTTTCATTATATTATTTATAAAAAATTTTCATAATTTTTTTTTTACAATTTTTCTTAAAATTTCACACTCCTCTTCGTAAAAATAGATTTCAAAAAAGTTTTATAATTTTTTAAAAATTCATTTTTTAAAAAAAATTAAATAACTTTTCAAAAATGCATTTTCAAAAATTTAAAAATTTGTTGGACATGAATATTTAACAATTTGTGAGATAAATATTTAAATAATTTCACTTATAAAAAATAAAATAAAATGTGAAGAACAAGAATCGTGATGCAGAAACTCCCTGTCATGTTTTGTCATATCTATCAACTAAAATGGGAGAATTAAAGAAGAGGACAACGGATCGATAATATTTGAAATAATTGTTACTTGAAATAAAAAAAAAAAATCGAATACATTTATTGAACTTTATCTAGAAATAGCCTTGAGAAAAAAATTAAAAAATAATTTCAAATCATAATATTTGATTCAATTAAATCAATTTTTTTATTCAATTTGAATCATATTCCTATATTAAATATATATTATATTAGAATCAAATTTTAAATCAGATTGAAAAAAATAATTATATTAAACCAAATTATATATTTTTATTAATTTTATAAATATTTTAAATTTTTATAAAATAAAAACAATTATTTTATATATAAATTTATTTAAATATATTAAAATACTTACTAAAATAATATATAAAAAATAAAATTTAAAAACTAATAAACTAAATCAAACCAATAATATTTAATTCAAATTGAAATTATTTCAAAAAATAATAATAATATTTAAATTAATTTAACTTTTAAAAAAAATCGATTCAAATTTAAATAATATTTAAAAAATTTACAATATTATATATTATCCAAATAATCGAATCAAATCCAAACATATCAATCCTATATTTTAGACCACCCGTTATTGAAGTCTCAAACAAAGTTCATTCTCAATTTATACAGCTGGCATGACGTGACCAATTAAAGTTTTTTTTGGGTGCATTGAAGATATTTTACTTTTATTATCCTTTCTATTAATTTTAGTTTTTTATTTTTCCTTTTTTCGGCTTCCTTTTCCCACCCTGCCAAAAGGCAAATTTAGTTATGATAAATATGGATGCAGAGACAGTAAAGCCTTCAGTTTTGACACCATTACTCTAAAAACAACAAAAGGGGATGAAAATGGTGTTGGAAACTATGCACTCACAAACAAAAGCACAATTTGGGTGGGTAGCAAAACCAGAAGAGAGCGAGGGAATTAGAGAAGAACACGTTTATACAGAGACTAAGACGAAGTTGGTTAAAATGCTGCTTGTTCATGCCAAGTACCATTCAAGTTAGATTGCCACAACCTCACACGCCCATCACTACCAGTAGTTGCCAAGGTCATTCCACTCATATCCCATTCCATCTGCCACACCTGATCAGCAAACAAAGAAAATGATTTTAATAATCAAACTCACCTTTTCCATGAAAGTGAAACAAATATATCTAAACTAAAATAGAATAGGAGAGCAGGCAGGCATGGAGAGGATATAAAGTTCAGCAGTTTCATTGATTATGTTCATAATAATAACCTCTTTCTCCTGGTCTTACTTGCATTTTTCATGTCATGAATACCTATATTATCCAACTTCCTCCTCAAAAGGTGGAAGATTAGGTCTAAAGTAATGCATATGCTTGTATGTATTCAGTCACTGATATCAACACTTACCCAACTTGCAAAGGTGTTTCATGGGCAAAAGCCTTTCTTCGTCTAAAATGTTAATGAATAAGTAGGCAAAAAGGTAGATGTAAAGATGAATAAAAAGTCTTCCATTACTTTAGCTACCTAGCTTAGAGCACTAAGCGGTTAGATTGTCCTGCTAGTGTAGCATTTACCAAAAAGTAGCATAGGGGCAGCCGGACCATTTAGGCATGATAAACTCAGTCTGAATACTCATAACAAGCACTAATTTGGATATTGCAAAGTTGGAAATTCAACTAAAGAGTTCCAGATCATGGTAAGATAAGCCTGCTACCAGCTACAAATAAAAGTAAGAAAAATAAAAATATTTTTAGAACATCTACATAAATTAAATGTTATGTCTGCCGAGTTTAGAGTACCATGCATTCAATCAATCATCAAGGCACCTCTCTAAACCCTATGACAACTGCCATTTATAATCTATCATCAACCAGAATTTCACAAGAAAATGAGAAAGACGAAGGCAACAAGATGCAAAATTCAGACTAGTTAAAGGAAACAGAACCCAAAAAGAAATGAGAAAAGGCTAAGATAAAGACAAAAGAAATTGATGCTGCTTTTGTGGTGAGAGACAAATTAAGCAAGAGGAGGTAGATGGTTAAGCAGGTAGACAGAGTGATAAATTAAGATCCCTGGAACCAGGCCAGGGCTCTTATTGTTCCATGATGAGAAACTGAGAAAGAAACTTTGAGAATTTTCAGAGAGATAATTTGGTATATTGCACTAGTAATGTAACCTTCAACCTTCTCAAAATCATGTTTAAGGTTGCCTAAGTTTTACCAGAGTGCATTTTAGATAATTTGTCTCACCATGTAACTTCAAACTGCAGCTATTATGTTGAAAGTCAAACTAATACGGAGAAATTAACACACAAAAAAATGTACAAAATCATAAGTAGATTAATGGAAAACAATGTATAGAAGCTCAAACATAAAGTTTTTAACTATTGAATACCTCACTGTTGTGTCCTGAAAGCAGTGCAACCTTCTCTATTGAGAGCCTTCCATCCAAGTCAACGTGCCATATAGAAATTCCTTTCTGAGATGCAACAGCTATTACCTCAAATGGCCTATACCATAAAAAAAAAGGTAACTAGTTTCAGCAGAATTCTCAATGCAAATGGTCTGGAAACTATCACAGTTGAACCTCAACATAAAGGAGGAACTCGTGGACTCTAGATTACAAAGTCTAGAATTCTACTAATGATCAATGGTTCATAAAAGACATAATTACACAAAGAATAATAATTTCCATTACCGTCCAATATTTGATGCCCATGCAACAGAATAAACTTGATCTCCCTTGTCAGCAGGCAAAGCCAACTCTGCAACTGGCAGCCATCTGTGATGAGCTGGATCAAATTCCCACACCTATGAAACTCTAGAGAGAGTCTAAATTAGCAATTTTAACAACACATCTACATGTTTTTGTCAGTATGCAAGTCACTCAAGAACACTGCTACCAGAAGAACTCCTAACATCAAAATATAAGTTATATTTTGGCTACCAGACTTGCACCACTTCCAAGAACTCAGGATTTCTGGAACTTGATAAACCAAACCAATAAAAATGTGCCGTATAGTACAGAGATAATGCTAATATATGGACTGAATTGATGCTACCCCAATCCTATCACATTAGAGCAGAATTTAGCTGCAAGGAAAATGAATTTATGAATACCTTGGGAGAATTGAGTTCTGGAGTGTTAGCATTGAAACCCAAAATAAAGCTTGATTCTTGGCCTTCACCACTTTGAGGATTCCAAGAAATACATGCTGTTAAGCATGAAGCCTTCCCAAATGTAGAAACGGAATCTATAACATTTTGAAATTCAGCCTGAAATTTAAAAAAAAAAAAAAAAAGCTAAAAGAAAATCACAAAGTGGATGAGTTGACAGAGTACAGACACTCGTGAGAGTATAATAAACCCTGCAAAACTGATGACTAGGAATGGCTTGATATCTAGAACATGCAAGAGTAAAAAAAGGAGAGGATAGATTCAGATAATTGATAACGTGAAGTTGCCAGTTCTTTAGGTCCAACGGGTCGAGGAGCTCAAAGACTTTCGCACAGCCGTCTGAGTAAGCAGCAACCTGTAGAATAAAATGAAAAGAAGCAATGAAAAAGTCAATTGTAAAAGCAAAATAAATTATATGCGCCATTATGGGAACATGAAGCAGAATAGCAAAAACCCATCCAGATTTAAAGCTCACCATTTTCAAACTCCTTTGATTGACTCCAAATTGAATATCTAAAACCTAAGAACTAGTCTTAAAGCTTTTGCATAGCTTCCATTGAAGAGGCTGTGTACCTAACAAAATTTACAATATCAATTGACATTTTTTAAATATTACCACCAAATCTAAGCATTAAAAAGTTCAAAAAAAAAAAAAAAACCTTCTACAAGCTCTGCCCATATTGAGAAAGACCCATCTTCATAAATGCAGGCAACAGCATCCCCATACTCAGCAGGAACCCAAGCAACCTTCACAATGGCGGCTTCATGCGCCTAAGATCCAAGAAAATAAATAAAAAAATTATAGGCCTTAAATACGCTAATTATTTATTAACTAAAGAAATAAATACAAATGGGAAGAAAAAAAGATTCTTTTGTTTAGTGTGACCTTGAATTTGAAGGAGCAAGAGAAGGAAGAAGAGGAAGGGTCACGAGAATCTAAGATAAGAAGAGAACCGTCGACGGAACGGGCCGCTAATCTCTCGCCGCAGTAGTTCCAGGCAGAGCACGTCGTGCCTCTATCGAGTGTCACCACTGATTTTTCCATGTCCGTACAATTTACTACAGATTCAGGTGCAACAAAACCCTAACTAGGGGGTTTTGAGAGGTCCAAGCCCAAGCTGGTGTTCTGAAATATTGGCTAAGCTATTGGGCTGAGGCCATTAGTGTAATTATAAATATATATTTTTTTTAATGAACTGGGCAGATTACAAAGTTAAAATGAATAAGAAAATAAGTTATAATTTTTTTACTTAATTCATGTAACTTACGAAGTTTTAATTACTTAATTCATGTATATATACATTGAGGGTTTTTTTTTCTCTTTTCTTTTCCACATAAAAGCATTTTATTGCAAGAGAAAACTTGGGTAAGATTATTTAGGTCGTGAAATTTTTTATTAAAATGGATTGAATAAAAATTAAATTTGAAATTAAAATTAAAAATTGATAGAATTTGATGAAAATGTCAATAATATGTAGAATATTAATTAAAAATAATGTGTACCCACAAAATTTGATCAAATCTGAAAAATAGCGTAAAACATCTGCTACAGATTACATAAAACTGCAGAAGAATGAGGGAAACTACAAAAACAGCATCATGGAGTTGCAGGCGGACCATGCTTGTCCAAAATGAAGACCAATGATGGTGATTGAGTTGCACCTGGCACATCTTCCTTTTTCACCGTAAAGCAATCCAATATCCCTTCATAATTTCCATTGTTTCTCAGCACTATTCTCCTTTCAATTCTTCTTTTGTAAGTCCTTTATAAGCAGCTTTCAATCAGATTCAAAAATCACTTGCTAATTTAAAAGAAAATCGTGGCTTAAAAGTAAAAAAAAAATATGTAAATATTAAAATTTAAATTCGAGACTTGAATATTATTTTTTAAGGATATATCTGGTATTGATACTTGAATTATTAAGGGCTTTTTTATTTTCTTTGTTTATTCAAATTATACTGGGCATCAAATTCCAACTGTTTCATGTATTGAACATTGACTTTTGCAATTCGATGCGCATACGAACAACAGGTGTGATTATTTAATGTAATTAATTGAAAAGACGTGATAAACATATTATAATGGGTTTACATTTAAGGCACTTTAATGTATAATTTTTATATATTATTAATAAATAAAATAATATTATTTTATTAAAAATGAATCAAATGATATTATTTTATTAATAAATAAATTTTTATATATTTATTTTAAAAATTAATATATACTCATTAATAAAATAATATTATTTAATTTATTAATAATATATAAAATTCATACATATCAAATATAAACTCTATTATAATTACTCTCATCTCATGATTCAAGTAAGTGATATAATTGACCTGCAACTTCAAAACGCAAAAACTTTATTGTTGGTACAAGACATTTGACAAACAAGACACAGTATTACGAATGCAAATATGCAATCTGAAAAATTAAACATTGACAATTTTATTAAATTTCCTGTTTCTTCCAAATTTCTGCTAACTTTGCAAGGGATTTTGTAGAAGATCCATCTGGGTTTATAGCCATTGTGGCAGCATCTTTCAGTTTTCTCATCCTGGTTCTAAGCAGTTGCCCTTCTTCCCCGTCAATCAGTTCCTTTGCATGTTTTGCAATATCTTCTCGCCCAACGAGCCCGTCTTCGTTCTCATTCACCCTAACTGCAACCTTCAAACCATCTTTTAAGAGTACGGCATTCATCTTTTGCTCTGCAAAGAGTGGCCATGCAATTAATGGCACACCATGAACGATAGACTCCAATATAGAATTCCAGCCACAGTGGGTCAAGAACCCACCGGTGGCGCAATGACTCAAGACCTGAATTTGAGGAGCCCAAGATGGAACCACCAAACCCACCTCTTTTGTCCTTTCCAAAAAACCATCGGGCAGAAAAGCCAAGGGGTCCTTGACACTATCTATTCCGAAGTAAGTGCCACTTGCTGCTCTTTCATTGGGGTTCTTTACAACCCAAAGAAATCTTTGCCCACTCGTTTCCAAACCCAGTGCCAATTCATTTAGCTGTTCATGCGACAGAGTCCCACCACTTCCAAAACAGACGTAAAGAACAGACCCGCCAGGCTGCTCATCCAACCACCTTAAACAATTCTTAGACCACTCTTTAACTTCATTGGTTGAACCATTTTGTATCAGAGGTCCAACTGGGTAAACGGCAGGCAAACCACGCCCACCCTCCATCAAAGCCTCGAAAGCACCCTTTTCCAAATCCATAAAACTGTTAACGATAATCCCAGCGGCCAATGAGTAACGTTTGCATAATTGAAGAACCACTTGGTACGTAGAATTTTTCCTGTGTTGAAGCGAGTCAGCAATATCTCTTCCATAAAATGGCACGCATCCTGGTAACTTGATCGGCTCTGGCAAATCTCTATACTCGCATGAAAACATCTGATCAAGCTTAGGCATCTCAAATACCAATGATAACAACATAGCAGATGTAGTGAGGAAAATATATGGTTCAAGCCCAAATTCTTTGGCGACATCAAACGCGTCAATGCCAAAAACATCAACAACAAAGGCCCCTACTCGAGTTGACTGAGTTAGTACTTTTAACGAATCTTTGAGGAGATGAAGTGACCGAGTCAAGCTGAGTACAATCCGGCTCTCGATTTTGACATCCTCAGGCAGATCGTCAAAGCTAACAGAAGGGAGAAAGATGGAGGAAATTGTTTCAGGTAGGGTTAAAAGGAGTTGTCTTTGGAGTTTCATGGGCGAACCATCGTTGGGAACAATGAAAGTTACTGTAAACTTGTGGAACTCAACAACTAGTTTGGCGAACTCGATGAGCGGGATCAAGTGACCGATGCCTGGAGTAGGCACGATGATTAAATTGAGCGGTGATTCTTGGGTGGTTTCCATGATGGATTGTGGTGTCTGACCGTGGGAACAATTTGGGTTTCGCAGCTGATCAAGGCAACAACGAATCCATCCCTATTAAATTTATTGATCACTAATTAACGATAAAAAAAAATTTTCGGTAAAAATAAATCCCTAGTAAATAAATTGTTAAATTATTCAAATTAAAATAAAATATATCATATTTAATAATTTAAAATAAATAATTATAAATTTTTAAAATAATTTTAATAAATAATCATTAATAAAATTCGAATTCAAAGATCTCAATGCTGTCCAATAATCAAAAGTTACCCTTCCTTACTTCTAATCTTTCTTCCTGTGTTTATTAGAAGGATTCCAATTAATTAACCCCTTTTACCAGCAAGGTTTTTTCCGATTCTCCTAAAAAAAATTATCAAAAATTATGTTCCGTCTATTAGTCATAGAAGAATAAGAAATTGAGTTCAGTTGAATATTGACTGAAACAAATCTGCAAATACTTTTCAAATGATGACAAAATTCAATTCTACATCTAGCAGACGGTCATCAATTGGCATCACCACGATGGCAGTCACAAATAGAGAATTGAAGACGATGGGTTAGCCCAATAAAAAGCCCAACTGAGGGATTTAAATGAATTGAAATTTTTGACCCTTGAACTTCAGCCGAAAGCCCAAAAACTTCAAAATGAAAATTAATACCCACAGTATCTTTTATTCTAAGTTTTAAGAATAATAATTAAGCTTGTTGTTTTAAGTTTTGTTTTTTGTCAAATGATTATTTATTCCAAATGTAATAAGATTCATTTCATAATAGAGAATTATTTAAATTTTATTTATTTATTTTTCTACGTAATAAATAAAACTTCATTTGATTGGTACTTTTGTTTTTTATTTTTTATTATTTATATCTTGCTTTTAGTTATTTTTTATTTTTCACTTTATAATAAAAATAATATAAATAATAAAAGCATCAATTAATTAAAGCATAAATATTTTTAACTTTACTATTTACTATTTCCATATTATTGAGCTATTTTACGTCAAGGATTGTCACTCTTCAAAATACCTTCTTTCTTCTTCCCACCCTTTCATGAACGAAGCCAATGCAATAATTTCGTGGGCTCATCAGGTCACGGGGGTCTATCATCTTATTTACCTTTGACAATGTCTAATAATCTAAAACACTAAATGATAATATGATATAAAAATTATATAAAAGTGATATAATTTAAAATTTTCATAAAAATTATATATGAATTTAATAAAATTAAAAATATATTATTTTTATATTGATATGAATTATGACATACAAAATTCATATAAAATATGTTACAAATATATAAAAATTATCAATATTTTATATGATATAAATATATCAATCCACAAATCTAACAAACACCCGATTGATACTGCAGACCAGTTCTATGATTGAAAAAATCAATCTCACCGCAAACACGATAATAATAAACCACATTGAAATGTGGTGATCGTACATGACATGAATGAGACTCATCACTCATTTTAAACCTGAGCCATCACACACACACACACACACACACACAAAATACTTGATACTTTCATGCCGAGTTATACATTTTTCACCCATATGCATGTGTTTTATGATGATAAAGAGATTCCAAATATATATATATATATATATATATGACATTAGACGTGAAAGAACAAAAAATAAGTACATGTGAATATATATTGGTAATATATATATATATATGTATGTATGTATAGGTAGTGCCAGAGAAATGGTAAATATGCAATAACTCATCTTACAAGTAGTAATAACTGTAATGCATAATTACAAATAGAGTTGTCAAGTTGCTTTCAAAAATAGACGGGAATGAATCCCGTGAAATGCAAGAGAAAAATAAATGGTTAGAGCAAAGGTTTTTAATTTCTTAGGTCATAGGTTCCTAAATTAAGAAAAATCTTGAACTGCCATGCATAGAGACCCCATACATAAAGCAAAATGAATCACCCTTGCATATATAAAAAAGGCTTGAATGTATAATTTCTCTATGGCTTTTCACCAACAAAACATGTTTCAATTGGGCCACAGCAGGAAAAGCTATGAAAAACTTAGGATCCATATTTGAGCACTATCGCATTAAACAAGGTCACCTCTGTCATACACAGATCAATGGCTTGAACAAATGCAGCCACTGGATCATTAGGTAGAAAATCTTTGATCCCTTAAGCCCCTTGGGGATTAATCCAAGAGGCTAATCATGAAGTTTAACCAACAAAAGATAAAAGGAAAAGAAAAAAAAAAGAAATAACCCTATTGATATCGATTAAAGAGATTCAGCTGATGATCATATATAATTCAGACATGAAAGGTCAATGTTCAAAACTTCAAGTAACCTAATCTTAAGGAGAAACAAAACATCTTAAAAAAACTTAAAAAATGATCAAAATATAGACGAACTATTTGATCACGTCTTCGTTTATTCATAAATATATTTCTGAATAAGCCTACTTTATATTTTGTATATCAAGCACAATAAAAACCGATAGTGGAGGCTGTAGTGAACCTTTCTGATGCAGTTCTTTTAACAGCCAACGAGTTAATCTCTGGCGAAAGCCTTCCATAATCAATCTCCGGAGCCTCGGGGATCGTTGTCAGTGCACCTGTCTTGTCGTAAACCACGTAGTACTCCTCGTGCGATCTTTGTTTCAGCCACAAAACGGAAGAACTTGAACTTTGTTTGAACTTGAACATGGATTTGAAGAGTTTATAAATCGAGCGAGAGAACTTGGAAGGCTGCTTCTTGGAAACTGAAGGGGGAAGGGTAGATTGTGGTGGAGGAGGAGGAGGAGCTCGAGCATCGACTAAATGGGGCATGGACATGGTTCTTGAATGGATTGCTGAGTCGAGCTGACGCTTCAAAGAGTTGAGTTCGAACGAGTCATAAAGACTACTACCACAGTCCCATACAAGATGCCGGCCCTCTTGGGTCTTCTGCATTTTTTGTTTGGCCTCTTGGGTTTGGCTTTGCTTCTGTTCTTGACGTTTTTCCTCCATCAGTTCGGTGTCTTGGGTTTGGTTCTTCTTTTGTTCTTGGATTAATTTCTCCATTTTTTTGGTAATAGGGAAAAGAAAAAAAAAAAGTAATGGCGAAAAAGAAAGATCTCTACACAAGTGTGAAGATTTGAAAGAAAATAAAGGGCAATTTTTTTTAAAGACTTTCATTTGTTTGATTTTCTAATGGTTGGTGTAATCCAACGCGTTAGTTACATGATCTGCGTTCACGGTCTCATCGTATGGACGATTAAAGATAAGAGAGGACTTTCCATGCATTTATTGAAGGATGGAGAGAGATTAGACATTTCTCATTTCAATTCTATCTAATCTCCATTTCTAGTAAAACTAATTATTATATTTATCAGATTAATTTAGAATCTTTGAAAGTTCGAACACTTCTTAATCACACATTCTTTTTCTCAACAGTTATCCCTTAATCGCATTTTTTTCAGCTAATTATATGTATGAACCAAAAACAATAGCGTGGCCGACAATATCTTCTGTTGATCGTTTTTATGGTTGGAATACTTTGGTCATTTTTATGGGTTTTGAACAAAATATGATAGACAAATCTGAACTAGCTAGAAAATTGATTTTGATTCCATACTTGAAGAATTATTCTTGGTGTTAGAACATGAAGATCTTATCTTCAATGGGTTTAATTTGCTTTCGTAAAACAAAAAAAAAATTATAGTGATAGGAAATATTAAAAAAATTATAAATTTATACTAAATGTTATTTTTTAAAAATAATTATGTAAATTAATTGAATTAAAATTAAAATTCTAATTTTACGATTTTTAGTCGGTGCATCAAATTATTTAATTTGTGTTAAAAACTCCCTTAAAAGAAATTTTAACTTTTGTTTAAAATGGCCAAATAAAAATGTTTTTTCTTTGCAATATTTTCAATCTTTACAAAAGGATGGTTAATTTACATAATATTCCGAGCACTAAAAAAATTGGAACTTGATGAGTCAACAGTTGTTTAATTTGTTCACGTTTTTCTATTTTTTTGTTAATTTTGTTAATGCCATCATTGAAATATTGGTCATGCAAGCGATTGGTGTGAAATTTGAAGAATATAAGACTACTGACATCTCTTCATTGTTAATGCTATAATTCAGTATGAACATATATGAATATCCATTGTTTTTTGTTATATATATATATAGCCCTTCAGCTATGGCCCTCATCACCCCATATAATAATTTAAGCATTGTGCTTATGTTTAATTTATTTATTTATTGCTTAAAGCTGGCGAAAGGATCTCAGATAAGTTCACAAGAGAAAAAAAAAAAGATTCAAAGTAAAAAAGCTGCAGCCTGTGTATTTCATCATTTGGGAAGAAATCAGGATTCATTTGGGGTTCCAGGTTTGCAAAAATTGATTTGGAGTTTCTTGCATTGTTTTATATTACAAAAGTTGGATTTTGCAATGAAAAAAGAAAAAGAAAAGGATACCTGTGGTATGCCCATATGTGGCTAAAATACAGGCAACGTTACAAACTTAGAATCTGTTTTCCTTTTTGTTGAAATCGATCATGCATTTATCACATGAGAGTGATCAAATCATTTCATTTTCACAATAGAGAAGAAGTTTTCATTTCTACAAAAGAAAACAAAAAAAAAAAGTAGAAGAATTTTCTTTTATTGACAATCACAGCAGAGCTAATGTGCGAACAAAATGTTGGCAATTTTTAATATACTTATTACTACTATAACTTCTATGGAGAATAGGAAGAAAATGATCCATGATCTTTGGAATTTGACCACAAACCTAATAGTGGTATGGTTGGTAAGAGAGAGAGAGATTACCATTTTCTATTTAATTACTTGTTGTTTAAAACCCAATCCTTCACTTTAATTGAGAAGATTATTATAGGAGAAAGGTCTAGGAAAAGTGAGTGACAAGAAAATGTTTTCATCTCTTTCACTGATTTTTTTCTTACCCAATTAATTGCCAGTGTTGATATTATAAGGAGTTTGTATTGATCATGAAGAAACTTTGGTTTTTCACTGATTAAATAATCTCCATATGAATAATTGTGTAGCCAGATTTCCCCCCTTTATGACTGTAAAACATGTCCTTAAAACGTGCTTACACCTGGAAAGATAATTTATTGATCTGGTTGAAAACGTGCTTACAGGATGTGAACAACTTGACTTCAGTTCACAATATATATATCATGCGGACCCTGAAGAAAGGGAGGAGAACATGCCCTTCTGCCATGAAACTTTGCTCCCTTTGATCCAAAAAAAAAACATAATAATAATACAGGATTGAAATTGGAATGCTATTGGTCATTGGTGCATTCTTGCAAGTTTGAATTACAAATTCAATTAGTTTTTCTGCAGAGTGCCACCTACAATCTTGATCTGGTTTAGAAAAGGAAACTTAAGGTTGACTTATAACAATGTTTTATGTACTATTTTCCTGTCCTCTATCTACTTTAACCCTATAAAATTTACAATAATATGGGTTCATATACATTCACAGCAATTAAGGCAAGTGCCTATGCCTCATCTCAGCTATATACGCACAAATCAGTGTGAAAACACATTTTTTTTATACACACATGATGAAATCTAAAGCCTAAAGGAGAGGAGATTCAAACCTTAGATCTCAACCCTTTTAATGAGAGGTAACAACCCTACCCTATGCCACGTCTTATGAAACATATCTAAATAAATGTTTGTTGACTATCATCCTACACTTTAGCCAGGCCAAAAGAACTTTCACTATGCGTTCCCTTCAAATTTCGGAGGAGACCCGTTTAGGTCGTTTATGCATATTCTTAATCAACCACATCACTGCTAAAGAGTTTGAACTTGTTGGCATCAAGAATCAGCTTCCTGATTGAAGAGAATGAGCCCATGATTCCGGCACCGGTGAAGGCAGCTATGATAAAAATATTGATCCAGTAAGTGGGGGATGATTTTTGGGGCTTATAGGTCATGTTGTAAAGAAGCATAGGGAGGACAAAATCTAGAGGAATAAAGCCAACAGCGCCTATCACACCGTTGATGTCACCGAAGAAAGGAAGCATTGCTGCCATAAACCCACAGAATATCACGTACAGAGTCCGAAGAATTAGCCTGGGAATGAGGTTCCTTTTGGAAAACATCCCTTGCTTTATATCAGCTGATTGCTTTTCCATGATCTCATATGCAACTTGAGAATAAACCTGTGTTATATTGGAGAAATATTACCTCAATGCAACTTGAAATAAGGTTTTTAACAATAGTTCATTGCGAAAATATTTTCCTGATTTTGAACATGGTAAGGGAGCCAGAATTAATTAATTAATGTTCTCCAATCTTCATTTTTTGAGAACAAGAACATACCAGCCCAATGGCAAATAGCTGTAGAAGAATAAATACAACTGCAAGGCCAATAACTATTGTTGGGGCTAAAGATGGTCCATCATCCGGCATTAGACTCTTCAGAATGTTTGAATTGGATTTGTTTCCAAAAACCCAGTATCCAGAAACTGCAGCTGAGTAGAAAGTAACAAAAATTACACTGTAGCACATAAGGAGTCCTTTTACCATCTTTCCAGTGGCAGGTGGAGCCAGTGTTGCCTGTATCAAAAACAGCGTTGTTAAAAGTAAAACAAGAAGCATATATTGACTAAACGATGGTTCAAAATATTCTGTTGAATGGTTTTATTAAAAATTAGAAATCAAACAAATTATATTTGGAAACTTCAGCTGCATTAGCACGGCTTCATCAGTAAGTATTAGTCTCTGTAATCTAGGTTATTCCAAGTTCCGACTATCATAAGCAATGGATTTCCAGCAAGCATTATATAAAAGATTCATCAAAGAGTTGAAATTTACTTGTATTTCAGGAAGAATCCCATTCCCAAAAATGGCAGCTAATATGGAGATAGAAGTGAAAGCGCTAAACACCCTTGATGAATTTGAAGATTCCAACGAATAGTCCCTATGAGGGGCATTTTCAGAGAGACCTGCGGGACTAATAAAAGTTGTTTAAATCCAAAAATGGTGTCATTATATAATCTGTATATTATAAAAAATTGCAAGACTTGGGATAGAAGAGACTGAAATTCAACTATAATCTTCAAGGAGCTTAACTAAAAGATCTAAGCAGTAACTAAAATTTATTCATTGCTGGGGTTCAGTATTAAAGTCTATTCAACAAACTATAAGGTCAACTTGGGCCTAGCATTGAGTCTCTCACATGTCATAGTGACATTTCAAGTCACAACCTTGTATGCAGTCTGGGCCATACGATTCAAGAGTGATCAATTTTTGCTTCTAGGCGGTCGTGACTATTTATGAATACACTGGCTCCATTTCATTCAATCTTCTTCTGAATTTACGGCAACATATTACATATAAAGATTGAAAGGCAGCTCAATGATTTGTATACCTGCTTGGATACAAGCACCAACAAAAAGGAATGTGTAGCCCAAGCTAAGAAGCAGAGAAGCAAAATTGAGGTGTCTAAGGGAATGGAAGGTTGGGATCTGAGCGAGAACTATCATCACCACCGTTACCATTGCTATAAACTCATACAGCTTCAAGGATCCGCTGGGAGAAAGGTTTGAATACATGATCTTCCAACAGCAAAATGACATAAAGATAGAGAGAATTAGAGAAACAATCAGTGCTCTAATGCAAATATAGCACACTTGTATCCCAAATAACTAGTTGACTTTTCTTTTCTTTTTTATTTTTTCTTTATGAATGAATATTTTCATTAATAACCTGAAAACTAAAGCAGGAAAACCTATATATAATTGAACAGAAAACCTTGCCAGAAGACGGAAATAAATGACAGAAGGACTGAATTGAACATGGTATCTTTATCATTATAATTGAAATACAAATAGAACACACTTGTTTGCATTATCATTATAATTGAAAATGCAGATCGATGGGTCCTAATCAACCCCATCAAGCTTGAAAAAAAATGCAAAACTTGTTAGCATTACAGGAAAAAAAAACTTGTGTAGACTAGTGTCTAATAGTAGTTTTTGAAAAGACCAAATTTGTCGGTGTTTATGACAAGCCTTAGATTGCATAAGAAGCAATTGTAATAAATACCTACATGCCACACTTGGAACTTTTGATTCTAGAATTAATGAAATGAGAGCCATACCTGTAGGCATTCCCCTGCAAGCAAAATTGCTCCTATTCCAACCCCAGTGTTAATGACTGTTTGAATAAGTATCACAAAATAAAACATCCATCCTGACCCTGCAGTAAAAAAAAAAAATGAGACCTAAAGCTTTAGACTTAACATGGTTGAGTTTTTCTACAGGATTTGTTCCTTCAAATAAGGTCCTCTAAATTTGAATATATGCCAATTTTCTTCATATAAAGGCAGTTATGTCCGCACTAAAACAAGATTGCATGCGTGCCCCTATCTCTATATCTTGTCAAAACTCATTCCGTTTTTGACTTTGGAGTATACTATTCACTTACCATGCACTTTCAATAGTTTTTCAAAAAAAAAAAAATCAAAGATTTCACATCTCGAACTGGTTTAATGATTCAATCTTTTACGCTTTTGAAAAAAAAAAAAAAAAACTATACTTTGCGAACTGAAGTGAGAAGTGAACAAACGCAACGCAACAAGAAGACGGGAGTGAAAACGTTTTCCACATTGTTTGAGGAAAGCATCATCCAAAAAACGTTAAAAAAAATTGCAAATGTTGATGATGGCGTTACCTAAAACATCGGCGGCGAGCTCGCGGAAGCGAATGTGGCGGCGACCAGCTTTTTCACAGTGATCGAGCACCTTGGACATGAGACTGTAAGAGTAGAAAGTGACGCATCCCATCACCGTTAAACAGAAGAAGCCTAGGCTCCACCCCAATCCCCTAAATGCATATGGCAGCGTCAGGATTGTTGGCCCCACGATCGCCGTCGTCAGATGGAAACCCGCATGCCACCACTTCCCTATATTTCGTCGGAAACAGATAGAACAGCCAACTTTAAAAATTGCTTGGTTTTTGTTGAAGTTTGCACGGGCGATAAGTGTGTTTTGTTACTCACCTTTTGATTCGAGAACAAAGACTGCTCCGGCGTCAGTGTCTATGCGGGACTCTGAGAACGGGTCCGGTTGCGAAGGTTGAGCCATACCTGTGCTAGTCTGAGAACGGGATTCTGGACTTTGGAGGGGGACGACACTAAGAAAAAAAAGCGAAATTAAGCGAAATTACGCCGGAGGTTTAGTTTGACATTTGAAGTATTGGTTGGAGTGAAGAAAAAGGCATCTAGAATGTTTATTTGTTTGTTTCGGCTGTGTGCCAAGCCTGATCTCTTGCTGGATCACGCGGAAAAGGTTTCTGGCCTGTTTTGATTGCTTGGACAAAACTTTTCAGTAACGGGCCGTAATTGCGCAGGCTAGATTAGTGAAAGTACTCAAAATCAAAATGTTTCCATATTCTAATCATGAGCCAATACGATTTGTTGCTGTAAAGCAGTAATGAACCAGAAAAATGGTTCCATGGGACAGCATCAACCGAAGAAACATTGGATTGAACTAGATCTTAATTGCACAGTCAGAGAAGTATCAGAATGTTAAAAAACAATCAGATCAACAGCTATCAAAAAAGGACTGATGATGTTCAAGTTTGTTGAACATCAATAGAGCAAAATTTTAGCCTTCAGTGTTGCAGTGTTGCTACTAGTAACGTGCTTCAGTGTTGCAGTGTTGCTACTAGTAACGTGCCGTAATTGCGCAGGCTAGATTAGTGAAAAGTACTCAAAATCAAAATGTTTTCATATTCTAATCATGAGCCAGTATGATTTGTTGCTGTAAAGCAGTAATGAACCAGAAAAATGGTTCCATGGGACAGCATCAACCGAAGAAACATTGGATTGAACTAGATCTTAATTGCAGTCAGAGAAGTATCAGAATGTTAAAAAACAATCAGATCCGAACAGCTATCAAAAAAAGGACTGATGATGTTCAAGTTTGTTGAACATCAATAGAGCAAAATTTTAGCCTTCAGTGTTGCAGTGTTGCTACTAGTAACGTGCCGTAATTGCGCAGGCTAGATTAGTGAAAAGTACTCAAAATCAAAATGTTTTCATATTCTAATCATGAGCCAGTATGATTTGTTGCTGTAAAGCAGTAATGAACCAGAAAAATGGTTCCATGGGACAGCATCAACCGAAGAAACATTGGATTGAACTAGATCTTAATTGGACAGTATCAGAATGTTAAAAAACAATCAGATCCGAACAGCTATCAAAAAAGGACTGATGATGTTCAACAAACTTGAACATCAATAGAGCAAAATTTTAGCCTTCAGTGTTGCAGTGTTGCTACTAGTACGTGCCGTAATTGCGCAGGCTAGATTAGTGAAAAGTACTCAAAATCAAAATGCTTCCAAATTCTAATCATATTTCTCGAGCCAATACGATTTGTTGCTATAAAGCAGTAATAAACCAGAAAAATGGTTCCATGGGACAGCATCAACCAAAGAAACATTGGATTGAACTAGATCTTAATTGCAGTTAGAGAAGTATCAGAATGCTAAAAAACAATCAGATCCGAACAGCTATCAAAAGGACTGATGATGTTCGACAAACTTGAACATCAATAGAGCAAAATTTTAGCCTTCAGTGTTGCTACTAGTTCTCCGCAGCTGCTGCGGCAGATTTGTTGTATTCTTCCAATTCTTTCTTGTATGCTTCCATGGCTTCAGCTGCTTTGGCATTCCAACCATTCTTCTCTTCCTCACTAAGTTCCTATAACCCAAAAGCAAAAACAACAAACCCGATGAGAGTGAAATGATAGTTACAAATTTACAGTCCGAAATGGTGATTTAGGATAATATATCATACCTTCCATTTCACTGAAATCAGGGCATTAAGTGTAGAATTGTTGATTCCTTGTCGCTCTTGCATCAGCGTTTTCCTTGCTTCTTTGCTGAACAAGAGGAATGAAGATGCAGGCTTCTTGGGCTTGTTAGGGTCAGAGTTCTGCTGCTGCTTCTTCTTCTGACGTTTCTCCTTGGTCTTCTTAATAATATTCTCTGTCTTCTCTTTCTTCTTAAGCAGCTGAAGAGCTTCTTGTTTCTGAAGTTTCATCGTCTCCTCCTCTTCCTTTCTAAGACTCAGAGCTTCTTCCTCCTTTTTCTGCTTGTAAACCTCCATTTCCTGCATGTATTTTTCTTTGTTCTTCTTTGCCATCTGCAATTCACAAAAAAACCATGAGAGCTCTAATCAAGAATGTGAAACTGTTATGGATATTCGAGTCTTTTTCTGTAGATGACCTACCTCTTCATAAGGTCGTCTTTGTTCTTCAGTCATGTTCTTCCATTCTTCGCCAGCGATTTTTGCAACCTCCAAAACGTTATTGTTCTCTGTTAAAAGAGCTGCCCTCCTCTCGTTGGAGAACAAGAAAAATGCTGACATTGGTTGCTTTGGTTTCAAAGGATCCCTTTCTTTCTTGGTCTTCTTGGTATCTTTCTCTGCTTCCTGTTTGAACTGCACATATTGTTCAAGTAACTCCATAGCAGTCTTCTGCTTATGCTCATCTTCCAAGAGCTTCATGGCTTCACTCTCACGCTTCTCTTTTGCAATCACCTGCAAATAAGCTTCCTTCTCAGCCTGATATTTCTCCTCATAAGGCTTCTTTTCTTCAGCGGTGACTGTCTTCCATTTTGCACCCAAAATGTTTGAGACCTCTTTGAAATCTGCCTCTGGTTTCTCCCTCTTGACCTAAAACAAGAATCCCCCAAATTAGCAAATGATGGACAATTGAAACTGGTCACAAAAAGAAAATTTCAAAATCTTCAGTATTCAGTTATCTACCTCATTCCATTGATCTTTGCACCATAAGATGTAAGGTGGAGAAGGCCTTTTCTTTTCAGGGCCTCCCTTTTTCTTCTTCTCTTTCTTGTCCTGTTCCTTGTCTTTCAAGGACTGAGCAATTGGGAAAGTCTGAAGAGGGAACAGAACAGCAATAAGAATCATCCAAAATTTATATCAAGAAAGAAAAGCCAAACAAATGAAGAACAGAAAAATAAAGTACCATAGTGGGCTTGAACTCCTTCATTTTCTGCAATTTCTTCAACTCCATGTGCAATTTCTCTTGCTCTTTTCCCTTGGTCTCAAGCTCTTCATCCTTCATCTTCAACATCTCATCTTTCTCCTTCAATAACTCCTCAGTCTTCTCCTTCTCTATCCTCAACTTCTGCAACATATCTTGCATTTCTTGCAAGTCTTTCTCGAAAGACTGCTGCTGCTGCTTTGTCTGTTTCCCTTTCGCAGCGGCCTTCCCTTTCTTGGGAGAAGTGAGAGGTTGAGAGAGTCCCTCATGGTTCTCTTTTTCGGCTTCCATTGGAGAAGGAATTGGAGTTGGGGAAGCCTGCGAAAGCTTTTGTGCCAAAATATTAGCATCATTTGTAGATGGATTTTTTTGTTTCAAGGCTTTTCTTCCATTGTTTCTTGATTTCTTGGGCACAACAACCGCTGTATCAGCCATTTTTTGGGAAGGGAAAAATAAGTTTACAGATGAAGAGTTTCTTGAGATATGAATACGTTAGATAAGAGAAGAGCCGTGGGTTTATAAAGGGGATGAGGGAAGCGCAACGGTCTGATGCAACGGTCTGATTTTTCAAATTCAAAAATAAGTTTTTGGGATTTAGGAGGGGCGTGGCGTCCAGGTTTAAAATATTTTTGACCGTTGAAGGGATTGTTGGGATTATTTATTATCATAAAGGAAATAATTATTGCCATTTTATAAGAGCCTCCATTAATTTCTTGAGCGTTTTAAGTAACCTTGACATAATTGATAATTCCCAGATTGTGAAAAGCAGATTTGAGGTTAAAAGGCTAAAATTTTGGGACCAAAAATTAGGAAAAGTATCTGATTTTCTTTTCAATGAACATGGAGATGGCCCATGCTAATGCAATATATATTGTGTTAAAAGTTCAAATTCTCAAATTATGTATACAACAAACGGCAATCACTAAATTTTAAGAATCGAAGTTACTATTGCTAATGCATAAATTACAAACAGGTATGATTAATATATTCATGATCTCTATTCCAATCTAATAACCTGTATGATCCAGAGAAATATGTACGAGTAGCAGAGGGAAACAGACAACCTCTGGCATTCATTTGATAAAAATGCCATGGTTCATCTAACAGCTATGAAGAAGCATCACCTCAGGCTTGCAACTGCTAAAATTTCTGAGACAAATCAACCTCCAAAATGGCTCAGGCAAATTTTTTTTTGTTTGTTTTTATTAACCATTGACCACCATCTCCATAATCACATCATTCCAGAAGTCCGTTGGTCCAGGTAAACACCAATGTAGACAGTCGTTCTGCACGACTGCTGTTTTGTTCTCTGCAAATGGCTGAAACTGGCGGTATGGACCCGGGTGTCCATCTGGCCTCAATAATAAGAGATTAGTGAAGTCAAGAAGCTTAAGAGTCACCTCATTATCAGCAGCTTTTGCTGCTGCCTTCTCAAACTCTTCCAATTCAGCGTTACGTAGAATTCTGTTCAAGTCCTTTATTTCAATCTCTCCTTCTTTAGTTGGTGTTGTCTTTGGACAAGTCCCTCTGTTATGCCATTCCCCATTCTCAAAGTGATCTGGCATGGACGTCCTAAAAAAGATCAAGCCCTTATGCTTTGATGTTGCAATGAAGTCCATGACACGGTGGAGGGTTTTGTTGTAAGCATAGACGAATCCTAACTCCGTCAGGTTTTTTCCTGGGCATATATGGCAGCCAACAATTGTGTCATTCTCATGATAGATTGCAGCCTTGAGGAACCATTTTCCAGTAGAGATTATCATGTAATCTAAGCTCTGATAGACATCTGTCCATTTCTTATCAAGTTTGTCCAGATGCAGCTGAACTTCAGCCGTAGAAACCCCGTTGTTATCTTCAAAAATAGCAGCCTTCACAAGAAAAGGAGACCAAATATTTGATACCGTGAAATTGTATGATGGGAAATACCACCTCTTTGTTTTGTACTCCTCATCATGGTAAACTTCAACAGGTTGTTCAACCTGAATGTTTTATGGAAAAGTAAACATCAATAATAACCCAACACAGAACAACACATTACGGATGAAAAACAAAGCAGATACGAATGTTGATTTGGAAAATCTTTCACATGCAACCCTTAGAAAATGCAGCGCAAACACTTTCACAGGATTCAACAAAATCCCCAAATTCCTGATCTTTTTAGTTTAACGTCAAAGTGCATTAGTCATCATTCATGCGAGCCTAGTAATTAAGTTGGTCATATTAGTTACCAAGCCAGCATATCGACTAGTGAGGATACAATAACCAAAAAACTACATAGGAGTATAGATGTGGTTAGCACATGAGCAATGAAGCGCTAAAATAGCTTACTTTTACCACAAAATCAAATGATAATCCTGTCCAAGGCACTCAAATTAATAAGTTCAATGACATTGTTGCAACCCTTAAAATAGGTTGCAGAGGGAAAAGTGTAATAAAAACTAGCAAACACTAAACAGTTTCTACACTAAGATACATTCCTCACCATCTAGTTGAACTAGTATGTTTGGCAATATAAAACCAGCAGATCAGAGTGGCCAGCAGAAGCATGGTCAGCCCATAATGACAGGTCCCGGGATCAAAACCTAGCTATGATAACAAAGTAGCTCTGCTAGCCACTATTCTCATTTCCCCTCAAGAAACCCAAGATAACTACTTTTATCATTTTCCTTCTATGAGCGGAAAGACAGGATTAATCTTGATTTTTTACTAGCATAATAAGTAGACAGATAACCATATGATTCTTAAGATAAAAAGGAAAGTTGAGGCGAGGGAAGCCAGATTCATTTCCACTTTATACCACCCAAGGGCGGTGTTAAAATTTGCTATAACTATCAAAACACATACTGTTGAGAGCATGCACAGCAGTGACTGCACATGGTTGCGAGATATGGAATCGCCAATCAAAGCCCATGCTTTATTTCTCATCAACTCCAGAAATTTCCCCGCATTAAATCGAGGTAACTGACAGTCACGGGGGTTCCACTTCCAGTATAGGTACCCAGAATCAGGGCGCCCATTCCTCATACAATTCTGATGACCTTCTATCAAGGGGCAGCTCTCGTTTGTGTAAGTCGGGCCTGAGGGATTGGGAATCCAATACCCTGTAAAGAGATCACACTTTTCTGTAATAATATCTGGTGCAACCATAAGTTTAAATGATTAAGCCACAACAATAAAACCAAAAGAATAAAAAAAATCTTGTATGTGAGATGTCAATAACAAAAGTATTAGTGGCAATAAATTATGGATGCCAATATCAATCAATTAAACAAATGCCGTATCACAATACTGAGAAGAAGTTTCATTACTCATTCCCGTAAAAAGGACAGTTTCATTAACAATTAGTACCAGTAATTCACAAATTATAGACACTAAAATGGCGGAAACAAAAGACACTGAACAATATCAATCAATTAAAAAGAATAGTTACAAAATAATCAGAACAAGGTCCATAAAAATGCCAGCATTCTACACCAAATAAATCAACTTGGAAGACATCCATCAAATTTTCAATATTTCTAATCAAAAGCAATATTTTAAGTAGTAGATCAGCAGATCTCAGAATACCAACTCTACTGATAGGTGATTCCATGTCAACGAAAAGAAACAACATAAAAAAAAAAGGGGGGAAAGACCCAAATTTGGTTACCTAGAGGTATCTGATCTTCATTTTCAAGGTATTTCAACAGGGACAGGTGGTTTCAAGTGTGGCTCTTGAACTTGTTCTTTCTCCAACACAGGAGATTCTAAATCAGATGCAAATACTTTAGAACGAGAAACGAAGAGCCTAAAAGCAAGACCCACTAAGAGAATGGCAACTGCAAGCTTTACAAGCAAGTGACTTGTTCAGAGACCATGACTTCCAGTTCACTCTCATTTTTTCTTTCCCCCTTTTCCTGCTTTGTTTTGTTCCAGAAAACTGAAATGGTAGCACTTTTTTGGGTGCTTCTCTAAATCTGGGTAGTGAGTCGAAATCCAAATTATTGAGCCCGGAATTCAGATTCTGTCATTTATTACATGGTTTTATTACGGTATGATTTTATGAACAGACGATGAGTATTAATTTTTTTTTATAGATGCGTTTCTTTTCTTTTTTTTTTTCAATTATTAAGTAATTATTAATCTTTGTTAACTTTGTTATATTATTATTTTAGCAGGTGGCGGCTATGACAGCTTGGATTACTGGTTAATGATTGTATGTTCACAGTCATTAAAAGAAAGTAATTTTTTTAAAAAGAAAATTTGGGTCGACTAATTTTTTTAATTTATTTTTTTAACTCTTTAACTTTTATTTATTTAAAAAAAATTATGTGTTTAAATTCTTTAAACTCTTTGGTAATTAATACTTGAATGAGGACGTTTCATTCAAATAATTATGTTACTATGAACATATGATGTGATTCTTTGTTTTTCACAAAAACATTTTAAATGGCACAAGGACTGTTGTTCATATTATTTTTCATGATTCGAGCCAATGCTTCATTCATACATCCTAAGAACTGGCTAATTTTTTGTCAAATGCAAGAAAATAGGAAACAGAAATCGTTATTTAAATTTAGGAATTAATAAGATGAAAGTTATCCAGCTCGAAAAGTTTCACTTCTTTTAGGGGTGTAATCGAGTCGAGTCGAATCGAGTCGAATAGTAAAAAATTCAAGCTTAACTCACAATTCGAGGCTCGATATTCGATTCGAACTTGATCGAGTTTTATTTTTTAAGCTCGAGTTCGATTCGTTATCGAATTTGAACTATTCGAGTTCGTTCGATTAATATGTAAAAATAAACTCGATTCGTATGCTTGACAAGAGTTTGATTATTTATGTTCGAACTCGAATTTAAAATATTTTATTAATTAAAATAATAAAAATATATTTAAATATACAAATTCGATTAGGCTCGCGAGCTACTCGAATCGGATATAAGAATATTCAAATTCGACTCGATCGATAAATCGAATTACTCAAACTCGAACTTGATTCGATAACAATCAAACTGAATTTAAATTTTTTTTTAATCAAACTCGAGTAACTTACGAATGCTAATTAATCATTTACATCTCTAACATTTTCTAACCATCCCTTTTCACTCTCTTTCTGGTTAATATTTGCTGCCAAATTTTAATCTTGTGGTAAAATCTAAGTGCTTCCTGAACAGCAAAACCATTATTTTAGTCAATAATGATTAACATAAGTAATTAAAATTTAAATTTTGGATACAAGGTATTTAAATTTAAATTTCTATAATTTTTTTTTGATAGACGATGTTTTAAATTAAACAAGTTTCGAAAGATTTATATATCTATTTATAATTTGACAATTTTATTCTAACTTTAAAAATGAATTAATCTCTTTCACTCTTAAATTTTTTTTAATAAAATAAACATTACTCTAGCAAAGAGAACAGTGTTCTCTGTCGGCAAACATTGGGTACAGACAATAGTGGCAATTCTCTCTCTCTCTCTCTCTGTCTCTCTCTCTTCTTTTTTAGTTTTCAGATCCCAAAAGACAACTTAACATCTGATTATTGTAAACATATGCAGTATGTTTTAATGATTATAATACTTGCTATTCCCTGGTTTGCTAACTTTTCACTAATGGCCAGGCTAGCTCTTGGCTGACAGTGACCCATTTCTATGCATAAAACTTCATGCAATTTATCTGGTTCCATGTTTCTACCAAAAAAAATAAAAAAAAAAAAACTTTATGCAATTAGGTTTCACAATACAATACTATTAAAGAGGTAGAACTTCAAGGTTGATCAGGAGCTTTGCAAAATGAAATAATCTGCATCTGCTTCCCACCCATGATCTCTCACACTATCTTTTTCATTTGTTTCGGCATTGACCTCTTCCCTTCCTGCCTCTTAAATGAAGCAATAAATTCATTTACTCTGTGGGATGCAAGGAAACAACTGAGAATCTTGTTCAGCTCTTGAAGCTATTACCATTTCAGACGGGCAAGTTCGATATGAAAATTTTAAAACCTTTCATACAAGTTTCACCTAACATTTAAAAGGAAAGGACAACTCATCTTTTTAACTGTCTGAACAACCCTATTACATGAGATTGGCCATTTTCTCCCCTAATCTGATCTCTTCTGCTTTGGGGTGATTCTGAACTGCATCGACCTGCCAGGATATTGGCAAGGCCATGGTGTGCCTCTCCAGGACATGTCCAAATGAAGCCAATTCATATGAATCTTAGAGAGGACTCCCACAGTTCCATATGCTATCACTTTCCTTTTTCTGTTCTGATAATATTGATATTTTCTTCTCCATGAAAAACTCTAAATTGGGTTCCAGGACAACAACCCCAGCTAGCTCTAATTTGTTTCTTAAACTTCTCAAACTTTTTGTTTTGTTTTTAGAACATGACATGATGTTGTCACTTAAACTTGTCTCTGTTTAAGACAATATATGCCACATGTCTGTTGCTGATGTAAAACCAGTCAAATTCCAACGCTTGGAACAACGTTATTGGGGCTTGCAGCTTGCTATGGTTGGAGTCGTTGCGTTAATCATGCAATTAGTACAGGATGTAATTCATTTGCTCATGAAATGAATAGGAATGAAGGGCCAGGCAAAATGGATAATAATTTAAATCAAAGGACCGCTGCCACCCAACTTAAAACCGAAGCTGTGACTATGATCCAACAAGTAGACCAGATCATTGATGGACTGGACGAACAGCTTTTATGTTTTGAATCATAGTACTTGGTATATGCAGTAAGAGTCTTTGTACAGTTTAAAAATTATTCAAATCAAGGCACACCCTCAAAAAAACTGATGGAGGTTTTAACGAAGGGTATATATATTTATGCAGAAACACATGGGAAGCAAATAAAGGCCAAATTTGGCCAAAGCACGGACCTGGCACAGCAAGTGATCAGATTTCAATTCCTGGGTTAGCTTGTTTTAACCCATGATTTGCATTTCTGCAAGTGCAGTTGTAAACCTTCTTCTTGCAAATGGCCAAGAACAAGAGAGAAGGAAAGTGTCCTTAATTATCAAAGCAATGGATAAAGTGGGCAGATTGATAATCACTCAGCACAAGAATCTAAAAAAAGCTAAAATGGAAACATGCATAGCCATAGTATCCATCGCATTCCCACTACACGTTAGAATAACCCACCAACCCAACCCAACCCAACCCTTTTTTCTTTTTTTTCCGTACAAACGGCTGGAAAATCACAGCTCCAACTTGTAGTGAAAGAAAAGCCTTAGGTTCTTTATTCCTTCCAGTTTTTGACTCTGCTCCCTTAACACAAAAGAGAATTATATTTCCAGCTTTCATGAGGACAAAACCAACAAAATCACCACAATTGACAAGAAATCATGATTATTACTAATTTTTACCAAAGAAAAACAAACTGACATGCTTTCACACGTTTGAGAACTCAAAGTATTTATCTGAACTATTGAATTACAAGCTTTAGCGACAAGTCATGATTATGACCAGGAATCAGAACTTGAAACTCTGAATAAAGCCATCAAATCTTTAATTCCTATCTTTAACCAGATCGGAAAGTTCTATTTCTCTATTATTTCCTAGTCCCTGTATGTACAGGAAGTGAGAATCCTATAAAATTTGTGGACCTGAGCCTGACCCGATATAACAAACTAGCCACACCTTTAGCTTGTAGAGAGAGGGAAAGTGATATTACGGATAAACCCATGCATGTGGAAAAAATTCTTATCTGTAGTATTAGGTTTGTCCCTTTGTTCAAACCAAGATTAATGTGCAAACTTTCATCTTGAGATATTAATTTAAGAGCCATATCAGACGAAATATTTTTCTTTTTATTGGCATAAGATAGCAATAATTTGATGAGAAGTCTGTGACATTCACCAAATATTAATTAGAAAATAGGTGCTGAATTTTTAATTTTAATAATTAGGATTTGATATTTGGTAATTTCAAATATAAAAAAAAAAGATGAAATCATCAAGTTTGGATTAAGGAAAAAAAAAAAAGGAAAGGAATAAAAGAGGAAAGTGGAAGCCTCATATATGCAGCAGTTCGAAAACCTTATCAAAATGAAAAAAAATTAAACATTAAAAATTCATTATATGATATACTATTAAATGAAAATTAATTAGTTTAAGAAAGTTAAAATAAAATAAAGCAAGGAAATTTAAGGATTTGGGAGATAAAATCACATTACTTGTTGACCAAATAAGACAAGAGTCATACGATGATATTTATATTGGCTAGCAAAGTTTAATTGAACTTCCTATGTGAAAAATGAATATATATATATATATATAAACTTAAAATAAGAGTGTGCAAAATTCAAAGTTAGCTTAGGGTTAGCGTTAGGTGATGCTAAGAAAAAGACTAGCTTTTTTTTAATATATACAAGTTATGATTTTTTTTTTTTTAGTTTAAAATAGTTTTAAAAGTGCATTCTTCCATGCTATACATTTAGTATTTTATTTTCGAAATTATTTAAACAAATATTAAATTCAAATTCTCTTAAAAATATTAAATCTGAATTGCAAAGAAAACTTCTTTCCTTATTAACTAATTTAACCCCTTGTAATTAAAAGATTAGATTAAAGGATATAAAAAAAACCCACGAAATTAAAAAAAAAATCCAAAATTTTAATTTTTTTATTGTAATCAATTAATCTCTCTAATATTTATTTATAATCAATTAAGTCCTTATTTGAATGAAAATTTACACCGTTCATTTTTTGAATTAAAATAAAATTTCATATAATATCAATAAAATAAAAGAATGCTTATCATATAAGACAATTAATATATGTGAAAATTAAATAAAATATTTTTTTTATTTTCTTTTCCTCTTTCTCTCTTAAATCTCTTTAAAGGTTCAATTAATTATGATTCGAAGATTAATTGATTTAATTTATTATGTAACTAAACTTCATCCAATTAAAGGTTCAATTGAGTTGAAATAAAAAATTAATTATTTAATTTATTATAATAAAAATTCAAAAACTTAAATGATTATTAAGTTTTTATTGCAAAGATTTTTTAACCTTTATAAAAATCTAACTATTTGTAATTTATCAATTAATTAATATTTTTTACTGAATTTTTTTTGCTAGGAGGTTTCTTATTGAATTGGGTAAAAAGAATTTAATGTGACCTTGGCTTAAAAGATTATCCCTATTAATTCAATTTTTTTAATTATTTACTTAAATAATCAAACAAATAAATTAATCAATAAACTAAAATATATCATAAATTCATTCATCATTATCCAAAAAATTTTAATTACTACTAATACTTTTTACAAAATTATTATTATTTTTTGACAAAGAAGCAAAAGTATTTCAAGTTTTAAAAAAATCGTTTTAAATAAACTTTTTTGAATTGTAGTTGGTTGTGGAAGTTCTTCGATTAAGAAATGAAGAAAATTAATATTTTAAATAACCATTTTATTTTTTCACAAACCCTCCTTAAAAAAAAAAAAAAAGGAAACAAACTTTTTTTCAACATGTTTAAATGAATGAAATTTCATATTTATTTATTTTTTTATTTTAAAAACCAATTTTCTCTTTTGTATTTAAAAATATTTATAATTTTTTATTCTTTTAATATATATATATATATATATATATATTTTATCTATTCCACCTATGTAGTGTGCATAGGGTTAGTTAAAGTTCTCGACAGTTACATTTTCCTTCAAAGCGCCTCCTTTTTCTTTTCGAGTCCTGAACAAATTTTACTTGCTCTTCACTCATTCTCATAATCCCTGGAAAGAGAATATCCTCTTCTTCGCCGATCACTGGAGTCCCGTCTACGCCGTACTTTGACTGATAAGCTAGGGTTACGGCGATATATTTTCTGGCTTTTTTTTTTCTCCTTTTTCATTTTATTCTTCTCTCTCCCGAAAAATGGCTTCTGAGGATGTGAAAGGGAGTGAGTCGGCGGTCTCGACGATCGTGAATCTGGCGGAAGAAGCGAAGCTCGCTAGGGAAGGAGTTAAAGCGCCGAGTCACGCGTTCCTTAGTATTTGCAAGTCTCTTGTTGCTGGTGGTGTTGCCGGTGGAGTGTGAGTCCCTTTGTTTTCTAAGATCCACTTTTTTTTTTTTAAATATTGACGTATTTAAACCATATTTTTACTTTCTTTTGAAAATTTTTATGTTGTTTTAGTTTCTTCAATATTGACAACGAAAAGGAGCTTTCTTTTTCCTTCTCGTTTTTGCTTTGTTCATCTGATTTATTTTTTTTTCCACTTTTAGAAAACAATTTTTTATATTATTTTTTCTTGTGAATTCATTTCCCTGTTTCTTAAAGCACTGATTTTTTTAAATAGAACTTGTTGATTTTGAAGGTTGAAAAATTATCTTTCTTTTTTCCTCTATCTATATGTTTAATTCTTTCTTGCAACTACTAAATTTTGAACCTTTTCTTTTTCTAATCATACTCTGATTTTGTAAATATTTAATTGCGACCTCTTTTTTGCTGGTATTTTTGAAGAAGGGATGATAACCATGTGCAGTTCACTGTATTGTATTAACTGCTAATGATGTGGAAATTCTCCGAGATGCAAAATGTTTGTTTAAATTAACATTTAATCTGTTATAGAATAATAGTTTAACGTTTCTTGTTTCTTAGAAAAATCCCCTTTTCCCCTTTTAGGATTTTACTGGAGTTGGTAGTTTAGGATTTTAATAGGTTTTCATGTATTTAACAAGACTTTCTTGTTAATATGGTTGCTCTCTTTTCATATATTTCCACTCTCAGTAAGAGGTACGGGAGTTTGAAATGCTCTTTAAACTTCGTGATAGTGAGCATGGTGGCATTTGATGCTTTGAGAAATTTGATGGTAACTGTTATGGTCTTGGTGCTAGTTGTGAGGATTGAATGGAGGACCTGAGGGAGGATTGAATCTTGTGATGTTGATAGGTCAAGAATATAGTCATTCTTTGTCTAAAATGTTTGCTTGCAACTTTTGTTGTCTGAAAAATAGTAGGAATTGATGGAAGATCAGAGAGAGAAATATTACCATGCTGATATTTGGATGGTTTTCTTCATTTAACATGCTTGCACCTTGTGCTAGGATCATGTAATACTGCTGTATCTTTATTGTGTTAGGAATTGGCATCATGCTTGACTTACCATTTCCATTGCCAGTTTGCATTTACTGAATGCGTATGCCTTATCCATTTCAGGTCCCGTACTGCTGTTGCTCCCCTAGAAAGATTAAAAATTTTGCTTCAGGTAGTTTTTTTTATCATAGTCATTTGGTCCTTATTCATTAAGTTCTAATTTTATTTTATGCTATTAGGTTATATTCCAATGCCTGTTTCACTATTTGTCTCATCATTTTTCTAGTGTGAAGATTCTACTTAATGTCTACTCATGGTTTTGTTAATGGTGTTAATAGTTAGAGCTTTACACGTGTTGTAGGTTTTTCCTAGATTATCTGCATTATAGTATTGGTTTCTTTCTTTGATAGAGTGTAGACTGATGGGACTTCCTTTTCAAACCTGCAGGTTCAGAATCCTCATAGTATAAAATACAATGGAACAATCCAGGGTTTGAAATATATATGGAAAACTGAGGGTTTCAGGGGAATGTTTAAGGGCAATGGTACTAATTGTGCTCGCATCATTCCTAACTCAGCAGTGAAGTTTTTTAGCTATGAGGAAGCATCTAGGTAAGCCTTGGAATTTCTTTTCTTCACTATTAACCTGCAGTTGTTGTTATCACAATTTTTTTCCACATCAGTTAAAGGATGCACATGTTAGTGTTCAAAAAGTGATGACTTTTTTTTGAATAACTGTATACAAAGTATGAACTAATCTATTCAATTTTATATCTTTTTGAATGCAGGGGGATTTTATATCTTTACCGGCAGCTATCAGGAAATGGTATGCTTCTATCTTTTTTTTTTCTTTATAATTATTTGCTTTTTCACTCAACCACTTGTCAATGTTCTTGAGATTTGAAGCTAATTGGTATGATTCAATTTCATTGACTCTGCAATTATTGAGGCGAATTTGTCCTGCTTGTGAACTTATTGTTCTGCAATCTGATTTGTGTCAAAAGAAACAAGTGAACTGGATTATATTGACAAAAGCTGTGCATCTATACATGCTTTCTGTTGGCATGTAGTACCAGTGAAGTATGGGAATGAATCTTGTATTGGTGCCTGTAGTGCTATTCTCTTGCTTCAACTAATTCATGTTTTTTCTGTCTAGAATAGTGCTGAATGGGGGAAAATGGGATCTGTTATAAGGCCCTGTGGAAGAAGATGAGTTAGCATTCTATGGTAATTATTGATGTTTGTCGTTAGCATATTTACTTATTACTTTCTTCGTTTAATTCGTCTTGCAGAGGATGCTCGACTTACTCCACTTCTACGCCTTGGTGCTGGTGCATGTGCTGGAATTATTGCCATGTCAGCCACTTATCCAATGGATATGGTACGAGGTCGTCTAACTGTCCAGGTAATTTTTTGAGTTTGTTTTTGGGACCTTAATTTATTTGAATTTTGCCTTTAGGGACAGGCTTGCCTCTTCTTATCACTTTGACGGCTAACATCCACATGTTATATTGGCAGACTGAGAAGTCACCTCGCCAGTATAGAGGAATCTTCCATGCTCTTTCAACAGTATTAAAAGAAGAAGGTCCCCGTGCTTTATACAAAGGCTGGTTACCATCTGTAATAGGAGTTGTAAGTAAAACTTTTGTGCTCTGGATGCCTGCATAGTTCACTGTCAATTGCAGTATAGAATCTGCATTCAGATGGATGTAGACTTTTGCTAGGACGATGAGTTCCATTTCTGGTCTGCCTGAACTTGTGTGTGTCTGTTTGCTTTTGTATTGGATACAGCTGTTCATTGGAAAACAATGGAAGTCCAATATCTGATCATTTTCACTTTATATCTGTTTTGACCTTTAAATAATGAAAGAATCTTTCTCCTTATATTTGTATGCAAAGGCCTAAACGATTTTTTATAATGTTTATAGGTACCCTACGTCGGTCTTAACTTTGCAGTTTATGAATCTCTGAAAGACTGGTTGATCAAAAGCAAAGCGTTCGGGCTAGTTGAGGACTCTGAATTGAGTGTCACAACAAGGCTTGCATGTGGGGCTGCAGCTGGAACTGTTGGCCAGACAGTTGCTTACCCTCTTGATGTCATTCGACGTAGAATGCAAATGGTGGGCTGGAAAGATGCTGCTTCAGTTGTCACCGGTGATGGGAAGAGCAAGGCCCCCCTTGAATATACAGGTATGGTTGATGCATTCAGGAAAACAGTTCGGTACGAGGGTTTTGGAGCATTATACAAGGGTTTGGTTCCCAATTCAGTGAAGGTTAGTTTAACATCTTAATCATTAATTGCATTTTTATAGGAGCATTAGCTTCTTGCATTCTGTTTGAATAAAAGTGTTTGTAGTTCATACTTCTTACCTTTTTACTTTACATCCATGAATAATAAAAGGCTAAAATATTTTTTTTAAAAAGCCCTTAAACAAAAATTAAATAATTATCTAAGCCTCTATTATTTTAATACAATCAATTGAACCTTCAAACATTTATTTTCATCCAATTGCGTCCTTAAATATTTATTTTCACCTAATTAAGCTATTGACCAGACGAAAATGAATGTTGACAAAAAATAAATATTTTAGAACTTTAACTGATTACAAAAAATAATAAGAGTTTGGATGATTATTTAATTTTAGTTTAGAGACTTTTTTTTTTTATACTTATGCCACAATAATGCCATCTTCTTCAGGTGGTTCCATCAATAGCAATTGCTTTTGTGACATATGAGTTGGTGAAGGATGTTCTTGGAGTCGAGTTAAGAATATCTGATTGAAGGAACTCCCAAGATTTTTGGTCAATCTTTTGTGTTCATTTTGGTGAGCATAAGAGGAAGGAGTATGGCATCAAGGAATTACTTTGCTTCTGAACGTAGGAGGATATTTATAGCCCCGCTTTCATCCATTTCTTCCTCACTTGCTGCCATCTTCTTCAGTCTTCAGCTTTCTTAAATCTTACTCATATCTGCTGTGGCAATAAGTATTTTTCAGGTGGTTATCAGAAAAATATTATATTAAATTATATTCTGATAGATCTCTTTTTTAGTGAATTTAAAATTTTCTGTTGCCAAGTTCTATTGGTGATTATTATTGGTACATCATTTATGGCTAATAGGATGAAAAATACGACAATTAAGACTAATGGTGATGTATTTTTGAGAATTAAGAACCCAATTTTACGCGCTTTTACGGAAAAAAAAAAGTCTTTACGTTGTTGAAATCGATGGAAAAACCAAGGGTTTTATGAGACGTGCTAACTAAACATCACCTGAGAATGTTTTTATATAAACAGGCCAACTTTGTTGAGTGAAAATAAAAAATGAAACAATGTCAAATTATCCGTAAATGCAAAACCAGAATTAACATAAGGGAATGAAAAATACCAGGGACTTCCACTAGGTTGCCCTCTGGACTATCACAGTTTTCGAGAGTATTTCCTTCAGATCATCGCAGCGGCCGCGGTGATAATCAATCCACACGCACAGCTGCCTAATTGCCTCCCTCTTCTCCTCTCCTAAACCCAGTATACCTTGATCCTTGTCTTTCATTACTGACTCCAAGAGTTCCACCTTCTTTTCCAGATGCTTCACGGCTTTCAGCAGATTCTCCTTCTCACCTTGTTCCTTGTTTGCCTTAATCTGTAGCTTCTCAACTCTCTCTCGCAACATAGATTCTTGTTCTTTCTGATCTTTTAGTTGCTCAATCAAATTACTCACTTCATTCACCAGCCGCTTCTTTTCACTCTTTGCCTCTTCAACCCAATTTTTCCCAATCCTTAGCTCTTTCGATGTTTCCTCAACACAGTGCTCGTAGTTTCTATAGCCCTCCTCAAATTTCTGGATGACAGCTTCAAATCCGGTCAAGGTACAATTCACATTCTCTGAGATAGCATTGATCATCCTGCAATGGGCTTCATTGTTTGCAGCAACTGTTGCAGACAATGTCGCGATACTTTCTTCAAGCATTCTTTGTTCTTCCAGGAACTTTGCTTCTGCTTTTCTGAAGCTGTCTTCGTTCTCAGTTAGCAACTGTTCCGTGACTCGAAGTTTTTGGTTTGACAAGCGGAGCTTGACTTCAATGGTGTGGACGTTCTCGACCAAAGTACTGAGCTCATCTCCTTTCATTTCTAAATCTCTTTTCAAGTCTTCGACAATTTGCTCCAAATCAGCTACTATTTGATCTTTAGATTGAACTTTCTCATTGTGCTCTCCTGCCATTTCTTGCATCTTCCTTTCTGTGACTTCAATAATTGCCTTGCAGTCCTGAAATGAAGTTTCAAGTTGTTTGTACTCGTCGCTTAGCTTGTTAAACGCATCTTCTTGTTCTTTTAGCATTCTCTGATGATCTGTAATCTGGTTTATGAAATCATTTTTCTCATCTCCCTTGGCTTCCAAATCTTTTTGAAGGTCCTCAACCATTTGCTTCAGATCAGCTGCCATCTGACTTTTAGATTCAATGTTTCTATGGAATTCTTCTGACATTTCTTCCATCTTCCTTTCTGCGACTTCAAGATTTGCCTTGCACTCTTGGTATAAGCCCTCAAACTGTTTGTATTCTTCAGCCAACTTCTTATATGCCTGCCTCTGTTCTTCTAGCATTTTCTGGTGATTGTTAATTTGAGTTTCTAGCTTAGATTTCTGGTTCTCCATTTCAGTCAATCTTTCTGACGATTCTTGTTTCTCTTTCTCGAGCTGCAACTCCAGTTCATCTCTCTGGGTCTGTAGGGAATTCAACTCCTGCAGAAAATTGTTGACCTGCACCAATAGGGCTGTTAATTGGGAAGAAGTTTCATTCTCTGCGCTTGCATGTTTTTCCTGGAGAGCAGTGAACTCAAGCTCTCTTTCTGCCAATGTTTTCTCTAATTCAAAGATTTGACCCTGTAACCCCACCTTTTCCTCTCTCAACTGATTGTTCTCTTTGATTTTGGTTCTTAACTCCCCTTCCAATTCACCTTTCTGATTCTTTAGAGAGTTGACTTCAAATTCTAGATCCTTCGTTTGTGCCAGCAAACCTTCTTTCTCCTGCAGAACTCTCTGGTGATCCTCAGTCTTGCTTACTGCCTCTTCTTTTGCCTTTTCTATCTCAATAACATAATCTGAAATAGCTTGAGTTTTCCTGTCAAGCTGCACTTCCAGTTCTGCTTTCTGGCTATGCAGGGCCTCCAGCTCCTGCTGCAATGTATTTATCTGATCCATTAAGCTCTTGACTTGAGTTAATACTTCATCACTTCTAAATACTATATATTCTTCCAACTGAGCTTTCTGGGTGCTTAGGAACTCCTCGTTCACTAGCAGATTGTTGATCTGCACTGTCAAGTTCTCCACTCTAGACAAAGATTCTTTCTCATTATCCTCAAATTTCTTTGTGAGAGTCAAAAGTTCTTCTTCTTTCTTTTTAGACATCATCTCAAGTTCTGAAATTTGGGATTGCTGTCCTATATTTTGCTCTCCCAGCTGTTTTGCTTCACTTGCTTTGTTCTCCATTTGTACCTCCATATCTCTGTTTGTTGCTCTCAATAATTCCAACTCGAGTTCCAAGCTTGTTACTTGTGCCTCTAATTCTTTTATCTGAGCAGATGAATGATTCCCACGCACCTCATGCAACTCTGTGAGTGTTAAAAGTTCCCTTTCTTTCTCACCCAGTTCCTCCTTTGCCCGACTCATTTCAGCCATGAGTTGTTGTATTATGCCCTGTGCCTGCTGAATCTCATTTGAAACCTCAGAAATTTTCGACGTCAGGGATTTATTCTCCTCCCCAGTAGCATTAAGACTGTGGCTCAATTCTGAAACTTGCTGTTCTGCAGATTCCAGCTGTTGCTGCATGCTGGAAACTTTCTCCCTAAACCTTTCAAGCTCTTGCTTTAGAGTTATATTTTCCTCTTTCATCCAATCAACTTCTCTTCTGAGATCTTCTGTAAACTTCTCGCCATCTTCAATTCTTTTAACAGCAGTCTCTTTCTCTAGAATTAAGTTATTGTTTTCCCTATTCAGATCTTCCAATCTCTGATTCACCTCAGCTTCTATCTTACAAGCAATGTCCAGTTTATGCCTCAGCTCTTCATTCTGAACAGCGAGTTCTGATTTTTCACTCTTTGATCTTTCAGATTCAAGCTTCAGATTTCTGATGATTTCATCCGCTTCTTGCACCTTACTTAAAGAAGCTAGATACTCAGAATTTAAAACATCTTTTTCTTCACTTGTAGCTGTCAGCTTCCTCTTAAGGTTAGCAACTTCCAGATTTGCTGCTTCAAGTTCTTGTTTAATGCCTTCTGCTTTTTTCTGAAATTCACTTTCCGGTTGTCGATTTTTACTGCCTCCATCTTTTGAAGAATAATCAGAGTCTGAATCTGAACTTGACGAAGAAGAAGCGTCTTTTTCTTGTTTGCCATGAACTTTTTTCCTCAGCTCCCCCGTGAGATGATCATATTGTGCATAGAGATTTTGATAGTGTTTGTGAAAATCCTCAATTAACTGGACAAGTGGTTCCTTGTTGGGATTAGCTATTGAGATCCCATCACTTTCTTCAACTTCCTCATCCTTGATGAGCTTCAACATTTTTGTCACATTGTCATCAATTTCTGCAGTGAAGAGAATTTAGGCTTTGAGGTTAAAACAAAATGAAGCAAATCATAAGTGGAAAATCATGTTATGCTGATTGTCGCATTTCAGAACATCCATGAGTCAAAGTTATCACAAAAATAGAGAATTGCACCCAAAAGAATCAGCAAAAAATACCTATTTTATTTCCTTTAAGCTGTTCTTCTTTTTCTGGATCAACATGATCACCAAAGAAGGACTTGATAGACTCCCTAAAACGATGCTTGGTCATCTCTTAGTCAGATTACCGACTAGTTTTACTCTGCACATGAGCATGAAGAAAAAGCAATCTCCATCTCCAGCATAAAATCTGAAAAGCAGAACTAAGGATACCTTGTAATTAGTTCCAAACCATGTCAACCAGAAACTATACAACATACTCCTAATATGAGAGATTGATTGCAAAAGTTGTAACATATAATATCATGAGGACCCTAAACTACTGAATATTCATTAAAAAAAAAAAAAACTTAATTAAAATAGTTTAACTAAAGACTTCTGGTATTATAACAACTGACAAACTGATGGCCTTTTCAGAAGCAAATTGTCTCATTAACAATGGTATTGTTTGGATGGAGGCCCATCTTTACTGCTGGAGAAAACACTCAAAATGCTACAAACTCCTAATGAATATGAGAAATATGTGGAAAAGACTTACTTAACCACCAATGTGGTGGACCGCTTTTAGATATTACCAATTTGTTTTAAAATGAAAATGAAAGTGGTCGCTGAATAAATCCATCATGTTGTTCTATACGGGGCATCGTCCTTAAGAAACAGTTCTTCCCAAGATTTATATCAGGACTAGGAATTTATAAAGCATGCTCATACCTTGTACCCGTTTGACACAGGATAAATTACTAAATCCCAAAGTATTGCACCAATCCAACTCAACTGTTCATCATATAAATTCCAACTGAATTCTAAACAATCCAGAAAGTAACAAGAATCGACAGATATGTTTATTTTATATCCTATGATGTCAATTGTTCAATACCTAACATTTCCTCTTTTTTCACCCTTGAGCATTAAGTTTCAATAAATGCTCTGTCTGATTGATGAATCTCTCCAATAAAGCCTAAGCCGATTAACCGCTAAATGTAAAGATACAATGGCCCCAAACCCACTCCCAAATGTTCAAAATCTATTGGCCCTTACCACTAACCAACTACACCAACGGAAAATCTTAGTTTTCGCAAAATATGTACTACTACTTTCTAATTAAAAAAAAAATCAAATCCAAACCCATCTTTCAGTCAATCCAGCTCAAACTGACAATCAAAAAGCAACAATTTTTTTTCAACAATGGTTTTTCAGCTAAATAGGCTTAAGGAGTGTTTAAGAAGCACACATCAGTACAGTGGCAGATATGATTCTAGCCTGGCGCCACCTCCTCGTCACATGCACTGGGAAATAAAATCACCCACCCAGAAATGGAGAAGCTTATCTGGGACGATAAAAGATACCTATTATTTGGAAAAAGGTGAGCTGTTCTTTACTTCTTTTTGTTCTTTTTTTTTTCTGTTCATATAACGTAAGGCAAGGCCTAATCAATTATCACTCAATTACTCAACTTTTCATTGCATATGAAAAAGAAACGCTATTAAAAAAAAAAAAGAAACTGGACGTTATAAAAAACCTCCTCTTGTCTGTAATTCAAATTCTAATCCTAACACCAGGAGCCGTTTTACCATGAATTCTTTTGTTAAAAAAAAAGTAAATAAGTAAATAAACAGTACACAACAGTTGCTGTAGTAGTAATTTGGTATTATTCACCTGAGACTTTCTCTTCACTTTCCTTTCTCAGTCTTGCATTGGAAGCTTTGATTTCTGCAGAAACAAATAGATTTTTATTATTCTAATTAAAAGAGTAAAACATTCAATTTAAGATAAATAATCGAATCTAAACAATAAGTTCAAAACGAATAAAATTTGGAAAACTTTTAAAAAGAATTAAAAGAAGAAGAAAATCATTGACTTGAACTCAAAATCATGATCGTAATAACATTTTCATCTTAAATCATTTTCAATTCTGAAGTTCGCTTTGATTTTTATTTATAAAAAATTAAAACCATCTGGATTTTTGTAAATCCATATAAAATCAAACATTCAAGAGAAAAAAAAAAATCTATGTTTAAGAAAACGAGTAAAGCAAAGTTCAAATTATTTTACAAAATCATGAAAAAGAACATGAAAAAAAAAAAAAAAGAGAGAACTTAACTAGATAAAATCCAACTATCAAAACTGAAGCTACTGAAGGTGATTCGGTTAAAGATCAAAGGTCTTGAAACTGAAGTTTAAGTAATCAAAAGAAGAAGAAACTAAATGATGATTAATCAGTTGATAATCAAAGATTACCTCCGAATCAGAGTCAAAAGCTTGATTAAGAAGAAGAATCTTAAAAACAGAGCAAAAAAAAAAAACTTAGAGAGAGAGAGGGAGACTGTGAGCGTTAGTGTGCGTTTTGAACTTCTTTTGAGAAATGAAATGACCAGAAATTATAAAAGAAAAAGAATAAACGGAGAAAATGATTTTGTTTGGATTTAGAGCACTTCCCCAAGCATTTTGTAGGCTTTTAATTTTTCTTCAGATGGACTCCTCGTAGCTTTCTTCAATATTAACTACCCTTGCGCTTCGTTATTTATTGCAGTTATGCCCCTCTTCCCCACAATTTATCGTCAGAAGAAAAACGCGAGATGATTTGATTTCTTTTGGTCGTGGAAGAAACAAAATATCCATTGGCCCACTTATATTGTTTTCCCGCGCTTTTGATGTTCGAATTTCGCTGGCAGGCGCTGTAAGAACTGCAGGGATGTGTTTTCTTTAGAAACTTCCCTAAACTTCAAGCTTTCGAGATATTTATATATTTGTATTACATAAAATATTAAAATTTATATATTTTATTATATTTTATACAAAAATTATTTATCATCATATTAATATGAAATAATAAAATATATTTTTTTAATTTTATTAAACTTAAATATAACTTTTGTTAAAATTTTTAATTGTATCACTTTCATGTCTTATATTTATATCGTATCGTATTTTAAATTATCAAATCTCTTCAACTATTATACCACACATACACACAAAAAAAAAAGCTGAAAAAATGAATAATTAAGTAAAAAATTAATAATCAAGTGAACTGAGAACTGAAACCTACAATAAAAACATCAATTTTATTAATGTTATGAACATAAATATTTTTTTTTAACAAAAATTAATGAAAATTTTGAGATTTATGTCAACAAAAAAATGTAATACTAGTAACAGTTCGGACAGTGTTACCTTTCTCTAAAATGATTGAATATTAAGATTTGGATCAATGTGCACAAGAAAAGAAAGTGCAATGGGGAAATAGCTGACTATAGGCAAGTTCATGTCTTTTTCTTGCTTCAATCAGTCAACTTGGAGATCAATTCCTTGAGGTAGTCACAGCGGCTGCGATGGTAGTCAATCAAGAGGCAGAGCTGCCTTATGGCTTCCCTCTTCTCTTCTTCACGACCCAACAATGTCTCATCCTTTTCTTTCTTCATATTTTCCAATTCTCCCACTCTATTCTCAAGCTCACTCACAGCTTTCGACAGGTTCAACTTTTCTTCTCCTTCCTCCCTCAATTTAGCTTCCAAATTCAAAACTTTCTCCCCCAACAACTCGTTTTCCTTTTCCATTTCTGCTACCACTAAATCCACATTACTATTCAGCTGTTTTATTCCATTTTCCCTGCCTGTGTCGCAGTCAATTGTAGAAACAAGCTCAGCTGCGACTTTTGAAATGTGGGTCAGGGAATTTCCATCGTCTTCTAACTTATTAATCACTGAATTCAATCCGCTCGCTGCTGTTTTGCCTGGCTCCGTTGTACCCCACAACTTCCTGAACTCAGCTTCATAAGTGGCAAGCTTTTGTTCGAGTGCTTCATTTTCTTGCTCTAGCTTTTCTTTTATTTTCTTGTGAATTTCCTTGTTTTCATCATGTATTTTTTCAGCAACTGTGATCCTCTGATACAAAAGACGGATGTTATCTTCAGCTTTCTTTTGGAACTCTTGTGCTAAATCCTCCATCTTTCTTTCTAGGGCATGGTAATTTAAATTGGATCCTGACAACACTCGTCTGATCAGCTTAGATTTAGACTCCATAGATTTGTTGGTGCTTTCTTCTCTTTCTTTAGCGATTCTCTGCTGATCCGCAATCTGCAACTCCAACTTGCTTTTCTCCATCTTCATGGAATCCAACTTCTGTTGCAGAAGTTCAACCTCCGCATTCAAGGTCATAATCTGAGAAGTTTCTTTAATCCTTTTACTTTTTCTGTCCTCCTCAAAAGCAGAAATCTCAAGGCCTCTCTCACACAATATTGCTTCCAATTCTAGAATTCTAGCATTCAGGCGACCCTTTTCCTCTCTCAATTGATTGATTTTACAAATATTACTCCTCTCTTCATCTTCTGATTTTTTTTGCTGCTTGCGTAGAACATCCACCTCTGATTCCGAGTCCATCAACTGCACCTGTAAGCATTTTTTTCCTTCTACCATTATCTGCTCAACGGTATTCTTTCTTGCTAATTCCTCTCTCAGGGTTTTCACTTGAATCAGATGCTGAGAGATTTCTTTGGATTTCCTCTCGAGAAGAATTTCTGATTCCATTTTCTGGCTGCGTATAGAATCCAATTCCTGCTTCATTATATTTGCCTGATCAAATGACTCATTAGTTTTGCATGCTATAATTCCTTCAGCTTCACATTTTTGGGAACATAAATAGTCCACCTCCTTTTTCAGATTATTAGCCAGTGCCATTGAATCATCAATTTCAGATGTTAAATTGTTCTCGTTGTCCTTGATTTGCAGAATGAGTTTAGTAACCTCATCTCCTTCCTTCGAAATCTGCATATGCAGAGACTTATCTGTCTCTCCTTGCCGTTTAGTTTCAGCTGTCTTACCATTAAGCTGAGCTTCAATAACTCTTTTCTGGCGGTGCAGAGATTCCAGCTCAGTTTTCAAGCCTGTTAACTGCTCCTCTAGCTCTGTTACTCGTTCCTTATGCACCTTTCCAAGAGCAAAAAGTCTATTTTCTGTCTCATTCACTTCTTTTCTCACATCTCTGTTAATGGTTTCTATTTCTTGTATTTTACTTAAAGCGGCTAGATGGTCTGAAGCTAAAGCTTCCTTCTCTTCTGTCTTAGAGGCCAATTGATGCTTCAGGTCAGCAACTTCAGCGTATGCCCTTTTAAGTTCCTCCTCCATGTTGCCCGCGATCCTTCTATGGGAACTTCTATTGTTATTAAATGCAGTGTTGATTTTTATATCCACGGAGGAATAATATTCTGAATCCGAGCCAAAGGCATGATAAGAACTTTCATTTCCTTTTCCATCGAGAGTTTTCTCACCTGACTTTTGTTTAAGATGATCATACTGGGCACAGAGTGACTGGTAGTGTTTGTGAAAGTCCTCAACAAGTGCAACAAGTTCTGGCTCCTTTTTCACTTCGTTTCTCCTCTTGATGAGCTTCAAGATTCTTTCCACTTTCTTTTCAACATCTGCAAAAAAAAAGGGAATTTCTGAATCTGATACATCATCCATCAATTGAAGTGACTATAGAAGAAAATGTTAAACCTCTCATATTATCTTAGTAAAAAGCATTTGAGACCTTAAAGCACAAGAACAAACACAAATTAGGAGAGTAGACAAAGCAATCAACATTAAACAATAAGAGCTACCTGAGATAATCAAAGAATTATTCATAAGCTGACAGTCGTAAACTATAAAATAGGATAATATTACAAGGCACTGTTAACTTTTCTCTATAGCGCAAAGTAAGGTTTTAGACTGATCCTGGAATGTTTCTTTTGCAGAAACATAAACATAAAGACAACCTTTGCAACTCACTAGTCACTATCAAAATAATCACACACTTGGTGAATGGCAGTGAATTTCAACCACGGTCCATTAATCCATACAGTATACACCTACTAGAGGAGGACAATAGGGGATTTTTTTTCTTGCAAAATTCTTATCGTTGACTATTGTCTTATCTTAGCTAAAAAGACATATAAAAGGAATATAAAAATGTAGACATGCATCCATTAAGGTTTACTAAAAAACCAAAACCATATGAAAATTAGGGGGAACTGTACTTTCTAAATGAGAAGCCTATAGGCCACAAATAAAACTGACTGAGATCATACGTTAGAAGTTGCCATCCAATTGATAGCAGAAACTTTAGATACACTTAGTAAATTAGGGAGAAAAAGTTTTTGTAATGGCAGTCATTGCCATCTTTGATTCTCCAATAATATCAAAGGATGATAAAAGGAGGGTAGCCAGGCGAGATATCAGCAAGGTTGCAAATTTGATTTTTACAGCAAAATAAAGTGCTTTCTTTTGGATTTCATTAGCTTTTACAAACCTGTTTTAGCCACTTCCACTTGCTCCGTCGTTTTGAACTTTTGAGTATCAGGATAACCCAAAAAGGTATTTGTCAGGCTTTATAGATTCTTATCCAGTATGAAACTTTGTAGCCAATTTAATGAATGAATCCTCAAGCCAAAAAAAAAGGCAATCTCCACCTCAATCACATCAAACTAAATCTCTGAAAATAAGGTGACATAACATTAATAAATTATTTCGAGTTGCGACATTCAAACATAGTAAAGTCTTAAACTTAAGCATATCCCTGAAAACAGTTTGGGCAGTCACCACATTTTAGATGGTTTACCATTTGTTTCTCCCTCTTGACTAACATAAAAAACTCTTAAACTAAAGGCAAAGTAGCAATAGAAGTAAATTACTTCATCTGCAGAGAGAAGAAAAAACAAGACCGTTGTAACATCCACACATCATACAGTGTCCACGAGAATTGTTACGTCGAACATTTATCCAAACCAAACTGCTCAAAATTCAAAATTCAAAATTCAAAGTCCTGCAAAAATTTTTGGTTTGGAAAAACCTGTAATGAGGCATGCCTGTCAAAATCTTGAATGTACATTCTTGACCTATCTCCATTAAGAATTCATTAATGAATAATGTCCAAAATCTTAAAAGGAGATGCAAAAACCACCCATTTTGGACACTATATCCTGAATCAGAGTCTTCAACAGTAATACCCCTTGGCAACAAACCAAGCTAACAAAAGGAGAAAAAAGGAAAAATCCTGTGTCTCCCTAAGGAATCTTCCTTCAGCTGAGGGATCCAATCTAACATGTATTCTAACAATGGAGTATTCTAAAACTACATAACTATACATGATTTTGACAATTAGGCCCACCAAAAACACGGTGGTCCAGTAATAAATCCAGATTTCCAAAGATTAGGTGATGACTGATGAGTAATGGTGCGTAAGGTTTGAGAAATCATCTTCAAAGACAACAACACCCCCCTCAGCCACCCATATCTTTACGCCTCTGACCTCAAAATTCAAACACCTTTTCCTACTTCCTCTTTAAAAAAAATTATACAAATTAAATATTGGGGTTAAAGGTTCTTAATCACAATTTTTAAATTAAATTATGGGATTACAGCACCGAATCGTTAACACGTTGATTAAGTGAAAGGTACATAAAATTTTATAGAATCCCAGTTCGGAATTCAATCCAAGCATCAATAGATTACAGAAATTAAATTTAATTGAAAATAAAAAATAGATGAAAATTTAAGTGAAATTAGAAAACCTAATTTACATGGAGGTATTTATTTTTTTCCAATGAAAATATGAAATTATTATATTGAATAAATTTTCTTCGTTTTCTATTCCATTTTCGCCGACAATCAAAAACGAAGGAAAAATTACATCGAAAACAAATCTTACCTTGAAATTGAAGGCGAATATTCTCTTTGCCGATCAAGATGCAATGAGAAGCGATAAAATAATTGCAAATGAGGAGACACTTTCAGGGAAAAAGAAAAATACTAATAAAAAAGGGCAATTATAAAATTAACCTTTTTTTTTTTAATTTTGGCGGTTCGTCTTTTGATTACAATTGCCCATTGATTTCGGTTTCACTTACGCTCAAAATCAGTGAATTAGCCAGGTGGCAAATCTCATTTTATCGGTTTGCGAAAAAACGCGATAATTTCATCTATTAAAAATGTGGCTAAAAGTTCCACGTGACGGCACGTGGGTGATATCCCGCGCTTTGTCTTTTGTCTTGTCCTAACTTGCATCTTTGTTCCGACGATTGCTGATGACAGACAGATCACAACATTTTTTTTTTAATATTTTCCCACGTGGTCTAAAAGGAAAAAAAACCTGTTTGGAAAGAAGAAAATTGAAGTAAAATTCATCAGTAACTGAAACTAAGAGTAATGCCATGTGGTGGAGCCTAAACTTCAATGACGTTTTCAAAAGTTGTGTTCCCATTTCCAGATGATAATGTGCTCTGCCTGTAGGCCTAAAACCAAACTATTTTCCATATTAAAACTTGTCATAAAGTCAAACTAAAAAGCTGAAAAGGGTAAATAGAAACTAATAGGTACCAAATAATTTGACAGTTTGACTTGAACTCGAGTGTTGAAATGGAGAGTCTAGTGCAGTGTTTCCCATATTAGACTTTGACTGGGGCATTTGCTAAAGGTTTTTGCCACCCCGCCCAGCCCAGTGCAAATGTTTTTCGATGACCATGCAATTACAATATGGAGAAAATTAAAAAATACAAAACTCGGCCATAGGAGACTTAATCAAAGTTGTATCAATTCCATTGGCTCATCGCTCATCGCCTGTTTATCCACAAATTAAAAAAATGAATAAAAAATTATTTAAAATGAAATTTATGCTGGCTATGGGGTTCGAACCCATGCGTACTTATGTACAGAAGATCTTAAGTCTTCCCCCTTAACCTCTCGGGCAAACCAGCTTTAATATATAGTTTTCAGGGAAACATATCTTAATGCTTTAACTGAGAATAGAAAGAGTGAGGGCAAGGGGAGGGATTTGATGGCATGGGAATTGCAAGTAAACACGTCAAGGCAGGCTAGCGTGAATGAATCCAAACTATGCCAAATTATAATATAGTTCAGCACACATGAATTTGGATATAGACATTATTCCACCATTCTAACAGTGGAAATAACACCGTCGATTCTGACATAAACTTGGTTTTCTCTTGAATTATTATTAGCATCACATGCAAATTAGTTCTTTTTTTCTTGAATTACAATTCGAGACTCCTGGTCCAGACTAAAGATATCAGACTTTATTTGCGGACAAATCGAATAACAATATAGCAGATTGTAACAAGAATGTACTGACCATACAAGGAATTTCATGAACAATGCTAACTCATTTCACATGATAAACTGCTTGTCCTGTAACACAAAAGAATTACACAGCTATGTATGCCTGTCATCAAAGAAAGAGAAGCAATGATGAAGCATTATCACCATTTGCTATAATATCACTATAAATGATATTCTTAAAACATCAACAACTATCAGTCAAGAAAGAAAAAACAAGGTAAAACGGAGGAATCACTCTTAAAAGACCCTATTGCGGTCCAAATTTTTGTATCATGTCTATAACTCCTAGCAAGCATGCAACTGTTTTTGAAGAGAAGTTCCATGAAGAAAATCATGAGATGAAGCAATAAGACAAAATTATCAAGCGTGACTTACAGAAAAAATAATTAAGTAATTCACTATCCCACCCAGTACTTGTCGTAAAGGGTTCTGCTTTGACTATAAAAATGCACATAAGTATGACCACAAAGATAAACAGCATAAAACAGTTGTTCGTGGGGTAAATAACTTCCACAACAACTCTGGCACATCCAAAGCTGGTTGTGTAATGGCAAGTTCAAAAATAGCTCTTACCCGCTCTATTTCAGATAACAATCTTTCTAACTCAGTATACTTACTACGAGCATAACAATTCTCAGGTGCCCACTCTTGATACTTCTCATACATCTTTCGACAACCATCAATATTACAAAGTTGTAGCTCAATCTCAATGCACTTCTTAAATATCCGAATGTTGACAAAACAACATAATGAGAGAACTTCAATTTATAAAACTTTTCACCATCTGGAAACCTACCTTATCTTTAGGTGTCTTTCCAATAGCTTTTGCCAAAATTTGTCGAGCACCCTTGAGATTAAGTTGTCTTATTTCAAACTGCACGGCAAGAAGCCAGATCTTGGCAAAAGAAAACTTCTTATTGGGAATAAGCTCAAGGCACTCCCTGGAAAATTTTTAAATGAATGAGGAAATATTCAAAGTCTATTATAACCACGCATCCGAATAGTGAAAAACACCCAAAACATGATGAGTAATTCTTTAGAGTGTATACTATGTCTATGCATGAGGGTGAGGAGAGAGACAACAATCAAAATAAAATTTCATATATGCTATAAATTTGTAACAATAATCCACTACCTACTAACTATTATAAAACCAGCAAATTCATCAAAACAATTTATGTATGTATGTATGTAAACTCTATCCAATGAAAAGCCAATAAGTTTTCCTTTTCCTCGTTGGCTAATTAAACATCGCCTTTCTAAGCGTCTGATGAAGGTTTGGGTATTATGAGTTGGATTATAATCATTAATCTTATTTTATTTATTATTGTTTCTTTAAATACTTATTAATAATAAAAATTCGTTCACTTAAAAAATGGATCCAAAACCCAAATAGAATGGCTTTAGACAAATTTGAGCTTAGGTTTGTTTATTTAAGCGTTTATCAAATTTCGCTAAATGAACCTAATGTTAACTCTTAAACTTGCTTCTATTCATTTTGACATGATACATTTAATATTTTACTTTTGTAATATTTCTCTTGAAAATTCAATTATAGTTGAGAATACACTTCATTTATTTATTTAAGCTTAATTTAATATATATTTTTATTATTTTGTAAAAAATAATAGAAATAAAAAAACTTTAAAATTTAAAATAAACAACAAAAATAAAGAAAATATATATTAAAAAAAGTTTTAAATTCCTTACAACTAATCAAATAAGCACATCACAAGCATAAGAGTTCTAACCACTTAACTCGACCTAGCAATCTAGATTAAGATATGCCGACTGCCCATACTTAATGCCATAATTCAGGACAAAATATTTTTTTTATTTTGACTTACTAAATCATACATATTTATTTTATAAAAGATGCCTCATGTTTTCAAGCAATATGAACATTCGACATTAAGTCAAATTCAATATCCAAGGATGTGAAATTCTTGTATTTATTATTTTCAATGGTTTGATGCAAGTATTCAAAGTTGGTTTTATATCAAATGACACTATTCATATATTAATTTATGAAAGTACTGTTAACAAACCTTACAACTTTGTTTATAAAAGACCCTTTGACAAATTGGAGAAATGTAAACATTTATACAACAAACCAAACTATGATAACGCAATTTATGTAAGATCCAAGCTCCCTATGAGACATGACACCTGGTCCGAACCTATTCGCCTGTAGCAAGATCACGTCCGACACCACACCAAACCACCTGCATTGCGTTGTTTAATTTAAGGGGAATTACAGGTCACAACAAGGGTTGAGTAGTAGCGTTAAGGGTTTTGAGATAACTGCCATAGCAAAAAGATATTTACTGAAAATGGAATGAAAATTTGATAATCGTTAACTAAGGAGATTGGTGAATTGTAAGTATTATTTTGTCCTTATTTTCTAGGTTTTTATTTTTTACGAGAGAAAAAAAAAAAAAAGGATTACCTACTATCTGCGGTTTTTGGGCAACCGACGAAGCCCATTCCTGCCTAACTCGACCATGACAGAAGGATTTCGATTGGACGTAGGTCGATCCAGGTGCAGGTGGGCACTGATAAGGCCGGAAACGTCAATGGGTTGGGCAATAAGCTCTGCCGAGGTTGATTACTCGAGAGAAAGCAGAAGACAGCAATGAAATGAAGGGTAAAATAGTGATTTCATTTATTTCCCCTCATCGATTTGTCAGTTATATTTATAGTTTTTGCTATAGTAGTGGTTAACTCCAAATAGTGATAAATTGTCCATTTTGTAATTCCCCTCTTTCTTCATTGTACTAGTCAGCATAAATTTTCAAAGGAATCTTCATTTTCTCTCGAATATCTTCCCAGTTCCCAGCTTCTTTTGCACGACGCAAAGTCTTCCCAGCTTCTTCTGCACGACGCTTTTCTCATTTTTTTCTTGTCTTACACAAAATGGCAAATGGGGCTACTGATTCGGCAGATTTGGGAGAAAGCGAGGTTGGCAATATCCGCAATTGGAGTGTTTCCAAACTGATTTCTTCCCTCAAAACCACTTTTCGTCCCAAGGATTTGGCCAAGGTAGAAGCGGTCCTAGTGGAGAGAGAAGACAAATCAAAGCTAGAGATCGAGACACTGAAACAGCTAAAGGATTCGTTTTTCTACAAATCCGAAGAAGATAGATTGGACAAGATGAGTCTTGGAGACGAGCTCAGAAAATGCAAGAAAGAGTGCGAGGAAATGAGGAACACAGTGTCGAAGCTACGGGAAGAGAACATGGTTTTAAGGGAAAGAGAAAAGCAGGCTAAGGAAAGATGCAATAATTTATTGGAGGAAGTGAAGAGAATCGGAGAGGAGGACAAGATAATGATCGATTTAAGAAGTAGGAATTGCGAGGTTGAATGTGCAAGAGCCAAGGCTGAAGGTGAGCTGGAAATATTGAGGAATAGATTTGAGGAGTTGGATAACAGGGTTTTGAATTTAGAGAGTGACTTACCGTTATTGAGGAATCAGGAGGATTTAATGAGCAATAAGATATGGGGAGAAAACGGGAATTCTGAAAATGGGGTGGCAAAACCCCATGAGACTGTGAAGGTGGAAGAAGTTGTTCCAACCTGTGATTCTCCTGTCAATGCTAATGGGAATTCACAAAATGCTGGTAAAAATTGTGAGCTGCTTCAACTTTCTTTGCGTTTATATTGCGTTTTGATTGGTTAACTTGTTTGGGTTGTTTGAGTTTATGTTATGAATTTCGATTCTATTCCTGTAGGATAAAAAGACTGCTTGTTTAACATATGTAGTGACATTGTTTTTCGTGTATGCTAGGTATATTATATTTGGTGTATTGGATTAGTATTGTGAGTAAGTTGATGTATCATTAAAGACTCGCATGTCCAGCGTAAAACCTCCTTTCTATTGAGAACCTTGTTCTGTTGTTGAATTGGTTTTCTTACTTGTTATGATCCTTGATCTGCAAACATAAATTCCTATCGTCAAGATTGCTTTTGGTGCTGAAGATTAAGTCGCTATTGAACAAACTATAATTCTGTTGGAGTTTTAGAATCAAGGGGGGGGGGGGGTAAATTGAAGACATATACATTGTTCTTTTTTTACTAAGTATGACTGTGCTATTGATTTGAGAAATTCAAGTTATATTTGATCATCAAGATTTTGGTATCATTTCTGGTAGTTGAACTGATACTTGTATCAAATAAAATAATAAATACTGAAGACTGGAGTATAACAAGAAAAGGAATTTGCTCTGACAGCTAGTATGTATTGGAGGAACATTAAAACATCAAAGCTGATCTACATACCAATATGTACCATGCTTCATGACAAAATTAGTTCTCAATTTTGAAATTACTGCATATAAAGATCATACAATATGTATGCAGGTGCTGGAGTTTGTTATGGGTGTCAAAAATCATAATACTTATCCAAGGGCCAGAATTTCGTTTACCAATATGGTTTATTGGGGCTGTACATTCTTCTGTTGTATCTTTTAGGTAATGATTGTGCTTTTGAAACAATGAAACTTTCCTGAAAAGCAATCAAATATTAATAAAATTATGGATCTGGCACCATGGCTTCCCTTAATTTGTTAATATAAATGATAAATTCATTAGATTTCCAAGTGTTTTAGAGCAAATTTTAAGAGCTTATGCTAAATTTACGTCTATGAGCAAGTTTAGTTTTGTCCTTAACATCTGCCAACAAAATTTTCTTTACAATTTCTTTGTAAACTTGCATGCCAGGAGTGGGAGACCTCCATCTCAAAACATTGTTGAGATTGTTGATATCGATAGTGATGGTGATTGTACACCAGTAGAAATTCAGAGTGAAAAAAGAATGACTCACCCTGCAGAGATCGCAAATTCAGATCAGAATTGTGTAGAAAATGGGATTTCAACTTTCAAAAGAAAACGAACTTCATCCATAGATGTAGGTGAGAGTAAAAATGGTGATGATGATGATAATAAATTGAATGGGAAGTTAAAGATGCAGAAACTTCAAGAACCAGTTTGCAGGCCCGATGATTGTCCTCTTAATCATTGCTTAACGACAACTATCTCTTCTGGTAGTAATGAAGTTAACAGAGGTTTTGCCTCACCAAGAGAAACTTCTATGGTTTCAAGACAATGTGCACAGCAAACGGAGTCTGTGCAGAAGTCTCAGAATCTTATGACTGGGTTTCCTTTGGATGGGCTTGGTTTCTTCAAGGAAAGTCCCTGTTCCTCTGATTCTGACTCTGATGACAATGATGGTGTTCATGTTTTCTTCAACCATTCTCAGCTTGCACCAGAATCTCAGAGGGAAAACTGAAATTAGCCACAGGAAGTGGATTGCTATTTTCTGGCTTCAGATGGGAAAAACCAAAGATGTCTGTCAAATGATGCCAATTGATAATTTATCTTTGATGCACACAGGTATCACTACAGAAGCTTTTTTAATATTTCCTGCCTTTTCTTCTTTTTGTTCATTGATAGTAAAGGTGAAGATGACATAGTTTCAATTTGATATCTTGAAAGATGTGTTCTCATACAAACTATTTACAGGCATGAGATTGTAAAGGAAAAGAGAGAAGTGGAGTGGGCTGTTTAGAGAAGAGAAAAAAAGAAACGTGAAAAGAGGGGTGGAGGGGAGCGTTGTCTGAGTTTTTCTAACATTAAGTTTGAGGAACCAAATGTTGATTTGTAACCTGTGAACTTTGCTTTATATCTAACATGACTCAAGTATATTGCCTTTTAGCATTGAAAAGAAAGTGGCTTCCTGTAAGTTGTACCAAGAAGTTGTTTACTTTCCTTACAATTATACTACGGTAGCTTTTCATGTACATTGGCTCCAGGGTTATTATTCTGGCCTAGCGTCAATAGATGGGGATCCATAGGTAGATCTGAAGAAACATGGTGTTGCTGGAATATGACCAAAAGGTCTTGATCATCATAAAGAGCTAGCTATTCAGCACTGTAAGCAACTATTTGAGATATGCCCAAAGAAAAGGTCCTTTATTGTTAAAATTGTAGACTGAACGAACATATATTGTTCTTGCCAGAGGTTGTTACTGGTACGGTGATAGCAAAGGAAACTCCAACTGTCAAGGGGCATTTTCATCAGGCTTTACTGTATAAATAATCATATGCATTAGAAGACACAAGCAACATTGTTTTACTGTAGTTTGTTTTAGAAGTGCGACTCTGCTTTATATATCACTTTTTAGTTGAAGAAGCTATCTAGCTTGTTAAAGGTTTTAGTTATTACTGAGACTTTGGGATGGGATAATATTTCATGAAACATTGGGGGTGAAGAAGAAACAGACCTTTGATGTGTAACTCACCCATTGAAAGTTGAAACATCCAAAAGAGAAGCAAAGAAAGATAAAGAAGGGGGAGCTGGGCTATTGAACGAGCCAGCCTATTGTTGCGGAGGACACATGGGATGGCGTTGAACTGTTATTGTCATTGTATCTTATTTCTGTTACTTATCTTTGTGAAGACTGCATTTATGATTTAAATGCGTCTTCTTTGAATTGCCCACTCAAATCGATTAAGACACTCTTTTGCCGAGGAAGTAAGTTTAAATGCAAGTCTCTTTCAATTCTTTCACGTTATTATGACGATAGTGAGATTGAAAAGATCACGCATTTGCAATGCTTGACGTGGTTTCCTCGATGAATTTACGTGTAGCAATGGATTAACAAATTAGAGCAACGTGGACTATTCATCTCCGCCTATGCCTTGTCGGTGGCAGCACCGGCAGCAAACGTGTTTCTCATTTATTCTTAGTATGTAACCTGAAAATTTCTCAAAAAACTGCAAATTTCACATCATGTATTATTTCTGTTTTTTTTTTTTTGTTTTTTTTAATATCTCAAAATTATGTTTTATTCTTTTTAATATCCAAAAATTTTATTTTTTTATATTTTAAATTATTTTATGATTTTTTTATTTTTTAAAATTAAAAATTATAAAACTTAAATTTTATAAAAAAAATTTAAATTTTATTAGTAAATATATTAAAATCAAATTTTACTTTTAAACTTTATAAAAATTAATACATAATAAATATTTTAGAAACAAAAAAAACTTATTTTGAATGAATAAGATCATATCAAAGTTATTAATTAATGTGGATATGACTCAAGATTATTCTATTATCTACTTAATTTTTTTTTTTTTTATCATTCAAAAAAAACAAAATCTTATATTAAAAAGTAAAAAAAAAATTGAGATTCAACTTCAATTTTGATTGTTTTTTTTAAATTATCTTAATGACTAAGCTAAGCAGCCGAAAACATTTACTTACTTATCTTTGAATCATAAAATCAAACGTCAAAGTTACATAAAACAGTGAACGAGTAGTAAACACCCACCCGAGAAGAGCGTGACACACGGTCGGGGCAATCAGAGAGTGACGGACAATGGCATTGTCGTAAATACCTCCTGAAACACGGCGCTTTTTTAGTTGAATTATCAATATCATTTTAATAAAAAGAATTTTACTGGCTGCCATTTTATCCGGCGTTTTGAGGCCCTCCTGAATAGACTTTCTCTTCTGTTTTGACGCACCAAAATAACCGAGGGGAGAAAATTAAAAATCTAGAAATTATTATTCATTACAAATATTATTTCCGCCGAGAAAAATTAAAAGAAAAATGAAAAATATATATAACTTTTAAGTTCTGCTTCTCCGACCGAAAGATATTTCTTTTTCCATTTCAGGCAAGTATTTACTTTATCTATCTACCTTTTTTCTTTCTAAAAATTATTCACCTCCTAGGGTTCTAGGGTCTTCACTATTCTTATTTTTTGATTTCCAGTTTTACCCTTTCTCGTTTCTACTTCACGGATTGTGAGCTCTGCACTTGGGCGGCTTAAGTTCTCCGGTTTTTCAGTTACAAGAATTGGTGCGTTATGTTCTTTTTTTTTTCTACTTTGTGCATTTTGGTTTGGTTTCTGTTTGGTTCCTGACAAAACGGAGGAGAAAGAAGTGATGAAATGATCCTTAGTAATTTATTTTGGCTGATGGTTTTTGGAAATGGTTGAGAATCAGTAAATAATAAGGACTTTGAAATTTTCATTTCATTTTCTGCATTTTAGCAACTAAACGAGGCGTTATTAGGTTTGTTAAAAATTGGGAAATTGGTCTGAAAAGTTAATTCGAAAAAATTTGGAGGTGGTGGCTTTGCTTTATTGGAAGTTATGGGCGGTTTCTGTTGCCTTGGGTTCAATTTAAGGAATTCGATTATTCATCTATGCTCTTACCTGTGTTTTTGGCGATGCTTAGACATTTTGGTTCACAATTTTAAGAAATGACTAGTTAATTGCTGAATATGTTTATTTCGTATTGCCCTTTGGTCCATGTCAAACACTGCACTTCATGAAAATTAAGGAACTGCTTATCTTTTATAAGACCATATGGGAATTTTTAAATCATATGAATATGCAATTGGCACTGCCCTTCTATTTGTTGGTCTTGATGATAACAGTTACAAACTTGGTTATAATGGTTTCTGACGATGAATTCAATATGCAGTGAAAGAACATATTGCCGAATGAAGTTTGCATTGTAATATGGAAGAAGGACTAGCTGACGAAGTAGCTCCAATAGATGGAGCTGAGGGGCCTCACCTTCAGGGCAAAGAGGTTGAGTATTTGGCGAAACCTGACAGCTGCAGCATGTTGGAGTCTCAAGAAATGGTGATACCGGGTGAGGTTAATGCTCTTGAGAGCTCTTTCCACGTTCTTGGAGCTGTGTTGGAAGGTAGGAATGCATTGGAACATGGGTGTACTAGCCCTTGCACTCTTGACGATGCAAATGACATGGTTGAAGAGTTAACTGTGAGAAATTACAATGGTTCTAACTTACCCATGGTTGGTACATCAAATAATAGAGAAAGAATGCAGATGAGGCAGAACCATTGGCAATATTTTTATCATTTGGTAGGTGGATCAGGAAGTGGGGATTCATGTGGCAACGGGGACAATGGTCAGGCAATGCCAAGTATGTCACGGGATGTAGGATATGCATCTTGTTCTGAATTTTCAGGTCACAAACCTTTGAGTGATGGGCGGAATGAAGCAACAGAACAATTGATGAGTGGTGACAATAATGAGGTTTCGGGCAGTCTGCTATCTCATGGAGGTATCAAGACGAAGATTCTATCAAAATCCGGATTTTCTGAATTTTTTGTTAAAACTACATTGAAAGGTAAGGGAATTATATGTAGAGGTCCATCTCATGGTGTATCTAGAGTTGAGCCTAGACATCAGGATAACACAAAATCTACTGGGGAAACTATGGTGTCTCCTAATCTTCCAGTGAAGGCTGCTGGAAGCCCTGTGGTGGCTTCTAATACTGAACTGATCTTGGGTAATAGAACCGGTATGACTTCTTCCAATAGGATCATAGGGCTGAAGGCTAGTGAGTGTGATCATGATGGGATGAACTTGAGAGAATGGCTGAAAGCTCAGTGTCATAAAGCAAACAAAGCTGAGCGCTTGTATGTATTCAGACAAATCGTGGACCTGATTGATTATTCTCACTCTCAAGGAGTTATCTTGCGTGATTTGCGCCCATCTTGCTTCAAGTTGTTGCAAGCTAATCAGGTTAGATATATTGGTTCAGGTGTCCAAAGAGGACTTCTAGATACCGTCTTGGATAAAGATTTCCCCCCTTCAGAGAACTTTCTGATTAGGAGAAGGCCAATGGAGCAGGGGCTGATTTCCTCAGTTGGTAATTGTGCTAAAAAGCAGAAGTTCAATGAGAACACAAACTTGACTCGGTGGCCTCTGTGTCATTCTAGAGCTGGCCTCAAAATTGAGACAAAAAATAATACACAATTTTCTTACAATGAATCTAGTGAGCGTTGTCCAAATACAGAATTCAGCAATTCTGGGATCCCTCGTGTGTCTGATACAGCTCAGCAGCAGTCAACCTCTGTGAATGAGCAGTTGGAAGAAAAGTGGTATGCAAGTCCAGAGGAACTTAATGAAGGTGTTTGCACGGTTTCATCAAATATTTACAGTTTGGGTGTGCTGCTCTTTGAGGTACAAAAACCTATTTTGCTGAATATCTTATATTTATTTTCTTATCGATTTTTTGGTCTGCACGTAAGAGAGTAGATAAATGATGTTTATTCTAAGCAGTTTTTGTTTCTTTCAGTTGCTTTGTCATTTTGAATCTGATAGAGCGCATGCTGCAGCAATGTTAGATCTACGTCATAGGATTTTTCCTCCAACTTTTCTGTCAGAAAATCTCAAGGAAGCTGGATTTTGTCTTCGGCTACTTTATCCAGAACCTTCTTTACGCCCAACAACCAGGTAGGTAGTACAAAATTTTCATCACTGCTAATGTCAAGCTCTTGAATCTTATAACTGATGTTGGATATGGAGAATCTGGAAATTTGACAAATTCTAATGTGTGGGCGAGAAATTTAAATGCATTATTAGACTATGATAATATATATCTTGTAAAGAAATATTTATAAGATACCATGGGATATAAAGAAAAAGCATCAGTAGGTTAGATGATGAACTGATTGGAGAATTATATTCCATCTATTGTTGGTGGAGAGAAACAAAAGAAAATTAATAAACTACAAAAACGAAAAATGTTGAAGCAGTTAAAATGCGCCATGTAAGGCCCATTTTGGAGATCTGCAGGGTATTGAACCTTCTTATGTAAAGGTAAGTATGTGTTGATGATAAATCATTTTCTGCTTTATTTTGATGAAGTTATGAATTTTAAGTGCCAGGTATATATTTTTTTTTCGGTGTCTTTTGACTGATGGCTAAGTTTTGAGTGTTAATGCTTATGTTAGTACAAACTTGATACCTTCGTGAATGGATATGTAAATGCTCAAACCCTGATGTACCTTTATAATTCAATTTAGGATTCTAAGTTTATGATTGTTGATGTATAACAGGGATGTCCTACAATCTGAGGTAATTAATGGATTCCAGGAAGTATTTGCAGAAGAAATATCATCATTCATTAACCAAGATGATACTGAAACAGAGCTATTATCGCATTTCCTTAGTTTATTGAAAGAGCAAAAGCAGAAGCATGCCTCTAAACTAGTAGAAGATATTACATGCTTAGAAGCAGACATTGAAGAGGTTGAGGGAAGGCACTGTTCTAGAAAACCTTTAACTTATTCTTCCATTAATGCGAGGGAATATAGGCACCTTGGTAAAGAACCCTCAATTTCGGCGGTGCATTCTAGCATATACCCATTTTCCAGTGCCAATGAAACAAGGTTAATGAGAAATATTAATCAGCTTGAATCTGCTTATTTCTCTATGAGATCGAGAGTCCAGTTTCATGATACTGATTCTATGACGCGGCTAGATAAGGATTTACTAAAACATCGTGAGAACTGGCATTTGGCACAAAACTATGAAGAAATGCCAAATCCTACTGATAGCCTTGGAGCCTTCTTTGATGGTTTGTGTAAGTATGCTCGTTATAGCAAGTTTGAAGTCTGTGGGATAATGAGAAGTGGGGACTTCAACGGCTCTGCCAATGTAATCTGTTCCTTGAGTTTTGACCGTGATGAGGATTACTTTGCTGCCACTGGGGTCTCTAAGAAAATAAAGATATTTGACTTTAATGCACTCTTTAATGACTCTGTTGATATTCATTATCCAGTCATTGAGATGTCAAACAAATCAAAGCTTAGCTGTGTTTGCTGGAATAACTATATCAAGAACTATCTTGCTTCTACCGACTTTGATGGTCTGGTTAAGGTTTGTATATCTTGCACACTAGGAAGATTTTATTGTTTACGGAACAGTATTCTAGAATGTTGATGAGCTGAATGTGCATGGCAACTTTTTCATATCCCTGGTGTACTTGGGGGGCATTTTGACTACATTCCAACCCAACAGTATCCGGTTGTCTCTTATATGTTCTTACCTCAAAACAGTAGCTGGTTGTCCTCAAAACTTCACCCTTGTCATTAGTTCTTGTGACACTTACCATTGAATGTCTTTCAGTTGAAAGTTGGTTGAACTTCTAGTAAATTTGGGTCTTCTTTTTCTGTTTCCTCTTAACAATTTTGAAACTAGTTGCTTTCTCTTATGCTGATCATAGCGCATAGGTGGTTGTTGGTATCTTCCTAATAGAATATAGGTGGACAAAAACAAAAAATATAGTTTATGGTATATTGGTTCTGTTATGGCACAATATAATTTCAAATGCTAAGCGGTTGGTTCCTGGAATAACTGTAATTCTTTTTAATGTGCTTTGCACACAGGTCTGTCGTTTCCTTATATGTCATAAAGCTTTATGCTGTTAAAATTACTTTTAATAGTTTTTAAATTTCCTGCATTGCTCATTGATACTTGCTTGGATGGGATCCAGTTATGGGATGCAAGCACTGGTCAAGCTATCTTTCATTATCCTGAGCATCAAAAGAGAGCTTGGTCTGTTGACTTTTCTCAGGTGTGTCCAACAAAATTAGCTAGTGGCAGTGATGATTGTTCTGTGAAACTATGGAGCATTAATGAGGTATGTTCTCCTTCAGTCTCTTATGGATCTCATAGTACTAGATAGTAGGTATCTTAATGAAATTTTTTTCCCTGTAAATGAATCAAATTTGGTAGAGGAAACAAACAGACTGTATAGACACAGAAGCTGGATCCCAAACCCAGTCTAAGTAAAGCGTACTGGTGCAAGACACACGTTAGTCTCCCTTTTGTACATACATTGAATGTTATATTCCGCTTATCAAAGAAATAACTTGTTCGAGAATGTCTACAATTCACTGCTCTTATGGATTAAGAATAAACCCTTTTTTTACCTCATCGTATCGGACAAAGAAATTAATAGAAAAGATTGTTCTGGATCATCATTGTTTGTGTACAAATGCATAGAATTTGATCAGTGTAAACTTTAAGTCTTGGATGAGCTACAAAGATCGCAAGAAACTGTCATCGTGTGTGTTTATGCATGTTGTGCATGTGGTTAATGAATGGTAACTGTTTTTTGCATAAACGCATTGAAGATCTGCTATCATTCAAGGTGTCCTGAAAGCACTTCTCTAATTTGCCTAAGCTTATGGGTTAACCTTTGTTCCCCTCCTTTCTGGTGTAGAGAAGCTGCTTAGGCACCATCAGGAACATTGCAAATGTCTGCTGTGTTCAGTTTTCTGCTCACTCCACTCATTTACTGGCATTTGGATCTGCGGATTACAAAACATATTGCTATGATCTTCGGAATACCAGAGCCCCATGGTGTGTTCTTGGCGGTCATGATAAAGCTGTGAGCTATGTGAAATTCCTGGACTCAGAAACTGTAGTTACTGCTTCCACTGACAACACATTAAAACTTTGGAACCTCAATAAAACTATTAGTGGTGGCCTCTCCTCTAATGCTTGCAGCTTAACCTTTCGTGGGCATACTAACAAGAAGGTTGGCATTTCTCTGCTGGAAAATAGTTTTTTGTTCTTATTATATCTTGACCCTGGCAACCCTTTTGTATTCATTTGTGTTTGGTTTGACCTTTTTCCTGCTCCAGAATTTTGTGGGATTATCCGTTGCTGATGGTTATCTAGCTTGTGGTTCAGAAACGAATGAGGTATTAATTTTTTTAAGCTTGGTTTTCTTCCTTTTTTCTCGAGGCTGGGGAAATAGGGGGATCTAAAATCACTCAGTTAGCAAATTCAATATCTATTTCTTTTGGCTGTGAAGCACAAACTTATTGAAATGTTGTGTCCTAGGTTTATGCTTACTATAGATCTCTGCCTATGCCAATTACTTCGCATAAATTTGGGTCCATTGATCCCGTTTCTGGAAAAGAGACCGATGATGACAATGGGCTGTTTGTATCAAGTGTTTGCTGGAGAGGGAAATCAAGCATGGTTGTTGCAGCAAATTCTAGTGGATGTGTTAAAGTGTTGCAGATGGTTTAAGGAGAAGGTTAATTGCTGGCATCATTTTTGGAACCTGAGGGTCGCCAAGGTTGCTTCTGGAGGCTTATTCTTCATTGCAGTGAGCCAGGGTTCAGGCAAATATGTATCATAAATGGGACGACGCTGAGTCTGAGTGGCTCATTATAAGGCTTTGATGCGTAGAATATACTATGCAAAGTCAGCCAAAGTGGAGTTGCGGTTCCATGTTATAAAAATTAGCCAGAACTAGATTCAAGTGAAACTTTTACAGGCCTAAGAATCCGGAATATCATGATGCCTCCAGTGTCCCGAGATAAACTAATGTATAAGAGGCATTCCATCTCGGTTCTTGGAGCAAAGATTGTGTGGTATTTGGATGGGTCTTATTTCTAATATTGCTCCTTAAAACAGATGTGCAGTCCTTTTTGTCTTTTCAATAAAGGACTAGCGTGGTTTGTTTATAATATAGCTTAGAGGTGTTATATATAATTGATAATTTACTCGATTTTAGGGAATTCTTTATTGGGTTGTAACTAAGCATTCAATAATTCTATGTAACCATGGTTTTTACCTCTGTAAATCTACCAAAATTTGATGTATATGATAATTTCTAAAAATTATTTTTATCAAAATTGGTTTATACTTTGTAGTTTTTTATAAAATGACATACCGCTATTTTATAAAATATTTATTTATTAAGCATTAATTATTTTTTCTCTTTTTATAAAATTATTTTAGATATTTTATATTTGATGAATTTTTTACGTAATACCAAATACAAAGGTTTAGATTTTTTTTAATATTGCATCAAACATTAAACCATTTTGGTGATGTTTTATCATCATAATAATTATATTACTATGATAATTTTAAAAATGATATCAAACGTTATTTATATTATCATGATAATTATATTATCATGGTAATATTACACTAAACATTAAATTATTTTGATGATCTTATATGATATATCATTTTTTTAATTGCTTATTTTTACACTAATAATATTATCTTATTATTATTTATAACTGTAGGTTCGCATGAATCCAAAGTAGTTTTAAAATTATTTTTAAAAAAATAGAGTTCCAAAACTAGGACGCATGAGAGGAAGCTTCTGCCAAGTGTCTGTCTATGCTTTATATATGTAATCTCTCAACTTTCTTTAGAAATGAAAACTGAAATTAAAGAAGTTAAACTATAGGCCAATTCTACATTTTACTGTAGTAATATACAGTCAGAACAAGGCAAGTGTTCTTTATTTCTACAATTTCTGATTATACCATTTCTAATTACTCAAATGATGTCTTATCTTTCTGTGGCTTTGGTTTTGGCTTTGGCTTAATTGACACGTATGATTGCGTGGTCACTTCGTATTTCCACTATTGTAGGTTAAAGGTTGTGGAGAAGCTTTTTGGTTACCTATATATATTAATTTGCAGCATCTATTCAAGGATGGCTTGCACTGGCAGAAGGTACAATATTTATATACGTATGTAGGTATCTCTTGTAAGCCTAGTAGAGGACGAAGTGAAGCATTGTTTATATATATTACTTTATACAAATTTTTTTTTCTTTGCGAAATTTGTACCATGTTTATGTGTGTAGGAAAATACATATATTTGTGGTACTATGTATGGTGCATTTTGCCTGAATACCTCTGTAAACTGTCAAATATCAGTTATTAATAGGCGTTGTCTTTCTATTTCATGCTTGGAGTGGTTTTTAATATGGCAAGGCTACGTCCCGGATGACTTCTGGAGTGGATTTGAGAAGGGCCCTTGGTGGCAATGCCTGCCTTTTCAATGGATATTGTTCTACTAATTGCTTAGTGGTTTTGAATCTTGGATCAACTGGCTTACTGGTTTCATAGCTGCTGACAAAATTGTACAGGTAATGGTTTTCTCTTTCATATTTACTTTGTTGTTGCGAAGGTCGTCTGTTGCTTATGAAATGAACATGCATCAATTATGTGCTGCATGCGCTCATTCTGAAATGCTGTTTGAGGTATTCTTGCAACGAGATACGCAATCGTTAAGCATCCATCCGTTGTTAATATGTTATTCTCATATATATTGCCATTTTTCTTGTTTTTTAGGTTTATTCCACATCAGTGGCAATGCAACTCCGCCAAGGTCCTATCAGCATACCTATTCAATTTCAAGCCTACAGTTCATGTAAGATTCCATGCATGCAATCAGAAGTCCTACGATTCTTAATGATGGAGCTTCTGTCCACTTGAATTAACCAATGTATTAATTGTTAAGACAGACAAGTGATTTTATGTAATGATGGTTCAATTTTCCATGTATTAATAGATTAAAAAGGGTTTATCCAATCACCTCCCAGCTAGGTTGCTTATCTGCCAATTAGGCAATATATAATAAGCAAACCACCAATCTCGATCCTCCTTGCATGAGAAATTGAATTGCCAAAAAGAAACACAGTTTATAGTCACATTATTAATTAAATTAATTAGCTTTAAAACTTTTTTAACAAATTAAGAAATTTTCATCGTGACAGAAAAGAAAATAGCCCTTCAAAACTTGATGTAGACAACAGAAGCCATAACTTGTTCCTCATTACAAGTAAAATACGTATAAATGGAAGTGATGAAGGAGATAGTTCTATTCCTTATTTATTCTAAATGGAAAAAAGGATATTCTTGGTCTTAATATTTTGCTGTGGAAGATTCAAGAGCATAATGAATGGTTAAACAGGATGGAATCTTCATGCCAAGAGATCAATGATTGTTGGCATTTGCTGTGCGGTTGTTTTGCCAGAACTTCTACATCATATAAGTTACACGAATGATTGTTGGCATTTGCTGTCGTTAGAAACAGATTCTAAAGCACTACCATGTGAGAAAATTCCTCAAATTACAAAATTAATTTGCATAAATGAGAAAAAAAAGAAAAGAAAGTATTCCCTACTTCAAGCAACATCATCTTTTCTTTTTTTTTTTTTTCCTAAAAGAGATGATATCTAAAAGAAAAAAAAGTATATATTAAATTTAAATTTAATACTTACTAAATATTATCTTTTAATAATAATTATATTAAACTTAGGATAGAGTATCTTAGAAGAAAATGGTTAAAAACTAAAAAGAGGAAAGAGGGAAAAGCGAATCGACAAATGGGGGAATCAGAACCGAAGCAGATGGCGCCAACTAATGTCATAGGCTGTCACGAAAGAAAAGGTAAAAGAAAGGGCAGAGGGACGAGTGAATCCAAAAATATCACATGGGGGTGACTCAGTTCGGTACCCCCCACGTCAAAGTGCAGCCCTAAGCTCGGAAACATGCGGTTCGGTTCCATTCCACAAATTCTCTCCTTTAATTCCTTATCAGTTACCGTTTTTCCCGGTTTTGTATCCCTGCCTCTAGCGCTGCATATAAAATCATGTACAACCCCTCCTCGTCTTTCGTTGCACATCATCAAAAAACCCAGATCTCTTTCTCTCTCTGCGAGGTTGGTCTGAGCCGTTGCAGGAGTGTCTTTGAAAAAAGCTAAAATTTGAGAGACACCGCAGAGAGAGATCGAGCATTTTTTTTTTCTTTTTTGGGACGGGAGAATGGCAGTTTCCAGGGTTTGTGTTGTGGCTGTTTTTGCAGCTCTTGTTTTTTCTGTGATTGTCTTGCCTGCTTCTATTCAGGCCCAGTCCTCTGCTCCTGCTCCTGGCCCCACAAGCGATGGTTAGTTCTCTCTTTCTCTCTCTATTTTTATTTAGATCTGACTTCCGAGATCAAATGCCAATTGATTGAATGTTTAAACATTTAACTTTTTTGATGGGCGCAACAGGGACGTCCATTGACCAAGGGATTGCATATGTGTTGATGCTTGTGGCTCTGGTGCTCACATATCTCATTCACGCTGCTGATTTCTGCTTCAGCTTTTGAGCTTGCAATTGGAAATTATGGCTTTTTTTTTTTTTGGGGGGGGGGGGGGGTGGGTTAAACTTGAGACTTAAGAGTGTGAGAAAAAACAGAGAGATGATGGGGTTTGTTAGATTTGGTAATTCTGGGGGAGCGATGGATGATGTGTAACCATGGTTCATCTGATTTGAGTTCTAAAGGTCTGTAATTAGAGAATGACAAGACTTTTAGACGAATTATTGTTGGGCTTTTTGTGGATGTTGATAATGTCATTTTTATGTTTGGTGGTATTCTCCTTATCATTTGTCAGTCTCTTTTTTGCCTATAAATCTTCCATTTCTGCCTCATTTTTCTAGCATTCTCCCCATGCTCTGTTTAAGGGGCTTCCAATTTTATCATCTTCAGTACTAATTGACTCAAGTGATTCTGGAAAACTATAATAATGCTGTTGTAGGTTCCACGGCTAAGATGATCTTAAGATCCTTTTACATTGCCGACATGGGTTTCTTGCCTACACAAAAAAAATGCATTAAAAAAAAAAAAAGATGGCATCTACCATGCCCCAACCTACTTGCAATTGTAAGTCTTAGATGCTTTGCACACTCTTAATTTTGGGTAGTTCTTATGGATACATCAATACATGATGGCGGTAAAGATAGGATGCCCAGGGACGCCAATGTATTCTAAGCAATTCAACTTATCGAATTATACTACTGACAAAAGCTATAGTAATGGGTTTTGGATGAAGAAGAATTAGGTATTGGTAGATTTCTTAACCGACCAAGAGGTTGAGGAACAAGAACGAAATTATTGTTAAAGATTTTCATATAACAATGCTGTCTAGGGCTACAAAATCCTATAGCTTCTAAGCTCCAGAACGTGCTTCCTGGCCCTTCAATAATTTCTGGTTATTACATCATAAAGACTTGGTAATTAATCCTTCAAGCAGACCAATAAGCCAAACTCCAGGGAAATGAAACGAATAACTAAAACAGGAAGGCATCATCATTTTCAAACTTTTATACTTCTTCGCACCATATCCAAAAGACAAAACATTCTTCTGTTATCCTTAATCCTACAAGGTTCTAATACAAGGTAGAATGATTAGATAGAAGGATGCAGCACATGGGAGCTCTAAACCAGATCACAACTTTACAATATTATCATAAAAAAAAAAAGCAACACAATTTATTTGATGTTCAGACTCAAAACTAAAGAATGCTTGACTTTTGCAGCCTCTATCCTAATTGCATCTGGTAAAATGAAACAGCCTTTGTGCCTGATGAGCAATCAAACATCACAACTTCTAACCTTTCTAAAGAAGTTTTCAACCAGAATCAAATGAGTGCACAATACCATGTCAACTTCAACATTTAGTATGAATTTTAGTTCTCAATGGAATGGAGACATTTTACTCTGAACATCTGCTATAGTAAGAATTGTTAGAAAAAAGAACTATGTTTCTCAACATTAAATGTTCAAAATGCAGTAAAGCCTTCAGGGGATAAAATTCTTCCAACACAAAATTTCATCAATTTTTCTTGCTAACTGGTTCTGTATCCCGAGAGTGATGGTCTTGATTATCTAGTGAAAAATTCTTCACTTTCTGCAGAAAAAAACACTTAGAAGATACAATTTGTTAAAAATGGTTAAAAGATATAACTGCACAAGAAAACAATAGTTAAGCACACACGTTTGAATGTCCATGGATTTGGATGGATTGTTACAGACAGACCACTTCACCCTGGACCACCGTTTTAATGTCCAAAAGACCGATTCTCTTGTCAAGTATTAGGTGAAAATATCACCTAAACATCTAGCTTTGCCTTTATATTAGTATCTGATCCGATGACAACATATAATGCCCCAAAAGAAAAGAGACATATGATTTAATTAAACAGTTGAGGGTAGGGATTGCCAAGTGCTGCTGTTTGGAAAATGGTACTTTACGGGATAATATATATATAGTCGGGGGAAATGCAAACCAAGTGCAGAGAGACTGAGCAATGGGTGCATGTAACTGCAATTCCACAAGAATTTTTGTGAGAGCTTAAGGGTTTCAATCCGTATCCCATAAAATCTCTGTTCTCATATTACTGTGGTATCGGTAGCTGAAGTACCTCTTTGTCTTTTTTTTCCACTCTTTTTTTTTTATTATTATTTTTTATTATCGTTTTCAAATGATTGTACGTTTGTACGCAATTTTCTCGTGAAGGATGTCAATGTGCAACCATTATCACCATTCAACCGGAATTAGGGAATGAGACTTTTGGAATTCTTATAAAAAAATTTTAAATTAATTTTTATGTAAATACTAGGGTATAGTACTAAATAGAACCTGATGTATTTCAGGTCCAAAGGCGGTTGATGCTTTCATCAGGTCTGGTACATGTTGTCAATGCGTTTCACCGGCACAATTTAGAGTATAGGGCATTAAAGGCTTAATTCTTCTTTGTTGAATTAAGAAAATGAAATTCGAACTTTTTTTTTTTTGGGTCATTTTCGTTTAAGGGGCCGAAGAAATAGGATGAAGCCCACTAAATTATGGGCCAATGAGCCAGAATTCTTAAGTGGATCTCCCAACGAGCCACACTTATCCACAATGTAGGGTCCAAATCACGCGGATGAGATGGGAAAGGTCGGTGGGACCAGAGGTGGATCACAGCCGTACCCTCGGACGAAAAAACAATCAAAACAATAATGGCTGAGCTGGACAAAGGGTGGGGACTAGGGATCAGTGAGTACGGGGGAGGACGCCAAGTTGCACTAGTTGCACTGAAGGCCAAGATGAAAGACCGTTAATCTGTGTACGGCCATGATCGAATTTCATAGCAGCAGGACCTGGAGAATAACAAAGATCTTCTGGCTTTTTTTTTTAATGAATCTCCAAAGTTTTGGAATTTTGTGCCACGCCCTCGGCTTCGCCGCTGCACCAAAACAAACCATCACCTTTCTTTTCTTTTTCATTTTTGTTTCTTGAGAAAAGTAAACAAGATAAAAGAGAAAATTTGGGTTTGTAACACTTTTTTTTTTTCAATTTTAAATCAAAACTATCTCAAATTATTGACAAACATGAATGTCTTTAGTCGTTTTCAGAATTTAAGTAAAGATAGATATGGCATGACAAGTTATAAAATCCAATAATTTTTTTTTCTTTCTCCTTCGTTAGGGAACAAAGGGGTGGGGGAGTTTTGGTACGTTAAATAAATGATCATGCAATGTGTATGATCGTGAGGACCCCAAAAAATTAAATACCCAGAAGAAAATGACCCATGACTTGAGTGTTTTACTGTCTTTATTCATCAATTGGGGAGCTAAGCAGCAGAAAAATCCCAGTTGTAGGGCTCTCCCCCAATAAGTTCTGCCATTGAAAAAATTTTCATGGCTCAATGATTATATAAGCCTGCAAATCTACCACCTCCTCTGATTGGCCAAATTAATCTACAAAATCCCGACTGCTTGCTTGAAATTTTACCAAACACAGGTCTGGAGTTTTGGACATTGTTGGGCAAATGGGACTGAAAAACCCCAAAAAAAATTACATAGACAAAGGTCACCAAAACAAAGAAAAAGACATTATGGGATTTAAGAATGTTTGTCATGCATTAGGGAAGTTGGGCCTGGGTGTGGTTAGTTATGAAGCAGTGTAGTGTAAGCGTTAGCCAATATACTCTTTGGATTTAGCATTGACGGATTATGTTAAAGGCAAGGGAAAATTTTTGTGGCGCTGCCATGGTTCAGGGAAAGGAAGTTCTCAGTACTAATGAGTCAAAATCTTGTGACATTTGTACTCCTCCAGCTAATTAGGGGACCACGATTTTGATACGTTTCATCAAATCGAAAAGTACTGTTTCATGACTTGGTTTTCACGTTTCTACTTGCTTTTTGTTTGTTGGATTATAAATAGTGGATTTTATTGTTCAGCTTACACTAAAATAGCAATGAAACCAAATCCACAACTTCAATTTTTTTTTAGGATAATCACATGTTAATTTCCCCACAAGCTCAACAAAAGAACGGTCACATGTTAATTCTATCACACGTCACGTATTAATTATTATAATTCGTAATTAAATTATCATAATAATTGCTATTAATTACTCTATTTAATACAAAAATAATAACGCTTTAATTAATAGTGATTTAATTACATTTAATGAAACATTAACTCACTAGGCTATAGCAAGTGTTTCACTTGTGTAACTACTAGCTAGTGGTACACAAAGCTGCTAACTCCATTCCTTTGTAAAATATTTTGGTAACAATTAGATCCTTCTTCTTTTCCTGGATGGTTCAAAGTAGAACTTCATTAAAGCGAAATAAATTATTGTTTTAACAGATTAAAACAAAGATTTAAAATATGCCCAAATAAATGATAGCTTTATTAACATTATTATTATATTTTCTTGTGCGTTTGTTCTTTTTCTTTTCCATTGTTGTTGGTTTTGAATGAGTATGGTATATTTTCACTGATATTGATTCTTTTGTTTTATAGTGTATTTAAAATTTAAAATAAAATATAAAATTTTTAACATTTTTAAAAATTTTAATTTTATATAGTATCTTAAAAAGTAATAATGATCAAAATTCAAAATATAAACAAAAAAAGTGGGATAGAATAACCAGTTTTGATTTTCGCAATAATGCAGACAGATTCCATAATTTAAACACTATATTAGTATTAAAAAAAAAAAAAAAACTTTTGAAATGTTGTTGTCAAGTGAATAACACGTGCCTTCCAGAATAAAAGGCGTACTTTTGCTAATTAACAATTTAACACTATATATTTAAAAAAAAAAACAATTTAAATAAAATTACAACAGAAACAAAAACTGGAACAGAGGGAAAAATAAAAAGGAGAGCCGATATTTTCGGTTCCGCCGATTCAAAACTCGCCGTAAAATTGGCATTACACGACAAAATCAAAGAAACACTCCCAAATGGCTAACAAAGCTCCGACCCGAACAAATCTCCGATATCTTGGAAATGATCATCGATATGTTGCCAGCCCGAGAAGCCGGCAAATCCCAACTCGAAATCTCCAACCGAACACAAAAATTCGTTCCCGAAATCATCTTTCAAAAAGTCTCCGTGTAAACTTGTATTATCGTCGAACAAATTCCTCACTGAACTAAATATGTCACTCGGAAATAAAGAAGAATAGTCGGAGAAATCCGAGAAGTTTTCTTTCGACATGCAGCAAGAATCGTGGAGAACATCTCTAGGTTCTCTCCCGATTTCCCGCGATTCTTTGACGCTTAGCGAGTCAACTTCGTCGGTCGAAAGAGAAGGGCAGCGAAGAACGGATATCGGAGAGCAAATGTTAGTGTTGTGAGATTCTTCGCCGGACTTGTAACCTGAGTTGGATAATGATTTTGGGCTGTTTTTGTCCTGAATCGATTTTTGCGGACTCGTAAAGTTGGTGAGCGCGTCCCGCCCACGCAGCTGAATAGCGGCGTTGTCATAAACCATTGCTGCTTCTTCGGCAGTATCATAGGTACCCAACCACAAACGAACACGTCTTAGCGGGTCTCTGATCTCAGCCGCCCATTTTCCCCATGGCCGCTGCCTTACGCCTCTGAACTTTTTCATAGCCGGTACTTTGGCTGGCGTTTGAACTTTTGCTTCAGCAACAGCCGCCTGCCTCTTTCGGGGAGATTTAGTTCTCCAAACGGCGTCGTTCTCGGTGAGACATGATGACTGGATAGTTATCTCTTTAACAAATTTCTTGACTCTTTTTCGAGAACGAAGTCGGCTTGTTTGTTCTTCTTCGTCGTCGCTGGAGGAATCGGTGGCATCAGCATCAGTAACTGAAATCCGAACAATTCGAGACTTCATTTCTGAATGGCTTTCGACTCTTACATTTAACAGTGGTGAAAGTAGCTTTGTTCTGTATATTTGATTGAAAGAACCGGACAATGATTCATTTTTTCACTCTTTTTTCTTCTTCATTTTGGGTTCTTTGGGTTTTCAGATTCCTTCACTTCTTCTCATTGAGAGTGAGAGTGATAAGGGAGTGAAATAAAAGGGAAAGGTGAAAAGAAGAGATTCCTTTGAGACTAGACACGAGGAGAATAAAGGGTTAAAAAAGAAAGCTGAAGAAAAAACACGTTAAAAAGAAGCTTTATATGCGGAGAAATCCACCATTAATCAGTTCAAAGTTAATCTATCGATGAGAAATTTCAAGAAAAGTTATCCCCAGGAAAAAAGGAACATGTGTTTAAACGAACTGTACGGAAAGCTCCGAAATGGTAACAACTGACAACCGGTAGTAGAGTTTGGCCAAAAACACAAGCAGTAGTAGAGAGATGGGAAAAATTAAAAGAAAAAAAATTTTGTAGGCAAAAGTTGCAGAGGAAAAAAGAAAACGGGAAGATAACGCAAGCAAATAGCTTTACCGGAAAAAGGATAGGGAATGAATGTCCCAAATAAACATCATGAGAGTGCTTTTCTCAGTCACTAAACGGAGCACGAACTTGCTTTTTTGGGTAACTTTCAAATCAAAGTCTTAAAAGAAACTAAGAACCGAAGTTGCTTTCTTATGATACTTTCTCCAGAAAACAAAAAAGAAAATGGAAAATCTTAGAGAGGGAAAGAGAAAATTGGAAACAAAGAAGAGTGATGAAGAGCTTTTTTGATAGATAAGGAGCAGAGAGAGAAAACTGAAGCAGAGTTTTGAAGTGTAAACCGACAGTTGAGGTATTTTATAGGATCCCCAAACAAGCCGTAAGCAGCTCTTCCGTCTTCCGGTTCAAGAGCCATTTAATATTTTTACAATTATTAATTTTTTTGCATTACTCCATTCTTCAAAAGTTTTTTTTTTTTAAAAAAAAAAAACAATAACAAAGAAAAGGTTTTTAGTTTTTACTAAAGGGCGGGAGGGTAGGTAATTTGGGTTTGAAATTTCGTCGAGAGACTCCTTTCGTCTCAAATTGTTTTAATATTATTGATTTTTATAAAATTAAAAAAATAATTTTAATATATTTAATATTAAATTTTCATAATTTTTAATATCAAAAAATAATTTCAAAATATAAATTAAAGGGTTTTAGACGTAAAAAAAACATTTTTGTAAATATAAAAAAAAAAAAGTTAAAGAAGTTTTACGAGATGCCGCATAAAATGTGCACTAAGATGTCGACACGTGGTTATTAGTCCCGTGAAAACGGAAAAATCCAATGGGAAGGATGAACCGGGGATGCTGACTCGGCCGAAAGCTCACGTGACAACCGGACACTCGGGTAAGTACACCCTTTGCCTAAAGGATACTAACAACTGTCTCCCCTATTAATTGACTCTTTAATTCCACATTAATCTACCGTTACCCCTTTTTTTTACCTATCGTAGTCATTTTCGTCATTTCATAGGAGCTAGAGATTTTTTTTTCTTTGGGAGCTTCTGAATGCAACTTTTTTTACTTTCTAAGAATCTACAACAAAAGAATAATTTTTTAAGATAACAATATTCATTAATAAAATTACTTGATTATTTTTATTGAAATTATTTTTCTATCCCTCAATAATTTTTGGTTTATAATACGTCCGAGATGTATATCCACAAAAATTTTAAAAACTTTTTAAAATACATAACAAAAAAATTTTAAAATCTTCAAAAAAATATGTGCATTTTCTTAACGTCATTTGCATTTAATTTTATTTGATTTTGGTTAAGTCTAGAAACTTAAAAGCTTTAAACTTTGTATTTTCGGATTCTTATAAAAATTTTTGAAAATATAAATCTAAAATTTTTAAAAACGACAATTTCACAAATAAAATTCAATCAAAACTTAATAAAATCAAAGAATTTAACTAAAATTAAATAAAATCAAAGATAAATTACCTTTAAATTGAAGTTTAGTAAATTGATTAACTTCAAATTTTAGTCATTTAAGGGTTGATTCTTTTAGTTTGAGAGTTTAAGGTAAAATAGATTTAGAAAGGGAAATGGGTGCCTTTGAGAGGTAAGAGGTGAGGGGTGAAAGGATGTTTAGGAAAAATAATTGTTAGCGATTATGGGTATATTTATTGAATAAAAATTTATTTTTAAATTTTAAATATCTTGTGTAAGGAGAAATTGGGTGTAGAAAAAGATGTAGGGGTATAAATAGAATTTTATTTTATGGGTATTTAGAAGATAGAGATTTGATTACAGCTTGGAAATTTACCATTTTACGGCGTTATCTTTTTGTCATTTTACAGTTGGGACAAACGTGGCAGGCAAACTTGAACTTGGCGCTACTGATTTAATGACACCATGCTGGGAGGTGTTTTTCATGTGGGTTCACGCGCAGTGAAATTTACGGGAGGCCCTCAACCGCCAGTTTTGCCAGCGGTAAATAATTTCATTTACCTGTTAGGAGAAATTAAGGTGAATAAAAAGACCAGAAATTGACTGTTTTACAGTTTGTCGGTGCAGTAACGCCACATTGTATGAAAATGATTACTTCAAAATGATTAAAAGTGAAAGTGACTTTGTTTCTGAGAAGCTGTCAGCTAGCTTATGTTTTGTTTTGTTTTTATTAATTATTAAGACAGAATTTTATAAGCGAAGTTAATTAGACGTTTTTCAAACCAATTAAGCTTTTATAGCAAAGGAAAAACTTTGGTTCGTGAAATTAATAAGCAAAGTCATGTGTCTTTATTTTGGTCATCATATGTGTGCCCATGGTTAAGACTTTAGACTTGTTGTTAGGTAATTATGTAGGGAAAAGTCCAAGCTTTTCTCAATGTTCTCTTTCTATTCTGGATTTCTCTCAAGCTTTTCTCCATTTGTTTTTTTTTTTTTTTGGCCACATAAATTGAGAATAGTTCAAGCGATAAATATTAGTAATTGTTATTAATGAATAATATTAAACCAAGTGACTTTTAAAATGTTGTTGATGGTGTTAAAAAAAATGCAGTCTAAAAAGTAATGGGCAAATTTCAAATCACTAAAATCAATAAGATCTTGAGAAAATTAAGGAAGTGTAGTAAAAAAAAAAAAAAGCATTGAACACATGGAGAATAGTCTTTTGAGAATTGATCAGATGGGTTAGTATTTAGCAATTGGTATGTAGCATGTGCATCGGCAAAAAAAAAAAAATAATAATAGAGGAAAAGACAAATAAACGAAGCACAAAAGCCGTAGCTTTGCTGGAATGGATACTATCTCACTTTGCAAGAAGCTTAGCTAAGCCCTAATGGAACCAACTCAAATAAAAACATGCAAACAACTACATCATGTTCGACATGCAAAATCTATATAATACTAATATAAATTACCATGTTTTTGTTGTTTTATTGGGTCGAACTCAAACTACGAAAAATTTTCCATGATTTTCTTAAAGCAAGTGTAGGGATGAAAATTGAAAAATGAAAGATTTATGATCTTGAAGGCAAAATGTCGAATGAGCATTATCCCCTCGATTGCAATTAGTTTTGAGCCCACAAAATTGAGAGAAATCCAATCATTATTTTGGATTCCTTTGAGATTTTCATATATATAAGAAAGATCTATTTTATATTAGTGTAAGTATTACATTTTTTTTATCTTTGGATCAAAATATCTAAGTATAACTGTTATGAACTTGATTTTGATCCAAAGATAAAAAAATTATGTAACACTTACACTAGTATAAATTTATCCTTAGTCTATCTATATTTATTAAAACAAAAGCTCTAAGACCTAGATTATAATTATTTGTTAAACACACATATATATATGCTAAAATAAAAAAAATAAAAAGGGATCATATGATATTTTCACACATACTATAGATTTTTTTTTACAAAAAAAATCGCTATTTAAAGATAGAGAAATGGGTTACAAATTTTAAGATTTGAATATTGATTTATTGGATATCATATCTTAAGAGTAACTATATAAATCGATCGATTTAAACTTTGAATTTAAATGTTATATATGTTTGTATTTATTGTTATTTAGCTACTCTACAATCCTTTTTAGTAGTCATTTCTTTTATTATTCCTTCCTATATCATTGATTTTAATTACATTAATGGATTTTATGATTATTTTTGCTGCATCATTATAATGTTTGGAATGGTTTTATTATTAAACTTAATTATGAATATATTTGTAGGCAAATTTATAAAAGAGTAAATTTTTACCTTATAATGTTGTCATGATCATATAATCAATCAATAATCTTTTGCATCTATTTATCTACCTTAGTCACTCTTTTTCTTATCTTACATGCACAATAAAATCTAAATTAGCTCAAAATATTTGTCTTTTAATATAATATATTATTTTTGCTTAAACTCGAATTATAATATATACCAAATTAATGGTTATTAATCCTAAAAAAACTAGTAATTAATTTTTTTATTTGAGATTATCAAAATTTAAATCTTATTTATTGAAATTAAAAATTTAACATTTTATCAATAACTCATATGACTACCAACAATAATAAACTCTTTTGCAATGAAATAATATAATTTTGAAAATCAAGCATAATAATAAAAAAATAGATTCGAGATAAAAATAAGATAGTACTTAAATGATAAAATAAAAAGATAATTTTAAAAGAAAATTGTTTAAACAAAATAAAATCACCTAAAATTGATTAAATATAAATCTCAAGCTTTTAAGAAGACAAAAATAACATGTAATACCCTTTTTTTTTTTTTTTAACAACAAATGTTTTGAATAAATTAAAATTTTAAGTTTCACTCCCTTTTCTCCTAATTTTCTTCGTTTGTTTTAGTAACAAGTGGCGTAGGTTTTTGTCGTGATCATTTAAACACCTAACGAACCTACGGATGTTGTCTCCCAAATCCGAGACAGTGAATGACCCTCTTGAACACGATGGGTACCATCATCTTTTTCATGGCCCGTAACCGGCGCCGCTCACTGTTTTCGAGTCTAACGACCGACACTTGTACGTAGCACAGTTCCAGCTTACGTGGATTCCGTACACGAAGATACACAATTATTTCCACAAAATCTTATTTTTGCTTCTTCCACACTTAATTTTTTTTTTCTCTTCAATAGCGGAATGCTCTACTGCTCTTTTGTAGCCTGTTCCTGGCAATAGTAAAAAACAAACTAGTCCAAAAAAAAAAAAAAGGGCTATTTCAAGATCTTTAGAATTGAAACCTTTGTAATAAATGCAAGTAATTTTTGAGGAACATGTGTTTTGTATTTTAGAAAAACTTTGGCATCAATCAAATCAACACCAATTTAACTTTTGTAATTTACAAAACAGACATAGCACAATCAAGATTCATGACAATCCAATCTTTGAACTAAAAATTGAAAAAAAGGAGGGTTGGTAACTTGAAAAGATGGCTTCAACATGACATCTAAAATTAAGCCCCAAATGGTTTTGTTGATAATGAAAGTGAAAGCACAAAAAGGTTCAATTATTGCATGATTAATTAGAATGTACGTGAAAGGATGATTAGAGAATCAATTAAATACCAACATTTTTTGGATTCGACAAATGATAAAACTAATCAAAACCCTGTAGGCAACACTGAATCCACCTTAGCAAACTGAAAAAGGCGTCCCTGTCGTGACCCAGCTCCAGAATGCTCCATCATCCATGTTCTGAATCATTGATTTGAGTGGAAAATGTTGCTCACTTGTTTAAATTTTTCAGACGAGAGGGATTAAAACTCAGTTGTTTTGCCATTAGGTCATAAAATTTGTAGTCAAGGCATTGTTTGTTGGCTATATATCTTCTACATAGATTTCGGAAGGTGAAGGAACAAAAATTTAATTCAAGCTCTATGATCTTGTTTTTTGTGCAAGAACAATGTTGCTTCTTTTGTGCTACTACTTTTTTTTTTTCTGTGGAATGGTTTAACCTGCCTTTTTGTACTATTTTTCTTGGACCCATTTCTTTTTTGTAATTAGGAATCAAAGATATTAATTTTTTTTTCTTATGGTTTTTTTTTATGGGTTGTGACAAAATCACAATTGAGGCAGAGAAAGCAAATGAAAATTGGAGAGCCAGGTTGAACACGTTTTGCTTAAATAGGTCATGTGGGGATCAAGCATTCCGGCCTCATTTAGAAGCCATTGAAGGGTTAGTGCGGCACGATAAAGGCCAATTTTTGGCTTCAATCACATTGGTAATTGGCTTGGCTCTCTTTTCAACATGGCACGGTTGGGTATTTTATTAGCCTACACTTTCAGTTGGCAATTGGAGATGGAACCCTCCGGTGGCGAATTAGGGGTGTTTTTTTGTTTTATCCTTAACTGTCCTCGTATATTAATACATTTATTTTTTTTATTTTTAATTTAAAAAATATAAAATAAAATTTATTATTATATTAAGAATTAAGAATATTATTATTTTATAATTTAAATTTTTTATTACATATAAATTTTAATATAATATCTTTATTAGTTATTTATTTTCTCATTTCAATTTATTTCACTGTCACAATTATATTTACATTCAAATGTATATTCTTACTATTGATTTTAAACTTACCACTATAGTAACTAATCATATCGCTATAATAATTAATCTCATCTCCATCATTATTTTTAATCTCACTAGAACTAATCCATTGTCTATCCAAATAAACCTTTTAAATAGCATGGGATGTAAGATTATTAATTCATAAATAAATGTTACTCTGAAGATAGGTTCGGTGTTAAATATAAAAGGTAAAATGTCTGGTTAGGAAATCTATAATTAGTTGAGTTGATAGGGAAAATAATTTTTTTTTTAATCTAAGTTAGATGGTTGTCAGAAGAATTTTTTATGTAAAATTCTAAATGCATCGTATTGGAATGGAAAAGATAAAAGGTGCATCTTTAAAATCATTCAAAAAAGAGATTAAGTTTAAACTCCATTTGTTTCACGAAAAACGACTCTCAAAAATTTGTTTTTTATATATTTTTTTATGTTTGTTTGATAAAAGATTGATTGGTTAACAAAAAATGACATATTGGTCAATGAAAAATGAGACCATTTTTCTAAAAATTATCTTGTTTTTTTCAATAAAAGAAAATAATTTTCAGAAAAAAACCATTTATGAGTAGAACTACTTATTAATATGTTTAAACATATTTCAACTTAAGTCGAATCTTGTACATGATTTTTTAAACTCAAACTTAAATTAAAATTACATGAAATATTATTATATTAATAAATAATATTTTTATTTAATTTTAATAAAAAAATTAAAATGTTAAATTAAAATTTTAATATTTTAATTTTAAATATTTTATAATTATACTCAAATAAAACTTTGAACATGATATTTTAAGTTTGAGTTTGATTTAATTGACTTGAAATATTACTATATTAATAAAAACATTTAACATAATTTTTATTTAAATATTGACATTAAAAATCTTTTGATATTTTCAATTTTGTATATTATTAAACATAAATATTTTAATATTTCAATAATAAATACTATATATTATTATTTTAATAATAAATAATAACATATTTAATAATATTTTTATTATTTTAATAACTAATGTTAAATAATATAATAATATTTTCATAATATGAATATTTTAAATAATTTTTAAATAATTTTTAGTTTAAAATATATTATTTTATATTTTATTTATTAAGATATTTATTTACTATTTTAATAATAATATAAATCAAATATTTTTGTTATGATTAATAATAGATTTTTTAATAAAATATAAAATATTAATAGTGTATAAAGATTTAATAATAAATATTACTATTTAATATTTAAATATTAATAAAAATAATATTTTAAGGAGAGTAATATATTTTAAATATTTTTAAATATTAATATAATATAATAAATAAATAGTTTGTTTACAGTTTTTTTTATTTAATAAAATATTATTATTAAAATATAATTATTTGCCTAAATTAAATAAAATTTAATAATAAATAATTTCAATATATTTTAATAATAAATAATTTTTAATATTTTAATAGTTACATCAATTTTATTTTTTTAAAATTTAGAAAACAATCAAATAATAAAAAATATTTTTATTGACTTTTTAAAATAGTAAAAAATTATTTTTTTTCAAAAATATTTTTTAAAAATTAATTTCCACGAAACTAATGGAACCTTAAACAAAGTTTACTGTATTTGCTCTTAGATTCAATCCAATGCTCAGCTTGATGTTTTTGAATAATGGCCAAAAGATTTTCATATCCAATGTTAAAGATAATTTTCGAATTCCTAAAACAGAATTTGAAAGAAAAAAAAGGAAAGGAGAATGTGAAGCTCAGCTGCTCAAGTGGGATTTCGTGGGCAAAGATTTTCAGGTTTAGAGGGATGGCCTAGTTTTTTTCCTTGGGATTGTAATAACTATATACCATGTTTTCATGGAAAAACATTTTGTCATTTTATGCAGGAAACATGAACGTTTTTAACCCAAGAAAAAAAAAAAAAAGGTTTGAACGATGTTCGATGATCCGCATGGGTGACTTCATCTAGGGTAGTTTTCATTTATGTACAAAATACATTGAATTTGGAGTGTTTTTTATTTGTTTTATCAGTTTTCAGTTGTACGTGTCAGTTGTTAGCCCCATTTAGGGTTAGATTTGATAATGAAAGAACCAAAAGAAAAAATTCACAACCCTGGTGTTCTCTCAATTAACATTATCACAGAGCAAAGTTAAGCCTTTTTTATTTTTCTATCTTTTGGTGTTTGCTTTAGGGAGGAACATTCATTACTAACCACAAATAAATTTACTTGGATGGTAGAATAGAACAACAAAAAGGCAAAAAAAGAGTACAATCGACCATAATTAATGTTGAAACCTGATGAAATTTACTCCCAAACGACTTGAAAAAATCTGCGTTTTTTCAAGGAAAAAAATCTGATGTGTGGGTCTATTGTTTATGTTGGTTGGATGTAGTATCCTACCGGCTTTAGCATTCTTTTTTTTTTTTTTTTTTTCAGCTGGTAGAGAGTAGGATAGAATTAAAAGGGAAATGTAGATTCTAGAAATTTAATATGGAATTAATCTCAGGATTGTCTTTCTCCAGTTGTTTTTCCAACACCAGAAAATTTTCTTGAGCCATTCTATAACCTGCTTGTAAAAATTTGGGTCTATAAAAGAATTTGCTGTGTCTGCTCAGACTTGTATGATAAAAAAAAATAAAGAGACAACTGACAATGGGCTGGAGTGCATGCCCACAAAAACATTCTGGCTAGCCAGGCAATGGGATGGGCCAATATCTTTGCTCTTGCCTCAGTTCTCTGTGCTGGCAATCAAACAAAACCGACCGATTTAAAGCCCACCATATAACTTCTGCAGTCTGCACATTTAGATATCACAAACATGACATGGATTGTCAGCATACGCAACAATAGATTCCAGCAAATGCATAGAAAGGGAAGGGCCTTTCCGGAGCTTAGATAATGTTGGCAAGAACGCCCAAAGTTGGACGATTCTGATTAAGAGTCACAAGATCTGCCGGCCACTGCTTGACTGCTAGTGGCATTTGGTTGTCACAGAAGGTAGAAGAAAGGAAGAACAGTTACAGTGGAGCTGCTTGCTTTCAACACTATCTAATCATCCCACCAGTAACGTCAAGATTCAGAATTTAATGCTGCGCATTTTACAGCCCACGCGTTGAAGCCAGAGTTATAGCAGCTGAACCTGATTAGCTTTTTCCAGAAGGAAGATTGAAAACGGGGATTTTTGGAACAGTGGGGGCTTTAAGTTTGCAAGATAATTTCCATACAAACAATTAACGCGGCAAATGTGTTTTAAAGAGGGCTTGGTCTACTAAATAAAGTGGAGACAGATCACACAACTGATTCATCGATTCATACATATTAATTTAAAGACCAAAGCCACAGGGAATGAAGCCCTCCTATTACATACATAGCAGTACATTAACCCATTGCATACTTCTGGGTCCAGCTCCGAGCAGTCGTCTCATACTTGCTCCTGTCGGTCTTGTACATGTGGGCAATCTCTGGCACCAACGGGTCATCGGGATTTGGATCCGTCAAGAGTGAGCAGATTGAGAGCAACACCTAGAATCAAAATAAAAATAAGAACACATCCCTACACCTAAATACCAATAAACCAGGCCACCAAATATTTCGTGAGAGAAAAAAATCTAAACCAGGATGACCAAATATAAAATAGCAATGACCCATGATGCAAGCTACTTGGCCAGTAGATGAAATGCTAAATTTTAAAGGCTTGCTATAACCTTTCGTTTTAAACCAGCGCATTTTTTTAATTGTTTTAAAACAATGGTTGATAGATGACATAACAGGGTAATATATATTCAAATTAAAAGACAGTATATACTACAAGGCAGTTAGGAGTGTTGAACAATAACCTTGGATATGGTGAGAGCGGGGCTCCACTGCTCCTTCAAAATATCTAGGCAAATGCTACCATTGCTGTTAATATTTGGGTGAAAGACCTTTGTCCTGAATGCAACCTGAATGGAAGGAAAAATATATATATAAAAAAGTCGAAAAAAGAATCATAAAAGAAGAAAAAACAGTATAGCATAACAAAAGATGTTATAAGGCCACTAAGATGGAAAAAAGCATGACATAACTTCACCATATGATTTACAAGAATTAGCAGAGTCTCGCTCAGCATTCACAAGACATTGTCCATCGGTTACAATAAAATTCTCTTTGAAAATAAATTTGATACTATTCCATCTTCAATATATGAGCATCATCATGATCACATAAATTATAAATATATTCCCATAGCATCCATGCACAATATATTTTGTTTAGCTAAGTATATAGATAATGTGATGAGCCGTAACTAAATATCTATATCATGTAACAGAGAAGGCTTACCAGATACTATTTACAAAAGTAAAAAATAAAAATATATCATGTAAACTTTGGCACCGAAAACCACCTAACAATACACATAAACTAAACCATTCCACCCTCAGCATATATGTGCATGAACCACTGTGCATGTATACATGCACTATGGACAAAAAAATTGTGCAACAGAACAAACTAATAAAAGCTAAAAGGCAATCAAGTAGAATTAGCATTTCTCATTTTGATGCCAAGCAACATTTACACAAGCCACTTACCCTGTAGAGACACCTTGCTCACAGACTATTCACAGCAAGGAATTAGCTATATAACATGAATGCTTTAAACATTTATGCTAATACATATCCCTCCAAACGTTGAAATCTAAAATGGGAAAAGGTATGAACATTCACCACATTAAAAGAACAGCTGTATTGGATTTCTGAGGAGATAACAATGGGAGTCTACAACACTTGCATAGATGGTTATAAAAAAAATAAACTTGTTGAAATAATGAATTTGCAGTATATGGAGTGCTATGCAAATTTATTCAAGACACTTGGGTCATGTTTGGTGCATAGGATGATGAGTAGGATAGGATGATAATCATTCTATATCATGTTCGGTTTGTATCTAAAGAAAAGGATAGGATTGCCAAGAAGATTAACCATTCTTTTGGCATAGGATGATTTGATCCTCCCAAAGTGGAGAGGGTTATTTTTAATCCATGAGATTAAACTTACATGTCCTATTATACTCTTAAAAATGACTTCAAAAATACAAATTGCATAAACTTTGAGGAAGGATAATTTTTACCAATAAATAAAATTATTTTATCAAAATCTTTGCACACATCAAACACAAGATATGATAACATTATTTAACTTAATCCTATTCATAATATCATCTTATCCTATCTTATCATAACCTTGTACACCAAACACACCCTTAAGAGACATGATGGCATGTTTTTAAAAGAAAAAGACAGTCAATTACAGTTAAATACATTGTCAAAAAAGGTACAAATACACAATACACAGTGAAGCAGGAAAGAATGAAAACTAGATGGTAAGGAACACATTTACGTACCTTGGGTGGTTTAAATGGATAGTCTGGAGGGAAATGAATGGTGACAAGGAACACTCCACCGGCATATGGACTGTCAGGAGGGCCCATAATAGTTGCTTGCCAGTGAAACATGTCTTCAGCAACAGGGCCTTATTTCAATGATAAAAAGAAGCAAAACATCAGTTAGATGGAATAACCGATCTGAAAGTAAACTTATCAAATTCTTTTCCCAAATAAAATTTAAATAAAATGCTCACTCTTCTTCTTATTTGCCTTGAGAAAATATAAGATGTAGCACTCCTTAATCATTTTAGAACATTTGAAAGAAAAGATGATGCAATGATGAGTTCTTATACGCAATACACGGAAAAATTCTTCTGCAACACATGCTAATCATTTCCTTACGACTTCACCTATAACTAGTTTGTATGACCGCATGCTGACTTAACAAACATGGATATGAATAGCAATTAATAAGAAATGAAAAAAAAGTCTTAGCAATCTTGAGTCAAATGGAATCCAATGATGTGAACCTAACACTTTAAAAAAAAGAAAGAAAGATATTGCATTTTGAATCAATGAAATCATCATGGTCAAAATCATACCCCTAATAATAAGTATAGATCCATTATATACAGCTCAAAATTCAATTATGCAGCAATAATTATCTCATGTCGTGGTTTAGAGAAACAAAAAGTAGATATCTAAAAGAGCAAAAATTAAAAAAAAAATTTTAAAAATGTTGAGAAAAGTTTCATGGAAACAGAACTAAAAAACTAAAAGGATGATAAGAAAAACCACAAGAAATAAAAAAAAAAAAAAATCGTGCCTTGGAAAGAAAGAGAGAGAAGAAATTGAACCTGCGCTGCAAGAGGTAGGAGGATCTTTCTGGAGATCCTTGAGCTCCTTCAAGATCCGCTTTGAAGCCATCGCCTAAACCCTAAAACGAACAATTTTTTTTTTTTAAAAAAAGAAAGAAACTCAAATCCAAGCTAAATCGCCTTTAGCTTCAGCGAAGCTAACTCGAAAATTTTAAATTAATGAGAAACAAATAAAAAAAAGTTGACAGGTCATTGGAGAAATCGGAGAGAAAAGTACCTAAGAGATCCTCCTTTCCTGGGCGACCGTTTGTTTGTTAGTCGCTGAAAATAGCGGAAGAAAAAAAAGTTCAGAGGCGGAGGTCCGAGAAAATTAGATTTAAATAATAATTAAAAAAAAAAAGGCAAAATTTTTATGTCCTGCGTTCTCTCTGACTATCTTCGTGGACCCCACACAATTCTAACGAAATTTTTTTTATTTTAGATTATTGAAAATATAGAATTCAGTATTCTGTAATAAAATAATTTTACTTTATTACTGTTACTTGCGGTCGCAATGTCAATGTGGAAGACCTGGACAACATAACAGTGCTTGGCTTGGGCCTAACTCCCTCTAGTCCACTCCTCTGGTATAAGGTGAGCATTTTCATGGCAGACATTGTGACTCAGGGTCCCATTGATATCTTCAATGCCTTGGTACTTTGGAGGTCATTCAGTTGAAGGAATGTTGCAAATTGCAATTGAGGTTTATCTTAAGACAGGAACATAAATGTCCCACCAACGACTCCAGCACCCAATCCCAACATCAAGTAGCTAATTAAGAAACAGTGTCTCTCATTTCATCTCTTGTCAAATTTTCAACCCCCATTTTCATATTTTCCATTTCCTAATGGATCTCTTTGATGCAACAACGTAAAAGCTGAGAACAATGATACGGATATGGTTCGGTGTCGAGCACTCCAACGTCCAAACAAATGATATTAGAGTCATTCCTTGGTGAAATGCTAACCAATGCGACAGCAACGGGTGAATGTGCAATTATCTTTCATATAAAATGCTCTTTTCATTTAGTAACAAAGAAACGAAAAAGATTCATAGACGCAGAGAGAGATCGTATCTTAGCACGTTCATAGCCTCCCAACTCAACCTTAACAGGATCAGACTAATAAAAGTCTCAACAGAATTTGTTCATTGAAAAAGGCAAAACGAACTTTAAAAAAAAAAAAGAATTGAAAAAAAGACTAATAGAGGGACTTGGTGACTCATTGTGAGACTTGTAATTCTCTCCCAATCACTGTTGCGGTGGTGTTGAACTTTCAGATCTGTTTCCTGAAGATGGCCGATTCTCAGAATCAATCCGCCTGACGTTTTCTATCATTTTAACTAGTTCTGGCATTTTAGGTCTCTGTTCCGGCATCCTCACAACACATGTCATTGCTATTTGTAACATCTCCACCATCTCTTCTTCTATATTTGGATATCTCATCAGTTCAATGTCGAAAACTTCAGCTGTCCACTCCTCTCGAACTACTGAATGAACCCACCTGACCAAATGGATAATCTCATCACTACCAGTAGTATAGATAGGGGACTTTCCCGTAAGGAGCTCAAGTAAGACCACTCCAAAGCTATAGACATCAGAAGGTTGCATAGCTTTTCTGGTGTCAGTCACTTCAGGGGCACGATAACCAGCAGCTCGGGAGATGGGAGGGGCTAGTGCGCTCATTATAGTTGACAGACCAAGATCTGACACACAACCATACTGTTGGGAGTTGACAAAAATGTTTGAGGACTTGATGTTACCATGAACGAACTTGCCACCATTCTCCATATGTATGCGAGAAATGCCTCTTGCTGCTCCAATTGCTATTTTCATTCTGGCATCCCAATCTAGAGGAATTCTGTCCTCTCCTCTCTTATCTGCAAAGGCACTTGCATTATGAATAAATCTAGAAGCTATTCGATCTTTTATATATTGATGAAGACCGAAGTCAGAGACAGTGGAATTAAAAGATTGAACATACAGTGTTCCATGAAACAGAAGCCAAGGATGAGATATTGATTGTCTTCACTAACTGGGAATTGATTAACTATATGTTCTCTCTTACTAGCTCAGTTCAACATTAATGATTCAGAAATTTCATTTTTTGCATGACAATCTTCACACCAAGTCTAGTTTATGCAGGAGTGTAGCATATACTATCAGACACAGTGGAGCATCAGGATTTCACCTTCATCCCATTTTGTATAGCATTGGTAAAGATGAGAGGCATTTCTAAAAGAAATCCTATCTCAGCAAGGGACATTTCTAAACTGAAAGATATCTGATTTCATCAATGAAAACAGGTTGATATGTTGAAAACCAGACACATGACAATATTGATCTAGTAATTTTCTTTCCCTTTTTTTTTTGTGGTTTCAATCAAAATGTTTTCATTAATTATTAGTTCTTATCTATGAATCATCATTTCTACTATTGCCTCATTCCTAAACCACAAAAACATTAAAACAGGACACATTTTTCCAATAAGTGAAGTGGTGAGATATAGCAGCTTTCTCAGAAAAATAAAGCATCATGTATCGAATTATGATATCTAATAATACAAAAGCATAATATCATCTTAAGTGCTTTTCTTATTTATTAATTATTTGCTGTTGAGCAAGAACAGAGTGATCACTCAATGTTACAGCTAGGAGAAAACCCAGGGGAATGAACTCATAGCATCAGAAAGTAAATTGCAAACAATAAATGTTTGCTTTCCAGTTCCACCGCTTCAGATAAAATGCAATTAATTATATTATAGCAAAGAAACAGGAGAGCGGATAAAGCAACATACCATGTAACATAGAAGAAACGCTTCCCTGATTGTAATAATCATAAACTATCAACTTTTCATCTTTTGAGTAGTAATATGCCTTCAGCTCAACCACATTCGCATGTCTAATACTTCCAACAACCTCCATCTGTTGCTCAAAATCCCGCTTCCCAACAATAACCTCCTTCAACCTCTTCACTACCACTGTGGTTGCATCCTCTAGCACTGCCTTGTAAGAAATACCAAAAGTCCCCTTCCCCAATACTTCAGCAGAAGCCCTCAACAAATCCTCCAAATCAAATGTGTAATTACAACACTCAAAAAAGAACAATCTATTGTTTGCATCCTGACTCTTCGCGACCTCTTTCTCTGGTGACATCTCTCCCTTTTGCAACTTCCGTGAAAACACATCCTCACTCTTTCTTCTTGAGCAGCAAACAATTATAAGAAATGCAAACGCCACAATGGCCAGAACACAACCAGCAATTATTATTCCAAACAATGCAGTTTCTCCATGCCTCCCAGACTTCTTGGATGTCTGAAATGCTTCACTAGAGGGTGTGACAAACGGGGATGTTTGAGGAGGGATACTTTCAAAAGAAATGTTGTTACCTCCAAATACCAAACTCGGGAATCTTAAAAGCGACTTTGGAACAACTCCGGTGAGATTATTGTTGGACAAGTTTATCTGTTGCAAGCTAGGCAAATTCAGATCAGGAATTTCACCAGAAAGTGAATTGTGTGCAAGATTCAACGCCGCAAGGTGACTCAAATTCGACAGTGAACTAGGAATACTCGAATTAAATAGATTGTTGGACAAATTAACAATAGTTAGATTCTTCCAAACAGAGAAATCCACCGGCAATGGACCAGAGAAGTTGTTGTATTGGAGGTAAAGAAATGACAAGTTTCTCAAATTTGAGAAATCAGAAGGGAAGTGACCACTGATACCATTGGATCTAAGGCTCAAAACCTGCAAAGCCGAGAGGCGGCTAAGAGTATTGGCAGGAATAGGGCCATGTAATCCGATTCCAGGCAATCTAACGGCTATTATCTGAGAGCCATCAGCATTACAAGTCACTCCTATCCAGTTTTTACAAACCGAAGAAGTGTCATTCCAGTTTAGAGAACGAGAGTGGCGCAGGTTGTTAACAAAATCAAGCAATGCCTGCTTATCTTCAACTAGGTCTGCATTTCCCTGAAACAAAACCGAACCCAAGAAGCAAATCCAAGAGATAATGTATAAAGCTTTCATCTCTTCTTTCTCAAGTCTCACCAACAACTGAAGCAAAAAACGAGCTGTTTCTGCTACTTTCCCGGTTCCCTCCTTACATCTATGGTTTTAAGCTGAAAAGCAATAGAAAACAAAAAAAAAGTATTCAAAATAATTTAAAATACGTTGGAGAAACAGAATGTAAAGTAACAAAGGATCTAGGGAGAGAGAAAAAAAAGGTCGGATTCCCAAGATTATTGTCGAAAAAAGTAGTGGCGGGCTCTGGGGATTTTCACATTAAAAAAAATTATCTTGCAGGCTTTGAGTGAGGTGTCTTTAGTCAAAAAAGAGACCTTGCCAAAAACCCAATTTCAATTCTTTAAATGTAGTATAAAACTCAGACCCAGCTTCTTTCTTTTCTTTTTGTTATTTCTTCCTTTAACTTTCCAACCAAAAACAAAAAGTTGAAAACTTGAATCCAATGGTGAATTCAAAACGAAATCCAAACCAAACCCAAAATCAAACTACCTCTATAGAATCAAAAAGTAGTGAAAAAATTTTGCTACTTTTACGCTTACCTCGTTTTCTAGATCTGCACTCCTCAAAACTCTTCTGCTTCCAAGTTCACTTCTTTCAGTTCTTTGCTTACTGGAACACTTAAGAACTCTCCCTTTTTCATTTATCAACCCGCAGAGAATGAGAGAATGAGAAAGCAAAAACCAAGGAGGTGAAAATGCAAATTGTTATGATTATTTCTCTCTGGCTAAAGTAGCATCCAAAGCATGTGAAAATGGAATAGTAATCATTAAGAAATACCTGAAAAAAGCAAGAAATTATGAATTTTCTTTTTTTAAAAAGCAGAAAATTGCTATAATTTTTTCAGAATTGGAACCAAATAAAAAGATTTGAAGCTAATAGAGAAGAAAATAAGTATATATATAGGAAATATATGAAGCTTTTGCTGCGTTTTTTTTTTCTTTTTTTTTTTTTGATAATCAGCAACGGCTATATATTTTTGGTGACATTAAATGGAGGGGCTAGGGGAAGAAATATGGGGTAGGGATTTTCATAAGGCAACTGACAGGTGGAGAGAAAACCGGTGATTTTAAAGTGGATGTAGTGTGTTGGTGACGTGGCGATTTTAAGATGCGGACAGGTGGCCAATCATTAAATTTTGGCCGTTCTGTTCTGTCGTCTGTTAACGATGACTACAAGTGGGGTGTGCGGTCCTACGTGTTTTAGGATCATTAGCCGTTCATTTTGGATTTCTAAAAGTGTTTTCTTTTATTACAAGAGTGATAATTGATAAAATTAATACTAATCTCACTAATAAATAAATTAAATAAGTTTAAGCTTTATCTTAAATATGTAATTTAAAAAGTTTTTTGGGAGTTTTGATCCTAAACGGTTCTGCGTTAGTTAAGGGAAGGACGGGGTTGAGGAAGAGGTGGACGGATTAATGGAAGATGATGGTGGAAACGGACAAGGGGAAGAGAGGAAGAAAAAAGCTCGAGCGTAGAGAGAAGAGATGGGGTGAGAGAAGGTCGATCTAGACCCTAATGCTGGATCGGGCGAGTGAGAATTTTAAACGTTCATTAGTTAAAATAATTCTCTTATTTCTTCATAATTTTTTTCTTTAATCCTTTTGTTCAATTTTTAAAATTCAAATTTATAAATTAACTATCTATATTTCATAGTTTTTTTAATTATTTTAACTAATAAACTTTTAGTTAGGAAATATTTAAGAAAAAATAAATTAATATTTGACAAATTATTAGTATAAATTTTTAATTACATAAACGAGATTATTAAAGTAACACATATCTCATTTTTTAGTTTATTTTTTTTATTTTTTTAAATATCATAAAGAATATATGTTATCTTATTAATTTCGTTTATGTAATTAAAAATTTATATTGATGGTATATAAAATATTAACTCAAAAAAATTAAAAAAAAAAACTAAAATTATAGTATAAAGAAAATAAAAAAGTGATAAAAACTAAAATTATAGTATAAATAAAAATTAAAAAGTTTAGGAGCTTGAAAAATTATAAATAGGTATTTTTTTACTAAAATACTACTCCTAACATTTGGTAAAAAGTTCTTTTTTTAACCAAAATAAGGAAATAATAAGTTAAATATTATTTACCATGAGTATTAATCTTTTTTTTTTTCTCAATTATAACAAGTGAAGTTTTTTAATTTAGAGGTGTAAATGATATATTAGTACTCGTAAGCTACTCAAGTTTGATTCGAAAAAAATTCGAATTTGGTTCGATTATTGTCGAGTCGAGCTCGAGCTCGAATAGTTCGACTTATCGATCGAACTAAATTTGAGTATTTTTATATCTGATTCGAATAGCTCGTGAGCCTAATCGAGCTTTTATATTTAAATATATTTTTATTATTTTAATTAATAAAATATTTTGAGTCTAAGTTCGAGTTCGAATTCGAACATGAATAATCGAACTCTTGTCGAATATACGAATCGAGCTTATTTTTACATATTAATCGAGCTTAATCGAACGAGCTCGAGTAATTCGAATTCGATCATGAATCGAGCTTGAGCTTGAAAAATAAAATTCGATCGAGCTCAAACCGAGTATCGAACCCCGAATTATGAGTCGAACTCGAGCTCGAACTTCTCACTATTTAACTCGGCTCGACTTGTTTACACCCCTATCCTAATTAAATGCCATGCTTTTTTTGTCACTTCATTGTCTTATATTATAGTAGTAGCTGAAATAAGACATCTTAACATTTTTTTCTATTTTTAAACATACCTATCAAAATAACTTTCCTTTTAAAAACAATGCATTTGGAAGCTTTGTCACATTCATCGTACCTACCTTTTGAGGATTATATATTTTGTTTTACTGATAAGTGATAAAAGAATTAATAATTTATATATTTTTTATTATAAAATAAGTCCAAGTTTAAGAATAATTAAAGAATAAAACTTTGTAAATATTAAAAAATCAAACCTCATCTTTATAAAAACCCATTTTCATGTCACCAATTTGACTTTTTGTGAATTAAGAAAAAAACGTAAACTAACATGCAAAAAGAAGTGAATATTAACCTAAACTAACATGCTTCATGCACATTCTTTTTTAATTAATGAATCATGATTGTTCATCATTTGATCCTCCAATCACTTTTAGGGTTGGCAACCTAATCTGTCTTCGACGAGTTTTGATTCAATTCGATTTCGTAGAGTTGATTTTTTTTTAATCGAATTTTGAGTTGGATCGAAAAATATTAAGAAAAAATCAAAGTCAGGTCGAGTTCAGATTTTAGGTAAACCCGACTCGACTTGATTTGATAGTATATAAAAATTATTTTTAATTATTTTTTTAATTTTTTATTTGTATATATTTATATAATTATATTTAAAAAATAATATTTTATTAATTTATAATCAAATCGAATCGAATACGATTTATATAATATCAGATCAGATCAGATTTAAATATGAAAAAAATAAAAAAAAATTTTGAATTAAATCGAATTTAAATTTTATTATTATTAAATTAAATCAGGTTTAAAACGAATAAAAACTTATTCCGACCCAACCCATTACTATCTTTGACCACTTCTCATCATCTTTATAATTGATCTTACCTTAAAATTGTATACATTACTTGGCAGCACAAAAATCCATTAAAGAGGTTGATGATGAGTTATTCAACTTCTTTTATTCTTTTTTTTTTTTTTCATTTTCTCTCTGTCTTTTATATCTTTTTTCTAATCTCATTTGGACGGAGTTAGAGTGCTTATGGTGGTTGGGATTATTAATGATTTATCTTCACCCCTCTCACCTATTAAAAACGAAAGTAAATTTTATATGGTATTTTTTTTAATCCACTACTTCCATGCATTAATGCATGTCTCCATCTGCTTCAACAAACATATAACAACCTTTTCGTGATTTTATGGCTCTCATCTAAAAGCTTTAAAAACAGTAGTCGTTGTCGTGTGCAAAAGTTTAGAGAGTAAATTTCAAAAGTAATTGTCCAAAATTGCTTGATAAAGGTCCCCACTTTATTAAAGAAATGCATTTTTTATTCATGCTTATTATTCTTAAGCATATGATATTTATAGAATTTAAATTTTAATATCTGTAATTTTATTTTTTATTTTTAGATTATAATTTTTTTTCTAAACAAAATTTTTGACATTTCATCTACTTATAGGAAGGAATAGGATTTAATTATTATCGTTACCAAAATTTTTAAAAGGAATTAAAAGAACCAACCACAAAAGACAGTAAGGAAGAAAAAAAAGGTTGCAACATTCTTATAATTGATGCACGAGTGCATAAAATGGACAAGTGTGAGAAAGCAAAGAATATTTGTCAAATTAAGGGAAGGAGGAGTGAACTGAGACTATTGGGGGTACAATGTTTGGAATTTGAGGAAACCATATCGAAATTGTCTAGTGAATCCTGGGCAAGAACTTTGGATTTGATTGATTTCATCAAGTTGGCCTCTTCCGTTTTAGAATGGGAATATATTTGGAATGGAAGGTGATTGCTCAAGTATAGTGATCGGATAGGGCGGCTTAGCCATGGCCTTTGGATGTGGACACAAAATTTGCATCAACATAATGGAATAACTATCTGGCTAATCCCAACGTCATAAGTGCTTTATTATGTACTTATTTTTAAAAGCATTGAAAAGAAAATCAATGGTGTTTTGTGAATGAGTTTTTGTTTTTAAATTTTATTTTTGATTGGTCGGTTCAGTTTCTTCAGAAATAGGGCAAAGAAAGGCATCGGCTTATTTTCCATAGGGCAAAACCGCAATATTGGCCCAATAGGAGAAATCGGGGTTTTTGTGTCTATTTATGTTAAGTTTAGATATTTTATTTGTCAAGATTTCATCAACAATCAGAGTGGCGCAGCGGAAGCGTGGTGGGCCCATAACCCACAGGTCCCAGGATCGAAACCTGGCTCTGATAAAAGACTAAAAGAGTAGCTCAGCTGGCCATTACCTTTTTAGTTCTTTCATTCCTTTTTGTTGGAGCAGATTTTTCAGTATGCATGAGTCATTCATTATTATGTTTCAAAACCACGACGAAGATTTTGTAAGCCTTCAATCCTTTCAGTAAGATCACACGGACTTATAGCACCTGAATGTCCTACATTTCAGATAATGAAGATTCTGGTTAGACTCCTGAGCTGCTGGCTTTCCCTGGTCTGGTTAGATTTTGTTTAGTCTCTTCATATGTGATCATCCTCCTTTGCATCGTTTTTCTGGGTAATGCATATGAGAGGTGGAAATATAAACAGAAAGAGACTAAACAAAATATATTTTGAAATTTTGATTGCTAGTTGTTGCAGCATTGACCGTCATTTTTTTCAGAGTCTGTAAGACAGAAGTATGGTAGATAAAAACAACTCTTATCATTGCTATTATGGAGAAGCACTAAAACAGATCTCCACTTGCAGGAACTTACATTTTCATGACCACTTACTTGGGACACAGTGATCAAAATTCTTATTATTTGCTTAGTACCATAAATAATTGAATACAAATTAACAGATTCGTTTTGCCTCTGGTTGAGAGATGCGGTGTGGGGCTTTAATTGTATTATTTGCTGACAATTTTTTGGAAGATGAGGCTTGTTGTGGGGTTCAAGATGATGGCCACTTCATTAACTTGAAGGGACAACTGAGAGCTCCAGACGGCCTGTCCATTCTTCACCTGGCTTTAAGGTGATTGGTTTTTCAACTGCTGCGCCATTGACACAAAGCATCTGCTTGTATTCTTCATCCCCAAAATCAATCATGGTTTTTGATTTCTTCTCCCATGGATTCCAAACCCCTGAAAAAATGCAAAAGAATTAAACATCAGGGCCAGGTTTTTGGTTTGGATTGAGTTGTAGCTGCAGTGATCTTCCACTACCTTGGTTTTGTCCAGGTGGATGCGATTTATAACACTTATGTTACTGCTTTAGATTGGGTTGAAGAGTGATAAAAGCTTACCAACATCTGGGAGGCCTTCCTTCTGTATTAAAAAGGTCCGTTTTGTTTCATGATCAAAGATTGCAATGATATCTCTTGAGCCCAGATAAACTTTGTCCACCTGCAAATTGAAAAGCTGTTATTAAGGCTTAAACATATACTCAGCCATATGCATAGTTAAATATTTTGTCTAGCAACACTAATTGACATGTTTAATTTTCTCTGCTGATGAGAGCAGAAATTGTTTTTCTGCATCTTGGAATCAGCATAATATTTTACCAACTGCATGCTTATGCTTTGAGGGTTTCTTCTTTTTTCCCTGTAGTTTCCATCTGTTCCAAGAACTAAAATGCTTGTCATTTACAGGAAGACCTAAGCTCAGAAAACAGCTTAATAGATTTCAAAAAATTAATGAATGATTTACCTCAGATTCAAATGTCAAGGCATCTCCTTGCTCTGTGAAGCGCTCTCTTTGGCATAGGTTGTCAAGATAGTCAAGAGTCTCCAATCCCTCTACCCTCACTTCACTGTTAATTAGTACAAGAAAAGATACCCATTAATATCTAAAGCTTACTGTTTCCCATGACTGAGTGCATTACTTTTTTTTTTTTTTTCCATAAGGAAATTTTCGTGGAGTAATGATCAAAGGACTTGAAAGATAGAGAAAAGATTAGTAGTGTTTAATTGTTAAGTTAAATGATTTCTGTAGCTGACGCCTAGGGGTATAACCAGTTCCATACCACCGCTCTATACCTGATATCAGAGAGGGAGAAATATGTGTGGAAAGCAATTGAGAAACTAAAAGGCTTGCAATTGATATTCCTGATGCGTGATATCAAGCTTAGATTCCCATCTGTCATCAAAGATACTCGAAGACGAAACTCGAAACTGAGAAGGGTAAAATTCAATCATCAACATACATAATCACATATAAACATACTTAATCTCCAGCTAGATTTCTATAAAGTCATGAGTGTAAATGTGCAATGTTAGTTGACACTGTAAAGAAGTTGCTATAGCATAGGATAACTCTTCCTAAGCTTAATTGTAAACGATTTGACAGATATACTATCTGCAATTCCATTGATTAATTTGATAGTAGTTCCCAAGGATCCCTGGCAGATTAAGACCTCACCTGTGTGGCCATATCTTCAAATCATCTTCCGATGGCTTTAGCAGTAAGTCGGTATAGGCCTTGCCACTGGAATCACTTGGATGCAATGGTGGTGGATTATCATCAATGATCCAAGTCCTGTTCCTGGCAAACCCATGTTGCTCTAGTGATCCTCGCTGACCAAACTAACAAATTGGAAAGAAAACACATCAACCATACACATATAGACTGAGAGAAAACTGATGCATATAAGCATCGAATCCTAAATACCTGTGGGAAGCATATAGGTATTCCTCCTCGCACTGCATATGGTGGCTTGAAGATTGCCTACAGTACATGAAATCGGAAGGAGAACGGAAGTTTTCATTGAATATTATTGACATATACTCTAGACCAAACGAAAGACGAAAATCATATGCCAGCAGAATACAAATATGACTAAGAGACCTGATAATATTAATGTTACCTTGCTACTTGTGAATAGCAATTCTTCTCCTCGGTCAGTCCTCCATGAAAGAACCTGTCCTCCGTGCAAACTAACCTGAATAGATTTCAGACAACAATATCACTATTTAACCCAAGTTGTTTCTACTTAGCCGAAATTCCAGTTTGACTGAGGGTAAATGACAACTAGAATCAATCATCTGCTTGGTTTTAGACTGCTCTACAAGCTATTCAACTTGTTCAATATTCCTGATAAAATAAACTATGAAAGTACTAGAAAAGGAGAAAAAAAAAAATTAAGACAAAAAGGTTCTGACCCTTGCAGATGCCCCTCGAGGATTCCGAAGCACAACCTGATCAATTCCGTTTCTGTCCTTTGTTACTTCAACTGCTGCCCCAGAATGATTCATAGTGAAAAGACGGTACGGACATGTAAGAGGAAACAAAGAAGCACACAGGTCTCCCTCAGTTATCTCAAGAAAAAGGCTTATAACAATCAGCGAAGCAGTTGAGAATCGGGACTTGCCCTTGACACTTCTTGTGACAAACCAAATTTTCTCGTGAAGCGAACCTGAGTTATCCCAACTACCAATGTAACTACCTCAACCTTTCTTCACCACTAAAACTGCCAACAAGAGAAACTCAGTGACAGATAGCAGCTAGAAGATTTGAAATCCCTCCAAATTCCCAAACACTCAGCTTTCAAACATCCAAAATTCAGTTGAAGAAAATTCGGGGACAGAAACAAAAGATAAAATCCTAGTGTAGAAACAACTTCCCAGATGACCAAGCTGTCTTAAACTTCAAAGAACCAATCAAAAACGTTTCAAAATCAAAACCAAATAAATGTTGAAGCGCCTGTTTTTCAAACAAGAACGTTTATGACAAGCAGGTTCAAAGACGTTGGGCAATTTTGAAACCAAGGAGAAAGGAAGGGTCAAGTCAAGAACAACTCTTTTGGAGAAAGATTTGTCTGCAAATTTGAGCTGACCTTTTCGTTGCAGTAAAGAAAGATCGAAGGATCGGATCATTACATAATCCTCCTATGGATCATGCTTGGGAGGGCGACTGACTAGTATTTAATTAGTCTTACTCGGTATTTTAAAGTAAAAAAATTATCCATATAAGACCAAGCAACGAGCGGAAACTTTTGGCTCGGAGCGGTGGTGGCTGTCACACATGATGTAGACTCAAAGTCCGAATATGCGACCCTGAATTTAACTGAATTAACGACCCACCGAAAAGCAAAAAAATTCTAAATAAAATAGAGGAAAGGTTTTCTTATACTATCATTTCTCACATCTTTCAACAAAATAATTATTACTGGTACAGGCAAGTTTTGAAAGTTTAATCAAGAGAATCAAAACTAATCTTGAAATGAATGGGTGACATTAGTCCAAGATATATTCTCTTCTCTCAACCGTCAATAGTCAAATACATTTCTCCTTTTACTGCTAGAGATTCTCCTAGATTTATTAGGGTGATTAATTCTAATTCTGTGGTGTGGGTAAGAGCAGAGACGATAAAAAAATTTTAAAAATCAAAAATTAATTTGAAATTATAATATTTGATTTGATTTGAATTAATTTTTTATTTGATTGAAATGAAAATTAGATATTAAATGTATATATTAAATTTAGATTGAATTTTAAAATGTAAAAAATTAAAAAAATTAAATATAATCTAATTATATATTTTTATTAATTTATATATTTTTAAATTTTATAAAATAAAATAATTATTTAGTATATAAATATATTTAAATTTATTAAAAATTTTATTAAAATTATATAAAAATAAAATTTAAAAACTAATAAATTAAATTAAACAGATAAATTCGATTCAAATTAAATAAATTTTAAAAAAAAATTATTCAAATTTAAATTATATTTTAAAAATTTATAATATCATATATTATTAAAAAAAATTAAATCTAATCTAATCAGAATGGTTTTCAACTCTAAATAAAGGTAACTAACGTGTGGTTAGAGGAGAAGAAAGAGGAGCCAAAAAGACTAGCAGTCAATTACCTAATCATGTATAGCACTGAATTTCAGTAATTTTGTCCCAATCTGCCTGCCTTGCTCACCTATTGGCTAACGCATCTTTCGGCAGGAATCTCTTGCCTTAAAAAAGTTGTAGTTCAAGGTCCTCCACTCTTGGTTTGGTGATTAAAGGGACTTCATAAAATTTCTAATTTTAACTCAAGATTTTTTTTTCTTTTTCATTGTAAGGGCTATACTTTTCCTTAAAAAAAAAAATTGTAGTTCAAGGTCAGCAGAGATCTATCAGTGACAGGACAGGACTTTATTTTCTGTAGGATTTTCAACAAATTCATAAAGATTCAGCTGGACGTTCATCGAACAACCAAGGCCTTTACATTATCACATCTACAAGAAAAATTATATAACAGCAAGATGGTTGGGTTAAAAGAAAAAAAAATTGTGTCGTTTTAGACTTGTGCATGTATGTGCCCAGTGTCCTTATTTGGGTAGGAATTTGTACAATTTGTAACACGTTTGAGACATTTTCCATGAACTTCCTAGACTTTGTCTTAAAAAAGATAATCTATTGACTTGGATTTGGTCCCAAAATAGCCATCAGGTCCTAGCAATAACCAGAAAGAAAATTCAAAAGAAAATGTCTTACGACAGCCGTCTAATAAATCTTCTACCATTGGAAAATGATTGTTATTATTTATGAGATATTAAATGTGAAATTATTAAATATATTAATAATCTATTTTAAAAAATAAAAAAAATAATTAAAAAATATATATTATTTTCATCTTTTTTATAAAATTAAAAAATTTTACTATTAATATATTAAATAATTTCTCATATTAAATTATATAATTAAAAACTTATCCAAATGAAATTATATATCTTTAAAAAAATAAATCATCGTAAAATTAAGATTATATCTCAACTCTTGCAATGCAATTTTTTTCTCTTGTCCCTTGATCTTCGGTTTCCATTATGCCAAAAAAAAAAAATATTACAGAACTAAAATGGCTGAAAAGGTCTTGGTAGTTGATACAAAGAAAGGCCAGTAAAGTGTAAACCATGGTCCAGTCCAGAGGCCTGAGACGGGATTTATCGTTCGGAGGCTTGCAAAGAAACAAGACTAGATTGAAGTTAGCTTTGATCGGCCCAAAAGTGGGGAGGGAAGGCCCAACTGTTAGTTAATACAAACTAACGATAAGAGAACATGGGTTAAAGTGAAGCCCTAGTGAAATTTTATTTACACCCTCATTTTTATTTTATAAATCTAATTATTAAATACATTCTAAATTTATATTTAAATTTTTTATTTTTACTAAATATATCTCATCTCTCAATAATTGATTTTCTTTTTATACCCTCAACATTTTTTCTTTTTTCTCTCTCCAATCTCAAACTCAAATTAACCCTAAATTCATCAAATTAATCCCAAAATTACAATTTTTTTAAGTCTTCCATTGATTAAAAGTAAGATTTCTGGATTTATTTTATTTGATTTGATTTAAATACATGTGAAAATATATTAGAGTTTACAAAATAAATTTCACAGAATTTAAGTTTCTCAAAAATAAATTTCTAAAAAATTTTTAAGACTCTTAAAAATTTATTTTTATTTTTGAAAAATCTTTAAAATTTTTAAAAATCTATTTTCGAGAAACATTTAAAGTTTATAAGAATTCATTTTGTAGAAATTTTATTTTAAAAAATATAACATAAAATTTGAAAATCATTTTCAAAAATATATCATAATTTTTGAAAATAAAATTTCAAAAATTATGTTGTATATATCATAATTTTTTAAAATAAATTTTCAAATATTATGTTGTATTCTTGAACATGAATTTTCAAAAACATAAAAAAAAATTCGATTGGGTATAAAAAAAATGAAAGAGGAAGAAAAAAAAAAGAAAAGAGGAGGAAAAAAAGGAGGATAAAATTATAATTTAATAAAAAATAAATTTGATATTTGTGATGTGAGTATTAAAAAAAAAAAAAGTTAATGAGGTGTAAAGAAAAATTATGACGGTCTATTTAGAAGGCCCCTCACTTAAATCTCAGCTCTCATGAGGCATAATGTCGTTTATGTTAGAAGGGGGGCAAAGATTCTTAAACCGACCAAAGCTCTGTTGAGAAGGGTTGAGACTCGAGCCAGTTTGCATCTAACAGACCCCAACCAAACAGACATCCAACGTAGGAATATTTCATACTATCTTGATATTCTTTTTTTTTTTCCTCTCAAATCAGAGGTTCTCAGCTTTTTCGTCTATGAATCTTCTCCACCACTCGTGAGTTTATGGGTTTTTTTATTTTTTTTCGTTTTATCCTTTACTTTTTATTGAACTTACTTCAAATATTCTGAACTATTGGGCTTGTTTGGTACATTTCGATTTATTTTATAGGTGAATTTAGTCAATTTATCATGTTGGTATTTTTCTATTTGTGAAAAAAATGGAAATTGGATAAAGTATGCGGCTTTGGATTTGAATTTGTCATTGCATGTTAGATTTTTTTTTACTAGATTCTAATCTTCACATCGATTTTTTTTTTTTTTTTAAATTGCAGAGCTTGATATCTGTATAAATGGCTTGGCGAGCGGTTGGGAAGAAAGTGAGTTTTTTTTTTTTTCTTATTTGTATTGGACTGAAATTTGAGACCTTGAACATATGGAATTTCTAGTTCAAAATTTGGTAGGGATATAGTGTGCAATATATTTTAAAAAATGTGGAAAATTGGTTCAATTGACGGTTCATTGAGTATCTTGCATTGTTTGCTGTTCAGTTGAAGAACTTTACTGTTTTCATTTTGTGGGCAATGGCCGTTATGGCTGCTTTAAGTTTCCACTTGACTCATTGAATAGGGGTGGAAAAAGGTATGAAATAATAAGAGCACTTAATGCTACCTATTGCAATGTTAGTTGAGATTGGAATTTTTGTTTCTGTTCATAGTTTTTGCTGAGACTTTTTCATTGGATCAGAATATGATTGCGTGTTGCTAATGAACCATGAAGGTCCCCTTATCAGTTTCTTTTTGCCCATATTTTTGCTATCTCTGAGAATGTCCTTACCTTTTGTAACAAAGTTCCTGAATATGGCCATATTGGCAACATTTTGTCTTTCTTTTCACTTGTATTGATTGACTGTAGTATTTATTGTGCCAAAAGAAGAGAGAGCCTGGTAGTTGTTTTGCAAGTGCCCTTTGTTACGTCTATCATGCCTAATTTTTTTCCCTAAATACTGTTTACAGGGAATTAATGCCAGTCTGTTTAGAGCTTTGGCTCCAGCACCTCAGGGTCATGCTGCTGGGTTAAATTCTGCATCTACTTTTGATCTTGAAGTAAAATCAATTACTGCTTCTGTTAAATGGATACCTGGTAAGCTGAAAAGCCATATTTATTTATGCATGCCTTAGCTTATGTAATTTGTGTGTATAAAACATATGCATTTGTTATTTACAAATTTCTGCGTTAAATCTATGAATGTAAGAGAATGTACGTATGGTGGATTAGTAGGCTTCTGTTATGTACCCTAATTATGGGTTTTGGCAATGAATTAGTGACTCAACAATTTTTCATCTCATTTACTTTTCATGGATTGAAAATGGTTTGCATAGTTGTAGTTAGTTGGGTTCCACAGAACATTGACATTATTTAAAAATAACCAATTAACCATGTAATGTGATTTTGTGTTATCATATTCACCTCAAATATTTTCTACTGCAGAGTTCTCTTTCAGTTCGTTTCTATGGGGATCGAGGTATTGCAAAGTTCTGAAAAATGAGCCTTTAATACGGTAAGTTGGCTTTCTTTATTCTCTTTTTATTTTGGGCGGGTTGATTTTGTTTTCTTTCAATTACTTGTGCATTCAGTCCAGGGAAGCCACATCTATCACCACTATAATTTTTTAACTTTGTGAACTGTTGGGATACAGAGGACCAATGCCTTTCATTATATTGACTTTACTCTTCTAAGATTTAATTTGTTTTATATTATTATTTTGCTCTTATTAGTTTGTTCAAAAGTTTCTTCAATAGCTGAACTGTTGCTATAACTTGAGGTTAATATATTCTCCAAGAGGTCGAGCATCTCATGTGTAACACATTTTTTCTATAGTCCTGTAAGACATGTAAAACAGCTTTATATGGAACCAAAAAAAAAAAGAATTGGAATGGTGTTAACCAGTTTTATTGATTCAAATTTCAAAATCCCTGATTTAAGCATAATTTCAGTACTTGAGTTTTGGTATTAAATGTGGCACCCTGGTTATGCTTAGGTATTTTCATGCAAGCCCGGAATTGCTGGCTAGGAAGAAAGATGAGGAGGCATTGGGTTTAAAGATTCACAAGAAAGAAAACACCAAAGGGAAGTTTGTTAAGAGAGAAAAGAAGACCCAGCCTCCTGTCGAAGCTCCATATGTTCCTAAACTGAAAAGAACTAGCAAATCCTCGCAAGAGAAAATTGTTGAAATATTTGATGGTATGACCATTGTTGAGCTTGCAAAGCGAACTGGTGAGCACATAGCTGCTCTTCAGGATATTCTCATAAATGTTGGGGAAAGTGTTGACTCAGAATTTCACCCTCTAAGTATTGATATTGCGGAGCTCATTGCAATGGTATTTTCCCTTCTTAACCATTGACATATTGGAGAAGTATCTTATTTGAAATTAACATACAAAATTCATATGCAAGCTCGTATGGACTGTTGAGTGGATTTATCAGTTTTAAACCCTCATCCTAGCATTATTTTTTGTCAAGGGAGAGCTCTTAGAAAGGGGGATTGGTTAGGTTAGATAGAAATTGTTCAAACAATCTGTTGATGGTTTCTCTTCTTGACCTGGAATATATTTTACTTTTACGCGTTGTTCTTGCTACAACGTTTTCTGGTAATTAGAGATTTATGTTGAATAACGTATGATATAACATCGTTGTGGTATTTGCTTTTAGTTACTCTCTCTCTCTCTCTCTCTCTCTCTCTCTAATCCTTCCCGTTTGCCTTGGGTTCATTATGATATGTCATGTTAAAGGCTGCTTTGGGACATCTTATGGATGTCTTAATGACTTTCCAGGAAGTTGGAGCCAGTGTCAAGAGGATGCATGCCAGCGAAGGTGCAGAAATTCTCCCGCGTCCACCTGTTGTGACAGTTATGGGCCATGTCGACCATGGTAAAACTTCTCTTTTAGATGCTCTACGTCAAACATCAATAGCAGCCAAAGAAGCTGGAGGCATAACTCAACATCTTGGTGCTTTTGTTGTTAGCATGCCATCAGGGGCATCAATTACATTCCTTGACACCCCTGGTCATGCCGCATTTAGTGCAATGCGAGCAAGAGGTGCTGCAGTCACAGATATAGTTGTGTTAGTTGTAGCTGCTGATGATGGGGTGATGCCCCAGACTCTTGAAGCCATTGCCCATGCAAAGGCAGCTAATGTACCAATTGTGGTTGCAGTTAATAAATGCGATAAACCAGCTGCTAACCCAGAGAGAGTAAAAATACAGCTTGCTTCAGAGGGTTTGCTGCTGGAGGATATGGGTGGAGATATTCAGGTGGTTGAAGTTTCAGCAATAAAGAAAACTGGATTGGATAACTTGGAGGAGGCTTTGCTATTACAGGCTGATGTGATGAACCTAAAAACACGTGTGGATGGACCTGCTCAAGCTTATGTTGTGGAGGCCAGACTTGACAAAGGGCGTGGCCCATTAGCCACTGCAATAGTGAAAGCAGGGACTTTGGTTAGTGGGCAGCATGTGGTTGTGGGCTCCGAGTGGGGCAGAATAAGAGCTATTAGAGATATGGTTGGAAAATTGACAGAGCGGGCAACGCCTGCAATGCCAGTTGAGATTGAGGGTTTGAAGGGGCTTCCAATGGCTGGTGATGATATTATTGTCGTGCAATCCGAGGAGCGAGCTAGAATGCTTAGCGAAGGGAGGAAAAAGAAATTTGAGAAAGACAGGCTATTGAAGATCAGCGATGTAAGAGCTGAAGCTTTGGAGCAATTAGAAGAGGTGCCTCTGAGGGCTGAAATGCCTATAATTGTAAAAGCAGATGTACAAGGCACTGTCCAAGCTGTCACAGATGCATTGAAAACTCTAAATAGTCCCCAGGTATGTGTGAAAGTCAAGCTGCGTTATCCGACTGTTATGGTTTTTTTGGGGTTTTAACCCAATGGCCTTGGTTGCTGATATTTGTTCAGCATTACTCACAATTGGTACGAGTAGTCTTTTTGATAATCAATTGTTACAAGTAGTCATCCATCCAGAATTATTAATTCGTTAAAGCATTGGCCTTCGGACCTCACCATGCTACACATTTTTTCTATGTTTGAAAATGAGAAGGAAAAACAAAAAGGGAGTGATGCTGGTCATTGACATTAACTATTGAAACTAATCCTATTGGTTCTCTCATGTTGTTGTGCTTTCTTATTGATACATTTTCCCATTTCACATCCAGGTTTTCGTGAATGTAGTCCATGTTGGGGTAGGGCCTGTTTCTCAATCTGATGTAGACCTAGCACAGGCATGTGGTGCATGTATTGTTGGATTCAATATTAAAAGTCCACCTAGTTCTGTTAGCATGGCAGCCACTCAAGCCAGCATAAAGGTATTAACCTCACATTTCATCCAATCTCAATGTTGATCACTATTCTCTTGCAAGTTTAACCTTGTTGGAAAGTACTAGAAAATTCTCTTTTAGTATTTTATTTTTTGGGGGGGGGACAAACAATTGATGCCAATCTATTGTACAAGCACCAGAATGAGAACTTTGTTGAACCGAATCATTTGTTTTACTTGTAGATACTGATACACCGTGTAATATATCACCTTTTGGAGGACATTGGCCATATGATAGTGGACAAGGCCCCTGGCACTTTTGAAACTCAGGTAGCTGGGGAAGCTGAGGTGCTGAATATCTTTGAGCTTAAAGGAAAGAGCAAGGCAAAGGGCGGGGATGTGAAGATTGCAGGTTGCCGGGTAATTGATGGTTGTTTCTACAAATCATCAACCATGAGGCTGTTGAGAAGTGGGGAAGTCGTGTTTGAAGGAACTTGCACGTCATTGAAGCAGGAGAAACATGATGTTGAGAAAGTAGGAAAAGGGAATGAATGTGGACTTGTGCTTTGTAATTGTGATACTTTCCAGATTGGAGACATCATCCAATGCTTGGAGCAAGTGGTTAGGAAACCCAAGTTCGTTTCATCAGAGAGTGGGGCTGTTTGTATTGAGTGCTGAAACAGCTTTTGATAGCGAGATTTTCTTTCACATAGGATAGGATACAGATACTCCACCATTGGTGACTACATTGAAATTCGCGCAATGCCTGTTCTGGTCTTACTGCGAGGTATGCGTTGCGTTTAGAGTTGAACACCTTAAGAATAAAATCTTGCCAATCTAGGGCTCTGCCCCTTTGTAATAGCAGTTGGAATTTAATCTGGAATTTGTCAATTTTGGAAGGCGATAGCGATTGCTTGTATCCAAATTTTGTATGCATAACAAACTTACTGATAAATATAAGGCAAAAGGAAGAGTATGTGATGTCATTCACCTCTTAGATACCCTATACGTTAAATTGCAAATGGGAATTAAATTTATGGGCGTAGTGCGTGTATGATTCAATCAAATTGACCTTTCATCACTGTAACATTCATGCTGATGAGGGCCCGATCATGCCTAAACACTCCATTTTTTTACATCAATCATAGGATCCAAGCTTGCTTTACATGCTTTGGCCTGGGAAAGGACTTGTTTGCATCAGCACACCAGAAGCATCACGAGGGCATAGTTTCAACTTCTTGCTAACCTCGAATCTTTGACTTCAAGGTGGATATTAGACTTTTTCAAGTTAAATAAACTTTCTTTAATCAATTTTGTCTTGGTTGGTTTTAATCGACTTCAATTTGACTAATTTAAGACAAGTAGTTTGTGTGACTAAACGACGCCGCAACAAGGCAGCCACATTCAAAGATGAAGGCCAACTCCCACTTTTCGGCCACTACTCCCCTCGCGAATTCTTCCTCTCTATCCAACGGCCCAGATCTGTTTCATATTTGTCAAATCCGGCTCACCCGTCGATTAAACCATCGCGGCTTTATCCGACCACATGGAACCCGGGTACTGCATCATCGATGATGGTAACGAGTGGTACGAAAGTAATTTGAATTTTCAAATTTTGACATCTTTTTTCTAGGTTAAACGAATTGTCATTCTCATGAATAAGGTTGTAAGACAAGGAAAACAGGGTATTATAAGCGATAGAAACTGGTATGGTCCTGGATGGGATGTGAAAGCTGCTAAGGTTAGCCCCTTTTTTCCACAATTTCCGGCTTCGGATGCGTACGATAGAAACTTCCATGCCTGACAGATTAGCAGGAAGACTAATTTTGTATAGAGCTCCAGTGTGAGGCCTGTGTCGAACCAGTGCTCTTAAAGCAAAATCCTGAAGAAATGTTTCCAGGGAATCAATGGAAGAGTTGTCTATGCTGTGGACAGACGAAGAGAAATACAAGCTAAAAACCAACCAGGGAAGTGTCAAGTTCATGTTAGATTTTCTGGTAATAATGAACAATGTCTAAAGGCCTTCTTTAATCTTTTCAACATGAACAAATAGTAATTGGAATTTACAAGAAATGCAGGAAGATCATGAAGAAGGGTTTATGATAATACTGTTCAAGAATATAGTTTTAAAAAGCATTTTTTAATGGTGATGTTTTTTCTACTACCATGATTTTTTTAATCCCTAACCATTTATCAGTCCAGAGCGTCGTGCACGTTTAATTTCGACGTTTTGAGACTTAATTGAGGTGGGTCTATTAGCTACAGGCAATTCAAGTCCCCATTAATCATTAAAGTCAATTTGGTGTTGAAAGAAGAGAGAGAGAGAGAGAGGCTTGGCCCGTCGATTGCGGCGAACAAAATTAGTGTTAGTGATAAAAGCATGCGCTGATAGCTCCTCTCTCTTCACTTGGATGCAATTTAATCTGAAATATCACATGAAAGATTGAGCACTTTGATAGATATATAAGAAACATGCTTTGAGTATCATTAATTAGTCATAACCATGCGAATGAAACCAATGCCAAATTAAAAATGATTCCAACAAAAACAAAATTTGTCTGAAATTTTAGTCAGTTGTGGAGCCTGGTAACAACTTCGTTGTTGAGCAGGCAGAGCGGAACATTGACACGTTTGAAGTTGAATGGAAAACGATGTAGGAAATATTTTACCTCGTGATGATTGTTGGTACAATATTGTTATCGTGTTTCCCTGTCCCCTGGCATCTGCAAAATTTTCGATGAGAATTAACACCTTTATCTTAAAGACGTTTGCCCTTTCTCTAGAAATGATTGAGAGTTTGAACTATGCCTGACAGTGAAAAAGATGCATTACTCATCTGTATCTGTAAATAAAAACGGTTGGCAAAGCATTTTCTTCTGAGAATCTGAGGGATGTTCTAAGGCTTCCATGAAAGCTTTTGCTTCCAATTCAAAATACCATTTTTTTCTGAGGAACCTTGCAGATTGAGTTTAGCTCAAGGGCAGGATCATTATATGTTCTTTACTCCGTTAACCTTCCCGCACTTGAATCCAAGTGCCGAGTGAAATTGTGGAAGACCATTAATTAGTGAAAGCTTAACAGTAGGTGCAAATTGATTGCCAAACAGTTTATGCATATAAACACAATAATAATATGCATGACATAAAATTATTCAAAATTTTCCAATGATTCAAAAGGAATTTACACAGGATAAAAAGCAGAAGGATCGGAACCAGAAAACTGATCTAGTGATCTGGGACCATACAAATACTAGAAAAGCCTAGCTCTCACAAACTCGTTGTCTAATGGTGAGTTCAGCCCTGAGATGGAGGATGCCATTTATAAAGTAGATGCTATCATCGGCCATGAATGCTGTCCAGGGTGTACCAAACAGGTTACGATAACCAACAGCCTTTCCTCCTGTGAAAGTGTAATTTCCTTTATACTTACTCACATAATCCTCAGTTGGCTTTGACCTAGCTGCAAACTCATAGTCAACAGCAAAAGTAACAGATCCCTTCTCTTGCATTCCCAAAAATAGCCCAAAGCAGTGGAATGAGCTTTGCTGGTCCATGTTGCAATGAGCTGACAAGAAAAACCCTTGCCCACCAAGATGAAACGCCTGTGAATAAACCCTACCAGCTGGAAACAGTTGTGCACACTCCTCACGCTTCAGGTCCAGGTACACAAGACACTGCTGTCTTGGCAGTTCAAACTCTACAACCTTGACTGGACGATACTTGTAAGCCCGTTCCACAAAGCGACGATAAGTGACATTGGCCTCCTCTGATGCAAGAGCACGCTGTCGGTATGGTGTCTCAGCCTTGAAAAAGAGAGCTTCAAGCACAACCTTGGATGCAAGTTCTGGATCAAAGTCATTGCAGATTAAAACTTTTTTCAGCTTTCTGCAAGTCATATATGGAAAACGAACTAGGCGACCAAGGCGTGTAGCAAGAACTTCACGTCGTTCCTCCAGTTTTGGGTAATGAGTTCGAGCCCACTTCAGCACAAAGTCATAAACAGCATCTTCTGAAGCTACCTGGAGATCATCACTGGAAAATACTGCCTCTATACCAGCAAGAGGCAAGTTCAGTACCTCCACCTGGAACCTGTCAAGAAAACAGTGCGCTAGTTAATCCATTATCTAGAAATTAACTCAAAAATGGACCCTAAAAAAAAAAGAGTTAACGAATGTTGACAGTAATTTCACAAAATTTGCCACTTCAGACAGCCAATATACATATCAAAGTTATTAAATTTTACTCAGCAAAATATATACATGCAATACATGCCTTGCATTTCTAGCCCGATTGTTTTTAAAGAAGAATGCCCACTATTTTGGAGGGAAAAACTTAAAAACAGAACCAAATAAATATCAACAAAAGGATGCCGCACATTCATATATAAGTAACAAAAGAAAGCAACCTTGTTGTTACAGATAAGACATTACTCAAAATATTAATATGTATTTAATATTGTAGATAATAGCAGCACTCACTTGGTTACATCCTTGTATCTTGCAGCAAGAAACTGCTTTGCTGCATCCGTCAGTGGCTGAACAGCATCTGCCATTAAAACACTAGAAGGAAGGTCCAAATATAGTAAGGCAGATTCACAGGTCATAGGCAGGTTCCGTAACAATCGACTACAATATCTCATGCATGATGCAACCTCGAATTTGTCAGCAGCCATCAGCACATCTAGCAAGGCAGTAGGTGTGGTTGTTGATAGGGTGTTGGTATACATAAAATTAAGGAGGTCCAGGAGAGCTGTTTCTTCTGCCCGGGAAAAAAAAGAACAAACAGTATTAGGTCATATTTATCTAGTCAATAATGAAGTAATGACCTAATAAAGAATATAATGACCTTTAGATCACAACCAAATGCATAAATGAACCCACAAAATATTAGCAGTTCCCAAATGAAAACAGACGAAGGTCAGTGGAATTCATGGGTAAAAAGAAGACAAGAATAGTAATAGGAAAAATATTCCAGCATTTACCAGAGGCATGTATCCGAAGTGTTACACGTCGCTGCTCTGACTCCCTCATTCCATTTGAAAACAACTGCAAAAAGAGGCAAAAACTGGTATCATGAATATGACTAACAATGATAAAGACAGAAAACAACCAACCAGCATTCCCTTACCTTATAAAAAAAGGGACTTTTTGCTGCTAAAATTGGAGAACTAATATGTATGGTCTTGACTCTTAGAACAGTTGAACAATCCATATTCCAAGATGAATCATTGCTACGTGTGTTATCATTCCCTGCAAAAGATCAAATAGGTATCAAGGATCATTCCCTGCAATCAGACAGTGAGGATCATTCCTTGCAATCAGACAGACAGTAACTAATACTGCTAGTTATTACAATAAAGAAAAGCTGTAGGTAAGAGAGAGAGAAAGAGAGAGACAACTTGTTCAAACTTCTAGTCCTCGTTTGATTGCTACTTTTCCTACAAGCTTTCTGTTTTCAAATACAAAATCTTATAAAAAAATTACAAATTCAATTTCGTGAATAACAAAATCCATAATTTTACTTCTACCCATTTGCTCATTTCCAATCAAATACGCCTTTGTGCCTTAATCTTTTATTTTGTTTTTTCAGCAAATTATGAAGAAGCAAAACGAAGCAACAAAACGCAAGTACTAAAAGAAACAAAAAACGACAACATGAAGGAACCCAAGTGAAGATTAACTAAAAAGAATGCATCAATTAGTAGTATGAGTACATATAGAACATAAAAAAGAGGCAAGCATTTAATTTCATGAAATTTAGTAGTTACCAATTTGATTGGAGTTCAATCCAACATCATAAGGTGACTCTTCAATCATTGCCACGTCCTCCTCATCTTGATTTTCATACGTTACACCATCCACCGTGTCTGGCATGTTACAATTCAAGATTTGCTCCTCACGTTGCCCGACAACATCTGCATGCGTCAAAACTACAATATTAAATTGTTAAAACCTAAAACAAGTAAAATATACCAATAATTTTAATAGTAGAGAAAACGAACCAGCTTCTTTCTTGAAATCCTCCCTCCGTCTCTTTCTATTACGGGCCCAATCAGCGATCGTGGAGCACCCGTCACCGTCGGATTTAGTCTCGGGCAAATCAGGCATGATCTCGATCCTCAAGACCCGATCGGAGAAATTACTGTCGTTAAAAGCAAACCCGAAGTCCGAGTCAGCGCAACCAGATCCGAAAGCTTCGCCGGGTGAGAAGTCCGAGTCCATAGTCGTTCGCGGATCGAAAAGATCAGCGTTCAGCACTCTCATGCCCAAAACCTTCAAACCCTTAACTACAACATAAGACAAATATATATAAAAATAATTAGTTCGAAGAAATTGAGGCTTCGGAGGAAAAAGAAACCGAAGAGTTTGGAACCTGAAACTAGTCGCTGCTTTGATTTCCGAGTTTGGAGTTGATTGTTAGGTGCGTTCTTGCTTTATGTTTTTTTTTTTTTTCTCTTTTTAATATCTTATATCATGCTACGTGGCAATAAAAAAGTTCAGCTGATTATTAATATATACGTAAAATATTAAAATTTAAGTATTAACATGATATAATTGATTATTTATATATTTATATTATATAAAATATTAAAAAATATATTTATATTATATTTTATATAAAGTATATATGTTATAATTTATATATGAAAAATATATTTTTAATTTTATTAAATTAATATATAATAATTATTAAAATTTTAAATTATTTTATATTTATTTTTATATTATATTCATATCTTCCATGTTTTAAATTATTAAATTTACGTGTAGCAATTATTATTACTATTATGGTGAAATATTGGTCTACATGGAATAAACTTGATATTATTAAAAATTATTTTTATTTTAATATTTTAAATATATATTTAAAATAAAATTATATAAAATTAATTATTTAATAAAATATTATCATAAATTAAATCCAAACTTGAAAATTTATGTTCAAGATCTAACTCCGAAATGAGTTAAATCCAAAGCTGCATAAGTAATCCAATTTGTGGACAAGTTTATTATGAAATATAACACAATTTATTTTTTGCTCCATTTCAATTTTTTAACTTTTTTATTTTTTGAAAAAAATAATTTGAATAAATAAATTATTTTATATTTAATTGAAATGATATAACAATAGGTAAAAGGATTAAAAATATTTTTGAATAAAATTTAATAACAATTTAAATTTTTTATATTTTATTACAATTAATTAAATCTTAAATATTTTATTTCGATTCAATTAAATTCTTAAATATTTATTTTTATCTAATTAAACTCTTAAATATTTAATTTCATTCAATTAAACTCTCAATTTGATAAAAAAAATTAAATAATTTTTTTCTAGCAAAGATTCAATAGGTTAAAATAGATGTTTAAAAATTTAATTGGTTGTAAAAAAAAAAAGAATTTAAATAATTATTAACATTTAATTCAAAAAATTTTGTTTTTTACATTTTTATCAAAAATAAAATACAAAGAAAAGGGAACAGCCTTGTTCTTATCACCAATCAAATAATTCTATTAGTATATATTGTATTATTTTCTCTCTCTTTACCTTTTAATCTTTTATTACTTATATTTTTGCATTTGCTAATTTATTGTAAAGAAAAATTAAAAAGCCCTAATTTTTCATTAATAATGTAATAGTAAAAAGAAGAAACAAAAGGACAACAATAGCATCCAATTTGGACATGAAATTACCTTTTCTAGCACAGATCAGATCAGGCCTTCAAAAATGAGGTCATATGTGGACTTAGATGGATAGGCTGGGTTTTAGCCCAGTCACTGCAAGGGACTAGTAACCAGTTATGAGTCGGTTGGCCCAATCACTACTAAGGCTGCTTTGAACCAGATGGTTAACTCTGTTTCCAGTCTCTAAGCCTAGTCTTAGACCCAAGTTCAGTGGGACAGAATGGCCCCAAGGCCCAAGCCTTCTTAATTTCCCGACGAGTAACTTTCTTTAGTACGCATGCAGTGATAGTTTAAGATTCCTTATGAAGTAAAAAAAAAAAATTCAGAAGAATAAAATCGAAACAAACTGTACGATGGAACTACATAATTTTTACTGAAACTTTTAGCACTAATTGTACCTCAAAATAAAATCCAAAATTAATACGTTTAAAGTGAAAAGAATAAGCAAATTTCATAATACCTCAGATGGGTCAGTGAGATCTAGAGCCTAAATCAAAAGGACGATCGATTGTTGTATGACCAAAAATATCAGAACCACAAATATTTCTACAATTCTTTCTCGTTTCATGGAATTTTGTCTTAACTTTTTGAAGCATGAATGAATCATAACAAGAAATCTATGGTTTTGAGGCAGAACCCAAAAAGCAATGGTGTTGCTTCCCTGTCCCGTCAACTCAATCACATCTTTCTATTCCATCTGGTGGCAGGTAAGCAGTCACATAAGAAAATCTTGGCATTTCTTTTTTTTTTTTGCTATCTTCCCATTTCATTGATCATCAATGAACTTCATTTAATAAGTGAATTTTGACTTTAACGATGAACTTGAGACAATGAAAATTGCCGGGGAAAATGATGTTACTTAACCCACCATCCCCACCGAAATAAAAAAATAAATATAGTCCAAAATCATGAAAACTTTGTCAAAAAATTAAAAAAAATCCTATTGTCACTTATAATTTATTTTTTGTTTGATCATAAAACTACTATTTATAAAGATATAATTTGATGTTGATTGATATTTAGATCAATTAATATAATTTTTATTAATGTTTGAAGATTGTAAGTTTAAATAAATTTATATACATAATTTTTTTTAATCAAATAAATATCAAAGGATAAAAGAATGATGATAGATTAACAAATTAAAACAAAATACAATAATTTGGATGCTAAAATTTTAACTTATTATCCCCCTTCTTTGAAAGAAAACCCTCAAACATTTTTAAAATGCACGTAAATAAAATATTATAAATTACTAATCGATATAAGATTTTAAAAATTTTTTTATGCAAACAATAATTTCGAAATGAACTCTTTGAGCAACGAGTTTAAAATATAAGCTAACTATTAATAAATTTAATAAATTTGTACTAAAAATATGTCATTGTACCTTTTTTTTATAACTTTTTAAAAATTTAAATATTTTTCAATTTGCATATGTCATTCTTGCTTAAGGCCTATGTTAATCTTTTCCGTATCCTTTTTTATTTTTTCGAATAACTAGTTATACTATTATCTTATATGAAACGCATATTGTTTATGAAACAGAAAAATAGAATATTTTATAAAAATAAATAGTAGTATATGATTATCAAAGGTTACTTTTAATTGGAATAATTCACTCAATTATTAAATTTTGGATTCTGATTAATCTAATTAAGAGCAAAAGCCCAGAATTAAAAGTAGATTATGTTGTCGATATTCTTCCCCTATCATTCAAAGTACAGGCTAGTCTACATTAAACATTCTTAATTAATTGCTAAATGGTGGTGATCATAAAGCCATAAACCCTTTTTTTTTAATTTGGGAATTTTTCCATTTTTTCCCTTAATAATTGTCAGTATAATTGTTTTTTTTTTTTATTAACTTTAATTGTGGTTGAACAGTCAAAAAGCTAAAATTCTGTCCCCTTTGCTTCCAATGCCAAGGCAATAAAAAAAATACCAACTGTATTGATGAATCATTTAACTTGTTCATGTTTGGAAAATCATTGCTTTTAATATTGCCAACGCCGGCATGAAGAATTTGTTGAGATGCCTGATAATATTAAAAATAAACCTTTTAATTATTCAAAAGCTTAAGGATCAGAAGAATAAATGCCCCCATCAATAATATAAGGCTACACGATGAGTCATATCAGATCATCAATCAAGGATTCTCTTGAGAAGAATCTACAAAAAAAATAATAAAAAATACAATATTCCAACATGTAAAGTTTTTATGTTTCGTGTTGGATCATGAATTAGCATTTTCAACAGGAAAAGAAAAGCAAAAGGGCTGAATTATCACTTCCCAATGAAGTAAATCATCCTTTTAACTATTCAAAGTAAATATCCCTCACTGCTTTTCTGACATCATGTTCACAGCTACTTTGAAATACTAATACCAAAATCCAATATTTTTTTTCCTACTTTAAGTTATGCTTAACGCAAATGCAAATCCTATAGATACTGGTACATTTCTGGGTTCATGGTTTCACTATGCAAAAAGGTAAAGCAGTATGTCCCAAACCATATTGCTGCTTGATGGAAAAGGAATTATATATATATATAATGTTTATGAGGTCATAAAATTTCTTCTTTTGATTTGTTTATGAGAAAGGGCTAATTCCAAATCATATGAATTATGAGCTGATTGTATTTTAATGCCAACATCCTATGTAGGGATCCCTTCATTAATTTGTTGTTGAGATCAAAATAAGCAAAAACTTCTGGCAATGGCCAATAAGTCAATTGGCTTGCAATCCAATTTCAGTCCATAAAAGACACGAATTGAGAACTTAAGATCAAATTGGCAAGTACACTTTTGTTATTAAACCAGAATTATATCATTATCAATAACATGTGGGTAGAAAAACTTATTATACATCGTCAATGGTATTTAATAAAAGTAAATTGGATTTAAAGTTTGAATCAATGACTCCAGCCATATAAAAGTAATATTCTAGCCAATAAATCATTTACTATCATAAGTAATCATAAAAAAAAAAAAAAAAATGAACTTATCACATTGATGGATTATAAATATAATATTACTTATTTCTAGGCAACACCAATCAAATTAATCTAAAAGATATGATTATGATGTTTGATCATATAATATTCAATTTGATAGGAAATTACTTGAAAGTAATTTTTTTCTTTTATTTTCATTTATATAGGCGACAGGTGAAAATGTTTATAATATAAAAAAAATTGAATGAAATGAGAACACATGAAGAACTGAGCTATGTCTGCTTCAAACGACAGTAAAGATTATACAGAGAGTTGGAGCAAAGTCTTAGTTAATATTTTTATTTCATTACCCAAATTTCTTATAACATAAAGGATGAAAGTTAGAACTTAGAACCGTCACTGAAGAGAGACAAGTGATTGAAAAACCCAACCATAGCCTTGAAACTCGAAACCATGTATCAAGCTAGTGCAGAAGAAAGAATAATGAACAGATATAAAGGATCATTGGCTGCAGGATGTTGGGCAGCTAAGCAATAATTCTGGCAAAACCCACTATGACAAATATATATAATTTCTTTTCTTAAAAGAAAATTCCCTGATAAACGGTAAAAAAATGGCATTCTGTTGTAATTATTTAGAGATAAGAAGAGAAGCAGGTGTTTGGAACAGGAGAAAGTCACTTTCATGGGACAACCCCATTTGTCCAATAAAGCATGAAATTAATGCCTGTGCTCATGTATGCATTGGGAATTGTCCCGCTTCTGCTCCTATTTGCTGACGTTAATCTGTTAACTCTCCGAGATTTCTTCTGTCTCTCGCCCGTGTATGAAGGGAGGTGTCTCTTCCCTTTCCTTCCATTTACATCAAATTAATTGTTTATATTTGTGTTCTAACTTCTTAAACCTAACCTTCGCTCTTCAGTCTTCCCCTACTGTTTCCTCTTCGCATTTCTTAATCTCATCTTTTTTGTTAACCTTTTTCAAACTCTTAATTTATGTACATTCTCTAATGCATCAGCATCAGCATCAGCATTCAGCAATGAATCCGAATTTGTATACAAATAATTTTCCTTATTTGCAAAAATATACCAAAAATCTCAAATTTATTATGAGACGATAATCAAACAGGAAAAACTGATTAATTAATTACACAGTATAAAACTCTACTTATGGATAAAAAAAAAAAGCGAAAACAGTAAAGGAAAGAAGAGATTAGATGAGATGGATGGACAGATGAATGAAAAAGAAGTGATTTGACAAATGAAAATGAAATGGTAAGAAGAAAATGTGGAAGTTAGGATTGAGCCTAGAGGGAAGGGGGATAGGGTTTAGGGAAGAGGGTACCATTGGTAGGCACCCCACAACAGTGATTTTCAGGAAGTGACTGAGAATCGGATGTGATCTGTCCTACCAATTTTACATATACTAAAATTTACTGTAACATATATATTAACTAATATCTTCGCTGCCATCACACTCCATTTGGGCTTTTTCTGGTTTCCAAAATTCTACACCTCACGCATCTCCAATTCTTCATAGATTAAGGTGGGATATATATATATATATATATGCACTTTCATTGCTAAAAGTAACATTAAATTCTCATCTCCTTTATCATATGATTCTTTGTGTATTAATTATATACTAGTATTTAGCCTGCGCTTCGCCGTAGGATAAATTTTTTTTCTAAAGACATCATTTAGTGCTCTTTTAAAATGGTTGAATTCAAATATGGATTTTTGGACTATAAAAATTGTAGATCTGTTTTTTTTTTTTTTTTAAATTTAAGTTATTTTATTTTATTGAAAGGTAAAATGATTATTTTATAATATTAAAAAAGATAAAATGATTATTTTCTAATATTGGATATGTCTTAAAATATAACTTCTTTGTAAATTCTTTTAATATATCTTCATTTTTTATTATTTACATTTTATGTTATTGAATTTTGATTAAAAGATAAAATGATTATTTAATAATATTGAAAAAGATAAAATGTTCATTTTAATTATAATATTTGATAATGTTAAAATATAACCCATTTGAAAATTCTTTTAATATATTATTATTTTTTATTATTTATGTTTTAAATTATTTTATTTTAATTAAAAGATAAAATGAGTATTTTATATTGTTAAAAATAATAAAATGATCAATTCACAATATTGTACGGGTGTCACAAATTAACTCTTTTGGAGAGTTATAGACTTTGAATAATTTTTTTTATTTTTATTTTTAATAATAAATAAAAATAAAAAATTATAAAACATCCAATTAAAGGATGACAAATGTCATCATATTAGATGGCTTGGTGAACCGTTGATGAATACTAAAAATTTTAAGGTTACATTCAATTATTATATAGATTTAAAATAATTTTTATAATTATATTAAAAATATAATTGTGTATTATAATTAAAAATTTAAAATAATTTTTATACATTTATATTAAATTAAATTAAATATAAAAATTATTAAATGTATTAAACGTGACAAACATATTGTATCTAACACGATACTTGAATAGCTCAGTTAATTAAACATATTTTTTATATTTTATTATATCAAAATTTGTGTTGATAGGTATAAACACGAAACATATTTTTCTAAAATTCATACGATTTTTTTTTTGCATTATTTTGGTGTCATATTATTGTGTTGTGTTTAAATTTATCAAATCTAATAAAATCATATTCTTTTTCATTTATATAAAAATTAACTGTAATTCAAAGCATACAAATTATAATATTTACATTTATTTCAAAATATTATTTTTTATTTTTATTTTTTAATAAAATTATAATAAAATCTAACTTGATCTTAATCAAATAATCTATTTAAATTCAATATAATTTTATTTAAAAATTAATAAATTCAATTCGAAATGACGGGTGCTAATTTAATCTAAAAATTAATGAATTCAATTCGAAATGACCTAAACTCCAATAACTCGGGTGTTAAACCCGAAACACCCAAACTAAAATAACTTAAACCTAAATTGGGCAAACTAGAAATGGCTCGAACCCAAAATGATCCAAACTAAAAATAATCCAAAATCAAAATAATCCAATCCAAAATTGACTCAAAATTTTAATACTTAAAACAACTTGAACTAAATTGATTCAATCTAAATCCAACTCAATTCGTCCAATTGAGAGGTCTATAACTCTCTTTTTCTCTTTCTTTTACTCTTTCTAATACCCTAAGCATATAATCTTTAAAAATACAATATACTGACTTAATACATGGCAATTATTGATTTCAAGAGTAATTATGGAAGCAATATAATCTTTAAAGATTATATACAATACACATGGCAATTATTGAAAGTAATTAAATACACAAACCATAAATTATTGAAAGAAGAATGAGTCCAAATATATGGCAATAATTCTCAGGTTTTAAAATTTTAGATGTTTATGAAGAATCTAAAATATTTTTTTATTAATATAATAATATTCCCTGTTGTTAGGAGTATTTGATGGTAAAAAAGGTATGGTGGTCTTTTCCCCTCTATGAAGCCTTTAATAGATAATCAGAGATATTTTTGTTATTTATGTCAACCTAACATGTTAGGTCAGTCTGATATGCTCAGTGCCACATCAGCTTAACACTATCTTTATTATCCTCTGATAGTCCCTTATAGCTTACTTATAAATATAAAGGTCCGGGCACTATTAAGGAAAGTTCATTCAACTCGTTTTCTCTCATTACTAATTTCTTTCCTTTTTGACCTCACTTTTTCTAACTTGCCAATCAAAGTGCAAACATAGAGAACACACCTTGCTTTTGCCATTAATTGTACCTTTTTTTTTTGTTTTTCAAGAACAACCCCGAGGTCAGAGCTTGGTACGAACATTTGGTATGCCGAGTAAGTTTTTTCTATCATTAGCCGAGCATAAAGCGATGTTGCCAAGGAAGAAAACTTTAGAGGAAAGAAAGACAACAGTCTTGCCTGAAACAAAAAACTATCATAGTCAGCATTTCGTCCAACTGGCCCAACCACAGGCAAAATCGACTATGAAACAATTCCAAGCCCTGATCAAATAGATATAAACTCTTAAGATTATGTTACAAACCATAACCCTACCTCAAGTTTTTAAAGTGCCTGACTTAATCACCCCAAGTCGATGAGTCGCTGTCAAACAATCAAGCTACGAAGATGTGGAAGCTTTCTCAACCTTCAGAGAAAAAGAACATACAACATCAGCCCATCATTACCCTAGCCACAATTCAAAATAGGCTACGACCCAAAAAATCCAAACGAACAAATTCTGAACCCCAATTGAATAGAGATTTAGAAGCTTGGATGTAGGTTATGAAAAAAGAGTTAAAAATGAAAGTATTAACCTTTGAGAAAGTTCTTGGAAACCTTGTCCTTCACAGAAAAAATTGACAGAGCCATGCCTTTCAAAGGGTTTAAAATACCAACCTTGAAAATCTATGATGATACTTCTAACCCCTTCAATCATTTAAAATTTTATAGAATTAATATGATCATGCAGGGGGTAGACGATGCTCTAATGTGCAAAGGTTTAGCTATTAAACTGAAGGGCATAACTCGATCTGAGTATAACAGATTGAATCAAGTCAATCATGATGTTTAAGAAGCTCGATCACTCTTTTTTGTCTAGGTTTATGAGTAATCGAAGAGCAAAAAATGACTCTAAGTTTGATGTCAATCTGTTAAGGACAGAATAAAGCTTTGAAGAGCTATGTCATGCATTTTAACGTAGAAGCTCTACACGTTAAAGACCTGAAATAGATAGCTACTGTAGCCACATTGACAAATGATCTTCATGACAAAGAGTACCACTTAAAGTTAATTTTATCACTTGAACCATCTAAAACTCTAGCCGACACTTTATTATAGTCGAAAAATATATATATACTGAAGCTACAATAAAAACTAACCGAGGTGAGAGAGGCTTGTCTCCTTTCTTCAAAGGTTAAGGTGAGAGAAGATCATTTTTTCATTAATAGTAAGAAATGCAAGGATTTCTATGATCTTCCCCTAAGAGAGAGAAGATATAAGGCTAGAAACTTAAGTGAAAAAAGAAGTTACACCATACTGAATACCTCTCTTGAGAGGATTTTGATGCAAATTGAAAGAAATCTTAATCTTAGATGGCCAAAGCTATTGAAAAAAAAACACAGAGAGGGATTCAACCAAAATATATGCTTTTCACAATGATATAGGTCATAACACTGAAGATTACATTGACCTAAAAAATGAGATTGAAGCTTTGATAAAAAAAAGATCAACTAAAGATATTCGTGAGACAAAGAAGACAAGATCAACCTAGAACGAACTATGGCCAAGATCGAAAAAGGCTTATCTAGGGTAAAAAAAGAAGAGTAGAACATAGAAGAAGAGAAGCCCAAAGAGACGAGCTGATTTAAGAAGAAATCTAAATTGATAATAATAGGTCAATTACTAGGGTAATTAATATGATCACTAGGGGCAGGGAGCCTTTGCCAAAAGAAAGTTTAACCTAGGCATGGTTATGATGATAAGCACCACGTTAAAAAAAAGATCGAAGAGATGAGTTGATCTCATTTAGCTTGAAAGATCTTGAAAGAATCCAACACCCATACGATGATGCTATAGTAATCGTGACCTTAGTGTACAACTACGTAATCAAAAGAATTCTATTTGATAATGGAAGTTCAACCGATATCATGTACTATGACTACATAAAAAAATAAAAATTATTAAAGATCAGTTAAAACTGATCACCACGATACTTGTGGGGTTTGAAAATGAGTAGGTACCAGTAAAAAAAACTATCAAGCTTTCAATATCTTTAGAGACTGAATCGAAGACTATCACTTTGTTTATAAAATTCATGGTTATAAATGTCTCATTAGTGTATAATGTGCTATTAGGTTGATCTAGCTAGTCTGTAATGTCGTTTATAGACTCAGCTTCTCATTTGAAAATGAAATTTTTAACACCCATTGAGGTTAGAAAAGTATGAAAAAATCATTCTATGGCACGATAATATTATGTCATGACAATAAAAGGCAAGATTGGGACACAGATGGGCAGGTCAACAGAAATTAAAGTCAAAAGTAAAAAGAGACAACCATAAAAAATAGACAAAAAATAAAAAGTCACTAATGAAAACATAAAACGTAAGACTGACCTGATAGAAATGCGCGTTTAAGAGTCTTCAAGCTATTAAACTCTAACAAAAAAAAACTTTTGTTCTATTTTTAAAATTTTTTGAGGTAACTTTAAAAATGACTGAGCTTTTAAATCGACGTGAACAACCACAAATCAATTAGGCCTAGCTAATACTAGACCAAAATACAATATGAAATGAAAAATACATACCAATTTCATTACACACATATTCAACAAGTTATCCATAATATACTGATCACTTATCAGGATCTGTTCTTGTAAAAAATAATCCTGACTTAATTGAACAAAAAGAGATAATTGATCAAAAATCAAACTCAGATGAAAACCAACCTAAGCCAATTAAAGACCTCATAACAGTTTTATTTTGGGATAGCATCCCTTGAAAACATATGCAGATGAAAGCTAAACTCCAACACAAAGATCAGTTAATACAACTTTTGAAAAATAATACTGACCTGTTCTTTTGGACACTATTTGATATGCCTAAGATTAATACTGAAGTGATCATTCATAGATTGCACATTAATCCCAAAGTAAAACCAATTAGATAAAAGAAAAAAATCTTTGCCCTAAAAAAATAACAGGCTATCGAATAGGAGGTGAATAAATTATTGCAAGTAGACTTCATTAGAGAAGTCTACTATCCCTGAAAGACCTTAAGGAGTAAGAGCTCGACTGAGCACTTGAAAAACCCTAGAAAGACTTTTAACACTTTAAAAAAGTATAATATAAGGCTTAATGCAAACAAATATGTTTTTAAGGTCACATTGGATAAGTTCCTTGGTTATATGATCAACAAAAACAAGATAAAGGCAAACCTAAAAAAAGTTTAGGTGATCTTGAACATGAAGGTATTGACCTCGATAAAAAAAGTACAGAGGTTAACTGGTAAAATAGTAGCACTGAGTAAATTCATATCCAAATTAATAGAAGCCATTTTTCTAAATCTTCAGGAATGTTTCTAACTCATATGGACTCCTTAGTGCCAAAATGCTTTTAAAAGACTTAAAGAGTTCTTATCCTTTCCCTCTATTTTATCCAAGCCAAGATTGGATGAGATCTTGTACCTATACGTAGCTAGCACAGATCAGGTCATCAGCTTAATCCTGATCTTAGAGGATAAAAAAAAACAAACATTGATATATTTTGTAAGCAAGGTACTAATAAGGCAAAAAACTAACTATAACGGCATAGAAAAGCTAGCTTGTACCGTTGTCACCTTGGTTAAAAAAACTCAGGCCATATTTCCAAGCCCACACAATTCACGTATTGATCGACTAACCATTAAAACAAGTCTTATAGAAGCTTAAAATATCAGGAAAGCTAATTCAATATATAGTAGAGCTTAGTAGGTTTGACTTACGCATATTACCCAGGTTAGCCTTAAAATCACAAGTGTTGGCAGATTTTATCGTAGAACTTACCTTTGTATACCCTGAGAGATAATTTGAGAAAAAGGAGAGAACTCCAAATAAAGATGATTAAAAACTCTATATTGATGGATTGGCCACGAGCCATAGTGGGGGAGCTTGTCTTATTATGATAAACTCGAAAAGACTACAATACCCATGTGCCTTGAGATTCAAGTTTAAGGTATCAAACAATGAAAAAGAATATAAGGCATTGATAGCTAGTTTAAAGTTGACAATTGAGCTGAACTTTCAATGTATAACCGCGTATAATAATTGTCAACTGGTGGTCGATAAAATAAATAGAGAGTTCAAAGCTTGAAAAAATGATATTCGAAAGTATCTTGACAAAGCACTGACCTTAGTGGTTGACTTTAAGAAAGTTAAGGTAAAGAAGATATCAAGGCCAGAGAATTCATTAGCAAACTCCTTATCTAAGTTGGCTTCAAGAATTATAATGAAAAGTTCAGACCTAGTTCTGATAGAAAAGCTAACATACAAAAACATCGAAGACAAACTTGTAAGATAGATTACAGAAAAAAAACTTGGATAGTGCTAATCAAGGCATCCATATCTATAAAAACACTACCTGAAGAAAGAACCCGACTTGAAACATTGATGAAAAAGGCCTTTCGATACATAATATTTTAAAAAAATTATACAGAAGATCTTTTAACCTGCTCTACTTAATTTGTATTGATAAAGAAGAGGCATACTACGTCTTTTGAGAAATCCATGAAAGAATATGTGAAAGCTATCTTAGTCTCAATCATTAGCCTATAAAATACTTAGGCAAGCTTACTATTGGCCCACCATCAGAAAGAATGCAACGGAACTAATAAAGATGTGTGATAAGTGTTAGAGTTTTGTTTACATACAACATCTTTCCTTGATTGAGCTTTCTCTTATCATCAGTCTGTGGCTCTTATACAGTGAAGAATGGTTGTCCTCAAACCATTCACTTCGATCACAAGTTAGAAGAGATTCATTTTAGTGGTAATAGATTACTTCAAAAAATAGCTTGAAGCTGAGGTTTTAGTTATTACTACAGAAGCTCAAGTTGAGAAATTTATGTGAAAAAACATAGTTTATAGATTCAATTTACCTCAGTCTATAATAACGGGTAATGACAAATAATTAAAAAATTTAAGATTCAAGAAATGGTGTTCAAACTTTTATATTAACCTCAGGTTCATGTCGATTGCCTACCCTCAGTCTAACAAAAAAGTTGAAGCTGTGAATAAGATAATATTAGAAGCTTTAAAAAAGAGACTCGATGCAGTAAATGAAAAGTGGGCTGACAACCTATTAGAAGTGCTATTGGCACTGAGGATAACCATAAAAGTACCCACTAGTGAAACGCTATTCTATTTGACATTTGAAATAGAGATTGTGATACTTGTTAAGATCTATCTTCTGAGCTTAAGAGTTAAATTAGAGTAAGAAGAGATAAATAAAAAAACCCTTAGAGATCACTTCAACCTCATCAAAGACAGAAGGACATAGCCTTAACACGGATAATGGCTTATCAATAAAAAAATTACCAATTATTATAATAAAAATATTTGATGTATGTATATAAGGAAAGATGACTTGCTACTTAGAAAAGTAAAAGCTTTAAGAGTAGATGATCGATGTAGTGAATTAACCCTAATATAGAAAGGCCCATATGTTGTTAAAGAGATTGTCCATGACACGACTTACAAATTGTAGGACCTGAACAAAGATGTAATCCTAAGTACGTAAAATGTAGATAATTTAAAGGTCTATTATCAATAGATTGAGCTCATACTTATTTGTTGTAATTGAATTAAAGGTCTATTATCAATAGACTGAGCTCATACTTACTTGTTGTAATTGAATATAGAAATCAAATTATGTTCAATAAATGTACACCTATCGATCTAATAAAATTTGATTTGAAACTTTGATGGATTCTCAAGTTAATTTAATTTAAGAGATCGCGTAAATCCTCAGTTTAGTTAACCAAGTTAAAATTTTTGATTAATCGTGCTTAAACTTGTGTAAGTAAAGAAAAAATTACAATAATAAAGTTGAGCTGAGCTAAAGTTTAGATTGATCTAAATAAAAAGTTGTATTAATTAGTTGTTACAAAAATTGCCAATAAATGATGTCAGTAAATCATCCTTACTTGATATCATTACAAAAAATTAACCTCGTACATTAACAAAAATTTACAAAAAATCAAAAATAAAAAGTTAAAAGAATCATTCATTCAAAATGTTGGGAGCAGTAGTAGTGGGAGCAGCATCTTCATCAATAAAAGTAGCTGCGACAACTTCACATTCCCTGATCTCTTTCACTTTACGCTTAGGTCTCAGAGCTGCCTTCAGCTCGACCTCTAAAGCTTCATCTTCATTCTCCTTGGGTTGATTTGGACGAGGCCTTGATATAATATTATTGATGTCAATATCAGATAAGTTAAAGTTGAGGGTGAAAAATTTAAATTGAACATCGTTTTTGACCAACTGAAAGATACCGAACATGTTCTTCTTGAAAAATTTTACCCTCTTTTGGAGGCACTCATTAGAGATCTCGAACTTCTCTATCGTCTTTTTCTTTAAGTCTTATTTCCTTTTCTCTCTTGCCTCAAGCTCAAACTTCACTTTGGTTATTTCAGCCTGAGCATCATTGAGCTTGAGCTTGGCTTGCTCTCTCATTGCGTTAGCAAATGTTTTATCAATTAGGATGACCTCTAACTTCACTGTCAGCAGATCAATTTTTTTTTGGTCAGCTTTTTCTTTGTGGGATGCATTATGACTAGATTGGACATTGCCTAGCATGTTCGAGCTTTTATTGTGCTCCTCAACCAAGGTAGCCATGTCTTTTTTAACCCGTCTCAGGTAGATCATCGCGAGGCAAGCATGGTGGAGACTTCACTAGTATTATCTAGAGGTTAAGGGAGAAATTTTTGTTCGACTACATAAAATGACCTTAAACTCAACAAAATGAAAAATACTAATAAAATCGAGTTGAAATCAGTTAGTGTTACCAAAATGAGGGACTATGACTTTGTTAAATCTTTTTCCCATGGCCAGATTGGTAATGAGGTCATCAGCAATAGTGTAATCAAAATTGGTGGAAATCCTTTTCGAGCTAGGCTTTAATACCCTAGCTTTAGGGTTCTCGAAGGTAGAAGATGAGGCATTCACTTATGGCTTCTTAGTAGGATGATGGGGTGTTGGTGCTGATGTTAAAGACAAATCTCGACCACTCTTAGCTTTTATTTTTTGGGCTGTGAAAAAGTAGTGTAGTGAGCTATTGATGTTCTTATCTCCCTCACAAGATAGAGCCCTAAGCTAAAGTTTTTTTTGGCCCCTTTTGGGCTTGGGGGTTCTCTAATACAACTTGAAGTCAAAGTCATCGTCGTTAGCCATTTCTACAAAATCAAGCAAACAGTTAAATAAAAATCATGTTAAAATAAAATTCTACGAGGTTACCTTAAACATATCCCAATACTTTATTTTATTTATTACTTCTAAAGAGGTCAGCTCATGGGCATCAATAACGACCTCCCCCTATAGGTATATTCTAAAATTTTATCTTGATCTAATAGATCTAAGATGGAGAGAACCATCAGTATATCTATGAAAGTGTCGAGTGTTTTTCTTATTTCTCTTGCCTCATCCTCAGGAGGAGCCTCAACCCTAAGCTCATCATTTTTATTTAATTTTTGCTTTCTAAGGCAAAGGAAGAGTAGTTTTTAATTTTTTATTGAGCTCGAACAATCAACAAGTAATTTCTTATTAGGTTAAGCTGTTATGTAATATCACCTACTATCGTTAGGATGCTTTTTAAGAGAAAAAAACTCCTTAAATAGAGGAAGAAAAGGAAAAATGTTTAAATTTTGGTAAAAAAATGATAAAGGTAATGATGTAATATATAGAGTTATGAGTGAATTGAGTAATAACCAAATTGTAAAAATTAAAAATTAAAACAAATAAATGATGAAGTGAAAACTTTAGACCAGCCACGAAAGAATCCTAACACCATAGAGCCAATGTGATTTCAGTCTATCAGTGACCCAGTCTTAAGAGTTTGGTATTACTATACTATATGCCTCTCTGAGAAAAAGAAAGTTGTAGCCAAATCATAGACGTGATGAGCTGAAAACCTGTTAGGATAGTTTCAAGATTTGTCATGCCCTTTAGTTCACTCATCACATCCTTGGGGATCATGCCAAGGTCATATAGAGTATATATAAGGATCTCAGCCAGTTACTCCTGCACTATAGGTTTTTCTTCCCCGTCATCACTTTTTCTAGTTGAGGTACTCATTTTCTTTTGTTCCTCCTCGAAACCCTATTTGTTAGAATTTTTACCATTTGAAGACTTTAACTCTTAAGTAAGAGTAGGATTCCGAAGTGGAACAGTGGTTGGAGGAAGAAAGACGAGGTTGATACCCTTTTAGAGGAAGAAAGAAGAGGTTGATACCCTCATAAAATTTTTTGAAGATAATTCAAGATGTTTTTTTACCAAAAAAAAACTTGAATAACCCTATTTAATTTTTTGTAAGGGATTATTGAATGCATTTTTCATGCTAAACACCATTTATAAACCAAATTTTTTATCAACAGAAAACTTACAACTAACTTGTATTCATTTTCAAGCATGATTTTTAAAATGGTAATAACTATTTTATAATTTTTAATCAAATCAAATTTGAAAATAATGTTACTTTCTCTTCTAAAATCTTAGAATATCACAGAAAGAGGTAAATTTTTTATTTTAGGACTTTGAGTATTGTTAATAATTTTTTAATTTTTTTTTCAGAATCATATTATCTTGAACCAAAACGTTTGAATCAAATATCTAACAGTAAGATTTAAAAAAAAGATATAGATTTTCAAGAACCAAACATCTCCTTAATAAATTAAAACTTATAAATTCTTACTATAGATGAGGAAATTATAAAATATATAAAGCTTAATAAACTAAAATTTAAATATCAAATAAGCATAAATTAATAATTAAAATTTAGACATAATATATAATATAAAATAAATATAATAAATATTTTAATAAATATCTCAAATCGATTAAATTTTATACAAAATTGACCCTGATCCAAATTGCCGTTAAAAAAATAAAATCAATTTGTACTGACCCAAAACTCTTTTTTTTTTTAATTAATTTTAAATAATCGGATCATATTAAAATATGATAATTTTGGATTGATTTACCGTCTCTAGACTGATAGACTTCTTTCGTAACTCAGTCGTAATGTAATGGAAGTTTAAAAAGGACACTGATCTCAGGGCCTTGTTGAAAATTGGTTTGTACGTTTGGTAGGACAATGTATTGCCCGGTACAACTGGAAAACCCAAGCTAGCTAGATCGTAGGTTTTCCAGGAATCTTTACTCGGGTCATTATAGCTGTTTACTGCCATCTTTTCAGGGTTTTTTTTTAATTTTATTTTTTCAATTTGAACAAACCCTAAACAGTACAGTCTCTCTTATCTACACCTCTTCTTTTCTGTCAAATTGAAACCGGCGAATCTTAACATTTGGATTTAAAGAAGTCGATTGATATTATATTATATTTTTAAAATATATATATATACATATTTAATACATAAAAAATTTATTACTAAAAAATAATCAAGTTATAAAATTATATCATAAAAATGTTAGTATAATAACATTAAACTTTTAAGAATAATAAAAGTTTTAAATTAATGATTAAATTACTAATTAATTATTAGATTTTTTATTTTTTTATAATTTAAAATTGAAATAAAAGAATTTAAATAAATAAATCAATAAATAATATATTTATTGAAATAAAATTTAAATTTAAATTTAAAAATAAAGTTAAAATTTTAAAATAAAAAATTATGACTTTTTTTAACGTTCTATAAAGGGATTCCAATCTCTCTTTTTTTTTTTTTGAAAAAAAATTTTAGGATAGTATAAAATAAAAATTTAGAGTAAAATTATACTAAATATTATATGTGAAGAGAAATTATAGCAAATTAGAAAAAAAAAACACATATTTAATATTTAGTCGCAGTTTTGAAATCTTACTAAAAAAGTTAGAAAGTTAATTTACTTTTTGTTTTTACATTATTGTAATTTATAATTTATTATAATCTTTCGCTTGAATTTAAGAATTTGTAAATAATAATTTATGAGTATAATAAATAGACATACAATAATATAATTTTAACTCTTTTTAAATTTTAATAATACATAAATTTAAAATTTAAAATCACAGAAGAAATTATCAGTTTTAATTTGGGGGTTGTCAACTTAAATTTGTTTAATATATATACTAAAGGTTTTTAAACACTTTGGGGGCCAAGACCCCCAGTGTTATTGAAGGAGCCGCCATTGACCGCATGTTATGGACCAATGGATACGAATATGCAACCCCCTTTCAGTTTCAATCTGAGAAGTAGAAAAATGAATCTTTGGCCTTGCTTACTGCTTCCGTGAATTGGAAGCAAAAACAGTGGCCTCAACTTTCATCGGCTGGCCGGTTTCTTAATTTACGCCACCCACAAATTAAACAGACCATTGTATAATAATGGTAGTTTACGCTAACAGTCTAAAATAAAAAATTGTTCTCAACCCCATGCATAAATATGAATATGAATTTTTTTTTGATAAAAAATAAAAAATTTAAAGTAAGTAAATTATTCGGTTCTTTAAGTTAAGATAAAATATATTATATTTAATAATTTAAAATGGGTGATTGTAAATCATATATTTAAGATGATTTTAATTAATGATTATTGATAAAATTTGATCTCAAAATTTTTTTATCAAAAAAAATAAATTTAATTGATTGAATTAATTATTTGTTAATAATATGAATACGAAGTTAATTATATATTTACATGTGAAAATCTGTACGAAAATGAAAAAAAAAAAAAAAGAGAATGTGTTTATGAACATTGGTTGTATACATACATCAAATTCTACATAAAATTTTGCACTAAAATATTAAACATTGAACTAATAAAATATGTACGGCATACAGCAAAGCAGGGAAGTGATGGGCCTTCGTACATCATAATAGATTGGTGGGAGCCTGTGAGAGGGTTCTGCAAAGAAAAAAAAAAACACAAAGAAAAGGAAAAAGAATATGAATAAGTCTTTCCTCCTCTTATTACTATTACATGATTATTTATTTAAATGAAGTTATACTTGTTGTTTGAGGAATGCACTTTCTTTTTTTGCTTATATAAGGTCATATCCTTCCACTTGCAGATCCTTAGGCTGCTTTGGGCTGAGTTTGCTTGTCGTAGTAGAAAACTAAGAACACAAAAATGTGAAGCTCTCTTCATCCTCTCTGTCTGACTCTCCATTGCGGAGAGCTTCCCTCTTGAGCAGTGGCTTTCTTCCTCCCCTTCCTCCCTCTCACTCCCTCTCTCTCTCTCAATCTTTCTTTGTTGGAGCAGTTTCTACTTCCTTTATTTTTACCCATGATCCATTTCGACCTGGTGGAGAAACTTCTCTTGCAAATTGCATCAGAAAATTTGAATTTCTAGCTAGTTGAATTATTCTTTTGATTTGGAGTTTTTAGGGTTACATGGGACATGGGCCATTTTTATTCATTATATACATTAATCTGAAAGTGGCACCATAGATCTCTGTACAACAAAATCTTGCAATTCAAGTGTTATTACTCCTTCATGTTTTCTTGTTTCTGCTTTTTTAAAGTAATTATTCTTTGATGATCAAATAGGTAGGAGAGAGCTTTCTTCAGTCCACTTATGGGTGGTGATGGGATTTAATTAGCTGCCGACTCATTCATCCAAATACTGTGTTAAAAAGGGTCGGTGAAAGATACCCAGTAAATGAGTGAATGATGCGGGAGACAAACTGAATCTTAAACTACCTGTGCTTGGACTGAAGGGAGCTCCCTCTGCTGTTACTTTATCCATTTATAACTTTTATTTCTTCGATCTTTTGTGTTCATATCAGTATAACAATTTCATGAACCAAAGTACTTTGCCTTAAAGTTTTTCATGAACTGTTTTCATAACAGCCAATGCTTTTATATATATATATATATATATATGTATATATCAATTCAAAGCATTTTATTGCTGAGGTAATGTTGGAATAAAGATCATTATCTTTAACTTATTCGTTTGTTCTTCATGGACATTTATCTAGATTATCCCAACTTCTTAGTGGCGGTGGTTTGTCATTGTTTGGCTACTATGAAAGGAGAGCTTTAATTTGCTGTAGAGAATTATGCAGCAGTTTCCTGCCTAAGGCTGAGGTTGGTTCTCTAAAATAAACTGTGTTTTCTTGACCTAAAATAAGTCCTTACGGGGGTAACTATAATTAGCCAACCGTATATTTCATTTGGTTCTTCGAATCGTGGAGGCTGGAACTAATGTTGGTTTTACATCTTGATTCAATCAAGCAGCTCTCGAAAACCTTGAGAGACCAGAAGTTTTAGGGTTTATTGTGAAGCTGCAGCTGCAATTTCTTGTTAAAAGCTACCCAATAAGGCAGCGCTTGGGAGGAGAAACCCGCAAAGCTCACGCTTTACGACAAAAACCTTCTTGGGTCTAGCATGCTTACTGCAACAAGTTCCTAGACATGTTCCTCTGTTCACGTGCAATCACCGAAATAGCCCTTCGGTAGTTTTAAAGTGTTGGACCAAAGGTTTGCCGAAATGTGGCTCACTTGTCCTTGTCCTGAGCTGTATTTGGTGGTTATAATTATTTTCCTTTATATGTGTATTCCATTCCATATATATGATGTACAACGAAGGATTTTGCTGCTTGATTTCTCGTCTAAAATATACGTATATATCAATATATGTGGTAGATAGGAGAGATTGGCTGATGGTTTGGCAGATACCAAGGGAAACCTCTCGACTTTCTCTTGATATCTTATTCTGGTGGAGCTGTGCACATTCGATTCCATTTTTTTGTTTACGGATTACGTATATCCACTTTCTAGTTTCTATAATTTACAAGCGAGAAGTTATAACGAATTGCAATTACAAACAGAACTTCGAGAATGTAAAATGAAAATATAAGCATGCATCTGCCAGGAACATTTGCTGTATTTATGTAGTATGGGAAGTTGCGAATAGGCAGTTTCAATTGCTCTCGGACTATTGAGCATTTCTTTCATCAATTCTTACCATTCACGGTATAATATATTCATGCGCTGGAGCTGTTTAGCAAATGTAATGTGCACAGTAGAAGATAAGTTGTACAAGAGTATATAGTAAAGTAAAATATGTAAAGCAATTGTAAATAAACTAAGCTTCTATAAGAACTTCTGATGAGAAGCTAATTGGCTTTGATTAGCTTTTTATGTGGGATGATGCATGGATTAAAAGGATGGTAATGGCCTGCTCACATTCATCTGTGTGAAAGAAAATGGGAACTTTTGGAAAAGGAAAGAAATGGTAACCAGCTAAGGTCATACCCGAAGCTAACAGAATGAAGCGGATATCTCCTTTTGAGCTGACTTTACATGAAAGCCCTATTTTAACACGAAAAAGAGACATTGGCAAATATATAGGCAAATTTGTTCTTTTCATTGTTATTGGGTTCTTTCCTCTTAGTGCATCCCTCCCAAGGACCAGTGAATGCCAAATGCCGCAGTTCGTCCTTTATCTATGCCTCTTCCTTTCCCCAAACGAATCACTGAAGAGGAGAAAAAACAATTCCCCCACCAAAGATGCTTGATGCTTAGCTCAATCATTTTCATTTAATATTACTCTGCTCTCTTTCTTTTACCTCTCTAAGCCTACGAACACTATGCTAAATATGGATACGAGCTTTTTCTCTGTGTCTCTGTCAACTTTTGAAGAATCCAACGGCTGTTTCTCTTGCCATGACCATCTTTTAACAAACACAAGTGCCATGCATGTAGTTTTTTGTCATTGTTGTCTCATAATTATAATCTGATGGAATGAGAATTTTCCACGTGCTGGTCCCCTAGTGGTCCCCCAACGTTGATTCTAAAAAGAAATTGGATGCCCTAAGTTGGGATTTTGATGATATGGAGTTGTTTTGTATTTTAGTTAGTAAGATCTAAGCATTGTAAAGTTTGATCTTTCCTTTACTCTCTGGGGCCTGGATGTTCCAACCCATTTGGAAAAAGGTTCAGTGTGGATGAACTGGATTATTCTTAATCAAATTCCCCTGTCCAACTCCAACATCATCTTTTTTTAGGGATTCGTTCAAAATTTGTCCCTCTTTTCCATTAGACATGCATTAATGGGATTGATATGCAATATATTTGGGTAGCCTGATCAGAACTACTTAGAAAAGAAAACAAGAAAATGGAAGTGAATATATATGGTATCTTTCTGCTGGCATACAGGCATGATTTGACAATCACAAGATTTAGCTTTGGACCTTTAGGACTACTTAGGAGATGAAAACGATAAATTGTAAGATATCAACACCCTTTGTTAACTTGTCACGTATATGAAATTATAAAAATAATAAATTCAAAATTTAATTCAAATAATTTATACAATTATTTATAAAAGAGTGATATTTAATAAGTTTGAATTAAAATTTTAACACTTATAATCTATCTTTTTATCTTCAAATGTGATTTGAATAAATTTGTTTATACGCACATTGTATTAGCTAATTATATGGTAAATGGAGAAGGCTAATACATGTCTGCCACATTTCCACATTTTAATTTTTTGAATGGTCTTCCAAGAGATAAGTTCAATTATTAAAATTCAAAAGTTTTAGGTTCAAATTTTACTTGTAGGAATGATGTTTACAACATTACTCAAAGTCGAAAAATTGAAATAATCTTAGATAAAATGCTTTTTTTTTTTTGTTTATTACGAAAATGATTAATTCTTGGGAGACTAATTATAAAGATGGACAGTCACATAAATCCAAATCATTCCATAGGTGTAAATATATAAACTTCTCTTTCTTCAATATTTTTAATAATTTAAAATTTAAAATTTAACATTCGTAATATTTTTTTATCTTAAATTACGAAATCTATGTATCAAACAAAATTTTGGCTTATATATTTTTAGCATGCAAAAGTTTGATTATATATATATAATTTCTTTTTAACTTTATGAAAATTAAGATTTGGAAAGGTATCTTCTTTCTCTAGCTAATCATGCAACTTCAACGCGAAACAATGATCAAACTCTCCAAAAGCAATGGAAAACCAAAAATATACCTCGGGTTTCTGAATATTTTCATTTACTTCTAAGATACTAGTATTATTGCCATTCGTTTTTTTTAAAAGGTAGCTTTTCTCGGTTTTTTATATATATATATATATATATAAAAGATATTGTAATAGGAAAATAAAAAAAATTATATCTATTAAAAGTTTAAAGTTATTAAATATTATTTTTTAAAAATAATTATATAAATTAATTAAATTAAATTAAGATATTTGATATTTACTTACACATTAAATATCTTTAAATATCTAAATGACTCATATTTTGAAACGGCAGTTTTTCCAATTCCGTTTTACTTAAAAAAAAAAAAAAAAAGGAGTACGAATTCCCAATTGGACTGCTCCGTTCAGACCAGGCGCTCGATATTTGCAAATTACAACTTCCATGTAGAATAATATGCCTTGCCTGCACCCCACGGCCCACAACCACCTCATTTCTCATTGCACAGCACCAAGTACCAATTTATCGAAACCATACAATAGCCAGAAAAAATCCTGGATGTCAGTCAAATGCAACTAGCATCTGCCAACCTGTGAGGCCAGCCCAAAAAGAGATGTCCAATTATGTCATTTTAAAGGTTTAGTCCTGGTAAAAATAACTGGAACATTGGAGCATAACCACATTCTGCCAAGGAAAAAGGATAAGACACTTTTGTTGTACATGACTTCAACCACAGGGTTTGGGAGCTCAATCATGGAGGGGAAAATGCTGGAGATGTTTGAAGTTGGGCCCTGTGAAGATGACTACCAGCTGGGCTTTCTCATAGGTCAAAGGTTCTGTAATCAGATAAGAAGCAGGTTGGCTGGAGACCTCATTCTTCAAAACCAGCTCCTTCCTTTTGCTCGAACACCACAGGCACAACCACTGATCAAAGCACTCTCAGAAACCAACCAGAAGAAGTTCCCAAGATATTGGGCTGAACTTTTAGGGACTGCAGAAGGAAGCGGCGTGCCCGTTCTTGATGTAGTGCTCACAAACTGCTAATTTCATTGTATATCCCTATCGAATCGGTCACATTATATTCTTTCATGTGCAGATAATACTTATCAACTTCAGAAAGGAGATACTTCCATTCATTTCAAATACAAATATGAGTTCAAATGCTGATACCACAGATGACTGTTCTGATGTTCTCATTGTTAGTGATTTGATGGCCCTAGCAGCTCATAACGAGGATGCAAATGTCGCTCTAGTAGGCCACACGTATGCTTCATTTCCCTGCATCCAGTTCAGATTCTAGGACAGTGCAATATGTACGATAAATAATATTCATAATGTGTATCACATCCACTCTGGGTTTGCAGCTATTTGATCAAGGGAAAACTGTCAAATGGGTTATCCTTCATAGCTTACACGTATGCAGGAGAGCTTCCAAGCTGTGCTTTTGGATTTAACAATCATGGACTGGTAAAATTTCTTACATGCATCATAAATATGTAATAGGCCATCTTATACTAAAATGAGTTGGGCAAGGTTCACAATACGAACCTGACCAGCTGAAGTCTATGGCCACATTGAAAATGTAAGATGATTTAAGAAAGGAAATAAAATTGATTGTTTGTAACAAAACAATAGAAAAAAGATAAACATGATTTTCACTTCAATTTTTACTAGATAGATGTCTTCTAAAGGAGTATTATTTTAGAAGGACTATTATTTTAAATGAAATATAACATTTCCTTCATATGTACCTTAGGCATTCACACTGAATTCAGTGCCCCCAATTGAAGGTGAGATTGTACCTGCGGGCATTGGAAGGAACTTTGTCTCCAGAGACCTTCTTGAAGCAACTACCATTGCAGATGCATTAGCTGTAAGACCCTCTAATATTTGTTAAGTATCTAGTGAAAGATCAGCTTGATCATTTAAGGTACTGATAGCCAGATTAACCCCAGAGAATACACTCATCAGAAGTTTCTGTGGGACACAGTTACAATTTAATTGATACACGAACACGTATGATCTTGAATGTTGAAACTGCATCAAGATCCCGAGTTTCAGTTCATGAGGTTGGAGCAGCGCCATTTTTCCACGCAAACATGTATCTCCATCTTCAGGTTCAGCAGGTAAATAATAAATCACATAAGAAAAGGAATCTTCATCAGGGCAAAAGCACCACACCATCACCATAGTTGTAAGCCAAGTATAAGATTCAGCACATTGGAGCCTATTATACTCCTTTACTGCTAGATCTCTATGTGGCTGCTGAGCTGAATCTCAAAATGCATTTTTGGCCAATTTATTTACTAGGAATAGCAGTGCAAAAGCTTCTTCTATGCAACAAACGGAGATGCACTGTCACATATTCTTATTACTTAGCACAGACCTAATCAATTATATAACTTAATTCCATTACATTGAAACTAAAACCAATGTTTTGCAATAAAGGTATATGATGAAAACTCAATAAGCAGGCAAAGAAGAGCAGCTGTTCTACCACAAGGATCAAAAATGGATTTCCTGTCTCTTCTAGGAGATTCAGAAGACATAAAGTACCCGATCTACATGACAGGTATATATTGAAGTAAAGAAATGTAGAGCTGCTTCTCTTTAATGGCAACTAAGTTAACCCCTATTGGTATTATTTTCAGGTCCAACTCTTTACACGCTATGCACGGCTGTCATTGATTTGGATGAAAAAACACTTACAATAGTTGAAGGAAATCCAAAGAAAGAAAAAGTTTCTCATGTCTTCTCTATGTCTTCAAAAGACTTAAACTGTGATTTGGTCAACTGCACTGAAGGGACTCGTCTCTAGAGCATTTTATGATGGTTCATAGAAGCCAATCATGTGGCCATCAATGCTTCGCATGGCAGCAGCCTGATAATAGTGAACAAACATGGATTCCACCTTCAGTTCACTATAAAGCTAAGCATAAGAATAACTAAAGTGAGGGATAAATAAATAATGGAGACAATACCTTCCCATTAATTTCATATTTGATGGGACCATCTAGTTCAGCTCCTAATGCCATTAATTTTGTTACTGTTCTGTAATGTCATTCACTGTGAATGATAACAGTGAAGAGTATCCATTCTGCATCACATTATTGCTGTAAAAAAAAATGGGTCAGAATGATCTATTTTCAACTCCAAAATTTCCTTTTCTCTCTTTATTTTGCATGGAGAATTGTATATTCACAAAGCTAAGTAAATCCGGGACTACCCACAATCTTCTTTATTTTGGGTATTTCTCACTAGAGTACAAAAGCATTGAGAAATTTATCGAAACTTCCATGTCAAGCTATGGAAAAAGAAAGGTAAAAGTAGTACCAGGGGGATTGCATGAGGGCAAGCTTGAGAGCTCCAGACTGGAGCTCGGTCCACCGAAGCGTGCAGATGTTCACAGAGAAGTCGAGCCCTTTTGAGTACAACTTTGCTGCCATGGGAACGTCATGTGGAGTTGGACTAACCACCAAAACAACGCCGCCGCCATCTCCCTCCTACCTTTTACTTCCTCATTCTCCGTGCTTCTGCACGATTGCCATTTGCCAGCAACTTGGTTTGTCATTCCCTCTGGAATTTGTAAACGGCGTCGTTCTCAATATGCGGCTCAGCCCAAAATAGCAAATGCCACCTTGTCTATTTTATTTTGGGTTTCAAGACTCAAGCCCAGCCCAAACCCCAAAGGTAAAACAACACTTTCCCTAAGGCCCCTTTTGTCACTACGGAAATTAGCAGGGAAAGGAGAATCAAAAGAGCAAAAAATTTTCCAATACCTCGCAAGCCTCAAGATTTTAAATTTTTAATGGGGGGATGGATGACATAGCTGAAATGATTGATTGGAACAAATGGTTACTGAAAATTGTAAATGGACCCAAAATTCATCTGATTAGTAACTATGTTGTGATATTACTCAAATATACAGACATAAAAAAAAAAATTCCAGAATTACAGAAGAAGATTATGACATAGCAACGTGCAGATTATTCTGCATGTTGGCCAGTATTCACATAGCATAATGCCGGACTGCAAGCAACGCAGAAGCAGCCAATCCTGTGAGTTTTTCAGCTGATTGTTCATGAAAGCCTATGACTTGCCCTTGAATATTTTTAATCGAGAACGTTGACCTTTCGACCTTGCTTCAAGAAGCTTCGCCTTCAAAGTGTTCTCCTTCGTTCCTGGAGGTAACTTGGTAGAAGACTCGGATACATCTAGGCCAGGGGATGTGAATTTCGTCATCCATCGTCGCACTGGACTTGGCTGGTTCCTCCGTGAAGGGAAACTACAAGAGGCCTCACCACGATCGTTTTCAGGATTTATATTCCCACCTTCTGACAACGCTATATGGTTTCTTATCAAGTTATCCAGTACATAATTTGAGCTCAGTCCATGTATCTCATCAAGCTTATTCTTTCTTCCCTCGCTGCCATATTGGGTAGCTTCATCATTTTCAAATTTTTGTGATACTGTTATTTCTGTGGTGTTCCCTACGCCAGTATTCTTCTGTTCTGTATCTGCCAATTCGGACTTCTTATTTTCGTTACACAAGGCTCTGGCCATCTTTTCTTCAAACTTAACTTGCAAGCTGGATGGATGCCGACTTTTACTCTTTTCATGAGATGAAGGTTTTTTCTCCTCATGATTTGATTTCATCATTTCCTCGATATTACCAGTTCGAGCTTCATCTTCATGTGGTTTCAAGTCAGCATTGCTTGGTTTATTCAGCTCAAAACAATTCGAATCACTGCCAGCAGAATCTTCCTCATCACAAACATCTTTAGCTGCAGTTACAGCTTCATTTAAAGGGATAGATTCAAGTGACTTCCTGCGATCACTTCGTGACAAATAATCAGTCCGCTTAGAAACAGAAGTACCAATCCGTTTAGCTTGAAGCAAGGTCTCTATTTCAAAGCTTAATTTGTCTACTATTGAATTCTGTTCAGCAAAACCAGACTGAGCTTCTTCCAGCTTCATCTGCATCCGCTCATCAAGCCATGATTCAGATATATGAAGAATCAAACGATCATGGTCAGCTGCTCCTGCCCAATCTTCATCAGATTTCTGTCTCAGAGTATGCACCTCCTGTTCATAGCTTTTTATTCCCCTTGCAAACTCATCACAAAGATCTTCCAAAAGCTTCCTTGATTTCCTTTCTCTTTCAAGGTCTTTCAAGGCATTAGAAAGAGAAGCTTTTGCCTCAGACACTTCCCGAGCTAACTTCCTGTGTAGACTCTCTGAACGTTTTCTTAACTTTCTCTCATCCTCTAGTTCATCCCTCACAGACTGTACAGCAGCATGAATCCGGTCTTGTTCCTTACTCTTCCTAACTAGTTTATCTTCAGCAATCTGCTTCATCAAATCATCAATTTCGTGTCGATCTGCTTGCTTATCTCGAAGTAGCTCCTTGATCCTAACACGGGCATGATCTAGTTCCATCTTCAATGCTTTGATCAATGAGATATTAGATGCATGTTGTTCTTCCAGGCTCCAAATATGATTTAGTACTTTTAGCAGTTCTGTAGATGTTTTGAGATTATAATGCGACTCACCAATCCTTCCCCTAAAATCTAAAGAACTACTAGGGGTGACTGCAGGATTGTAAGGTGCCACCTGAAAAAGGAGTAAGGACATGTAAAAACTCTAGAAGGATGGGATGTGAAAACTAAGTGGGAAAGACCTACTAAGCAAACCATACCATACACAGCAGAGATTTCTAAGGAGGAAGTCTCACAGAAAATTTATATTAACAGAAATTACACCAAAAACATCAGTGCAGAAGTTGACGATAGTCCAAATTTGTTCATGATGGTTGTCATCTTAAGTAACACCCTATTAAGTCACTTCCGAAAAGCTTTTCTAAGACAAGCATGCCATGCTATATATTTCTATGACTGGAATAAAACGTAAGATATATGTAACAAGCAATTAAAACACCATGAACTCCCAACCATGCTATCCAGTAACTTAGAACCTATCTGAATAAGATAAGAGTTAAATTTGAGGCAGAGACTAGAGAGACACTAGTCAGACTATAGTCAATGTGAACCAACTTTGGCCACACATCTGAAGTTTGTCTTCATATGCAGGACTCAGAACAATGATTCTTTAATTCAAGTTACTTTAGTTTAAGTATCAATTGCAGAAAGAAAGCAAATCACCTTTCCTATTCTCTATTTATTCTAAGATAGTACCTTTTTGAGTAGCAATAAAAGAAAATTTACCTCCATTGAGCTGCCATAACTTGCAGGAGATACAGGCTGCAGCGCATGGTTATTTTTTTCAATAGATCGATGGTGTTTCATCAGTGTTTGACCAACATGCCTCCTCAAACTGCTTGTACTCTCTGGCTGATATAAGAAATAAAACAGATAAATAAGTAATAGAGTACTGCTTCCACCTCTGAGAACTCTATAGCTTGGTTATTACAGAAGTGGCTGAAGACATTATTTTGAAGCCACTAAAAAATGGATTAAATCAACTGATACTTTGTTGCATCTCTTTTAATAATAACTATCAATTAAATGACTCTCACTCATTGTAAGCCAACTTCTAACAAATCTACACTACACTTAACCATCACAGACAGAATATAAGTTGAGGGTCATGGAAAAATACTATTAAAAAGTTGGGATTCGAGAAATAATCAACAGCTTCAGAAAATTGAAAACTTAAGGCTAATTGCAATGAAATATTGACTGCTTAAAGCGGCCAGTGCCTCTGGTTCTCCATAACAGAGCTATGAAGAACCACCCAACTACCAAATAACTGCTTCACCAAACACCACCAGATTTAAAGGGTCAATCCTGAATTGAATGCTTTAGTTTTTTTATTTTGTTAAAATAATAATCAGTTAGCAAACAAAACAAACATTGTGTTGTTATACATCAAATAAAACTGATGGCATTGAATGATGATTCTAAGATACGACTAGGAACTAAATTAATTTGATCAATCAGAACCACAAATCCAACAATAGAGTATCAGAGAAACTCTCCATAAGGAAACAACAAACCCAAAAACCAGGAAATCCTTTCTTGTCTAGAAAAGCCCTTCACGTATTTCATGTTTGCTCATATGATTTTACAAATAGCAAAAAAATAAGAACAAAGCATATCATCATTTGCCACATCCCAGAATTCCAAATCAATCATCATCCATTCCACCAACTAATAGATCAAAATACCCTTTAAGAGAAAATTAACATATAAGTACAAAAAATACACATACACTACTTGTACATAAACAGAAGCAAAATATGGAACAAAAAGGAAATACCTGGTCAGGATCAGAGCTGGGGCAAGGATCAGCCAAGAAATGAGAAAAGTCAATGCCTTTGTCCTTGAAAAGATTGTTGTGGTGGCGTTGGTGGTACCGGCCATTAGTGTTGTTAACAGCTCTATGCATTTTAGGTTGACGATGAGGAAGGTATTGATGAAAATGCCAGAGGGAAGCAGCTAACTTTCTTGCAGAAACAGAAGCAGCAGGAGGAGGGATGTTATGATGAAGGCGAGCCTGAGGGTGGTAAAGTTTCCAAGTAGAGATTGGGGTACACGGCCCCCCTCCTTTCCTGTTCCCTACCAATAATACCCTCCTACTCAACTTTTCACACAAAATTTCCACCTTTTCTGCTACACCTTCTCCTCTTTTTACTTCCCTTTTCATTTCTCTCTCCCGCTTTCTTTCTCCCTAGCCATCAAAAGGGTTTTGTATAATACTACCGTTTTCTTTTCTTTTCTTTTCTTTTTTCATGTAATCTTTTTCACTTTTTTCCACTCTGGGGTCTTGGTTGCTAGAGTGAAATTTTGTTGTATATAGTGGGTATTTTCTTTTCTTATTTATTTGGGTTCTCCTTCCTAAAGAGAATATTACTGTGATTGATAGATCTGCCATGGACAAAATGGCTTACAGGAGGGAATTGATTGGATTAGTGCCTGTAAAGCATTTAGTTGGGTCACCCGCCAAATTGTGATTGCACGAAGCTGGGGGATCTATGAATAGAAGTAGTAAAAAACTTCGATTACTGTGTTCAATAAATTCCGTATCCCAATCCAACCATTAATCAAGGTTTTCTTTTTCATTTTCTGAAAATTATATTATAAAATCATAAATTAAATTATAATCATAATTAAATATTATGATTTATTTGATAGGTTTTCGCTTTTACATTTTTTAAAAATGAATTAATTAAAATATAATTAAATAAATTTAATCTAAAATTAAAACAAACCCACTAACAATACAATTTAAATCTGAAATATCAAGATTTTAGAATCTACCCTTTTATTGTTAAACCAAAATTTCATTAACATTTTCTTATTATTTTTGAATAGTTATACGTTGAAGGGGGCAGCACAGAGAATGCTATTGCCGAAAAATCAAAAGCTTCGTTGTGTCACGTCCTTTGGTCGGCACTCGGCAGTAAGAAGTCAAAGTAACAGTCTCAAATGAAATCAGCACCTAAATCAATTAACCAAATTAATTCATAATTATATTTTAAAAAATTTTAATAAATCTAAAATTTATATTTTAATATTTATAATTTTTTAAATTCTCATATTAGGGTTTTTTATTAAAAAAAGTATAACAGTGTCAAATGGCAATGGCAATTTGGACGGTAAGGTTTCCTTTCCGTGTCGTGTTGGATTTCTTTCGTCTGATCCTTCTGAAAAACATATACTGTACTAACCATTGGAATTGGATCCTGTTTGGTTTTGTTTTGATTTACAATGCAAATGGTTTAATAATTTGATTTGGTGTTTATTTGTAATTTAAAAAATAAATTTTGAATTATCATTTTTAAGTAAATTTTTAATTTTTAATTTTGCAAAAAAAAATTAACGCACGGCCACATGTCTCATTAGAAATTAAAAAGAATTGCATAAAAAGTTTAAAAAGTATTAGCAAGAGCCGATGTGTCATTGTTTTATAGGGTAGCGTAAGTTAGAAAGCATAGCCCTGTCACACTGAATAACTCATACCGGATAACATCAGTTTTTGAGTGAAAGGATTGAAAGTCATTCCCGCTCGACAAGTGAGCTAAGTTTTCGAGATTATGGCTTCCCTCTGCTCCAATCTTCACACTCCAGGCCATCATCTTTATCTATGTTTTTCCCAAATTTTATACTCTTTTTGTTTCATTTTTTTATTACTGTTAAAAACCGTTTTTTCTCTTTATTTTGTCTAAATTACTTTGGGTTCATCAGTATATGTGGAATGTGGGTTTGTTTAGTTTTGAATTTGGTTGGTGGTATTTGCGTCTTACTCTTCCAGTTTTGTTGTTAATTGGTAATTTAATCTAATAATTATGTGTTAATAAGGATCAAGATAGGATTTTTAATCCAAACCAGATGGAACGTCATGCTTTTGAAGCATTTTATGTCTGATAATTGATGAAACCGATAGCTTAGATAACCTATTTGTCATCAAGGATGATGCAATTTCTAAAATTTGAATCTTGATATACTGTTTGTCAACAATGAAAAATTAACTCCATAAAGTTCATTCTTAGTTTTCAGTAGCAGGGTAAAATTCGATCCGAGAAAGGAGTCAACAACAAGAACAATAACTTGCGAGAAAGCAAGTTCAAGGGGCCCTGACAGTGAGAGGGTAGTCAAAAGTAATTGTTTGAGAAAACCGTGGCGAAGCAGAGAGACAAAAAAATTTTGTTCATAAAGGTTTAATTACCGAGTCACTTTCCAATGGTATGTTTCCAGTTCTTTTAGACAATGAAGATTTAATTCTAGGTTATCTTTCGGGAAAGATACGAAAGAAATTTGAAAGTGTATTGCCTGGTGACAGAGTTAGAGTGTCCTTCTGATTCAACCAAGGGCCGTATAGTTTATAGGCTTCGTAACAAGGATGCAAAGTGGATGGCAGGGTAGATTTCCATGAAATCTACGCTCTTTCAATTAGTTACTACGTATTGAGGTGAGGAACCTCCAATATGAAAACAGGACTCTGTACAATATAAGAGAAAAAGGTAATTTGATATCCTTTGAGAAGCACCTCAGGCGATTGATAAATTGGTTCTTCAGGCTAAACCTTAAAGCTGGTGATGATCAGAGGATCTATGGCAATTAGTTTAGCTGGTGAGTTTCTTGGTAACATGGCTTGGATTTGGACAAGTCTTGCCTTCTGTAGGAGCTTGGTTGATTTAGAGATTGGTGAGAGTTAATCTTGTTGTGTAGCCCGATTTTGAAAGAAGTTTTATGATCATTTTCAACCTCTCTTTGAATAGTTTCGATGAATGTATTTCTTTGCTTGAATTGAACTGTATGTTTTTTTTTAATTGTTCAATTTTCATGTACAGTTTACATCAATGAAATTTATTGCACTTGGAATTGCTTTTCAATGTTGATTCGAGCTTGTCTGAAATGTGAACTGCCTGAGGAATTTCTTGAATTCAAAGAAGCCTTAGTAGGACTATTAATATGCTAAAGAGATAGAATTAGAGGGAAATAACGTTATTAGTAAGCTTTCTCATAAACAGGATAAAATAAAAATGAAACCCTGTTTTCAGTAAGCTGAAAGCTGATGGTACTTGCTAAGAATATTTTTGGTGCCTATTACTGGCAGTGGGAATTTTTTAGAGATTCTAGTGGTATTTGGGGTATATAGCTGCAATCCAAGCATAGGATTGCTTCTGACTTTGCTGCAAATCTTTGGAGTAATAAGGGCAGACTTGTAATGGCTTGTGAAAGTCATGGTCGGTTAGCGGTGGAATCAGACTGATCCATTGGCAAAATAAAGATATTAACAAATGAAAATGGAATCTATAAGGACCAACTAAAGATTGCCAAACTCATTCAGGGAAACTGGGGTTGCATTATTCAACAAGTTTGATAGAGGAGTAGAGTGAAGGAGGAGAAAAGAAGTGGGATAATACTGAGTTATACTCTCCACGAATGACCCAGCTACGTGAAGGTAGTGATTGGTATTTCTTTCTTTTCTTGTTTTGCGCATCAAATCCAGAAAAACTCAAGTTGGAAATTTCCTTGGAATTGATCGACTCAGCACGGCTGCATCCAGAAATTGCCCTGCTTTTTTTGGGGGGCGTAAATTACATAAAAGTATCTTGTGGTTTGAAGTGAATAAATTTGCCCTCTGATATTTAAAAACTTGCATATCAGATAGACTAATTTCTGTCATGTGGATTTGAGGATGAAATCTTGAAAACATTATTATTCTGGACAACAAACCTTAGTTCATGTCATTGTCCAAAGAGAAAGGAGATTAAGAAAAGACTAATCAAATGTTAATGGGAGTAGGAACAAGTAGTTTTCACAACCAAGTAGGATATTGAAATTTTGCTGATGCCGATCTCTGCTCAAAGGAGCAGGGAGATCATTGCTCCATGCCCAAGTTCTAGAATTGCTTATGCAATCACTTCTTCTTCTATTCAAATCTTTTCATAATTTTAATAAATTCTACAAGATGTACAACTTGAAGATCTTTGAACTTGACCTCAGTACTTATCCTTCAGTAAATCAAAGTAGAAGATTTGAATAACCTGAAGTTTAATTTAATTGGTTCGTGCAATTACTTTAAAAAAATGATATTCAATAAATTTAAGATTTAAATTTTAGCACCTGTAATCTATTCTCTTATCCCAATGCTACGAACTCATTTTTACCCAAAAAAAAAATGTAGAAGATTTGAAGAGATACTATGTCACTATTCAACTTGCTTTATGCTCATTTAGCAACCAAAAAAATAGAGTTGGTGCATGTCTGAGCCTTCGGTCTTAAATCTAACAATCAAAACCTTAACAAATTAACAGATACCAACCGGTTTAACCCTTTGTTTTGTTCCCCTAATTAGAGTCGAGTGGCAATAGTCCAAGAAGAACAAAGTTAGAATTATATCAGCATGTTGTTGCTTTCAAATAAGCAATTGGTCTATAGTCTATGGAAGTTGGTAATTAATTTAAAACTTTCTTTTCTTCTTTGTTTCAACTATGATCTATAATTAGCAAAGCCAAATCAAGCTATTAATTATTATGATAAATTCAGTCCTGCGGCTGTCTTTTCTGACATTAGTTTGTATGACCACCAGCTCCATATAAGCTTCATGCTTTGCTGACTTAATAGATTTAACTACTGCTGTCTTAAGCACTAATCACACACTGAAATGGCCACAAAGATTTGTTAGGCAAGTATATTCTCCAGAGTTCTTGATACTTAGCAGAATACGTCAGTTAGTTTCCTTTTTTTTTTTTTGGTGTGTCTGTGTAATAAAACAGTGTTTAGCCTCTTCGACAACTGCTATATATATACATCTGAAGAGAGTTAGTTTTATCAAACAGAAGCATCAATTAAAGTAGCTTGATTATCCATGAGATAGAAATCATGTTGCATTGTCTTCTTATTCCTACGAGTATCTCAACTCTACCCAGTTTCGGCTTCCCAAAAAAAAATTGAATCCGAAAAAACCGTGCAAATGATTCGCTCTCTACTACCATGAAATTCTTTTCGGTGGCGATGACTTGGCTAATGCCACATCTGCTGCTGCTACCAATCAGACTAAGCTAGGGAACTTCGACTTCGGGAAGCTTGTGGTATTCGATGATCCCATCACAAAAGACCAGCATCTCCTTTCTCATCCGGTTGCAAGAGCACAAGGTTTCTATTTCTATGATATGAAAACTACCTACAATGCTTGGTTTGCTTACACTTTGATCTTCAACTCAAGTGATCACAAGGGAACTGTAAACATTATGGGTGCGGATATGATGATGGAGAAGACTAGAGATCTGTCCCATGTTGGGGGAACGGGAGATTTTTTCATGGCTAGAGGCATTGCTACATTTAAGGCTGATACTGTTCAGGGTGCCAAATATTTTCGCCTTACGATGGATATTAAGTTGTATGCATGCTATTAAAGAATACATAGACTTGCTTTCCCATGTGCTAGGTTTGGTTGGATCAAATAAAAAGAGAATGCATTAAGTTTTGGAGTTTGAAACTTCGACGTGATTTTTGCATGCTGTATCTATGTGGTAGCAAATTTGCATGCACATGTCATTGGTTTGCTTCTATTTGGATACAAAGCTTTACTTCAATGCAGATCATGGTCAGTTTGAAATTGTTCTGAAATTAGCAAAATAATTTCCTTTCTGTTATATGATCTTGATGCGAAATACAATCATAGCTGACCATGGGGTTTTGGCCTAACTTGCCATGGTCGGAGCCGAAGGTTCATACACAATCTCCTCCATCCACTCCGATATGATCCTGTCTGATACACTATTGGCCCCACAGCAGTGTCAACTTTTTTTTGTCGGATCAACATAGAACACCTTGATTCTTGGTTCGACATTTCTGACAACAATTTTTTTCAACGGCCGGATGTGCTATATAAGAGGAGACATAGAGCCAGAGTGCTTCAGAATTAATTTAAGAGGTGAAGATATCCACATGTCCCACTTTCATTCAACATTTATAAACTAATTCTTTTGCCTATAATGATACGTACACAATTAATTATTTCAACTGTTCAAAAATTACTAAAATATTTGATGATGCCGATTAATTATTTCAATTGAGTTAAACTGACGTACGTAGATATGTTAATTCTAATTGATAAGATATAAAATTAATATGAATAAAAGATATGAAAATAACATAATTTAAAATTTTTTAAAAAATTATAATTAAGTTTATAAAATAAAAAAAATTATATATTATATTTTTATATCTATATTAATTATAATATATAATTTTTATGTAAAATATAATATAAATGTTATATTTTATATAATACAATAATACAAATTATCAAATTTAACGCGCTGTTCACTTGTAAGTACCTTGATCAGGCCGGAATTTGAGCCGTGGTCAGTTTTATGGCAATATCTCTGGGTTCATGGGTCTAATCCATTTTTATAATGGGCTAATTTTGCCAAACTTTATCGGCTATTTTTAGCTAAGGAACGATCCTCGGCCCGGCTCAAACTACGTTCTTCAATTTGGAGACAGGATTAATTGTCTGTCCAGCTCATGCCTACTCTCGGTAACCACGAAATTAGCGCCGCTGAGATGACATAATTTATAATTACTCTTTTATTTCAAAAAAAAAAAAATTATGATCTGTGTTCATATACCGTTGTAATAAAATTATCCGATCACAAATGATCAAAATTATTACTAGAATTTTAATTTCTCAAGTTTTTTTTTTTCAACCACTAAAGTTTTATCAATTAGTAAAGTTAATTACTTTGGTTTAATCATCTAAATCTCCTTCTTGTGTAACGTAATTAGACAAAATCTTTTTAACAAACTTATTTTTCGATATGTTTATATATATATATATATAATATGCATATTCCTAACCAATTAAAGTAACTAATTTTTTTAAGTGAGACTCAGCGATTTTAATTTTAAAGCATCACATTCAAAGTCATGCCTATCGCCTAAAGTTTTTAATTTCCTTTATACCGCTTATGATTAAATATTTATTTGATTACTATATTATATTATTTCTATCAATTTAACATTTAAAGAATTAAAATTCATAATTAAATATTTAAATTTGTATTTCATTAAACATTTTATTTCAAAAGCTTATTTCGCTATGACATGACATGTTTGACTGACAATAAAATGTTAAGAATCAAGCACTGGCTTAATTATTGTCATGTCATTGATGGATCCACTGCATATCAACATGAAAAGAAAAAAAAAATCCAAAAAACAATTGAAAAATACAAAAAAGTTTTAACTATCATATTTGTTGATCTGGTCAGTGACTCACTGATCACCTACGCCACCTTTTCCTGTTCTCCCTTCACTCTTTCCTCTTCTTTTATAGTTTTCCCCGTTGCCTCTCTTCTTATTTTTTTGCCTTTTTTATTTTGTTAATTCAAAGATAAAAATAGGGTGACATTTTACCACCTCTCATAATTTTATTAGATATTTTTATCTCTTCAATAAATTAACTAACACTATTAATAATAAAAAAAAAGACTAAATATGTATAGAAGTAAATTTTAAGTTTTCAATTATAAATTTTTATTTTTTAAATATTAATATGGCAAAATGATATATTTTAAAGACAAAATAAGTATTTAACCTACCGTTTAATTATTGCTTTAATCTAATTGATTAGCTAATTAATTATTTTTTAGTTTATCTGAATAAACAACTTATTTTAATTTATTCTTAATTTTTTTTATCTTATTATATGTTTGACCGAAAAACATATTATGTATTTAAATTTTTTGAAATCTATAATTTTTAAATATCAATTCTAATAATATGACAATTGATTCATGAAATAGTTAATTGTCCTATGCATTGGTTTTATGCATACTGAGTCATCTTAATTATTTCCAAAATTGAGTTGTAAGTCATTCGTTTCATCATATTATATATATAAAAAAAAAGGTAACAAAAACGCCTTTTTATTCTTACGGGCAGCCTTAAGAAGAAATAATTGATTCACCTACCAAAAAACAACCAAGCCGATGGTCACTAAAAATCAAAATCCAACAAACCTACTCCACCAATCTTCTCCAAACTTCCATTGAAAAAAAATGTTTGTGGTAAGACTATATAAATCAAGGGACCACATTGCACGTTTTCATAGACAATCCCAAAGTTAATTTCCATTAAATTCGATTAATTATTATTTTTATTGCAAAGAAAAAAATTTTGGTACATGAAATGAAAAAGGATACCATTGTTAGTTTGGAGCTAATTTCTCAATTATACGTTTCATATACATCAATTCATGCATTCTGCTTGGTCTATTGGATACTAGTCCAACGACAAGGTGACAAGAGACTCGAAAAGGAATTCCATGTCCAATTTGCTCAAATATGCCTTTCATTTACATTCTGCTTGTTGCCTTTCTATTTGGATCACGTTCATTGTCGAAGATGACTGGCTCTAAATCTGTCGCCCTTTATATGTAAATTCCATCACCTGTTGATTTTGAGTTTTTGACGAAATCGGGATACATGTTGGAGTTTTTGTGGCAACACTTTGTTTTTTCTGCTTAACAAGAAAATAAATACAAGCGGAGCTGATGGTTCAGATGAAGTGAAGTTTAATATTGGTTCTCAATATTTGTTAGGTCTAAATTTAAATTTGAATGTATAATAAAGCTATCGTGACAGTAGTTGGCGGCAGAGACAAGCTTAAGCGGAAAAGTCTACAATGGATGATTGATGGCATCATTTTTGCATAGCAGGTACAAGATGGTGTGCCACTTTGGACGTGAGATATTGAAATTATTGTTCCTTGACCTATCACTTCCACAGCCAAATCCATGTAGCTGGCTCTATTTAAAGGGAACCCCAGAGGGAGAACAAACCACCTCATAATTGCTTGCATAACTAGAATTCATTCATTAAGATTTTGACACTCCTTCTTGCTCTTTAGTTTTTTTAGTTTTTTTTTTTTATCAGACATAGAAGTAATGGCATCAAAAAGTTACATTCCTCTTTTGTTTTTCATGCTTCTTGTTGTATCCTCAGCTTATCCATTCAAGAAACAGCAATATAAACCATGCAAACACTTAGTTCTCTACTTCCATGACATTATTTACAATGGCCAGAACAAGGAGAATGCCACATCCTCCATTGTTGCAGCACCACAAGGAGCTAACCTGACCATCCTGGCAGATGAGTTCCATTTCGGGAACATTGCCGTTTTTGATGATCCCATTACCCTGGATAACAACCTTCATTCAAAGCCTGTTGGCAGGGCTCAAGGCATGTATCTTTATGATACCAAAAACACGTACACCGCCTGGCTAGGCTTTTCATTTGTTCTCAACAGCGCAGATTACCATGGCACCATAAATTTCGTTGGAGCTGATCCCCTGATGCAGAAGACAAGAGACATTTCTGTGGTTGGTGGCACCGGAGACTTTTTCATGCACAGGGGAATTGCAACTTTGACAACTGATTCCTTTGAAGGTGCTGTATATTTCAGGCTCAAAGTTGATATCAAGTTCTATGAATGCTGGTGAAGAAGAAAACAAACAAATGGGATAACAAGTGAGTGAGATGTATTGAAACAAATACACCCTCCATAATATTATTCTTGTTGAACCCTTTCAATTTCTAATTTCTTTGCTTTCATTCTGTTGTATTGAATCCTATTGGATCTAGGATTAAACTACAAGAGATTTAAATATATCTCATCCAATAAATCACTCTCCTCACTGATCTCAAGATTTGAACATGATATTTTCAAGTTAAAATTTCGAGTGTAAACTGCCGAGCTGTCTTGTAGAGATCTAAGATAACTTTGCATGATGTATGAGATTAATATTAGTAGGAATTATAACAAAGCATTTGGAGAATTACTCCAAAGCAAAAGAACCAATGTTAACCAATTTTCTAATTCTTCATCCAAAATTTAAGAGAAGGGACACCATTTTGCAGCTAGTTTCTCATGTTTCTTATCATCAAGTCATTCTGCTTGGCCTATTGGACACATGTTCACAACAAGGGACAGGAGATGTCCCAAAATGGAATTCCATTAGTGCAAATGTGCGTTTCCTTTACTCTTCTGCTTGTTGCCTTGCTATATAGATCATGCATGTTCATATCATTATCGAAAGAGACTGTCTTTAAAATTCACACGTTATCCGTAAATTCCATCAGTCAGTTTCTATATTAGAAAAATGGGATTCGAACAGAAGTTCAGGCAACATTTTGCCTTTTTGCCTAAAAAAAAAGCAATGTAAGTGCAGATGGATCTAATTTCTGGTAAAAAGGGACATATAAAAATTCTCTATATATTTTGGATTTCATTGTCAATATGCATATATAAATTTTAAAGCTGCAACAACTATAGTCTAGTGAAAAAGTCAAAATACACCGACAGTGGTTGGTACCAATTAATCCTCAAAAAGGCATACAAGAAATGGCTGCTGCTTGACTCATTGCAGCCATTGGCTCTCTCTCTCTCTCTCTCTCTCTCTCTCTCTCCAATGCCATTCATAGAAAGAAAATCAGAGCACAGTTTGTTAGTAATTTAAAATGTGATAGATCTTATATTAAATAAAAATATCATCTATATATAGTTTAAAAAAATTATTTGTATGATTTGTTGATAGTTTAGAATGTAATATATATATATATATCATATTAATCTAAATTATAATTTTGTTAATTATATCAGCTTATATATGTTATTTGATAAATATTATTAAGTTATATATTCACCATATATACTCTTAATATTTTTTTTAATATAAATTAAAAATAGTTAATATTTTTTACTTGAACAGTAAAAATTATTTAGAATCAATAAGTTATTTTTTGTAAAGTTTTTACAAAATATTTAATATTTTTATTTAACAAATAATATGTATATAATAAAATTATACTAATTAAATACTATATGGACAAATTAAATTAATAATATTAGAATTTAGATTAAAATGACATATTATTTAAAAATTTAAGATGTAAATTATATATTTTATTTTTTTAAATACCATTTTTTTCAAAATTCAAATATAAAAAATATAATGAACTCATTGAAACGTAAACACATGCGGATAAATATTTTACTTAATTATAAATACATATTTTTTTCATTTAAAAATAATTACATAAATTTAAAATTTTATTTAATTGATTGACATAATCACTCTAAAAAAATAACATCATATAAATCTAAATTTCAAATCTGATATTGAAATTCCTTATCCTCTCGTCGTTTTATGATCTCTTTTGTATTAAGAAAAAAAAAAAACAATTCAAATCCCTCTTTGAAAAAATAGATACATGGGTGTAATTTTACGCGCAATTACGTTTCGGTTTCTTGTGAACCCATAAATCCTTTACAAAAGCCCATAGTTGTTGGTCCAATGATCTCAGAAAGCAACAAGAATTCTCTGACTCAGACCTATGATTAAGCCCAAGGAATTATTTCAAGACTTGACAGTTGAGAATACATGCAGTGAAGTAGATAACCGCTGAATTTTGTGTTGGCGCTGTTCTCCTGGTAACTTATCCATCCATTTATCCACGGACACCATTTCCAAAGCCAAAACGAGAACCAGAAGTTAACAGAGACACAGAAACATAGAGCTGCTGCCTGAGAGTGCGAGAGAATGCGAGGCATAACGCTCACGGAGAGGGGATTGGTTGTTCATTCACTGTTGCATCCGTGACCTAAACCCCCAACTCTTTCACCTCTCATTTGCATTCTTTCAATGTTAATTCTCTCTTCAAGAGGCACTCTTCCAAGCTATCTTATCGCCACCAAAGCCTTCTTCTCTCCAGGTGTACTTTCATTTTCTTGTTAACCATTTAAGGGTCATTTCTTTAAAACTTTTTCTTTCTTCTTCTTTTGGAACCTGCCTGTCTACTTGTACTTAAAAAGCAAATTGTGAACCCATAAGCAACAGGGGTTGCTGGTAGAAAATGCTTCTGAATTGTGGGTGGTTAATGGGGGTAGTTTCAGCATCTGTCTAGTGGGGGGATGGTTGACAATGTCTACTTGAAATGACATAAGTGCCAGAACAAAAAAAAAAAAAAAGCACGTATACCAATCTATTTCTAACGAAGAATCTCGTATAATTTGAACTTGCTCTCTCAATATCACGTGCCAAGATGCAATGCAAATGGTTGGGAGTGGAGAAAATGTTTCAGTTATAGAGTTATACAAATTTTTCTTATGTACGTGTTATAGAAATTGGTTTGTAAGCACATGTGACGAGTGGTTTGTGGGTCTTCTGCAAAAGGTTGATGAACGTCAGCATAGCCTGGTAAGGTTTTTTAAATCAAGTTCCTTTTCTTCTTTGTTCTAATTAATTTTAACTACTGTTAAGACAAATTTCAAATACAGTACTTTTAGATATGATGTTCAGTTTGGTAGAGGATAAAATGCAAAGTTTAACAATATCATGCCTTTAATGAAAATATACGGAAGTTATAATCTGGAAAGAAATTGTTTTGGGTATTCTCTTAAATCTTAATTGTAGTAATTTTCTGCTTTTGTCAGTTATTGTTGTTGACTGACCCATCATATTAGCCTTTGATGTATATTACCTATCATTTATGTAGCTTTCTCTGTCTGCACTATAGGAGTTCTTCTCTTGGCTTAGAAGCTGTTTATATGAATTTCTCTGAGCACTTCATTTTCAACTAGGAATATAAGTATGTTGATTGCAAGAACTGGGAAGAGACTATCGCATTGAGGCACAAATCAGAGGATTGTTGTGTTTTGGATCATGCACCTGTGAATAATAACTTGAGAAGGGAAATTATATAGCTACAAATTTGGCTGTCTCAAATACATTGTTTAACAATCTGCTAAAGTATATGGTTCTTTTGGGTTGCTCACATTTCAAGGGTCACAACCAGCAGGTGCTCTCTCAGATATTGCTAGTCGGTAGCAGTCATTTCCTTACATAGGAGACCTTGGCGATGTTAGGACAGTGCTTCTGTGAGGAAAATCTCCCTGTAACTTTTATTTATGATACTTTTATTGTTTAAATTAAGGCCTATGCATAGTGATTCCGCTTCCTTATGGTGAAACTTAAAGCAACTCTTTTGTTTAACTGTTTAGAACTAAACAGACCCCTGTGTCCTTTAGAGTTTAATGTTTAGGCAACTGATCTTTATAATCTTTGTATTTGACTATTGTGAATGTTGTGATATTGCTACTGTTTTAGTTCTTGTTCCCCTTCTTAGCTTTAAACATCAACTACTTCCTAATTCAATATGCTTTCCAAAGTAAGTTCAGAAGGAAAATAAAGAAGAAAAACATTACTAATTGTTCTTTTGGTAGAATAAAGTTTTTGCGCATATGAGGACACATCTTGAACCACAGTAATTGAAGCATTTTCTTTTATTGCAGGCATTCTTGCTGATCTTTTTTTCAGACAAAACCTTTTTCATTGCAGTAACTCTAAATCGTTTTAGTAATATTTTATTAGTTTTAATAAAGAATCTGTCAATGGTCTTTTCTTCAGACGCTATTCTATAAATGGGGGTCAAATTTACTCGTCTAGACAGATTAATATCTGTTTCCACAAGCATAAATTTTGTATCTTATTTCTTTTTGAAATAACATAAACTCTTTGTCATCCACCATTTTCATTTTGGCTGGGGTAGATATTGTGGTCCGAAATCTTTTTCTTAGTGCTAACAGAAGAAACATTTTTTAACTCTTTTCTTTTTCCATCTTTAACCATTTTCTTTTCCATTAGCACATGTGTAAAGATTTCTTAGTTTTAAAACTGAAAATCAACTGTTGAATGCACCCTGATTTTGATGTTTTATATGCAGGCACTTTTAACTGTTGGAAATGCTGCTGCTGTAATCTTCATTGGGACTTTTGGTGCACTTGCGTACGTTGTTCTGCCCATGCATGGTGATTTAGAAGTCCCTTGCATTTTTTAATTTCATTAAGTAAGATTCCTTATAGGTGTGTGCTTCTCATGGAAAAGACATGGAAAAATCTTTTTAAATAGTTGAAGTGTTTATCTATTATGTTCACGGCAATGGCAATCATATCTGTTGTTCTCGGAAGAACTTTTCACTATGTTGATGAAATCCTTCCATTCAGGTTTTTCCCTTGAGTTTTTCAATATAATCCTGGGCTGATAAAATTCAATTATCCCAGGGCAGTTGTAGATACTGATTTAATGCATATTGTAATGCCACTAAATGCAACAAATGTGTTATCTTGAGACATTTCCTAATGAGCTTCAACTTGGATATTTGCAAAGTGAAGTTAAATCAATGAAAGAGTGAAAATTTTCTATTCTGCAGAAAGTTTTTGTATCATTAGACTTTTAAATAATTGTACAGTTCAAAAGCACTAAGATTATAATGCAAATTAGATTATTTTCAAAATATCTTTGGTAAAGCAATTGTCTTGATGTGAACTTTAGTATGGTTGGTTTATAAGTTTTTTTTCTCTAACATCAGACTAGTAATGCCCAGGTTTGGTGAGGCTGATCTGCCTATTGATGATATTGCTGCAGTTTGCCTTCTGGTATATTATCTTCTAACTTTTAGGCTTTAACTGTGGGGTGAAGATGGGGAAAGCACATTATATGCTGAGAAATGTGCTATAGAGTAACCTGTAGTTTGGAATTTCGTTCCCAACTGACATAAGCCGAAAAGCAAGCTAGTTCAAAAAATTGCAGATATATTTTGGAGTTTCAACATTGCTTGATGCTGTGTCAAGTGAAAATCAAATGGCAGAAGATGAACAAAAGGAGGTCAAACTACCACTTCTTTATATGATTTCGTAAGTTATCTGACCTGCCTTGGATATTCAAGCTCCAATATGGGTCCTTTTTTCAAGTAAATTATTTTGTTTTAGAGTTAAGTTAAATCAGTTTCACACCTTGTGGTATCATACAATACAGTTTCAGAATTTCTGGAAATCGAGCTGGGATCTTAGCTGCTGCTAACACTGTTATTAGCACTTTCCTCTTAGTTTTCGTTGCCGAGTGGGGTGATAAATCATTTCTTGCACAATCGGTCAGTGCCAGTGCTGCAATTTACATTTATCATACCTTCAATTAATGATAATTGCCACAAGTTTGTTACTATTAGAAATTTAGAATGGATCATTTATATCTATCTTATGATGGCTGAATTAATGATTTGCTAATTCCTTTCTTCTCATGCAGCACTAGCAGCAGCCTCTTCACCTCTTGGTGTCATTGCAGGCGCACTAGCTGTTCATGGTGTTGCTACTCTGGTAACTTACACCTTTTTTATATCTCCTCTGGTAACATATACTTGAGCGCAAAAGAATAAATGCAAAAATAGTCTTTCTTTGCAGCCGCATTCTACAGGCTAGTATATTTGCAAAACTAGCAAGTTTACTGTGAAATCAGGAACAAAAGGATTGTTTTTTTCTTCTGAAAATTTTGTTTTAATATTAGAATGTGTACAGGCAGGATTTATTGAAATTTGATAGTGCTACTGTTACAAATCTTTTCTAATAAGGATAAGTTACAATTACCTTGAAATACAATGAAATATTCAATATGATATTTAAACTTTAAAATTCTCTAACGTGGTATTTGAATGAATCTGTTAATTAATATTCCGTCATGTGTCATTATTTGGAGTTAATCACATTAAGGGTAAATACTACATTAGTTAACAAATTTATAATTTAGGTATCATATTAAAGATTTTTAAAATCAAGTATTATATTTAACATTCACTATACTTGAGGAGCCATTCATAACATTAATCCAAAATGTAATTGCGGAATACAAATATATAAGTCAAAGTTGCTTAAATCAGTCAGCTGAACAAGAACAACTAATTGACTTCAGAAATCAGGGCCCTTATTAATCCAATTAAAATTTTCACTTTTCCCCTTGTGTTGCAATTTAGTACTAAGTGAGGCAAGGAGGATCAGAGGCCTCATTTTTACTGCATAGATGGGAATTTACAAAATCAGTAACTTGATCATATGACATATAAATAACTTTATTCTAATGCATAAAAACTGAATCTTCGTTGCAATCAACAATATAGTGGAAAGTTCAATGCTTCAAGATATTCCAGATGGACATAGAACAATCCTCGTCAGGGTTTAGCGTGATTTCGAACTTAATGTTATCAGCATCCCAACATTGTCTTATTCCTTTCCTCATCAAGCCTAATAATTGGCAAATTATTCCAAATTATTGTTTTGTTAGAAACACATTGTGGCCATACATGTCCATGCGGATCTAGTCAATGATGATCTTTTCATGGAATAAATTAGAGTATGCAATGAAAGTTTGGTTTGAGCAAGTTATACCATATGATATAGCCAGACAGATTTATTCTTTTGGTATAAATCGTCTAGTCCATTAACCTAGTGAGCGTCATCATGGTATTTGTACCTTTAAAAGGTGCATTGGTTGGACCAACAGGTTCAGGCCATCAAATACTGTTATCCCATATGACTAAACCTCAGTTTGGAATATATCGACAGTGGGGCTGCGAGGATTGCGTGCCATTGGGACATCTTCTTCCTTGCCCTGTCATTGCAACTGTTAACTTTAATCAAATGAAGCATATTAAGCTTTCTTATATACATTTCATCCATCAAATATAAATGAAATCTTCTTTTGATTCTTCTGCAGGCCATTGCCTACATCGGCGGTACTCTCTTTCTCGTCTTCGCTGCTGTAACATTGATTGAGATTATGAATTAGAGGTTGGAGTGAGATATCAAAGTCACATTTTTGTGCACTTTATTCTTTGCTCCTGTTATTGATGATATCTACTTATATGATGGATTTATCGCGTGGATTTGTTACATATTGAATCAAATCATGAGCCGAGACAGGAGGGTATAATTGCATCCCATATGATTTTCTTGTTGCTGAATGTCTCTAATTGGTGGCTGATATAACACAGAGAACTTTAAAGGTCAAGCAGGCCAGGTTGGCTCAAAAATGAGGTTTGTATTGTGGGAATTCTTCTCTTTCTTTAACTCTTCAAGAGTGGGGTAACAATGTGTACACACATACGGAAGGTGCAGACGTGGCAGACCCATGCCCATCCATGAAAACTTTTAACAGAGAATAAAAAAATCAGCCTTAAAAAGATGATTGTGAAAGTGGAGAAACCCCACTTCTGGCCTCTTTCTTTGGCAACTTTCACCTTTAACCTATCTTTTTCCACCTCTGCTGCGTTCTTTGCCTATCTGTCCAATGCTCTACTCCACTTTCTTCCTTACTGTTCTTACCTTTGTAGCAATAATTAACTTCATTATTGCAAGAATTATTAGTAAAATTAAATACATCATTAGCATCCAAATATGTTTCAGAATTTGATGTTAAATTTCATAAGCATCCCCCTATTATGCCCATTTGTAGTTTCGTATTATAGCAGCATATGAAAATGCTAAAATCCACCATTGTTGTCATATGAGATTACCAATTTTTTGAGTATCTAACAATTTTGTTTGAGTTTATATTTAAGATATTATCAACATATAAATTTTATATACTATCAATAAATTAAAAAATAATAATTTATTAATAAGATAAATTAAAAAATAACATCTTGTTAATCAATAAATTTTTTTAAAAAATTTAATTTATGTATTTTATTTTAAAAATTCACATTTATTTATCAATAAAATATCATCATTTAAATTATTAATAATATATACAAATTATACATTAATAATATATCAAATATAAACTTATTTTATTTATCTCATAATTTAAGTATATTATAAAAAAAGGATTTCAGGATTTTTTTTTTTTTGTGCCGAAAATAAAATGAGAGGGGGAAAAGCAGAGAATAAGTGAAGTTAGCGTGTAAAACGAAGATGGAAGGATTTAAAGGTGGGACCTTAGTGGCAGATGTTGTACAGACAATAAGCTTTTTTTTTCATGTGACAAAAACTATGCAAAGGCAATAATGCTAATGACGATTCTAACAATTTACTTTTGGGCTGGGTTGGTAGTCACATGAATAACTCGTGCATCACCATAGCACTTGCACGCTAATAACAAGAAAAAAAAAAAATAATCCGAAAATTAATTAGCATATTCTTCATTGCAAATAAAGAAAGCACGTTGGTGATTGGCTTTTGCCCCACCCCACTAAACTTCTAAACTTTAAGATTGACACAAACTAGTTAAGTTACAGTTTATTGATTAATTTATTTTATTTAATTATAATTATAATTTTTTAACTTATAATTTAAAAAATCCATAAATAATAAATAATTAAAAAATACAATTTAAGAATAAAAAAATTTATATATTTAAATTTAAATCTTAAATCGATATAATATATAATTATATAAATCATTTAAATTAAATTTCGATTCAAAAAAGCATAATAAACTTAACATCTTTCTTTTCTTTCATACTAAATGAATTTAATATTTCAAAATCTATTAAAAAATAAGTTTGATATCTATTACATTAAAAAATACAAATAAATTATATATTATTCTTGTAAATCAGTACATGTTAAACTAAGAGTAAGATCAAGGCTTTGCTTCCATCTATATCTTATACACAACACAGTTACAAAGTCATTTGTGAAAAAGGTCAGCAATGTTTCAAAGTTCAAGCCAATTAAAACTTACTTTTAATTTTGTGTTTTGAATCACAAATACAATGCTGTCAATTTTAAAACAAAATGGAGTTTGAATTTCTTATATATTTAGTTTACATTTTAAAATCTTTCAATTCTTAAAATTTATTATAAGTCTAAATAAAAGTCAAAATTGGTTTCACTCACTCAAATTACTTTCTTTAATATTATGATAAATATTAAAGAATTTGACAAAGTATTTATTAAAATAATTTGAACATCATATATTGAATCTTTATTATTAAATTTTATGTATTTTTTTATTTGATAATCATTTTAAATTCTGATTAATTCGAAATTAAATCAATTGAATTTTATAAAGAGAATAAATTCTCTTAAATTTTTTTTATTCATAAAATTTGAAATTAAAATTTTACTTAAAAAAAATCGAAGTATTTACCACTTAAATTAATAAAAATTAGTATTAAATTTTATATTATTAAATTTTAAACACAATCATTAATTTTTTTTTTCACTTTTTACATTCAGATTATTTAACACATCCAACATCTATAATATTAATGTTTAATGTTTCGACATATAGATGAAGATCAGACGGCAAGTAGTGAGGATAATTTTTTACGTGTCAAAAGTCTGATTGGTTGCGAGATTAAAAGATGAGGGAAATTGATTTTTGGTATTGAAAAATCTAAAATCCATAAATTATTCAAAAATTTAAATTAAAATAAAATATATTATATTTAATAATTTAAAATAAATTATCATAAATAGTGTATTTAAAATAATTTAAATAAATAATTATGGATAAAATTTAAATTTAAAATTTTTTTTATAAATAAAATTTAATCAATTAAATCAATCAAAAGAAAGTTGATTCTTTGACTGATTTTGTGGTTCCTAAAAGTTTTGACCTTTCAATCACTGATATCGTTGTATTGTATGAGTACAGCACCACATATTTTTTTTGAAAATTATGGGTCCAGATATCGAAGTTTGTGTTCGTAAGCGCATGGGTCCCAGGAGAAAGTGCAGGGACTTAGGGAGCACAAAACAAAGACGACTCGCTGCCGACGACCAATTATGAAAACAACGTGCCACGTTGATGTGTCAGAGGAAATGTATTTTTTTTATTTATGGTTTGGTGAGGTGGACAGGGGTACAATCTAATTGTGACGAATTGATACAATAAAAAATTTCAATTCTGATTGTAAATTATTTTTTAAAATTTGGTTAAAGTTTGATTTTAAATAAAAAATTAGTTATTTAAATTTGTTAGATTAAATTAATTTATAAAAAATAAATTTATTTTTTATGCTCGATTTTAAATTAAAATTTAAGTGTGAATTAATATATAAATAAAATAATAATTTTTAATTTAAATAATAAAAATTTATATTATATAAAATGTGATTAAATTAATAAATTATTTGAATCAAATATTAAATATATTTAATTTTAATTAGTTTGATAAATCAATTTATTTTAATTCAAATTTAATTTAATAATAATTTAATCAAACTTAAATTTTATATAAATTAAATCCATTAATCTATTATTTACGCATCTAAGGTTGGAGATAGTGGAGTGGACCAATGGGGTGTGCATTGGGGTGTTCGATATCGCGTCGCCACGCAAACCGAACCATGAGCTTGACTTTTGGAGTCCGGGTAAGGGCAGCAGCCTCCCTCCATCGGTTGCTTTCATCACCCATTACGCTATACTTCTAGATAAAGGACATGAGTTGTGTTCCCATGCACCCAATTAATATATACTTCTAGATTTTTTCTACTTAAAAAAAAAAAAAGTAAGATGTTATTCAAACATATAAACAATTATTACATTTATTAATAAACAAATTTTTAGATTTAACATGCAAAAATAATGAGGTAACGCATAATATTAAAGATATAATAAAAAATAAAAAATAATTAATAATATAAAATATATGAAATTTGTTTTTTTTTTTACAAAATTAAAAATTTTCACTATAAATATATTAAAAATGAACTTAATATATAATTATAGATGAAACAATTATAAATAATATTAATATGAGCGAAACCTTGCACTTACCTCTAGTTTGAAAAAAAATAAAAAATAAATTATTTATGGATGAAAATGAAATATAAACTTAAATAATAGCATATATTTCTCTCAAATTCCAAGTTCTTCCCCTCCCAACTTAACAAAAAAAAGTAAAAAAATGATGTTTTAATTTTAAAATTAAACTTTAATTTTGATTAATATTAGGAATGATTGATAAAGTATTATAAAATTTTTTAATATAATATTTAAATTATAAATTTATTAATTAATATCATATTTAAAAAATTATTTATTTATTATTTATTATTTAAAATTAATTACATTAAAAAATATCATATTAATTAATAAATTTATAATTTAAATATTATATTAAAAATTTTTTAAATTTAAATTTTATATTAAATATTTTATTATAATTTAAAAATTATTCATGATATTAACTACTTTTATTTTTAATGGCAAAGGGCAAACCATTCTTTTTCACCATTAAAACACAAAAGTGAGCGGTTGACATATAATCATGATTAATTATATCTTAAAATCTCTGAATGTAGCACGTGCAGCTATCATAGACACGTGCCAGAACCATCTAAATTTCCACCATTTCACTTCCTTGTTTGCCACACTCTCCCTCTTTCTCTCTCTAATCGCCTTACTTCTCTCTCTCTCTATCGCAGGCGCGACGCCTAAAGTCCAAAAATTCCCCTATCCTTCATTCGTACGCTCTCTTTTCTCCGATTGAATACAATTCGATTTCAAAGGTAATTTTTCAAATTTCGCTGTTCCTAGCACAATTCTCCTTTTTTTTTTTTTTTTTGCGTTTCGAATGCTTAATCTTTTCTAAAATCCCGTCCAGTTTCACAGTAGCTGTTTTTTTATGAACTTTCTTATGAATCTGTTAATATCTAGACCGTTTGGCTGCCGTGAAATTCAAAACATTAGTGAAAATTTACTTTAAAAAGTTATTTTCCTTTGTTTTATGTTTTGAACGAAGAGGCGTGAATTTCTATAAAACCTTAATCGAGTTGAATCCAATACGTTTCTCTTTCTTGAGCTGAAAGTGAAAAGTTCAGTTTTTTCTTTTTTTGAATCATGAAGGAGGAAATCGGTATTATCTTTCATTTCCCTTAATTTTCTGCTATTTTCTCAGCAACCAAACAGGTTTTCTATCCTGTATCTGTGTTTATCAGGATTTGTTGTTGATATTATTTTAGCAAATTCATTAACAATGCAAATCCTTTAAACTCTGAATTTATTTCGTAGAAAAGTCCGTTTAGTTTAAATTATTTGCTTAAAAATTGAGGTATTTTTTGAAAAGTTTCTTTTTAAGTTGAAACCTTATTTTTAGTAATTCATTTTACCATTAGGAATCCAGTGTCAATTGTTTCATAGATCTCGACTCAGAATGTTCTTTTTTTTTTTTTTTAATTTTGTTGATTGCTTCAATTATAATTTGTAACTGATATCTATTTTTTTTTTTTTTAGGAATTGTGGATAAATATTGGAGCTCTCCAAGTTTTATCGTTTCATAATTTAAGTAAGTTTCTTGCTTCCATTTTTTATTTTTTTTTCTGCGAAATTATATGTTTTTATGTTGAATTGGTATTGAAAAAATCACATCTTAGCTATGTTATGCCCAGCTGTATTTTTATAATGCTGTTTTTTTTTCCCTCATGATAGTTCAGATTGTTCCTTCCTCGGCATGGTGCTGTCTGCTTTGGCTGGCTGATGACGTTTGTTCTCACTTTGTGTCTTTTGTAATAGGGTTCTATTTCCATCCTGTCAGCATATATAAATTTGCATTACTAATATTATGTTCTAGAGCTGTAACCTTTTTAAAAATTCGGCAGATTTTAGCTTCTTAAGAATCTAATTTTGTTTTCCTTATGTTTTGGTCTTTGCTTATCTCAAATCTTTGAGCCTCAACTTTCTTATTTTTATTTTGGAACAGGATGGTGGATCACCATGATTTTGTTGTAAACTTGTCTGGTCTGCACTGATTTATCTTCTTTTGCTACAACTGATTGGCTAAATTTTGGGTTAAATCACTTTTTAAGTAAATGGATCGCTGTGACACTTCAGGGTTTGTTAGTGGGGGTGGCATTTACTCACTCAACGACATCTAACCCTAGTTTTGTGGCTAATTGTCTTCACCTGGAAGTCAGGTTGACTGCTTTATTGCAATTGAGATTTGGTCTGTATTTAATTATTTGGTTTCAGCTATTAGTAAATGGACAGCAGGTTCTCAAACTTGGGGTTTTCTGCTAATTATTCTTTGAATGCATTCAATATTTTGGGTAGTTCAATGCAAGTTGGGGGAACTGGGTTTCCACATAATGCGGATACTGTTCTACGTCTTGATTACCCTGGCTCTGCAATCCCTCACATGTCAATATCAAAAGGAGTAAAGCGGAAGTGGAATTTGATGGATGGATCCATCAGTGAGCTAGTTGGGTCGACATTGTGTCTTGGACTAGGCCGCTCCTCAAGTTCCTCAGACAGCAAGGGGAGTTTAACAACTGCTTGTACTACAACATCTTCATCCAAAGAAGCTGATGAAGAGTCCTCAATGGATATTGAATTGGACTTTACCCTCCAACTTGGAAATGAAAAGGCAATCAACCCCAAGAAATCTGCTAGTGCAAATTTTCTGAAGGGACTGGAATTGCAACCAGAAGTTGACCTGGAGTTGAGTCTCTCCACTGGGCCTTCTGAATCTGATATCACTAGTGACCATCTTAACTCTTCTCCTATTCAGTCAGGTACTGAGATGCCAATAGCAGTTGATGGGGCAGATGAAGGATCTACTTCCTGTCGCTGGAAACCTGGGATGGCTTTGCCACCATTGCAGAGTTTACCAGCTAAAGAGACTAGCATCTTCCTCAAGGGAGTTAGAAGAAGCATTGATCTTTCTCCCATTTTTCCAAACCTTTCTTCAAGCGTGATTACTACACCCAAAAGCTCAGTCACCTGCACGTCTGGGATAACACGGCAACAACAGCCACAACACCGCAGCTCTTGTTCAAAGATATGTCAGGTTGAAGGATGTGGAAAAGGGGCCAGAGGTGCTTCTGGCCGTTGTATATCTCATGGTGGTGGCAGGAGGTGTCAAAAACCTGGCTGCCATAAGGGGGCAGAGGGCCGCACTGTGTATTGCAAGGCCCATGGTGGCGGTCGGCGATGTGAATTTCTTGGTTGCACAAAGAGTGCAGAAGGTCATACTGATTTCTGTATTGCCCACGGTGGTGGTCGTAGATGTGGTCATGATGGTTGCACTCGAGCTGCCAGAGGGAAATCTGGATTATGTATACGTCATGGTGGTGGGAAGAGATGTCAAAAAGAAAATTGCGCAAGGAGTGCTGAAGGCCTCTCAGGACTCTGCATCTCACATGGAGGTGGCCGTAGATGCCAATTTATAGGATGCACGAAAGGGGCACAAGGGAGCACAATGTTCTGCAAGGCACATGGTGGTGGAAAACGATGCACATATCCAGGGTGTACCAAGGGTGCTGAAGGTAGTACCCCTTTCTGTAAGGGTCATGGAGGGGGGAAAAGATGTGCATTCCAAGGTGGTGGCATTTGTACAAAGAGTGTTCATGGAGGAACCAACTTTTGCGTAGCACATGGTGGAGGTAAGAGGTGTGCTGTGCCTGCATGCACCAAGAGTGCAAGGGGCCGTACTGATTATTGTGTTCGTCATGGTGGGGGCAAGAGATGCAAGTTTGAAGGGTGTGGCAAAAGTGCACAAGGTAGCACTGATTTCTGCAAGGCACATGGTGGAGGGAAGAGATGCTCGTGGGGCCATCCTGGGTCAGAAGACGGCAGCCAGCCTTCTGGTTCTTGTAACTCTTTTGCAAGGGGCAAGACAGGTCTCTGTGCACTCCACAGCGGCCTTGTTCAGGATAAGAGGGTTCATGGGGGTGCAACACTTGGGCCTACTGTCCAAGACCCTAAACTTTGCAAGTCTGAGAAGATGAAAGAGATTGTTACTTCTGAGGACATGAATGTTGACATCATGAAATTGGGGAGTGGCATTGAAGCTTTGGCCGGCAGAACTTGTTCTGGTTTAAATCAATATGGAATTCCAAATGCTCGTAATTCTGTTGGGGAAGGAGGCTTCTCTGTTTTTGTTCCTGAAGGTAGGGTGCATGGTGGGAGTTTGATGGGAATGCTAGTAGGTGGTTCTGGTCTTGGCTCGGGCAATAGTGAGGGGTTGGCTGGTGATCCATCAGAGCCAAGTAAATATTTTATGGAGCCTCAGAGCTGGATGTAAGTTTATTTCACAGCTATTGGGAAGTTGGCCCAGTTTCCTTCTTGTTTGTGTCCTTTGGTTCTAGTTTGTTACTCCTCAAAGTGTTAGAAAGCTGTCGTCATTTATTCGTCTAGATGGTGAGAAAAAAAAAAAAAAAAGAAGCTTTGTTACTCGTGTGGCAATTTAGGGGATCAGGTAGGATGTAGCTAGTAATGACTCAGGTCTTTGTTCTTTCTTGTAAATATTGACATATGTCCAGCAGGTTGTGAATACAGGGTAGTGCCTGTAAGGTCAGTCAGTTTGTCGAACATTATGGTTATAATAAAGCTTTCATTGGAACTATGCTTGGTTTAAAGGTAAATTATTCTTATCACATGTTTATGATATTATACAAATATAATATAAAAAAAAATGATAAAAAAAATATGAAGGTGATGTAATTTAAAATTTTAATAATAATCATATGAGTTTAATAAAATTAAAAAAATATATTTTATTTTATGTTAATATAAATTTTAAAATGTAATTTTTTTATAAAATATGATATAAATATATAAATTTTAATATTTTATTAGATTTGAATGCACAAATCGTCAGAAATTTTATCATGTTCTCTTAGTTCAGTATCTTGTTCTCTTAGTTCGATGTTTGTTTCTCTTTCAAACTAAGCAATGGATTGGTGATTGTCTTTTGAATTGGCATTTTTCAAATACCAAACGAAAAGCCGCCGCCATTTCTTAAACCCAACAGTCAGGCGATTGGCCCTCCCCTCCACTGGGAAAAACTTGTTGCACCTACGATTATTTTAGACCAGTCTTGAAAATTGCTTGTTACCTCCAATCTCTAAATCTTCGATGACTTTGCACAAAGCAACTCTACAGTTTCTTGAAAGTGAAAGCTAAGTGAAATTCCTTGTTGTGAACTCCATTTTCTTTTTTTAATATTTCAACCTAAACTAAAAAGTTCCGAGGAAAAGGAAGAAAAGGAAAAATTAACTTTATTTTTGGGGTATTACAACATCTTTTAGAATCCCTATTTGCTCTCGTCCTCTTGTCCCCATTTATTTTGTATGGTGGTATTACAACACCAAGTTCTGTATGCATGTGTAGATTCCCCCTTTATAGACCCTCATGCTTGAAATTTGCCGTCTTTGAAAGTTCATCAGCTGCTTCTAGCAAGGAAGTAAAGGTGGCAAGTGATAAAGCTGTGGAGCTCTCATGTGCTCTCATCCTGGGCAAAAAGTCCGTGCTAAAACCTCTTTCAAAAGCATCCACCTCTATAGATGGCCAAGAATGCAGCCTTCGTGATTGTTTCCTCATCATCTCATCGTAGGACTCTGTTTGTGCAGGTGGGAGAGTCCCTGACTGCATGTTTTGCGTTGGTTGATTTGAGCTCTTATCAAGGCTTGTATTGTCAAGATCATCCAACAGGTCTGGGAGGTCATACAGGGTTGATGAGCTTAATCAATTTGAATATTCTGACCGGAACATGATTAGGAGGTTGTACGGTGCCTGAAAACTGAGGAAGAGGAGCTTAATCAATTTATTGATGCCATCCAGAATTTGAAAATTCTTTCAATGTTAGTTGTTATGCTTGTGATATCCTTTCTATTGACTGATATATGGCGACGCTGCCTTGCAATTGATGATCTGTGTTCCCAACGTAGTATACTAACAATTTATATTATAAATTTGAAGCTTCATAGTTGAAAGGCAGTCCAAAGCTGCTCAAGCCTCGATGATGAAATATCATAATCGGCTTCTTTCATGTTCTCATTTTATCAGATTAGTCGAGGGAAGTTCTGGCAAGTTGTTAGGGGAGGCCAATTCACCCCGAGAAGGACTTTTTTAGGCTTCTGTTGGATAGAATTGGACAAACTACAGGTTGGATTTGATAAGAACCAGGTCATGGAAGTCTTTTTTATGCCTATAATTGTGGCAACATTGCCACGTATATGAGATAGAGAACAAAGAATAAACAAAAAGGATTGCCTTCAGCATTTCAGACTCAGTGAGCCAATATTGTGTGCGATTCACCTGAATACATGCCAAGTCCAGAACAAACGCTTATATAATTCCCAAACCATTTTGATTTGTGGACTTAACTACTCTCTTTTCATCTTTTTAGTATTCCTTCGTTACAATAAATCTAGACCATTGACGTAAGTTTCTGGTCGCACAATGTTAGTTATATTACAGGGCTGTTAGCATTCTTATGGAAATGGTTCTGATTATGCTAAAATGGAACGTGAATATCCTATCATCTGTATTAACTATGGAAAAATTGCAATAAACATGCAGGCTTCAAAAGAGAAGGTGGGGAATACCTGAATCTCAGAGTGAAGAACTCCACGAAGTGCCATAACCTCATAACCACAGTATCGAGAACTGCTCCAACTTTAACATACTCTGACCATGGATGGAAGAAGTGTTGGAACCTGCCATGTGGGGGCTTCCATTTTGCGGCATTAGCATAATGATTGAAACTGGTCAGGATCAGAATTAGGATTATTTCAAGCACCCAAATGGTGAAAAACAGAAAACGTGTCATGGAAAAAAATAATTTATGCAAGGAACACAAACTAATTACCAAGGACTCCAATTTGACTGAAGAGTTTAATGTGGTTCGGCATTTTCTGCAGGCTGGTTCGTCTGGGAACTCATACATGATGTCTTGGAGAATTCTGGATGATCTAACCCATCATCTTCTAAATATTTCTTCACACATTCTGAAATTTCCATTATGATCGTGTTCTTTGATAAAAGTTCCAAGCAATAGCATTTTTAACTTTCATTAAGCTATGACCGATTCAAGTCTTTTCATTTGTGAGCTTGAGTATGTTAATGAAAGTGATAAGAGAGACTTTTCAAATTTGCTAATTACCTTCAAGAGAGTCAGCCAGTGAGTTAAAGCTGTTGACTAGCTCTGTGTAATTGCTCCCCAGCCCATATAGGAAAAAAAAGCACGTTCACAAAGACTGCCACAAAACCTCCAATGGCAATAGAGTACGGCCTATCCAAGGCAGTTCTAATTGGGTTCCCCACCTGGTATCCAGAGCTATTATCAGGTAATAGGTGAAGAGTATGACACCGAAACCAGATTCATAAGGAACAAATGATGACCATAGTTTCATGAATGATGTAATAGCCCTTGTACATAATGTTCATCAAATATCCCTGTAATTAGTATACGGACTCCTACTTTTAGTTTTTTTTTTCCTTTTTTTTTTCTTCTTTTTAAGAGTATACGCATAGAAGATATACGGATATAGAAGATGCTAATTCCAATAATTATAGGCTCAGCAACCAAGCCAGTGTGTAGAGCTACTGAGCAACTGCAATAGCTAAAATTCCAGCAAGCACGCTTCCAAGTGCTCGGTTATCATCGATTAGAAGTTGGACCTTGAGAAAATTCACAACAGTTAGAAAATACATATCCTAACATTTTCATTTAACATATAAGCATGTTACGTATATTTCTGTGCTGAAATGTGTATGATAGTTGTGTTTGCTAGTGAAAAATGTAAGCATACATGTAGCTGATTAGGCTTTTCATAGTGTTGGTTTATGCAGAGTGCTATGGCCTATGAACATGAAATCATGAATGTGTTGCATGACGATTTGCACTCAGCACATGCATACCAACTGTGTATTCAAACATGATGGCGACAGTGAGGATGGACCAAATGATATTGGTGCCAAAAATTTCTTAAGGTCCTCGAAATAATATAAGCAAAGAAACTAATAGAACAGCCAATCCCACTTTGAATGAGAATGTTACTCTGTTACTATCTTCTCTGCAAAATTCCCAAACATTCCATATCCAAGCTTTGCACGAAAAGCCCTGGGAGCCAGATTTCTTGCAAACTTCGGGCTGTTTGTACTCAGTAGTCGGTGGAATGTTGATCTCAACACTTGCCATTCATTCTCCAATGAAGTAATATAAGTTCTTCCAACCTTGTCAGCCCACTTTGCTTCAAGTTCTCCGTATTGTTGAGCTTGTTCAATTTGAATTTTCTGATTAGATTTTCCATGAAAATTAGGAATTACAGATAGATGATATTGGCCCAACAATTAATCTGGCCAGAGCGAGAGGAGGTGAGGAGTTGAGTATGGAGGTGGGATGTGGATTTGGATGGAAGGTTATAAAGGGACTGCAAGCTCAGCTATGGCAGCAACTGGGGAAAGGAAGCATGTCTAGTCACTATATGAAATGCAGAAAAAAGAATTATACGTCAATAATAGAAGAGTAGATAGAGCTAAAAACTCGGGATAAAGATTCATAACCTCAATAACGTTGCATGGATAGCGAATTAGAATCTAAAATTGCCTGGCAATGCATTTTTCAATAGCCATGTTTGCTCCTATATATCAGCCCATTTTTCTCTTGGAAATTGCAAGTCTTATTGTACATATCAGCCACAATATAATCAAGATCAAGTACTACAGACCTTATATTTCATGGCTGTTTGATTTACATTCATCTATCATAACCTACCATTGGGAATGATAGCATTGTCGTCTGGTTGTCAATATTGAAATTTCAAATTGAGAATCGTCTCAAATTATTCCAAAATAAGCAAAATTATGGATTTTTTGGGTTTTTGAAGACCTGGGGCAATGGGTGGGTATTTTAAACAAGAAGCTAATACTAATCGCACTTGAGAGGCCTCACTTTCTCCACGAGGGAATTATACCTTGAGTCAGACTGCTGTGGTGTGCAACATTCTTTGGTGCTAACCTGTTCTTGATGATTTAAGCATACCACCATATGCTCATTGTTTTTTCTATAAATATGAATTAAGAGGTATCTGATTATGTAATATACGCTTTTGTATCTCATGTATTCCTAAATCGTCAAATCTTCACAAATCTTCCAGGTGGCTGGACTTGTGTATGTTTTGTCATTTCAAGCCCAAACCCTAAGGCTTTGTAATTAATCAGTTTGAAGTTTGAACCAATTTGAGCTGTTTGGCCAATGAGAAACTTGCTCTTTTCTACCGGCCCTCGTGCTGCTCACAACGAAGATGCAAATGGATACTATTTTACATAGACAAGCATAGTATACTAAAAACTTATTATATATCCGCTTCATTATCATAAAATGCGTTTGTAGTCCAACGGTTAGGATAATTGCCTTCCAAGCAATAGACCCGGGTTCGACTCCCGGCAAACGCAATTTATTTTAGTTTTTCCAATTGGGGATAAGGGCTTAGGTCATTTTAATTTTTCCTATTGGGTTTAAGGACTTAGTTCTTGTGAAACATTTTTCCTATTGGGGTTAAGGACTTAGGTCTGGTGAAGCTCTGACCTTGAGTTGCTCTGGTATTTGCTACTATTCAACGCTGTTGACCTGCGTAATTTTACAATGCAGAAAGCCACAATAACCAAAAATCAAAAGGAAAAAGAACAAAACAGCGTGAAGTGTCATTATAGGGAAGCCCGTGAGCATTTACGCCGTTTCTTTTCTTGCAGTTGAGTTCTCACGCGAAATAGGGACAAATATCTACTTACCCACGGCCGTGTTCCGGATCAGACACGACATTTTTTCTTTGATTGGATTTGTTGGCCGCTTTACGGTCCAAAAGCCAAAAGGTCGAACCTACCCACGCCAGTTGGAAGTTGCGGTTAAAAAAAAACATATTTCAAAGTACAAAAACCGGAGAAGGGAGCTTTTATCAACTGAGGAAACATCCAGACATGACGGCAACTGCCCATGATTTTTTTCAGATATATACTGCTGCCCATGATTATAGCAACTCTGACTTCACTTCTTTTTTTTTTTTAAGAAAAGATAAAGAGAAGAGATCCCATCATTGCAAAGACAAATGGAAAATGTTTTGGCCAAATAATAATGCAAAAATGTTGAAGGAACTCATGCACAAGCATGTGTAATACTATCTCCATCTAACCCCATTTTAGTCATTTCAGAAACTATCATTTTTTTTTGGGACCCAAAAAAGTGTTATACTTTCAGTTTCGGACAAACAAACAAACAAATCAGTCATTTCAGAGACTATTATTTTTTTTGGGACCGATCACAAAAAGTGTTATACGTTCAGTTTCGGACAAACAAACAAACAAATCAGCTTTGCCTTAACGCTCCTCTGTCGCTCTCCTAACTCACTTGACTCACATTTGACCTGGGAAAGGAAATCGGGCTTTTCTTTTTTTATTCTTTTTTTAAAGAATGGGTAACTGTAACGGTCTTCCCTCCGCCGATAACCAGTTCCGACCAGACTCCGACTCTGGCGGTGGTCCCCACCATGGCATCAGCGTCAAACCTGCCGGCCCATCACCGCTAAGACCCCAACAACCTTCAACCCGCCATCACTATTCCTCCGCCGCCTCCAACAACCGCCTCGCCACCTCCACCACTCCACCCATCGGTCGTGTGCTCGGCCGTCCCATGGAGGACGTCCGGTCTACGTACGTCTTCGGCCGCGAGCTCGGCCGTGGGCAGTTTGGTATTACCTACTTGGTGACTCACAAAGAAACCAAGCAGCAGTTCGCTTGTAAATCTATCGCCACGCGTAAGCTTATCAACCGAGATGATATCGAAGACGTACGCCGTGAAGTCCAGATCATGTATCACCTCACCGGCGACAGGTTCTCCGCAAAACAAAACTCTCATATTATATATATGTATATATCTATTTCTGTTATAGTTTTTGGTAATTTTAAAGGTTTTCAGTAAATGGGGTTGACAGGAACATTGTGGAGCTGAAGGGGGCTTATGAGGATCGGCACTCGGTGAATCTGATTATGGAGCTGTGTGAGGGAGGGGAGTTGTTTGATCGGATTATAGCGAAAGGTCATTATTCAGAGAGGGAGGCGGCTAATTTGTGTAGGCAAATCGTGATGGTGGTGCATAGCTGTCATTCCATGGGGGTGATGCACAGGGACTTGAAGCCTGAGAATTTCTTGTTCTTGAGTAAGGTCGAGGATTCTCCATTGAAGGCTACAGATTTCGGGCTCTCTGTATTTTTCAAGCCAGGTGAGCATTTGTGCTTTCTCTAATTGGAATTTGTTTTGACTTTGTGGTGATGATCACTATTAGTGCTATGAAAATGTGAGCAGATTTATACATATATAAAAAAGGAGGGATACTGAGTTCTTATCCTATTACAGTTGGGGGAAGCTATGATTGTCGAATTCCTGATTTGATGGTTGCTTCTCATCGTACATTAGATGCATAACTCAGAAGTCTTTTGTGATAGTTTGGCAACAGTTGTGTTGGAATTAAAGTCTCATCTTTGATTTGAGTAAATTTATAATTTGGTCATGGGAAATATCTTCTTAGGGCCTTTGTCTATGGTTTAATGAAAGACAAATAGAGACCCCGTTGAACGAGAAAAGCATATTGTGCTGGACACTAATGTTGTAGCTATAGTCAATCATCACTGACTTGAAATGAAAAATCTTCATAGCTTTCTGTATAATGAAACACTGAAACGACAGAAACAGCATATCCAAGATCCTTGTCAATCTTAGATGTTTCTAATAACAAAATGCTACTATTTAAAGTCAATTGCAAATCTTCATATTCTATCCGCAATTCATCTGACAGAGTAAGGTAAATGCCAAGACAATTACTCACTTTTCTCAACACCTTTACTTCTGAAGGCTTATTGATGATGAGTATCAACTAGAAAATTTCTCCACTGATGCAGGAGATGTTTTTAAGGATCTTGTTGGAAGTGCTTACTATGTAGCTCCAGAAGTATTGCGCAGACGTTATGGACCTGAAGCTGATATTTGGAGTGCCGGGGTGATCCTTTACATTCTCCTTAGTGGGGTCCCACCATTCTATGGAGGTAGTACTATTGTTTCTTATAAAGATTAGCTATTCCCATAATAATGTAATACACATCCTTCTTCTAGGAGTAGGAAACTTTTGAAGTTTTAAAATTTCATTGATTTCCAGTTGAGCATATTTATGAAATAAGAGCTAATTCGTAATAAACACTGCTCATTTGTGGATGAGTGAGAGGGTCTCTCATCTCTGCTTTGATTTTGTTTGCAGAAACTGAACAGAGTATCTTTGATTCTATTCTTCGGGGTAATATTGATTTCTTATCAGATCCATGGCCCTCTGTTTCCAGCAGTGCTAAAGATCTTGTGAGGAAGATGCTACGAGATGATCCTAAAGAACGGCTTTCAGCATTTGAAGTCCTAAGTAAGCAGCTTTTCATTTTTTCTTATATATATATATATATTTGAAAGGACCTATGGACCGATTTGGTTTTCTTGCAAGTTGATGGCAGTTTTGTCCTGTTGTAAAGGATAAGGAAGTTAAAAGCCTTCGACTTGAAACTGTCAAGTTGGCTGTCAAATTCAAATTTCGAATTTTTGTTTGTCTCACTTCAAATTTTGCTTCAAGTTTCTGGCAGTTCTGTAAAAAAGAAAGAATGCTTCACTTACAAATTGCACTGCAGATCATCCATGGATGCGTGAAGATGGTGATGCATCTGATAAGCCTCTTGATATTGCTGTTTTAACTAGAATGAAGCAATTCAGGGCAATGAATAAACTCAAAAAAGTTGCTCTAAAGGTGAATTGCTTTCTCTGCTATCATTATGAAATATTAATATTTAAGCTACAAAAATACATGAATGTGAAACAAAAATAATATAATGGGGGATGAGCCATTATGTTATAATATAATGAGGTGGCCTGACCTAAAAGTTTTGAAAGCTGAGAATGTAAAGGAAAATATTTAAAGATCCATCTTCAAGAGAACAAGCTAAAGATGGTTGTGTTAAGGTGATAGGCCTCTTTTACAAAAAAAAAAAAAAAACTGCTCTTCGTTCAGTCGTTGGTTGACCTAGTAGCCCAAGTGCATTATGCTTGAAATAAATTTGAAAGATCAGTCATCTATTCAAGTATATGTAGGTATCTCTAGGGTCTTAGCATCAAAGACTTCTAGTTTATTTCTGGCTATTAGTCGAAGGCAGCAATGTGGCAAATTAGTCATATTATTCTTTCTTTATCTTCTTCCAGGTAATTGCAGAAAATCTGTCTGAAGAAGAAATCATAGGTTTGAAGGAGATGTTCAAATCCATGGACACTGATAACAGTGGAACAATCACCTTTGAGGAGTTAAAAGCTGGCCTTCCTAGACTTGGTACTAAGCTTTCTGAGTCTGAAGTGAGGCAGTTAATGGAAGCGGTACGTCTTGGTCCTTTTATATACATCCTGCCTGATCATCACTGTGCTTTTAAATAATTTACTTAAACTCTAATTAATGATGCACAATGAATATCTGGATGGGGCAACATTGCTTTCCTTGTGGAACCTTGGTCTTTACTGATTAGTATTAAGTATGATTTACTTTTTGCAAATTCAAGTTCCATGCTTCTATAGTTCTATTCTTGGTTGAAAGAAATAGGAGCCTCTAGGACTGAGGAATGATGTAGAAACTGATAAATTTTACAAGGACGATAATGCTGAGTGAAGCCATGATGCAACTTGTCATCTCATTATATAATGCTAAATAGATGACAAGAAAGGGACCACACATGTCGGAGACCTGTAAGCGCTCCCTCCAGCCAACCTGAAAGCAACTCAAAAACCAAGTATCAAGTAAGGAAGATGAATAAGCCCTCTGGGTGACTGGCTTAGGTGTCTCACGATAAGAGCTTATATGTATTTTAGTTTATTGCTAAGCTAATATGTAATTAGGGTATGCTCAGCATATGTCATTTTTGTTTTGCAACATACCATCTCAGCATCCAAGTATGTTATGGTTCTATGAATGTGCTATTTATTAGTTAACGTGCATTCTGCTGGAATCTTAAACACAGACAAGAACTGAAAAAAAGCATTGATGAATATTGTGCTTTCATATGCTACCTGAAATATATCAAATGTATTTGTAAATCTTGTTGTGCAAAATATTCTTCATAATGTTTCGATGATATATAACCTGTTTGTTACTTCCCCAGGCTGACGTTAATGGAAATGGAACGATTGATTACATTGAGTTTATAACAGCTACCATGCACTTGAATAGAATGGAAAGAGAAGAACACTTATACACTGCCTTCCAACACTTTGACAAGGATAATAGTGGGTAATCAGTCTTACCATCTTGTTGTATTACAGTACATAACAATTTTTTTTTTCCATTCCCTAATCATATGCTCCCATTGTGACGACTGAGCATATATGTTTGCTACTCAATTTAGGTATATTACAATGGAAGAGCTAGAGCAGGCCCTTAGGAAGTATAATATGGGTGATGAGAAAACAATAAAAGAGATCATCACAGAAGTTGACACAGATATGGTATGCCTTCCTCTTTAGAGACAATTATCTACTATTCTTTATCTCTTTTCAGATGCTATTTTTTTATTCATATTTTTGTCTCTTCAAACATACTTAACTTTGGCTAATAGTGGATCCATTTAAATGAATTTGTCACAATTGGGGTATTGAATTACATTCTAGCTGTTATTTAGATGACCGGAGCCTAGTATTTTTCTTGACTGATGTAATCGCATCTTCATGTTTGATGTACCATGTTCTTCCTGCAGGATGGAAGAATTAACTATGATGAGTTCGTTGCCATGATGAGAAAAGGCACCCTGGAGTTGGTTGGAAACCGACAATGCAAGTAAGCTGAATGCAGCGAGCATCTCTGCTGGCTCAAATTCATGTCTCGACTGGTTTGTTTATTTGTGCGGTTTTGTTTTGACCACAATGACGTGTGATCTCAGTTTCACTACCTGGGATCATGAGATAGTCCATGCTTTATGAAATCATTAGTGGTTTGTCTATTCCTGCCCTTTGCCACAGAAATGAAACAGATTGCCATCAAACCGGGGGAGAGTGCAATTATATCAAGGTTCGGCTGATTTATTGGTTGAATGCCAGAGTGCGAAATTAATATGAACTTAAACTTTCCTCAGATGCGTTACAGATTAAGAGAGGGAGGCGCATGATTTTTAGTTTTTGCTTGTTTGTACATTGTGCAATTGCTAGACCATGACAGATGCGATGTTGAAATGGGGCACGGCCAGTTGAGCATTCAGCGAGTAGAGAGCCACATTTATTGCCGCATCAATATGGCGCAAATCCTCTCCGTGTTGGCTGTAGCAACTGGCAACTGAATGAAGTCTAGCAGATGCTAAGGTTCAACCCACTTAATTCAATATGTTGTTTAGGAATTTGATATTTAATGCATTTTAGTTTTATACAAGCAGCATGGCTTTCAATTGGTATGAACTGCAGCCTGGGTCCGGCTGTGGTCCTCAACGTCCCTCATGCTTGTTTGATTGAGGTTGTAGAACTTTTTGCACCACGATGCCTGAATAAAATTTTTCTTTCTGCCTTTTTCTATTGTTATTATTATTAATTTTTTTCCTTTTAATAATTACATAATAACTTAATCCAATAAATTATAAAAGAAAATGTCATTGGAGTTTTTAATAAAGATGAATGGTGAGTTTTTTTTTTTTTAATTTTATTATGGATCATTATAATTCAATATATAATTAGTGAAGTTAAAAAATTTCACCGAAAATATATGAAATAATGTCTTCTAATATAAATAAAAGAAATTTTTTTTAATAAAATAAAAAAATTACAACATATAACATATCGACCGTCAAGAATTTAAAAAACAAATGAATATTGAATCCTAATTGGGCAATTTTAAAATGAATTTTATTTGATTCAAAAAAAAATTGTTTAGTATTTGCATGGCAACATTTATATTTTATTAAATATAAATTTTATTTAATAACATGAAAGGGACCTCAAAGAATATTTTTGCCGGAACTATTATTATTAAGAAAAATGAATTTCTCGTTTCCAAACACCCCCTAAAATTCTCTGAACCAGAAAAAAAAAATATCACTCTAGGAAACTGGAAAGTGTTTTCCGCCCTGGGCCTCAAACACAAAATCACAAAGTAGGGTTTTTGACTTACAATTCCCAAATTCCTTGTAAAATTATTTCTTTTTAATGCAAGTTGTTAGAGTTCTTTAAATTAGGAACTCATGTTGAGCTCCTATTGCTCTCTCTCTCTCCCTCAGCGCCCAATTCTTGCTCCTCCTCTCTCCAAAGTTCGGATTCCAAACCGACCCGGTACCTTTTCTTTAACCCGGAGCTCCCGGATCTTTGAATCCAATCCCAATCTCACAAAGAACGTAAGTATAAATGCACAAGCATTTTTGTTGTTTAAATTCTTGTTTTCTGTTTCTTTAATTTCATTTTTTATGTTAAATTTTGGTTTTTAAGAATTTGAAGTTAAAATTTTGCAATAGGTTTTGTTTGGTTGCCAAGAAAATGGAGGAAAATTAAATTGGAAGTTATTATTAAAGTGGGGTATCTCACATCTAATAAATTTTCAATATCAAGTTGACCCCTCCACTTACTGTCTAAGTTTGATGCTTAACAGTTATAAAATTGAGCTTTTACATAAATGAAAATTTTGTTTAATATTGGTTTTTGACTCTGAAGCCAAATTATAGTTACTTTAGTTCTGCTTGGTTGCTGAGAAAATAGAGGAAAAGAAATTATGTATCAGGAAACTTGATTTATTCTACTTAGGCCATGATAAATCTAGAAAGTTCGTAGCTTTATTAATTGGTAGAGTTTTTAGAATTCAATTGAATATCTCCTTGATTGTGGTTGTGTTAATGAAATGCTACCTATACTATTGGTTTATAGGCATTTCTGGTTTTGTTTTGTTTTTAATTTGCAGAAATGGAAAATTGCATTCTTTAGGCATGAGGGATTCTCCCCAGAAAACCCAAAATCTGAATATATTGAGCATTTTCTGCCTGAAGAATTGGTAGAACCTGAGTTCGATAAGTCTAGTGCTTGCAAAAGAGATTGGAAATCAACTCTTCAAGAGGTAATATTTTCCTTTAATTGGGTTCAGTGTAATGGACCTCAGATGTTTATGTATTTACGTGTGCAATAGATGGTACTTTCAGTTTAATCTATATGTCAGCTATTTGTTATTGGTTTATCACTGAGTCTATTGCAACCAGTCTCTTCATAGGCTAGACACTCAAATTATTAACTAAAGTTTTTGTTTGTGGGGGAGAATTTAGGTGTTGCTCATTTGTCCGAAGTGAACTTACTGGCAACTGATGGGCATAAGTTATATGGGCTATTTTACTAAATATCATCTGGCTATACATAGATATGCTATAGGTTGCCTAGTAACTTTACAAGAAAGATGAGAAATTCCTTCAACATGTATAATATTGGAGATCCTGCTTCTCCCATTTCTTTCATATCAAGTAATTAAACTGGGACCAAGACTTTTTTTTTTTTTACTCGAAGGCATTATTAATGTGGATAACAGGATAAGATTATAGTTTGAAGGGATATAAAATTTGAGTGTAGTGCAGGAATGTCAAATATGTCAACATGTTTGCTAATCTCTTTACATTTTCATTATCCTTTCTTTTTTAATTTTATAAGGAAAATGATGAAATTAGTTGGTTATGATGCAGGCTGCAGATGCTGTCTTGAGAGCAGTTGGTAGCAGGTGGACTGTACCATGGACTGCAGAGACCATTCTGCAGGTTAATTTTGATTTACATGGTACTCTGTAGTAATATTTGGCATCTGTGATTGGCTTCTTAACTTGTATAGATGCTAAGCACGTTTTGTCTATTAATTACACAGAAATAAGCAGCTTAAGGTCCATGAACTCTATCAATGAGCATCCTATGTGGTAAAGCTGCCAACTTTGAGCTGCAGCTTTCAGGGGATGACATGTGGTGGATTCAAATCCATTCTTTTGAACCCGAAAAGAACTTAGGATAGAAAAGAAAACTGAGACTTTATTTTATATCCTTCCTAACTTGTCATTGCTTGTAGGTTTAATACCTGCTGGTAGATTATAGCTGAACTGGAACAAATCTTTGTTTATTGCTTTATATCTGATAATTGACAATTTGTTTGTCCAGGAGGTAGGTATTGAAAATGAATTCCAGTAAAGAAGTGGAAGAATATTTGATACCAAGTTAAAATCATCATATCTGATGCTAGATGTTGTCATTAATCAGTCATCTTTTTTAGCATTTCAAGACTAGAAACTAAAGATGGATGGAACTGGAGGAATGGCATCTCATTGAAACTTTGGACGAATTACAAATATGTCAATTAGTTGCGTGATAATATTTTCTGTGCTCATGTAGGTTATGCTTCTCTGGGTAGCTGCATTCTGGTTCATTGGTTCTTGGATGATTCCTTTCGCTGCTCACATGGCAGGGTTCAGCAAGGAATCTCTAACATTCAGAGGACAAGCCTTGTTCAGCCTTGTGACTGATGTAACTGAAGGGCTTGCTGGGATTGCAATACTCCACCGCTGTCTGTCTCAGTTTCATCCCCTTCCATCAGATTGGTTTAAATTTAGCTTGAAAGGGAAGTGGCATTTTGATGTTGTGCTAGGCTGCCTCATGTTTCCTGTTGTCAACCGATTATCCCAGTTCAACCTCAACTTATTGCCCCTTATGCCTTCTACGCCTGTAACGCTTTCCAGTGTTGAGCAGTCAATTTTAGCAAGGGATCCAGTAGCCATGGCACTATATGCAATAGTAGTTTCGATTTGTGCTCCTGTATGGGAGGAGATAGTTTTCCGTGGTTTCCTTCTCCCTTCATTGACCAAATACATGCCCGTATGGTGTGCTATACTGGTGAGTTCAGTCGCCTTTTCTCTGGCACATTTTAATGTACAGAGAATGTTGCCACTTATTTTCCTAGGAATGGTGATGGGTGTTGTTTTTGTACGGTCAAGGAATCTATTGCCATCTATGCTTCTGCACAGCCTCTGGAATGGCTTTGTGTTCTTGGATTTAATGAGATAAACGTCTTTGTCTTCTCGTTTTAGCCCTATTGTTGGTTGATCTTATGCAAGTGAAGCATAGGCTTCAGGTCAATTTTCTGGGGTATTCTTCTGGCAAGAATTTTAAGCATATTCTCAATGATAGGGCAAGCTACTTCATTGTATCAGCAATACAATTGAATGCCCAGAAAATTTGTACAGCTACACCAACTGAATTCTGCAAGTAACACTCATACAGCATGCTGATAGGCTATTCAGTTGATCGAGCATAGCTTAACAGAATTCTTCTAGTGTTTCTGTTTGTCTTTGATTATATCAGGGACAGTAAAAGCAACAAAGGGAACGAAGATTATATCTCTATTTTGGCTAAAGGCAATCTTCCTTCTCGGAATTGTAGAACTGCATGTTTTAATTTGTTAGATGAGGACTTTTTCTCTTTCTTTATGGTAAATAACAATTATGTTTGGCTACTGTTGCCCTAGTATTTGTCGTTTTCAACTAATTATAAAGTGCTTTCACAATTTGATCCTTCTTTGGTGTTAATGAGCATCCCCACAAATCACTATCAAAACCCAAAATAGAGGACCAAGTACATCAATGCTATACGACTCTTGCAATGGTGCATGTGAGAGTGGATTGATGACGCAAACAGTGTTAGCTTGTGCAGCATCCTCGGGTCTTGGGAGATTGCCTTCATATTCGCGGAACAGTTTCAATGGGGGACCATCCATCTCTTATGTACATGGTCAAGTAGATGTCAGAGCCTTTGGCAATGGATCAGATACGCTGGTTTCGCGGGTCCAGGTTTTGTAGTTTGGGGGAAGAAGTCAGAAGCAAGTTGCAAGAACACGCAGACCAATGGTGGGATTTACTGTAAAATCATGATCAACAACGTCTACCATACATATGCTCCTTCTCCATTGGTAGAAATGGTGCCCCTGCTGTTTCCTCTGTCTAGTTATCAAGTGCAAATTACAGCTGTAGTTTAGTGATTCATGATCTGCTTGAGCTCTGAAACTGAAGCAACTTTTTTTTTTTTTTGCCTGTGTAATTGCAGATGCTGATACAATGCTTCTTCACTTAAAAGTCCCACTTGATTCTGTCCCCAAATGGCCAGATACCACGATGTCACAGTTCTTGGGAAAATGAAATTCATAGTTGCAAACTTGCAAGAGTTGCATAAAATACAATCAATGAAATTTTTGGTTCCATAGTATATAAAAGCTAGTAGTACTGTGCTTTTGTTTCATTGGAAATCTGACCCGTCCAATGACTTGATCCTGTGGGTCACACAACTATTTAACGATCTTGATAGAACCGGACAGGATCCTAAAATTCCAGCAGAGCTTATCTGATTACCATATTTGAGCGACAACATTTGGCGACGGTTTTGTTACATGCACACTTCCTTGGTAATCTTGCGCCAAGTTGCCCAGCAAAAATACTTTAAACTGTCAAACCGAACCATAAACCGTCAAAATACTGCCACGTAAGCACATTTGTGTGATTTCCCATCAAATTCTCCATCCCTCTCTCTCTCTCTCCTTTTTTTTTTCCCTCTAAAAAGAAACAACCGAAAAAGACTCCAGAAATAGCGGGAACCGACTCCACCACTCTTCCTCCGCTGGCATTCACCGTTTTTTCTTCCCTCTTCCGTTGACGCCTCGCTGTCAAAACATCCGCTTCTTTCGTTTCATTTAAATTGGGCTCGAAAAATTACCATTCAATTATTGGAAACCGAAAAAAGGGTATACGTCGTACTGAGACAGAGGAAATATCGCAAGAGATTAAAGGATTTTCATTTTTGGTTTCCTAAACAAAAGACTTGTGAATAACAATCAAATTAATATTCTCAGGAAAAAGTAAAGTTTGGGTTTAAAAAATCTTAGGCAACCAATGGAACAAAAGCATATACTGTTGTCGGCGTTGAGTGTGGGTGTGGGAGTAGGGTTGGGCCTGGGGTTGGCTTCGGGTCAGAGCAAATGGACCGGAAGCGGTTCGGCTGCATCAACCGGCATAACTTTGGAGAGGATGGAGAAAGAATTGCTCCGCCAAATTGTTGATGGCAGAGAAAGCCAGGTCACCTTTGATCAGTTTCCTTACTACCTCAGGTAACGTTACAATTTTCTCATCATTTGTCATTGTAAGTCATTAGTTTCTTCTCTGAAAAATAAATTATTTTGTTAATAGTAACAAAAAAGAAAGTATTTTCTTTGATGGGATTTTTGTTTCATTCTTCAAATATTTGATGGGATTTTTGTTTAATACTTATGTTATGTCAGTTGTCATGCACCTTTGATAATTGTGGGACTTTCCCTTTTTCTTAACGATGGAGTTGGATTTTAGAATCTGATCACTTTCACATTCTCTTCTCTTTTCTTGGGTTTTTAAATTGAATTTCTCAGTTATCTCGCTCATCTAGGTAGCCCTATAAACACACACACACACACTACTATATTCTTTTCTTATCTGGTAACTTGCCAAACCCAAGATTAAGATTATTCCCTTTTAGGAAATAGTTGATAGTTTAAGGCTGAAGATAGATGAACAAACGGGTTTCAAAGGCTTAAACAGGCTTAAACTTAAATAGCCTTAGATGAATTTTATAGCTTTATGCTTGTGCTTGATAACAAATGCTGAGTTTTACTGAACCTGATTGCAAAATCAAGGCTGTGCTGTATTTTAATTGATGATGGTGTATCTAAGTTACAGCAGGCAAAGGGAGATAAAAAAAAAAATGAAAATTCTATGCTTTTGAATAATAGGATTGAATATTAGCCAGAACAAGAATGGAAAACTTAATATGGCAACCAAACCATGCTGAAAATGAAACAAAATTTCTCAAGCTTAAATTCTCTTTCATTGCTCTAATGATCTGCTTACTCTAAGTTGTCATCCTATAATCTAGTCCTGCTTGTTCTGACATCTTCATCCCGTTGGTTTTGTTTGGCAGTGAGCAGACTCGAGCATTGCTTATTAGTGCTGCCTATGTCCACTTGAAACATGTTGATGTTTCCAAGTACACAAGGAACCTTTCCCCTGCTAGTCAAGCCATATTGCTATCAGGACCTGCAGGTTGGCTGCCTGGATTCTCTTTTCTTACTGGCAGGCAATACTTCACATATTTTTTTGGTATTATAGGTCCGTTTGTCTGTAAGGATGCTAATTGTATTGTTTCTTTTTTCTTGAAGAACTTTACCAGCAAATGCTTGCTAAAGCTTTAGCCCATTACTTTGAATCAAAGTTGCTGCTCTTGGATGTAACTGACTTTTCCTTAAAAGTGAGTATTGACATTTTCTTCTTTCCCCATCCCTTAACTTGCTCGTCTTTAAGCTTCAAGTTTTACATTTGACAGTTTAAATGGTTACCTTTGTACAGATTCAGAGTAAATATGGAAGTGGCAAAGAATCTGTAAGTTTCTTTTTAAGTATATTTTCTCTGACTGAACATGGAAATAGGTCAACTTTGCTTTTGATTTTCCCCTCATCTTTGATTCTCTTGTGCAGTCTTTCAAAAGATCCACTTCAGAGTCAACACTAGAGCGATTTTCTGCCCTATTTGGTTCATTTTCACTCCTTTCACAGGAGGAGCCCAAAGGTATAGTAAAAAATGTTTGGTTTCCAGTATTTATGCAAAGCTTTATCTAATTTATTGTTTCCATATCATTATTGAATCTTGTAGCACCAACTGAAATATTTAATTTCTTCAATTCCTATAATGTAAATATTGTTTACAGTATTTTATGCATTTCTCTGTGGCTATGAACTAGAAGTTATATTACAGGTACATTGAGGCGGCAAAACAGTAGTGTGGATATGGGATCAAGGTATTGTGACATATATTCCTGATTAATCTTCATGAGAAAATGTGCAGTCAGGGGTTTACTAGTTTAGTCTTCTGTTTTTCAATATTTCTGTTTCTTGTAACTGCAGGGGAACAGAAGGTCCTCATAAGCTACGTAGATATGCATCTGTATCAGATAATATCAATAGCCTTGCTTCTCAATGCAATCCTGCAAATCCAGGTATTCCTTAAGTTTTATTAATGAAAGGCTTAAAAAGTAATTTTTTATGGTTATGAACAGAAATTGTTGGGTGAAGTAATTGGAAGCTTTTCCTTAAGTTCAAGGTTAACACTAAAACCTCTAATTTTTATTTCACAACCAACAAATGGAATCTCTTTCACAGTAACCTTTTAGCGCAGAACATAATACCATGCACTTCATTACCACGCACTTCATTAGAAGTAGCTAACAAACAGTGCTATTATTTGTCATGAGAAAGTAGTAGAAAAAATGTAGTGGGCCATTATGGGTTTCTTCTTGAGCACTACGATTATCTATTCAGAATGTCCTAGACAAGGAAATGCTGTGCAGTCCTATAACTGCAACTGTAGAAATGTGAACTGCTGTTGTTGAAGAGCTTCAGTGTCATGTTTTATGATCCTGAATGAATAATAGAGAAGTCTTAAGTTGAAGCTGGTAGATGTTAAACAACTTTGCTTGATCTTTCATCAATCAATTATATAACTTTGTAAGGCCTTACAAAAGTTTCAGGTTAATCAAATTTTAAATTCAAGGGTTTTGAAGCAATCACTGATGATTTAAAAGAACCCTCAAACATGGATGGAACAGTTTTTGTTCCCATAAAGTAAAACTACTCTCCACTATTTATACTTCATATTCTTATTCTCCAAATTCATTTTCCAGTGCTTATATCTTCTTTAATTTATATTTCTCCTTTTTCTCTAGCTCCTCTGAGGTGGACAAGCAGTTTGTCATTTGATGAGAAGCTTCTTATACAGTCTCTTTACAAGGTACTGTCATTTGGGGGTGCATGTTAATTGCAACAGTGAATGATGTTATCATGAAATTTTAATGAATCTTATTTACATATGAAATCATGTCTTGTTTTGAAATAAATGATGGATCAACAGCAATTCTGATTGAATGCAGGTGTTAGTTTATGTGTCAAAAGCCACTCCTATTGTGCTGTATCTTAGGGATGTTGACAAGCTCTTGTCTAGATCACAAAGGATTTATAATTTGTTTCAAAAAATGTTGAAGAAACTGTCTGGAAATGTGTTGATCCTTGGGTCACGAGTTGTAGATCTGGGTAATGATGACAGAGAGGTGGCTGACAGGCTAACTACCATTTTCCCTTACAACATTGAGATCAGGCCCCCAGCAGATGAAAAACATCTTGTCAGCTGGAAGTCTCAACTGGAAAAGGACATGAAGATGATCCAAGCTCAGGATACTAGAAATCACATCATGGAGGTGCTTTCAGCAAACGATCTTGATTGCGATGATCTTGATTCAATCTGTGTGGCAGACACAATGGCCCTCAGTAAATACATTGAGGAGGTTGTGGTATCAGCCATTTCTTATCATTTGATGAATAATAAGGATCCTGAATACAGAAATGGAAAACTCATGATATCATCAAAAAGGTCAGATTAGTTTTTTCTTGCATGGTTAATGTTACCATTAACATTACATTTTCTGATTAGGTCAACATTGATGTAGTTTGTCACATGGATTGAGTATATTCCAGGAAGGACAGTCCATTGGCAAAGACACGTTAAAACTGGAAGCACAAACTGAAACATCAAAGGTCTATATGCTTGCTAGTACTCTTTTAACATCATCTAAAAAAGGAATTAAATGGTAGTTTAATAAGCTTACCTGTCTATTTTGTTCTATGAGTAATTGTAGGAAGCAGGAGCTGTTTCTGTTGGTGTGAAGCCAGAATCAAAATCTGGAAGCACCAATCCTGAAAAGAAGAGTGAAACAGAGACAACAGTTCTGTTAACAAAGACTGAGGGTGAAAATTCTGTTCCAGCCTCAAAACTTCGTGTAAGTTTTTGTCTTCTTTTAGGTACATTTCTTAGATGGTATTTTTGCCTACATGCACCTCAAAATTACTAACAATTTTGAATAAGTTAACCAACCACCAATTTTACTCCTGAAAGGAATAAGGAATAGTGAAAATAACCATGCAGTAGTTCCACTTGACATAATCTTCTCAGTAGCCAGTTCCTTCAGTATCCCATTTTGTCATCCCTTATATCACTTTGAACTTGTTGTACCTGTGGCAGGAAGTTCCTCCTGACAATGAATTTGAAAAGCGTATAAGGCCTGAGGTCATACCTGCAAATGAGATCAATGTTTCATTTGCTGACATTGGTGCCTTAGAAGAGACCAAAGAATCCCTGCAGGAGCTAGTGATGCTTCCTCTCAGAAGGCCAGACCTTTTTAAAGGTGGACTTCTAAAGCCTTGCAAGGGAATATTGTTGTTTGGTCCTCCTGGCACTGGGAAGACAATGCTGGCTAAGGCCATTGCCAGAGAGGCTGGAGCTAGCTTCATTAATGTATCCATGTCTACCGTTACTTCTAAATGGTTTGGTGAAGATGAGAAGAACATCCGAGCTTTGTTCACATTGGCAGCCAAGGTCTCTCCAACTATTATATTTGTTGATGAGGTTGATAGCATGCTTGGTCAGAGGACTAGAGTTGGAGAGAATGAAGCCATGCGGAAAATAAAAAATGAGTTTATGACTCACTGGGATGGGCTCTTGACAAAGCCAGGTGAAGGTATCCTTGTCCTTGCTGCAACCAACAGGCCATTTGACCTTGATGAAGCAATTATCAGGCGTTTTGAGCGAAGGTACTTGCGCTCACTGAGAATTTTAAATACAGAACTGTCTTACATCTTGGCAAAAGCACAGTTTGCACTTCATATATAGTTGAGTTTCAATTTGACGCTCCATTCAATCTGCTTTCAATAAGAAGCTGAGCAATTTAGTACGCAGAGAACTAATTTTGTTCAAGACTGGTGCAGGTCAAACCTTATTCTTCTCCGAAATGATCATCAGAACACTTAAATAATTTCCTAAATCATGTAACTTGCTACTGGAGTATTAGCACTAATGAAATTAATTGGTGCATTGAATTTCTTCAAGTAATCATATTGGTTGTACTAACCCTTACTCGTTTTAACAGAATCATGGTGGGGCTTCCAGCTGCAGAGAACAGGGAAAAGATTTTTAGAACTCTTTTGATAAAAGAAAAAGTAGAAGGTCTTGACTTCACCAAGCTTGCATCGATGACAGAAGGATATACTGGAAGCGACCTTAAGGTTTGCATTTTGATAAGATGTTATTTTTTAGATTAATAATTAAGTAGAATGACTGTCGTTTCCTGTTTAAAACAGAACTTATGCACAACAGCTGCTTATCGGCCAGTTAGAGAGTTAATACAGCAAGAGAGATTGAAGGATCTGGTGAATGCATCACTTCCTTTAAGTCCACGAAGTTATCCTCCTATTTTTGTTTTAAACAAAAAAAAAAGGCACTTTTTATAAGGAAATTTCAATTTAAATATTGCTTTTCAAGCAAGTGCCAGGACAATCAATTCATTTTTGTTCTGTTGTAAACTACCCTTTACAGGAGAGAAAGCAGAGAGCTGCTGAAGGGCAGAACACAGACGATGCCCCAACTAAAAAAGATGGTGCAGAGGAAAGAGTCATTACCCTAAGGCCATTAAATATGGAAGATTTTAGGCAAGCAAAGAATCAGGTAAATGATATCACAGCATGTTACCTACAATTCCCAAGAAGTTAGTTTGTAGGGTAATCCTCCCTCAGCAGCTGTTGATTGATTGTTTGTATATTAGTTCCTCAAATTGTTTATGTTCTATTTTCCTGTTGGACAGGTGGCAGCCAGCTTTGCTTCAGAGGGAGCTGGTATGAACGAGTTGAAACAATGGAATGATTTGTATGGAGAGGGGGGTTCGAGAAGGGAGCAGTTATCTTACTTTCTATGAGACTTGGGATTCATTTCAGTTACAAGCACTATAGGAAGAACTTTATAGAGGATTCACTATTTACAGTCATATCCTGCATTGACCAACGGGTGAAATACTGATTAAAAAACAAAATAGATGCTAACTGGTAACAAAGCCACCTGAGAATGCATCCTTCTCATTATCTTAAGTCCTATTATGAAGCAGGAAAAAGTTTTAATTTTATTGTACAATAGTTTGGGTTGTACGTGTACAAGTATAACTCCTATGGTTATTTCTTGCCTTTTGCTGGTTGGTATAATAATTGCAGATCTTGTGGAGATCTAGTTTTTACTCATTTTTACTAAAGTTACTATTAAATCCTCGAGCTGAGAATACACTTCTAATTTTATGGAAATATCAAAGGACACAGACTAAGGATTTTGCTTTTATCAAGATGCTTATTTGGTTTGACAGGTATCAGACACTATCAATAGGGTGGGAATTATATGGGCTATCATGCAACCTTCTAATGAAATTATGGTCAAAGCAACTGCAGTTATAACGATAATGAGTCAATCAAACCACAAACACAATGCAAAGTGAATCATTCAGACAGAGATCCACCAATTTGAGAGAACTTTCAACCCAATGTAAAATGCACTAATCAACATGCAATATGATAACATATTTGTCACATAGCATATAGATCCATGGAAAGGCTACCATGTGTGTAGCAAAACCAGATTTAAAAAAGATACCATACTCATTAACATTGTGAACCCAGTGAGAACGAAAATAAAAGGGCGAAAGCAGGGTTCTAGGCACTGAATAAAATTTAACAACACCTTCATAAAACACAACTACCAGATGTATGTCAGAACCTAGCAGCCATGAACATCTTGGCCGGTAAATTTAATCCTTCTTCTTTTCCTTTAAAGGTCCCCTTGGAATCTTACTTAGAACTTTTGCATCAAAAACTGCATACTGCTTCTTAATCTCATGCATTGCTTTCTCAGCAAATGGGTCCACTTTGTCCTCATATTTCTCGTATACCACTGGTACAGTGTGAAGCAGTACGAAAACTGTTTTGCCAAAACATTAAAATAAAATCAGAAAACCAAAATGTTTATAAGAGGGGAAAAACAAAGCGCTTGAAGGCAACTCCAATACCTATGTAGAAAAGTGTCAAGAAGTTGCACCAACTTCCCACGATAGACAAGACCCACAAGCCAGCAATCACCTGAACAATCACAAGGCCATTCCAATATGGTTGTCAAATGCATAACAACATAATTCAAAATCTTCATATGAATAAAATCGTCAGGACACAGCAAGTCATGTAAGCATGTAACCATTGTATAACTATGTTAATTACAAGTTGGCCGAATAATTGTAAATGATCAACCACATACAGAGAGGAACTTCTTAAGATCTCTTCCTGATGCAATATCCCGCAGGACAGCAAAGGCCTGGTTAATCTCAAACCTAAGTGCTTGGGCAAACTCTAAAACAGGTTCCTTAGGGATTTGAACTTCAGGAATGCGTGGTGGAGACCTATTCAAAACAATTTACATTAGCATGAGCAAAAAGAAGCCCATATCCAAATATAACCCGAAAAGTAGACAACAAATTCAACAGCTTACTTGTTGATGAAGGTGGTAGCATTTGACCACAAGAAGAGTATAGCAAGAGCAAGAATCAACAAGTGACACACTAGAGTGAGAAGGTAGTATTCGAGCAATTCAAACAAAACCCATATCACAGTTACAACACCAAGCGCTCCTGCTGAAACTTTTTTGTCCCTCCACAGGAATATATCGGCCGCTATTACACACACCCAATTTCATCACATAAGTATGCATCATAAAATCAATTGGAGGCAAGAAGTAATAATTACTGTTGATAATCACATAAAAATATCAAATTAATATCATCGGGGAAGGTTTTTAATAATCAATACTAATACGATATGAAACTTCTAATAAAATGAGATATTCCCAGAATTCGTTCGCTCATAAAGCAAAAAAGGAAAATTTTGCTATAACTAATCGCATCAATTAAGTTAAAGATCTATACGATATGAAACTTCTAATAAAATGAGATATTCCCAGAATTTGTTCGCGCATAAAGCAAAAAAGGAAAATTTTGCTATAACTAATCGCATCAATTAAGTTAAAGATCTATAAATTTCCTTTTTTTTTAATGTTGAAACAAATGTTAACAGATCAAGACCACTCAAACAACATCAATTAAAAGCTCGATCTAAATCACTAAGCCAAATCTACCTCTTCAATCACCACCAAAAAATTTTAAAAATGGGAATTTTAATCCGATTCAGAACGGAAATCGAAGCTTTAAAAAACCAAGACTTCTAAAAACCCTCAAAAATAGACTGAACACATTTAAGAAATGAAAAAGCCGGTTTTGTAACATACGTTTGCCTCCACCGAAAACGTGGTAAACGGGCCTTTCTCTTCCAAAGAGACGGAAGACCTTGGCCTTGGTCGACGATTCCGATGGCTTATCGTCATCGGAATCCGACGATGATGACGATGAATCATGGCGGTGGATCTTCTCTGCTAGCTTCTCCATCAATGATTCCTCGTGCTTCTCTTCGTGCTCAGCCATTTTTTTTAACCCAAATTCTAAAACCCAAACTACTCGTTTCGAAAAGTTAGAGGATTGAAAGGAAAAAAACACCAAAACACTCGTGAAGTGAAAATTTTGAGTCCTTAAAGAAGAAACCTCTTTTCTGGCCAAATAGAGAACGTAACACGTTATATTTAATCTGAACCGCTTAATGAGAAGGCTTTGATCTGGACCATTGATAGGTGTTTGGCAATCCGAACCTGTAGGCTTGGAGGAAACCAGGACCCGAAGTGGAACCGGTGGAAAAAGATAAATCAATGGGAAATACGTTTATATGTTCGAGGATTAACGGCCGTTTTGCTTTGACGAGACGTACGTGCATGAAACAACTGGACAAATATTATTTCGACACGTGGAACTTCGTGATCCATCCGATTTCGTTTACCAAATTGCTGAGGTAAAGATAGGTAATTATGCCATACTTATACTGCGGGTGCATTTGGAGTCCTAAATTGTCAAGCAAATCGTAAGAAAATTTATGACTTTAAATTCATAACCTTAGGAAAACAAAATAAAATAAAATAAAATAAAAATGACCAGATTTAATTACGGACCCACAATTAATAGGTTAGTGTATATTTGTGGACAATAAAAAAAGATAATTTAGCTTAATGAATTATTAATCAGTTTTATTGAATCGATTTCAAAAATTTTCAAAATCATCCTCGCTTAAAACACTAAAAGATAAAAATAATTTTTAAAAAATTATTTAAATATTAATTGTTTTATATAATACTTTTTAATTTTTTTATTATATGTAAAATTGTTAAATTATTAAAATTTTTTAAATGAATTAATAGAATGTTTGATAATTGGGTTTGTAAATTTTTAAATTTACATCTCCGATCACTTTTAAAAGATTTTGAAGATTCTAAATTTACATATTTGAAAACATTTAAAAGTTTTCGAATATGCATAATAAAAAGCTTTTATAAATTTTTTAGAATGTAAATTCAAAAACTTGTAAGACATAAAAAATTATTTTGGAAGGTCACGATTTTAATGAAACAAAAATAACAAATCATAAAACTTATTATCATAAATATATTATTTCTATATTGAAATGAATGAGTTGAAACTATTGATTTCATTAGAAAATTGACAATTTCAAGTTTTGATTTGGGTGAGAATCAAAGGGAAAAAAAAAGGTTTTAGAGGCTTGGGTGTAAAATGGAGGATGAAGATGGTAAAAGAAAGAAATAAAATTTGAGGTTTGAATTTGGGGTGTTAGTAAGAATAAGACGTATAGAGTAAAAGTTTTAGGGTGTAAATAGAATCACTGAAAACAGAATCGTAAATATTTATGCTAAGAATTTTATAAGGGGTGATGCAGTCAGAAAAAAAATTATCTGAAATGGAAGGGTATAGTCAAAGGGTGAAGAAATATCAAGAAATGGAGGTGGGATAAGGTGCTGGTCATGTGTCCTACTCGTTATCACCAGATAGAAATCTATAGCAAATTATGAATTGGTTGGCACACATACCACAAACAAATTTCCGCTGGTAAATGGTTTGAAATTCATCCACAAATATATGTTCGTGTTGGGAACTAAACCTTCAACCAGCCAAAAGAGAAAAACCAAAGGTAAAGCTATATCCCAACTTTTCACCAAGAATGGAAAAAAAAATCCCAAAAAATGTGAGAGAACAGCCACAAGTGGAGTTTCCACATGGGGCCAGATGAAGAACAAATATCCTTTCTCCAAACGAAAGCTACCAAAAATGTGCAGGGGAGACAAATATGTGGCGATGAAAAAGCATCAAAACTTGAAAAAACAGCGAAATATAACTGTCAAAACTCTTTTGAAGATTGTAATAATCAGAAATTTTAAATTGAAAAAGTTGATTTAAGATTCGGAGATTGTCAATCCTCTTCGATATGATGTTGATGACCCTACATACAGCTTCTCTTTGACAAAGCATTCATAAAAAGTGCACACACTTCATGAGTACAACCCCAAGAAGTAAGGATAGTTGTCCCAAACCAAAGTAAAAAGTGACACAGGATATCCATTTCCAGCTCCCAACTAATAGAATTAATGTGATAGTAACTTGTAAAATGCAGCTTCTGCCTAAGGCTACCCATTCATGCTTTTGAACACTATTGCCCACCCTCTCAGGAGGATGAAAATGAAGAAAGAATTAATGCCATGATTTCCTATATATGATGCCTGCTAACAAATCAAAAGATGAATATGCAGCAGAGAAACCTTAAATACATAGAACAGGTTTTTTTTTTAATTACATGCGTGGTCAGGTATGGGGTTTAGAAGTTGCAGGCAATTTAATCATACAAGGAAGTAAACAGATGACTAAAGTCACAAGAGCAGATGCCTACAAGGTAAATCATGTGTTCATGTTCCTACTTACAGCCTACAGCGTATCATAGTGAAGTTTACCTCGACAGCGAAGCTAAACTATATCTGTCCTCAGCCATGGGAGAAAAGAAGAAATTGATGAAGATTATGGCACATCGGTATTGATACTAATAGTCCTGTAACTTATTTGAATTTGATGTTAAAAAAGACTAGAAGTGCTGATTTCAGTTACTTGGCTTGTCAATTTTAGGAGTCCAACAATTCAACAAACGTGACAAGGCTAAAAGAAAAGGTTTCCACAGTGGAACAAGCAGGTCATGTGCCTCCTTTGAAGTGAAGTATTAGAAACTATCAGTACTAGTAGCATTTACGTTATTATAAATTTAAAGTGCGTAACAGTGTCGAGATGGAAGAGAAACAGAAAGCAGATGCTTTAGCTGTTTTCTAAGAATCAAGCTATTGACAAATCTGATCTATGCATCTCTAGAAAAAAAACAATTCAGAAAATTGGTTGCTCAGGAGATAAAATGCAAGTAAAGCTGATAAAATTCTGCACACATCAACCCAAAATTTTCATTTTTCATAACGATTGGGTGGAGAGAAACTAAAATGTTTAATTTGGGATATTCATCCATGTCGCATGTTGGCATCTCATTAGTAAAGAATCATTAACATCATGATGCTGTCTGAGTAATATGGGGTTTCCTATCAGTTTAAAGTTAGTAGCTAAAGTTAACTTCAAATATAGGTCACCTATGAAGCAAATAAGTGAGTAGATGCCTTGCCAGTTGCCATAGATGACACTACATACAGCCACCTTGCCTTGGCTAAGCATGACTAGATCAGTGAGTAGGATTTCACCGGTCACTCCAATTATTCCTTCCAAGTTCTCATTTGTCCCATTGCCATAATATCCTTATCATAGTCAACAAAATACCTTGACTCTCTTATATGTGCCATTACCTTTGTACGATCTGTGTATCTAGTACTTTCACAGACCTAAAAGAAAGTGCTTTGAAACAGACTGACCATATTTCTGAAAGTGTTGGTGGTGGCTTGGCTGCCGGCTATTAGACTATATCATATCCTTTTCAAGTTGTTTGATTCATATGATAAGCTTCCTTAGCTTGTAAAGTTATGGAATTTTGCTGTATTTTGGCAGCAATTATAGAGTCGATGGATCAGAGAACTAGTTAAACAGAATCTCTCACTGACTAGCACGATCTTAAATACTGCTATTTGTGGCTTGTTCTGAATACTGCTATTTGTGGCTTGTTCTGAATGCCAATCAAGGTTTAATTCTTATGATTGTGTCCAAAACTTTTGACAGATAAATTGTAATTAAAAATGACTTATAGCAAATCCTACTAATCGAGGCATATCTGTAGAACCAATGATTGCCTTATTATATTCTGTTGCAAATCCTATCTATTGCTTTGTCGGCAAAAGTTAAGTTCCGGGAATCATGAAATACTTGCGGATGTATAGAGACAATGGTAAGCAGGATCTCTGTTCCAAAATGGGGGACTGAAGAAAGCGGGTTGGTGCGCAGCTCAGGGGCTTAGCTACCTCCCAGCCTCCTAAAACCCAATCAAAGATCACTCTACCAAAACATGTTCTCCAAATTTGGATTTACCTTCATCTGAATCTAGACATCATACACAAAATATTGCAAGAAATGGCATGATCATAATTTTGCATCCCAGTCTGCAAAAATCTCCTGATTTTTCATATGCAGACACCAAAAATATCTTAACTAATGCATTGAGAAGTACTCCTAACCTGATTCTTTATCAAGATCCACCAAATAAAAGACCAGACTGCAATTTGAACTCCCAACAGTATTTTGCTTGCAATATTGCAAATAAAATGACTTTGAATGTTTCTTGAATCTTGATCAAGCAAACATTAAAGCAGAAAAACATGCGTATTGAATTAAATGAACCAACAGTAGATCAAAGTAGGCATATAAAAAACCAACATCTCATCACGAGTTGTGTTCCCTTTTCTTCACCCATAAACTTTTTTTTTCTTCATTTTTAGGTTATATAATATAGGGAAAAAGCAGCAAAAGTATTGGATGATCCTAAAATACTAAACAAACTAAAAGGAGAAGCAAAGAAAAAGAACAAACTGCTAGAGAAAAAGTATAGTAGGGTAGCATTAGAATTACCTCATTTGATGCTGTAAAGTGAGACAAAGCAATGAAGAAAAAATATATAGCCTTCTTTTACTGGCTTCATGATAGCAGCTTGTACTTTGTATATGCTTTCAGATAACAAGGACTTCAGCTTCAATGCTGGGAGTTGTTCATTGACCATATTTGAAGCCAATTTCTGAGAGCTTTTCCATGTGAATTTAACAGTATTTGTACCTGGCATATTGCTTTGTTTGGAAAAAAGAATATGTCAACGAATATGCGCTGGGTACCATGTGCCTGGTTTCTCTTATCCACCGATAACTATAGTCCCTTTTTTTTTTTTTTTGTTTCTGTCATGGAAAAAATTGTCTGCTTACGCTAGAAAATGAAAGACAAAAAATTAAATTGTCTCTAGTAGTTGTGATACATGCCAATCATGTAAAGGATTGTGACCCAAAAAAGTTGTTGGTAAATGAAGCAAGTAGAACAAAACAAAGCATGCCAGAACTTTTTTTCTTCATTCTAGTATTCAAAAGTGGAGAAAACCTTGCAGTTGGGCCTTTTGGGAACTTAAAAACAAGCCAGAATACTTGGGCCTAGCTTCATGGCTGAGGAACCTGTTGACCAGAAAATGGAGTGGTTTGGGCTTAGGGAGAAAATGATCTATCAACCCAATAAACCTGCAAATTTAACAACAAGGTGGGCAGTTGCCAAGATTTGGTTACGTTCTTTAATAGACGTATCGAATATAATCTCTGTTGATGGATCAGCAGAGCAACTATAAAAGTACCAAAAAAATTATGGAGTTAGAAATGGGAAATGATGGAGCCTTGAACCTGAAAAGGAAGGACTTGTTGTTTTCCACGCAATAAAAGATCAAAGAAAGAAAAGGGAGAAATAATGGGCCATATCCTCCGGAAAAAAAATGCCAGAGCTGTGATTACCATCATAATTTTAGTGGAAATTTTTTTTTTAAATATTGTAAGATATACTTTCAACAAATCATTATTTTCGCAAAGTTTCATGTGATCTATTGATGTAAATACAAATGAATGTGGGATATGGGTTTTTTTTTTTTTTTTGGTTTAGAATTTTTGTACCTTGCCTCCAAAAAAAAAAGGACAAATAGTTAGGAAATCGGGGGATTTTAGTGGATAACACCCCTTTCTGAACTAAAGTAAAAGGTGACTCTAGTTACTTGAACCTATATAGTTTTAGTTTGCATCATTTACTTTATAGTAAAAGGTAACTCTTTCACCTCCATTGCAATTTGAAATACCTCATCGAAATGGGGCAGATGGGCACTGAGCAGTCCCTTATCAACTCTAACACGAAAGCATGAAATCTAGAACCAGTCTTTAGTCCTTCGTGCAAGAAAACTGACATATAATGTGGAAAGAAGGGTTAGGGTTATGCCAATCAGACCGAACTAGAAAATATCTCGAGGTCAAAGCTATCTTTAAGTGAAAAAGACACTCTCAATCGGAATTCGGGTTCTGCTTCTGCAGCCTGCAGAGTTTGGACCCCGGGATTCAGTTCTTTTCGTCTATAAAAAAAGACAAACGTGAGATCAACTCAGACATAGTCTCAAGTTTAAAGGCAATAGTCAGAGATGATTGCTTCGAGAATCAAAACCACCTTCCTTCTTTTTCTTAAACTGTGCCCAGACGCTCCTTGGTCTTTCACTCTTCTCCCCTCTTCCTGGAAAGTTCAACCATCCACCTTTTCTTTCTTTGATAATTTCTGTAAAACTTTATGAAACAATAATCATGGTGGTTAATAAGCTAGCGCAAATGATTAAGATTTAGGTAAAATATTTAGATTAAAATCCCATTATCTTTCATTATTAGATAATTTATAAGTTTAAAAAATCTTTAAAAATTTATAATTTTTTTTATGAGCCGACGATTTGTCTTGATCAATCCAACCTACTTTAATCTTAGAAATGAGACAATTTCTTCGATTTTTAATCTTAGAAGTTTTAATTTGAGGTATAATAATATCATAAAACCATATGACTACATAATGATTTGAGGTTTTAAATCATCATACAAGATTCCAAAATTGTATAATTATAGGCTCAAACATCACAGAGAACAAAACTATAGTTAAAGAACTATTATCCAAGTCCAACTCATCAATACATGAAGTTATTAGAAAGCAAAAAGGATGAGTAGGAAGAGTTGACCGTGAGATAAATTTAGGGGATAATGTATAGAATTATTATTTTATTTATGTAAATGATCTAAATTTACTGCTAATATTTCAATTGGTATAATTTTATCATTATATTTTTAATTTTAAATTAAATTTATTATCATATTTTAAATTTTAGAGCAATTAAAATATATTAAGTAGAAAATTTTGTTAGAAACAGTTTTAAAATTAAAAATGAAAAAAAAGTTCAAGATTAATTAAAAAGTATGATACGATATTATATGCGGTAAAAATACATTATAAAATAAAAAATAAAATTATATGACATTATATTTAATAAAAATATCATAATAAAAATTAAGAGATGTGATTAATATTATATACTCTGAAATACCAAATCAATCATCTTAATCCTAATTTATCTATCTATAATTTAACAAAAAAATCTGTCATTTTATCACTTTTTTTTTTGGCAGATATACCATAAGAACTGGGTTTTCAATTCAAACCGTTTAGATTTTTTTTTTCCGATCAAGATTGTTTGGTTTTTTTCTCTTAAGTCTGCTTTCTTGGTTACGTTTCAGGCTGAGTTTCATTAGATGTCATCGGATTTTTTTACGTGGGTTTTGCTTCTTCCATTTTTATTTAAAATTTTCCTGCTTTTTATATTTTTCCAGACAATGTTTAATTTTTTCTGTATAATCTTCTTTTTTAATAAGTAATTATTCATTTTAATTAGAGTTAATGTGATTTAATTAAGCTAATGAGAGTTAATTTAGTGAAAAGGAGTGTATAATGCTAATTACATGTATTTAAAAAAATATAAGATATATTTCTTTTTTTTTGGTAAAAAAATATTTAATCGAGTTACATGTATTTAAAAATATAAAATATATTTCCTTTCTCTCTTTACTGTCCTTTTTTTTCCCCTTTGGTAAAAAAGCTTACCCTTATTCGCTCTCTCTCTCTCACTCAAAAAATATCCCTCCTTTTTTTTTTTTTTTTCTTGTTTTATTTACTCCTATCCTCTAAAAGCCCGTCTTAAAAGAAGACTCAAAAATTGTGTTTTTCTATTCCGGCTCTCCCGACAATGGAAGCTTTTAGCTTGCTTAAGTATTGGAGAGGAGCCGATACTAACGGTGGAGGTGGTGGTAATGCTTGTGTTAGTGCATGTTCAGCCACTACTGCCGACCGCACAACTACAATTGTGACGGCGGTGGGTACGGATGATAATGGTGACGATGATGGGCCTTTCTTTGACCTAGAATTTGCGGTTTCTGATGAGGATGAAACAGAGGAAAACGAAGAGATTGATGAAGAAAGTGAGGATCAAAACGACGACGTTGATGCAAAATCAGATGATGATGGCTGCTCGGATGGTGAAAGAGAGTGCAATTTCACACTCTCCTCTGGCTCCGGTGACGACCCTTCTGATCCAAACTTAACTCTATCTTCTTCTGATGATTTGTTCGTTAAAGGTAGCCTTGAAGCCATTGAGCCAAACTCCGCTTTGGACTCGAAGCCTCCTCAATTCCCTGTCTCATTGTTGAAATCAGCAAGCAAGTTTCGAGTTTTCTTGTTAAGATTCAGAAAATCAAAGCTCAACCCAACTGAAAAAACAGAGTCGGTTTCTGTCCCCACAGCTACACCAAAAAAACAAGAAACAACCCAAGAAGAAAACAGGAACAAGTTTTTTACAGTGAAATTTAAGGTTGAAGAGGTTCCTATAATGTCTTTGTTTTCCAGAGACAACAGCAAGTCACGGAAACAGCAGAGCTCTGAAGACTCAGTTTCCGATGAAAAGAAATTCTCCAAAGATGTAATGCAAAAATACTTAAAGAAAGTTAAGCCTCTTTACGTCAGGGTTTCGAGAAGGTACGGTGGGAAGTTACGGTTTTCTGGGCAGTTAAGCTTGGGTTCTTTAAAACCTGCAACGCCACCTTCTACAGCAGCTCAGAAATCGGTTTCAGGGAAGGTAACGACGGCGGAGAAGGGACGGATTGAGGTGGATATGGGGGAGAGTCAGGTGAATGGGAAGAACCTCAAGCAGGTGAATATTCCAGCGGGACTTGGAGTGGTTTATAAGCATTTGGGAAAGAGTAGATCGGCTTCCTCCGCCGTGGCGGCGGCTCTTCCTGCTCCGACTTTTTCTAAGAGGAGAGATGATTCTCTGTTGCAGCAACAGGATGGAATCCAAAGTGCCATTTTGCATTGTAAGAGATCCTTTAATGGCTCTCAAGGTATTTCATTTAAAACTCATCACTTTACTTAAGGATTAGCCTTTTTTCTTCTTGTTCTGTTTCTGAATCAGTTTTGATTCCTTTTTTCTGTCATAGATTCTTCAGAGTCTTCCGTGTTACCAAGGTCTGCGAGTGACCCATCTGATGAGAAGTCAATTAATTTATCATGAAAACCATCACCAGCAGAAGCTAAAGCATGAATACTAAAAGTTTTAAGATCAACCGCGAAAAACTGGGGGAAAAAGCGGGAAAATTTGTCCTTTTTTCAGTGAATCAAGCATGGATTAATATTTCAGGACAAAGAAATGAGTTTGTGAAGACTACTGTTTAGTGGTTACTAATAGTATGTAAAGCTCCTCTTTATGTGAAAAGTGAAAGAAGAATCAGATCTTTGTATCTATTTTTGAAAAAAATTCGAAGTTTGATATGAAGGCTCCTTCATTATCAATTCCCCTTTTTCCCATTGAACACTTTGGAATTCAAATTTTTAAAATGCGGGTAGCTTTTGATTTGGATTTGTTATTCATGGGACCCGGAGTCAGGAGTCAGGAGGAGTCTTTAGGACAAATGCTGTCTTTAGTGGTCAGAGAAGTGGGAAAGTGGAAACCGAATCAGTAAAAAAGGAGATTTTCTTTTCTTTTCCTTTTTCCCAAAGGAAGAGAGAAAAGAACAGAAACAAACAAGGTTAAAGATTAGGCGGCAGCAGATTGGAATGGGATGGAAGGAATTGGAATTATTTGGAATTGGCGTCTCTATTACGGCAAAAATCCCACCATTTTTACCTTTCTTTTTTAGCCTACGCAGCAGCCCATAAACGAGTTCTTTGATGGCTCATTATTTCTTGTCTTCTTGCGGCAGGCTTGGGTCCTACAAAAGCGCTGCCGAGTGCCTGCCTCGCCACTTTGCTACGTTTGTGGGCAGACCCTAATGTCTTGTTGGTCAGCAATCAGATTCTTAACCTAACTAAGGTTTCTCCGCCCTTTTTGAAAACTGGTTAATTTTTGTGTTTTAGCAGCAGCCGCCATTGGCCCCAACTTTTTCTTGCTCAAGCTGCTATTATATGAATAAACTTATTCTTCATTTGCTTGCTAAACCGTACAAAGAAATGAAGCAAACAGATAAAGGATGGTAGAAAGAAAAATGAAGTGAGTTTTGAAGTGTAATAAATCGAGTAAATGATTGTAGTAAGAATCTTTTAGTGTCCGACGCACGAATTCGAAAGGATTTATAATTTATTTGGATAATTAATAAGATTAATTTTAATGAGATTAAAAATATTAATAAAAATTATTGTAATTGTAATTAAAAAAATTATTATAATTATGATAAAAAATTTTAATAAAAATTTTATATTAAATAAATTTTATTAAAATTAATATTTAAATTCAGTTTACGATTATTAAAATTTAACTACACTTCCTTTTAGGTGTAGTTGCGTCCAAACGTAAGCTTAATATCGACATTATTCTGTTGGACCAATACTTTGACTAGTGAACTAGAAAGTGTACTCGGACTTAGGGCTGTAAACGAGCCGAGCCGAGCCGAGTAATGAGAAGCTCGAGCTCGAGCTCGACTCACAACTTCGGGCTCGATACTCGATTCGAGCTCGATCGAGTTTTATTTTTCAAGTTCGAACTCGATTCGTGATCGAATTCGAGTTATTCGAGCTCGCTCGATTAAGCTCGATTAATATGTAAAAATAAGCTCGATTCGTATACTCGACAAGAGTTCGATTATTCATGCTCAAACTCGAACTCGGATTCGAAATATTTTATTAATTAAAAAAAATAAAAATATATTTAAATATAAAAGCTCGATTAGGCTCGCGAGTTACTCGAGTCAGATATAAGAATACTCGAATTCGGTTCGATCGGTAAGTCGAGCTACTCGAGCTCGAGCTCGACTCGACAATAATCGAACCGAATTCGAATTTTTTTCGAATCGAACCCGAGTAACTTGCGAGTACTAATGTATCATTTACACCCCTATTCGGACTAAAGATTGAAGCACACTGTCCCTTCAGAAAAGAAAACAAAAGAATACCGAATTATAAGCTCTGGGTAACCCTTTTTAGTCATAATTGTGCCATATTTGACTCTATTTTTCGGAAAGAGAACTATTCAATACATGTTCCAGTGAGCCCTTCTTTAGGGTATATGTATGATCTTACAAGGACCCTAAGGCTATTTGTTTAATTATCAGAAATTTTCCTTGTGAAACCTGCATGTGTCTTAATTTGCGGCATTCTTTAAAAGCATCTTCATGAATCTTCCCAACTATGTAATGTTAGTCCATTTTCTTGTTCCGGCATGTGAGTGAGAATATGCCAATTCTCGTATATTAAAAAATCTGATTCATTTGATGAAGTTAAGTTTCACGTCTGGTCAAGTTTTTCTTTCTTGGGAAGCCATAATATGCATGCACTTGAAAAGGCTTTTGACAAGGAAAGTCCCCAAACGTGTTCAGCAACCTGAGGAAGAAGATTGGCTCTGATCCAGGGATTATATATGCCTGCCTTTTTCCTCTTCGAAGTTCCTACCTCAATAAGCATGTAGGTCATTTTGAAATAAAAATAAAAATAGAGATATGATTACATATTATCTCATTTCGAGCATGATTGAACTCTTTTATCAATGATTGTGACTAACGACATTCTAACTTGAACATGAATTCATGTTGGAGAGGAATTTTTGTAACATGAAGAGAACACAAAACAAACGAGTTTTATTCGTCGGTTGTTGTGATTGTGTTTTTTATGCACAAAAACGTATGACCCAGAAAAGGAGTTTTAAATGAACTAAAAGCCGTCTGCCATTTGCACAATCCAGTCATTGAATTTATTATTATTTTTTGAAAAAAAAATTAAGATCGAATGGCATCCTTTGACTTGATGTTTTACTTATTTTGTCAATCAATAGATATTCATGCAATCGTTTTCAACTATAAATTTCAAGTTGATTAGCTCGAAAATCAATTGTTTTCTTTTTAATAATTAAAATATTTCCATTACCCACCTAAAAAGACAATCTAAATTGTACGTCAACACTAATAACATGTAGGATTCTATCATACAAAAGCTGTAAAACCAAGCTTCCTCACGGGTTGGCCTTATAGCTGTTTTGCAAATTCTCCCCTATTCTCCCCATTTTTATTTTTATATTATTAACAATATTTAAATATATTTTAACTCTATTATTATTATTTTTTTTATAATTTTTTTATTTAATCAAACTTCAATTAGTTAAATTTCTTTTCAAAAAATATTTATCCAAACAAAATAATTACGTAATAATATTTTGAATTCATGCTTCTTAGAGTACATTTATTTTAAAATATTTTAAAATTTTCATTCAAGCTTATCTAAATATCTAAATTTAAGCTGATCATGATCCTACGGAGATGCCACCAACCTACGATTTGTGATAAGCAGGCATTGTTTTATCTCTTAGCGGCTAAAAGATTATTCTGTAATTTTCATTTTTCATTCCCTTTTACGGAGGCTAGCTTATAAGTTAGTTGGCTGCCTGTCGAGAAAAGAGAGTATACAATCACAATCTGTGAATCTATGAAATGTGAACTTGGCTTTTCGTATATGTTAAGGAAAGGAATTGGTAGGTCTAAACACATTGACTTTAGATGATGCTAAATCCTGTCTCCTGTCCGCTATGACAGACTTCAATGGTTGGAACTTTCCTTTTTATTTATTCCATTCCTGGCGCAGAAATTTCTATATCTAGCTTGAAAAAGGCGCAAGAAGCAGGACCGGCAAATGGGCCATTGCGAAGTTGAAAAAAAAAAGGAAGTTTAGGATATCTACGATGTACCAAGGGACTGGGAAGAGGAGCAGAAATTAAAGCCCATGCGAACTCCATTGAAACTTGATCATCTTTTCTGCTTTGGCTTTTTTTTCTTGCAAATTGCAACGGTCTAAGCCAACATTAATGAAAAGTAATAAAGTAAAGCAAAAAGATTGAAACTACATCTATTTTAATCATATTTTCTTTTTCTTTTATTTGTGGAAAAAGATTGAATCTGAACAACAAACATGAACACGCTTTGCTCTCTTCTCAATTATCATCATAAGTCAAATCACAAACAGGCTTTAATTTGGCATTAATTAGTATTGTGTTATGAGAATTAATGCTGAAGAAACTTAAATGGAAGAAGATAAGTGTACTCAAAATAATGTAGAGAATTTAAGGCTCGTTAGGTTACTCGTTGCATACGACAGTGTGGGCGCCAATGAACTTTTAATTGGATTTAGCAAGTTGACTGTTTTCTTAAGCGACAATGACTCAAATCCAGCCATCTCAATGTTAAATGTTAGGCCGCCATTCATACAGAAACAGTAACACTTCTAATAATATCATCAAAATAATGATTCAAAGAAGTATTTTTTATACTAAATATTAACAAAAATTGTTCTCAATTAGTCTTTCAAGAACATGGGTTTTCAAATCAAGAATCTAGTTAAACATATGTGATCGTAAATGCTTATATCTTTTAATGAAACAAAGACAACTCTACAAAACCAAAATTAAAAAGAGGGGAAAAGTTCACCATTCATACATCAGTCGCATGTTAAATTCTGTATGGTCTGCCCTGTCAAATTAAGGGTCATGAAGCAATTCATCTCAGGGTACCTTCTCCTCTTCATAATATTCAAAATATTAACTTTTCCACTCAATTTAACATTGCTGTTCAGCTCTAAAAACCCAGAACTTATATTAGTGCTTAAGCTCTTCATATCTGATATCCTGAGTGAGCTCACATCCACAGAAACATTCAACCTCTCTGTTGCCCTAGCTTGAGCTCTCCCTGTAGGTATTTTCACATCTCCAACGACTATAGAACCACATGAAACACTGCCAGTAGTGTTCTCAAACCTGAAGTCTCCGAAATTGGTATTCCCGACAGTAACCTCCGTTAAAAGTGTAAAATTAAAAGATGGAGCCGGTGAATTGCCAAACTTGAGAGTTCTAACCGTGACTGATCGGATCTCGAAATCAGGAGTTCTAGCACGTAAAACAACACTCGCAAAAATCAACAGAACCGCTCCCTGGATGACCATTATAGCAAGAACATAAACAAGACATTTGCTGCTCTTTTCTTCTCGTGGTAACGCTTTGGGTTTAATCCCCCCAAACTCCATGTCGCTTCTTGAATATTGTTGAACAGGTGCCAGTGGCTTGGCCTGAGGGTCTTCTTGCATATTTTTTCTAGGCGAAAAAAAAAAAAGATTGCTAGGGTTTTCCGATAGGTATTTTTGGTTTAATCAAGGATCAATAGCCCCTGGATTTTTGCTCTTTGGGCTTTTTCTTATGAGCTATAGACAAGTGGACAGCAATTTATTATATAGGTAACGAAGGGGACTCCAACAACCGCGTTGAACTAGTGTTGAAGTGTATTAAACCTTAATGGGTCACTCTTGTTCTACAAGGCGGCCATTATAGTAACTTACAACTGAAACCGACTAACAATTTTTTTTTTTCCTTAGCCGTGTCTATCTGTCATAGTAATCTACTTTTAAATTGGAGGACCGGAGGAATCTCAATGACTCATTTGCTGAATTTATATTAAAAAAAAAGGAAAAATTAAAGAGGAAAAGACTGATCATTTGCTCGAGGTTTGTTGTAAAGGGAATAAAAAGATGGATCAAAGGTCACTTTCCATCGTGAGTATCGTTTTATTTAGCTGGATCCCTAAAGATTTAGTCATTCTCGACGCTCACTATGCATCCAAATGGGATATAAAGCAGCCACAAACTACTTGTTGTCAAAACATGTCCATGACTATTAAAAGTCTCCGTTATGACAAAAAAATTTAAAGTTTCCTTTAAGTCGATCGGTTTGGGAAAGTAATTAATTATAATTAATATTTAAACCCACTTATTATGATTGTATTAAGTTTAATTGAATTTTCATGAAAAATTAAAATTTTAATTAAAGTTCTCAATTTCTCATGATTCAAATCAAATCTTATTTTGTTTATCTTATAATATGATCATGATTCGAGTTAGGCTTTTATATGTTACTTTTTTGGTAGAAGTTATTTTTATATATAAAAAAATGTGAACAAAATTCAACAGAATGAGAAGTCAAAATGGTAAAAAGCTTTTTTTTTTTTTTTAACATCAAGCATTAAGTCTTTATTTATAGACCCAACTACCTAAAATTAAGTAGTTATCTCTATCCTATACCTAAATTATTTTCCTTTTAAATGGACAGAGGTATTCTCTAATTTTATCTGGATCTAAATCCCTACCAAGAAAAATTAAACATCCAAATGATAAATGAATCACAACTAGATAAATACAACAAATCCTGAGGATTAAAAGAATAACTATCAGATAAATATAAAATTATCCAATAAATCAAGTAGTAACCGAATTGCATGTTGCCATAATTCCCTTGTCGTCCACGGCGAATCATAACATCTTATGATGCAAATTCTAGTCTTCAAATTAAATTAAAATGTCAATCTAAAATATGTCCCTTTTAAAGAATAGAAAGGTTAAAATTTTAAAGGGTATTATTTTATAGTCCTCCATTACAATAAAAATATATTTAAAGGTCCCTAAACATAGTTGATATTAAAATTAATATTATTAGATTTTTTTTTTAAATAATTAGAAGTCATCAACCCTTTAATTAAAACCAATACTCAAAATGTCATCTAGCATTTTGGGCTTTTCAAGTCAACTGATATTCTTAATCTTCTTCTTTTTTTTTTTATCATTTTATTTTGATAATTAAATTTAAAACGAAAGCTAAACCACATTCTTATTACACATCATATATATATATATATATATATATATATATATATTACAACATACATGGTTATTAGATAAGGTTTGTTGATGTGGATGCTTATGTGAATAGTTTTTCTTTTTGACACTTCAAAAAATTACTAAAATTTCTCTTTATAATGATATATAAGATATTTTTTAATTTTAGATTATTTATAAAAAATAAATTTCAAAATTTATTTAATTATCCAAAACTTTTAAAATTTAAATGAAAAGCCAATTTAGATTTAAAATAATTAAAAGGATAAAATTATTTTTTTTATTATGGTATGATTTTACTTAAATAAATAAAATTAATTCTTATTTTTTATTTGTGGATTAAATAAATTTATTTAAAAAATTATAGGTTATCCAAATCTTTTTAAGATATATTTATTTAAAAATTTTAAATTATCCAAAGTTTTTCTTTTTACTAAAAAATATCATCTTTCTTTGTCAAATACACCTTTAAATATATCTTTTTATTTTTAAAATTTAATTTTCTAATAATTTTCTAATAATTAGTTATATGAATGGGTTTGGACATGGGATTAGTCTTAAATTTTAAAAATATCAAATATAACTTTATCTTAATAGATTTAATGATAATCTTTTATTATTTAAAAGAATAAAATTTAATCTCTTAATAATTTTATACATGATTGTTTAATATCATTATTTAACATCAATTTGATTTTTTTTTGTCATTGTTTTCCATTTTTGTGTTAACTCATTTTCTTTTTATATTAAAAAGTGAAAGTTATAGAAGCATTTATTTATTTTTTTGGATACTTATAGTAAGCACACAGCCTTTAACTTTAACTTTGTTTTTATATATAGATTACAAGATGTAAAATTATGTAAACACATATAATCTTATATTTTGTAGGTGCTGTCTACGGATCTTTTCTCCTTACTTTTGACTTTTCATTTAATTAGATAATATTTTTTCTTTCAATTGGCTTTATTTTTTCATATATTATAAAGTGCAAAATTACAGAAAATATTTTTTATTTTATTTTGTAAGTACTATCTATAAACTTTTTTCTTTATATTTGACTTTTCACTCAATCAAGTAATATTTTTTTTAATTCAACTTTCTTATAATATGCAAAAACACTTTCATTAATAGTTTGCTTGATTACATTGATTTGAACCTACTATTTATATAAAAATATTGTTACAAATAACAATAACTAATTGACATTTGAAATCATATTTTATGTATGTAATATAATTAGCGCATAAATTAGGATTTTATATAAAAATTTGTAATATACTATACTTATTCCTCTTCAAAGTCATAACACTCTTTTTATGTATAAAAAAAATTAGGATAAATTGAAATCTAATTTGATTTCATTCTTTCTTTTTTTTTTCAAATTAAATCTCATTTAGTAAGCACTTGATAATTTCTTAAACATAATTTTTAAAAAAATATGAATTTAAAAATTAAGAAGTGTCTATGAATTTGGTGGCATCCAGTTGTAAATATTTTTAAATTTTAGATTCTATCTGACTCAAATTATTTATTTAATTTATATTTATTATTTAAATGTTAAAGTTTTATAATATTAAATATATTTTAAAATTTAAATTAAATAATTTTTAATATAATAATATTTTGAATCCATACTTAAAAAGTTACACATAAAATCATAAATCTGACCTATAATCTAAATAATGAATAGGTCTACTTGCTAATAAAATTAAAAAATTATATTCAATTGCAGTCCATTTGTGTATTTTTTTTTTCTTTGCTTGAATCTTAAAAACATTCATTAATCAAATATGAATATGAATTTAAAAATATGTATATTCTTAATTTATTTTAATAAGTTTAATTAAATTAAATTTATTTAACTAACTTTTTAAGATTTAATTGATATAAAATTCTATATTTTCATATGATAAATAATATTATCATACTTAAAGTGTATGAGATAATTTGGTAATAAAAAAATTGAAATTAAAAAAATAATTTGTGATTTAAAAAAAAACCCTTATAATTAACCATAACTTATAAGATTTTTTTCATTGTATTTTAAATATAAATTAATTTCAAGCATAAATAGTTAGATATATATGATTTTGTCTTTCTTTTAAACTTTAAAATTTTGAATAACTAATAATTTTTTAAATATATTTATTTGATAAATAACATAAAATTAGAAATGATCTTACATGTCATCATGAAATAAATTTTTTTACACACACAATTTATTTTTGATTACATTATTAAATATATAACAAATAATTAGATTAAATAATAAGTAATTTTTAACTTGCTACATCACAAACTAAATCTCCTATAAAAATTTTTAATTACAATTGAAAAATAATTAATTAAATAATAATTAAAACTAAATTAATAAAGTAAAATAATCCATGCATTGCACGCATTGCACAGGTAACAAATTAGTATATATATATATATATTCTAATTACTTATCTATAACCTTAAAAATGAGCAGTTTAACTTGGAATTTAAAAATTATATTGTGGGTTTAATATGGTGTAAAAAAATGAATTTAAAATCATATTGAAGAAAGTATAACAAAAGATAAGAAGAGTCCATAGAACTTTTCCAAACCTTTAAAGCACTCTTCTCCAAAGTCACAATCTACTTTTAGGATAATTATTGACCCTTTTATTGCTTTGCATTAAGGAAAAGTGGAAAGCCATGCCCTTGCCCGTACGCACATGGTCACATGGGTTAATTAAGGCATTAATTACAACTAAAATAGAGCAATATTTTTGTGGTTAGACATCAACGCAAGATTATTTATTATTTTTTTATAAAAAATTGTCACAATCTAAAAATTAAAAAAAAATTATAGATTTTCGTATTTTAAACGTTACTTTTTAAAAATAATCATATAAATAAATTGAATTAAATATTGTTAATAAATAGTATAACTTTGATTTAAAGTAAAATTCAAACACAAATTCAAAATATGATATATTAATATGAAAATATTATTGAACGATATCTTCTTTTTTAAGTTTTAAATTTACGAGAGGGATTAATCAAGCTCTCCGAAGCTTTGGCAAAAATTAAGTTCAAGCCCAAGATTTAATTTTAACTATTTTAATATTTTAAAACAAGTTCAACTTAAATAAAATACATCAAATATTTATTTGGGAAAATGGGGTCAAAGTCCAAAATTAAACGTTTCTCAAGCCCAAGTTATCCAGGCTAGCTTTCTCATCATTTAGAGAAAGAAACCTAGCTCTTTAATTCCAAGTTAATAGGCCTTATATATCAACTTGGAATTGGACCCTGATGGCTCACCCTGGACTTCCTTTGGAGTTCTAGCACCAGATCAAAAAATGAAGTAAAATGACATGTTGTATGAGAACATAAACGAACACACATAAATAAAATTACACGTTACAGTGTGTACAACTTCTCACATAATACAGTAAGTATTAAAAAAAAAACAGAACAAATTAAGCCTAATTATTTTTGTCACTTGCAGTTTAGATCTTGAAGATTCCTTGTTGACAAATTGAATGTGAGGGTACAATTCATCTCTGGGGATTTCTTTTTCCTCATCACTTTCATCAATTCCACTGTCAATACATTGGAACTCAATTCAGAGTCTAGCGCTGTATTGGTTGTCAATGCCCTGGAGTTTACTTCCACTGTGAAGTCCAATTTTTTGGTCGAACGAGCTCTGGCCGTGGCCTTAGGAATAATTGCCTCCCCTACTATTATACCATTATACAGGAATGTCATAGTACTGTTATCAAATTTGTAATGACTAAAATTGGTGTTTTTTACCGTAACTTGGGCGATGAACTTGAGGTCAAATGAAGCAGCAGCTACGGTGTTATTGATTTCCATTGTTTCAATGTTCACTCTTCCAATTCTCACCTTTGGGTTCTTAACGCGCAAAACAGCAAGTACAAAAACAAGGATGATATATATATATTTGGTTCTCTTCTTTCTTTTCAGCTCTTTGGATTGCAAACGGGAGGCTGATTCTTCATCACTTCTCGGGTGATCGTTAGCTGGTGCTAGGGGATGCACTTGCTGCTCTTTCTCTGCCATTCTTCACTAGCTAGTAAACTGAAAACAAAATAAGTATTCTCTTGATGTTTAAGCTGAATTGAGGAAGTGGATCGAGCAGGTTATGGCAACCTTAGCAGAGCAAGCTGATATATATATATATATATAGTACACATGATTGTCAGACAAATTCCTGGAAATGGGAGTCAAACAAAGTAGGTATCGTTTTTTGTTCAAACATTAAACGCGTGTAAGGTTGGACTTTCTGACATGCATTCTAGATGGTCTGGTGACTTTGTTAAATGGTAGTTTGAGATTAAAATATCAATAGGAGTCTCTGTTCTATTTGTTAATTGGACTAAGACGATGCCACATGTTTTACCTGGGCCTATGGATGGAGTGCACAACATACTCTCCGCCAAGTCTTTTTTTTTTTTTTTCCTCTTTTGGTTAAAGGTTAGAAATTCGAAATCATCAATTATGAACTTCGTTCCTAAACTAATAATTTATTGATCATGCCATTTTCCTTTTTAATACTATTACTTTTTTCTTTAATTCAAAAGTTTTCCTTTTCAATCAATAAAGAAGATAATAAATTAATTCATTAATTTAGCAAACAATTATTGATATTAATATAAAATTTCTTTTCTTTAAATTTTTTCCTGACTTGAGAGACTAAATAGTCTATTTATCTTCAATTCTTTTTATAAAAAAAAACTTTTATATAAGTTTTATTTTTTGCTTATATTAATGAAAATAGAGGAATACACTTGAAATAATTTACTTGTGTGGAGTGTGGAAAATACATGTCTATTGGCAGGCATTTAGATATTGAGGTTTTTGGACAATGTATATTTGACAAAAAACTTAAAAGTTTCTCATCCAAAATTAAATACTAAAATTTTAACTGAAGCCACAAAGATGATAAATGAAAATATAGACATCCATTTGATTTGGAGCATTTTAAAATTCTTAGACTTATTAATAAGATTCAAAAAAGGAAAAGATAAGGAAAGTTTGAAATTTGAGAAAATCTTGATTAAACCCAATTAAAATTAGAATCAAATTACTAGATAAAATGCGAATTTAAATCTTTAATCTAATCTATACCAAGACTTAATCCTAGAGACCAATATCCACAGGGGGAACACAAAGAGAAAAGGGCAGAAACAACAAGCAGTGAGAAAAATTCTTAAACAGCGATAGAAGCTTTTGAGTAATTTATTAAAGTTTTGAATTTAATTTGAGAATATGTTTAAAGGATATGAGTTGAAGGAAAAGAAACGGAGGCAAAATTTGACTTTTTTTTTTTTTGAATTTTTTTTTGTGAAATTCTAAAAAGATTTTGGAAAGAGATGAATTTTCTTATAAATGTTTAAAGTTTTAGGTGTTATTTTTCTAGTTTTCAAAGCAATTCCCCTATTTTCGGTGCATTAGTCTAGAGAAAGGGAGAGACAGAAATAAGGGTAGAGAGAGAGAGCTGAAATATAAAGTTAAAAAATTGATTTGAATCTTTAAAAACGTAAAAAAACAATGTTGTTCATGGGAGAATAAGATTTCTGGTCGTTTGAAGGATCCGTGCATCAACCCATTTTTGAACTCGATCCGGTCACAATCCGCTCTAAATCTCAAGTTGTTGTGAGCCATGCAAGCTCAGCCGCTAAGTTTCTAAGCCATCCCTGAGTCTTGTGCTAAGCCAATCTTTTCTGTTGAGTCAAGCAAAGTCAAGATATTTTTGGTATCTTTTTTTAATTTTTTTTTGTTTATTTATTAAATTAATATTTTTATCTTTTATTTATTTATTTATCGGATAAAACTTTTTAATTTCAACAAAAAAATTCAAGGAAAAAGTTCAAATATTATTTTTTTCCTTAAAAAAATAATTTTAAAAATATAAGAAAAAGTTAAAATATTAATTTTTTTTCTTGAAATAAAAATAATTTCAAACTTTGAGGAAAAAGTTGAAATAACAATTTTTTCTTAAAGTGAAAAATAATTTCAAATTTGAAAAAAAAGTTAAAATATCAAATTTTTCTTAAAATAAAAATGAATTAAAAAATCTGAAAAAAATTGAAATATCAATTTTCCCTTTAAAATTATTTTCAAAATTTTGGAAAAAAAGTTGAAATATCAATTTTTCTTAAAATTAATTTTTTTCAAAAATTTGTAAAAAATAAAATAAACGTTAAATAATTTGATAATAGAATTTCATTAAAAGAAATAATTTTTTTTTTATATACTCTTGAAGTGAAAATTTTTTTTGAAATTTCTACAATTAGTTAAGAATAATTCTCAATATAGAAAATTCTCTTAGGGCTTAATGGATAAATGAAAATAGCTGGCATCATCATTTAATGAACATGATGAAGGTATTATAACCTTTTTCATACTAATTATACTTTTAAAATTAGCTTGATTTCATAGATAAGAATTTATTTTATAAAGATAATCGAGTCAAGCTTAAAATTTCTTTTAAAATGTGACAAGTTTATTTAAGTGAACAATCACATTTAAATAAAAAATATTGATGACCATTCCTAAGTTATATTTAATGATAAGTTTAGAAACTTGTACATTATGACAAAAAAGATACTCCTTCTATCTTGCTTTCTTTATTCATTTTTCCTTTTTTAGAGGCCCCAAAATTATGTCTTCTCTTTTTTAACATCTAAAACTCTTTAACTTTTTATATTTTAAAGTTATTTTTTATGTTTTTTTTTTACTTTTTAATAATAAAAATCATGAAACTTTAATTTTATAAAAAAAATTAATTTTAATATTAAATACGTTAAAGTCAAAACCTTTTTTTTAAAAAAATTTTATGAAAGCCAATGCAAGACAAATAAATATGGACCGAGGGAGTAAATAAAATTAATTAAAAGCATCAGTGAAGTTGGTATGTTGCCAAACATGGAGAAAAGACAATAAACATTAAGGACTTTTGATCAGTCGATTACATATATCGTAGATATAAAAAATCCCCACAGTTGCACAAATAATTGGTTTTACATGTCATATTCACGCTTCAAATCCTATACATTAACGGTCTACAAAAATCTTTTCCATGTTGCAGCACATCAAACCAGACTTCTTCATAAGATCACCTTCATCTAATACACCTTCCAATCAACCAGGCCAGGCCTGGCTGCTGATCAGCGGTAAAACAATAGAACTAATGTCACTTTCAATACATTTGCTTGATAATAAACTAGAATTAGTATGGACAGTACTGCGAATGTAAACTTTTTTTTGTCTTTCTATTCCTTGTAGACTGCGTCTCTCGCTTGGCATTGTGACTGTGCTTTCTCATACTTTAAAATTTTCAAGAAACTTTTGACCTCAATATAATTACTCTGCTGCCTTGGCACTTACATTGTCTTTTGACTTATTTCTATTTCTATCTCTATTTTCTTTTGCTCTCATGCTTTAGCTACTATAACATATAATGACTAAATCTAGGATAAAAGTCGTTAGACAACTTTGTGTGAACTAGTCAGGATAGTTTAATCCTTATCACCTGAAAAATTAACTAACAATTATAATGAGTTCAATTCCATTCAGAGTGTCCCATAATCACTGAATGCAAGACACTTATTTGCAATTGCATCAAACATATAGAAAAAAGGGGCTAAAGACCACAATTGGTTGGGCTTTGTTCTACTCGGTAGTCATTTTTCTCATCTTTTCTCAATCTGTTTGATGCAATTATGGACAATTGTCTTGCCTTCGGTAATTATGAGGCACTCTGAATGGAACTGAACTCCCTATAATTGTCAATCAATTGTCAGATGATAAGGATCAAACTGTTCTAACTAATTCACAAAAACTTATCATACGAACTTTTGATGACTACAAATATAATCTGTTATATCATTTTTTTATAATTTTTTATAAATTTATGATTATAAATATAATATGTTATATCATTTTTTTTATTTTTTTGGTTTGCATATATTCTATTACTAATGTAATTTTTTTTTACAACATTTTTTTCGTGATATATTTTATCACTATTGGAATTTCGTCCTTATAAAAAATAATAATTTTTAATTTATTTTTTCTCACGTATCTCTTAATTTTTTTTCATATTTTATACAGTAATTTAATTCCAAGTTAATATAGGCCTTATATATGAACTTGGGATTGGGCCCTGATGATAAGCACTGGACTTCCATTGGAGTTCTAGCACCAGATCCTGCGTATTCAACCAAGTGACCCAACCCCAAAAACAAAAAAATCATAAATGTTAAAGAAAAGGAAGCAAGAACCAAAACCAGTAAGCAAAAAGTACAAAAAATGAAATAAAATGACATCCTCTATAATAAGATATACGTATACACAAAAAATAAAATTATATGTTAAAGTGTATAATTTCTCACATAATACAGTAAGTATTAAAAAAAAAAACCAGAACAAATTAAGCATAATTATTGTTGTCACTTGCAGTTTAGATCTTGGAGATTCCTTGTTGACACATTGAATGTGAGGGTACAACTCATCTCTGGGGATTTCTTTTTCTTCATCACTTTCATCAATTCCACTTGTCCTTTCAACTTGGCCTGGCTGTTCAATGTCAATAAATTGGAACTCAGTTCAGATTCTAACCCTGTAGTGGTTGTCAATGCCCTGGAGTTCACTTCCACTGTGACGTCCAATTTTTTGGTCGAACGAGCTCTGGCCCTGGCCTTAGGAATAATTGCCTCCCCTACTATTACACCATCATACAGGAATGTCATAGTACCGTTATCAAATTTGTAATGACCAAAATTGGTGTTTTTTACCGTAACTTGGGCAATGAACTTGAGGTCAAACGAAGCAGCAGCGGCTCCGGTGTTATTGGTTTCCATTGTTTCAATGGTGACTCTTCCAATTCTCACCTTTGGGTTCTTAACGCGCATAACAGTCAATGCAAAAACCAGGATGACAGCAGTTTGGAACACAGCAAAAGCAGCAATATACACAGCATATTTGATTCTCTTTTTTCTTTTCAGCTCTTTGGATTGCAAACTGGAGGCTGATTCTTCATCACTTCTCGGGTGCTTGTCAGCTGGTGCTAGGGGATGCACTTGCTGCTCTTTCTCTGCCATTCTTCTTTACTAGCTAGGAAACTGAAAACAAAATAAGTATTCTCCTAATGTTTAAGCTAAATTGAGGAAGCGGACAGAGCAGGTTATGGCAACCTTAGCAGAGGAAGCCGGTATATATATAGTACACAATAATGAGTCACACAGGTGAATTTAACATAGAAATACATGATGAAAAGATTGTCAGACAGGTTCCTCGAAATGGGAGTGAAACAAAGTGGATCTCATTTTTTGTTCTACCAAGAAACGCGTGTAAAGTTGGACTTTCTGACATTCATTCTAGATGGCCTCGTCACTTTGGTAAATGGTAGTTAGAGATTAAAATATCAATAGAAGTTTCTGTTCTATCTGGGCCTATTTTTTATTTATGTTGTTGTGCGATGGAGTGCAACATACTCTCCGCCATGCCATTTTTTTCCCTTTTGTTTAACGGTTCGCAATTGAAATCATCGATTTGGAAATTCGTTCATAAACTAATAATTCATTAATTATGTCATTTTCTGTTCAATACTATTAGTTTCTTTTTTAATTCAAGAGTTTTCCTTTTCAACCAACAAGGAAGATAATAAATTAATTCATTAATCTAATAAATAATTATTAGCAACTTACCACTAAATGTTAATTTCAAGAATTCTTCTGAAATTATGAATTTTTTTCTTGTTATTTACAACGGACAATCAAATAATAATTGTTAATTTTTTAAATAATTTTAGTCCTCCTTTTTGTTTGTCTATGAAAAAAACAACGTAGCATTTCAAGTACGAAGATAAAAATATAAAAATTAGAATAAATGAATTATGTCTTGTCATTTCTGTTTATGATAATAATATGCATATATTTATTTCTCTTTCATTGGGCAACTTTTTTGGGAAGTAAATAAGATTGGAGACTTTCAAACATTTGAGGCGAAGAAACTATTTTCCTCAGAGGAGAATGTAAAAAGTGAAGATTTTAGGTCACTTACAAAGGTGATGTTGGAGAAATGGGAAGGAGTATGGTGGGACTGGATTTATGGCGTATTATTAATATACCATAGGTAGCGGTGAATATAAGAAATATTTTCTTCAACTTTTTTTTTTTTGGCTTATATTAATGAAAATGGAGGAAGATATTTTGAAATAATTTGCTTGTACGGCGTATGGAAAGTATATATCTACTGGGAACCATTTAGATATTCAAGATTGAGGTTTTTGGATGATATATATTTGACAAAAATTAGAAGTTTTTCTTCAAAAATTAAGTCCTAAAATTTTAACCGAATTCACAAAAATGAGGAATAAAAATGATGAATAAGATTAATGTAAAGTATCAGTGAAGTTAACATGTTGTCGAACATGGAGAAAAGACCGTAGCCATTAAGGATTTTAATCAGTTTATTACATAGTAAATTTTAAAAATCCCCACAGTTGCACAAATAATTGGTTTTACATGTCATATTCGTGCTTCAAATCCTTTGCATAACTGCCTATAAAAATCCATTTCCATGTTGCAGCATATTAAACCGGACTTCTTCATGAGGTCACCCTCATCTAATGCACCTTCCAATCAACCAGGCCAAGCGTGGCCAGGCTGTCGATCAGCTGCAAAACACTGGAATTGATGTCACGTGGTTCTTTTGCTCTCGGGCTTTAGCTAACTAATTCACACCAACTTACCAGATGAACTTTTTATTGAGATTTATCTTGAATTTCATAATTTCAAATTAAAAGTTAAGTGAATTTGAGTTTGTTTTGTATCTCACATCGAAAGTTTAGTAAATATATAAGAGATTTGATCCTTATAAATAAGATGTTTTATTTTTGGTTTGTAAAATCTCAAATAGTTAAACACCAAAAGAATAGTTAAGTGAGTAGACTATTAAAAATATATAATTGTATTTTTGGTTAAGTTTTCAATAAGAAATGTAGACATTCCAATCTATCTGGGGGTCTACTAGATTAAGATTTTATTAATTAAAAATAAAAAATAAAAAATGAAAAAAACGAAAAAATAAGTAATTTAGTTTGTGAGAAATCGTTTGAACTAGTTAGGTTGGATTTAAGGTTGAAGTTCGAAAGGAATTGAGATTCCTATTTGGATTAGGGTTCTTCATATTAAACTCCTATAAATACCAAACCTAAATCACACATAGAAGCAAATCACATAAACATAACAAGCATAAAGCAGCCAAAAAATTTTCAAATATTTTTGGATTTAGGAAAAAAAAGGGGATTTTTCTAAAAACTCTAAAAAATTCCTAGATTTTGGTGAAATTTTTTAATGCTGGTTGAATTTTTTGGTGACCTTTTCGGCATCAGTTAAATTTTTCGATAGGTTTTCCAGAATTCGATTGAAGATTCTAACATCGGTTGAATTTTTCGACGAACTTTCGATGACTAACCTAGATTTTAATGACTTTTTTCAGAATCCAATGAAAATTTAATTGGAGTTCTTCTATTGCTAGAGAGAGAGGGAGAGAAAAGCAAGGGGAAGAAAGAGAGGGAGAAGAAGAAATCTGAGGGGAAATGCTAAAACTTGGGCTTTTATAGCCTCACCAAAATGACACCGTTTTGGCATTTAAGAAGACCTAGGATCCACACGTTTCCATTTGGGCGACTTGACCCCTGGCGTTGATCCGCTTTTGACCCGAGTACCAATCGATCCTTTGAGCTGAGCCAAGCCGCCAAGTTACCTCCCTCGAGCTATTTTTTGTTTCTAAAGCCAAGCCACGCTAAGCCCCTTAAGCTAAGCCGTTTCTTTTTTTGGTATTTATTTATTTATTTTTATTTAGTATTTTATTTATGTGTTTGTTTTTTTAAGTATTTTTGCATGATTAAATTTTAAAAAAAATTACAAATTACAAATTTTTTTTTTGAGAATAAATAATAATTATCTAATGATGAAACTTTTAAAAAAATTTCAAATAATAAATTTTTATAAAATTTCAAGGTGAAAAATTATGTCTAAATTTGTTTCAAATGGTGGAATAATTTAGATAAAATTTCAATAACAATAATTAATATTTGTTTTAAAACGAAAAAAAAGAAAAAAACCAAAAAAAATAAAAAAAATAAAATTTTAGTTGAAAATATTTGACAACTATCCAATAATGAGATTTTTTAGAAATTTCAAATGATAAATTCCTAATAATTGAATGAAAAGTAAGAGAAAAGAAAAATGAATGCCATAAATGATTTTGGGTAATGTAATGTGAGTTATTTTGTGAGGAATAATGTGAATGAAAAAAGAGAAAAATAGTGAAATGATGTGGAATGGGGCAAAATGCTAAGTTTCATCAAATGATAAGAAATAATCATTTAGTTTTAAACCTTTAAATACATATTTTAAGCCTATTTTATCCATTTCTTTTATGATCCCTCATCATAGCCTATATTACAACATTTAAAAGTTCATTTAGATTAAATATAAATGCTTAAATTGAATGATCATATATTGAGCTAAGGCACGCTTATGATGGGGCAATGAAATTTGTTTTAAAGATTAATGTCTTAAAGATATTACTAATGGATGAAAAAAATTAAAAAAAAAGATAAAAAATGAAAAAAAAATAAAGAGGAAAAAAAAAGAGAAAATGAAAGAATGGAAAAAAGATGAAAATGAGATAAAAGAAAAACTCAAATTGAAAATCTGAAAGGGCGATTTCGGTAAAAAAATCTCTAAGTTGAGAATTGGATAAATAGTTCACATATCTCTAAAAGCTGAAGCAAAGTTTAATGAACTCAAAATGACTTCGAAAGTCAACGGAGTGAGTTTTTGAAAAAGAGTTCTGGATTAATGTTAAGAATTGCTTGAGTATTCATTGTTAGGGTATTGTTACTCCATTTATTCAATACCATTCCTAAGGACATGTTTTGAATTTGTTCCTTAACCCATTTTTTTTGTACCAGACTCACTCTTTTTTAATTAACTTTTCTTTCAATTTTATCCCGTGCTATCTTGTTATTGCATCCCCGTAATAAATTAAAAAAATGTTTGATTGTATTATAGTTGTAAAAAATTAAGATGATGATGAATGAATGATAATGTACACAAAAGATTCTTGCATTCTTTTAAATGAAATTCAAGATGATATGGGATAAAAAATGATGAAGAGATGGCAGAAACTTGAAAAGATGATTAGGAAGGATATGCGGTGATAAATATGGTGATAAATTGGTTGACATAACATGTGAGTTATGATCAAAGGATAAAAATAATGTGAATCAGAAGACAGAATTTATTATAAAATGGTTAGCGCTGAGAAGTTTATGAATTATGGTGAAAATAGTATGAATCAATGGATGAAATTTATTCTGAAATTGCTAGTGTTGAAAGGCCTATAAATTACGGTCAAGTATCAATTGACGAAACTTGTTCTAAATGGTTAGTACTGAGAAGTTGAAAAAAAAATGAGAGATGATGAAGTCTTGAGAATGATATTACCACATTTAATTAAAATTTCATGACATAGACATCCACATTACATGCATTGCATTTACATTGTTGTTTGGAGAATATTTGAAACTTTGATTTGGCTATGCATTTACATTATGCAGTAAATATTTGAATCATGGTTAAGAATTTGGCATTGTGAGAATCTAGATTGTTGCATTTGCATCATTAAGAAAATATTTACATAATTGATCATAACATTCAGTACATACAAAATTTTGACTTTGGTAAAAGTTTGAAGCTCATTTGAAAAAGAAATTTTGAATATTTTGATAAAGTCATGAATTTTCAAATGAAAATCTTAGAGTCTTAAATGAGAATTTTTAAGATATTTTCAAATGAGAATCTTTGAGTCTTAAATGAAAAACTTTAAGATGTTTTCAAATGAGAATTTTTGAGTCTTAAATGAGAATCTTTAAGATGTTTTCAAATGAGAACTTTTGAATCTTAAATAAAAATCTTTAAGACATTTTCAAATGAAAAATTTTGAGTCTTAAATGAGAATCTCTAAGATATTTTCAAATGAGAATCTTTGAGTCTTAAATGATAGTCTTTAAGACGTTTTCAAATGACCACTTTTGAGTCTTAAATAAAAATCTTTAAGACATTTTCAAATGAGTATCTTTGAATTTTGAGTTTCAAATGAGAATTTTTAAGGTGTGAAACCTTAAAATTTTTCGAATATGAATATTCGAACTCAAATGAAAACTTTTGAGATTTTAAATATGAAACTCTAAGTTTTATTAAATGTGAACCTTTGAACTCAAATGAAAAGCTTTGTACTTTTGGATATGAAACCCTAAAATTTTAATAAGAATCTTTAAATGTTGGATGTGAGCCTTGCAATTTGCATGGAAATCCCTAAATTAAAATTTTTGATGAGAATCTTACAAATGCAAATTTTGGAAATCTTAAAAATTTGAATTCTTGCATATATGAAATTTTACGAATTAAATTCTTGTGAAACTAAATTTTGAGAATCAAATTTTAGTAAATTCTTATGAAGCTAAAAGGTTTTTACGAATCTGAACCTTTGAATTTCGAACTCAAATTATGAATTTTTGAGTTTTTATTAGACATGATTTATGACTCCTCTAGACATGATTGCCGATAAGCCTTTATTTTTCAAAGTCATTGTGCATTTGTTTAGAGGAGCTTTTTATTTTTCAAAGTCATTGTGCCTTTATTTAGATGAGCTTTTATTTTTTAAAGTCGTTGTGCCTCTATTTAGAGAGCCTTTTATTTTTCAAAGTCATTGTGCCTCTGTTTAGATGAGCTTTTATTTTTTAAAGTTGTTGTGCCTCTATTTAGAAAATTTTTTTATTTTTCAAAATTATTGTGCTTTTGTTTAGAGGAGCCTTTTATTTTCGAAAGTTGTGGAGACTCTATTTAGAAGAGTTTTTGTTATTCAAAGAGTTTGAGAAAAATAAAATAAAATAAATGAGTCGAGTTGATTGGGTTGTCTACGTCTTTGTACAATTTTTGTTTTATAAAAAATGCACAAATAGGGGTAGTTGTAGACATCCCAATCTATTTTGAGGTCTACTAGATTAGGATTTTGTTAATTAAAAATAAAAAATGAAAAAAGCAAAAGAATAAGTGATTTAGTTTGTGTGAAATCGTCTAAACTAGTTAGGTTGGGTTTAAGGTTGAAGTTTGAAAGGAATTGGGATTCTTATTTAGATTAGGGTTCATCAGATTAAAATCTTATAAATACCATACCTAAATCACACACAGAAGCAAATCACAAAAACACAATAAGTAAAAAGCAGATAAAAAATTTCAAAGATTTTTGGGTTTAGGAAAAAAAAAGAGATTTTTTTGAAAAATTTGGAAAGTTCCCAGATTTTGATCAAAATTTTCAGTGTCGGTTAAATTTTTTGGTGACTTTTTCTGCACCTATTAAATTTTTTGGCAAGTTTTCCAGAATTCGATTGAAGATTTTGGCACCGGTTGAATTTTTTGATGAACTTCTGACGAACTAACTCAGATTCTGATAACTTTTTCTAGAATTTGGTAAAGATTCAACCAGAGCTCTTTAGTTGCTAGAGAAGCAAGAAGAGAAAAAAAGGGGAAGAGAGAGAGACGAAAGAAGAAATCTGAGGGAAAGGCTGAAACTTGGGCTTTTATAGCCTCACCAAAACGACGTTGTTTTGGCGCTTAAGAAGATCCAGGATTTGCGTGTTTTCATTTGAGTGACCTAACCCCTGGCGCTAACTTGCTTTTAACTCACGTACCAACCAATCTCTTGAGCCGAGCTAAGCCGTAAAGTCGCATCTCTCAAGCTGTTTTTTATTCCTGGAGCTAAGCCGCGCTGAGCCCCTTGAGCCAAGCAGTTTTTTTTTTTGGTATTTATTTATTTTTATTTAATATTTTATTTATATGTTTGTTTTTTTAAAATATTTTTGCATGATTAAATTTAAAGAAAAAATAAAAAAGTACAAAGTAAAAAGTATAAAAATTTTTTTTATAATAAATAATAATTATCCAATGATGAAATTTTTAAAAATTTCAAATGATAAATTTTTATAAAATTTCTATGTGAGAAATTTTTTTAAATTTATCCCAAATAGTGAAATAATTTAGATAAAATTTCAATAACAATAATTAATATTTATTTTCAAACAAAAAAAGAAAAAAAATAAAATAAAATTTTGGTTGAAAATATTTGACAACTATCCAATGATGAGATTTTTTAGAAATTTCAAATGGTAAATTCTTAATAAATCTCTAGTTGAGAAATTTCTTTAAATTTGTTTCAAATGGTGGAAGAATTTAAATGAAATTTCAATAAAAAAATAATTGTCATATTATTTTTCTTCCAAAAAAAGAAAAAAAATAAAGAGAATTTCTAAATAAGTGCAAATGGTGGAAATTTTAGAAATTTCAAAAAAAAGAATATTTCTAAATTAACCCAAATGATGAAAAATTTAGAAATAAAAAAATAAAAAATTAAAAAAATAATTAAACCTTTTTTTCCTACGACGGAGCCTATTCAAGAAAACAAATGAGATTTTTGAATACTCTTGAAGTGAAAAAATATTTTTAAAAATTCTACTAGATTGATCAAAAAATTTTATGAATTGTTTCCAATATTTGAACATAAAAATTTGAAACTATTAGAATTAAGACCCTAAGATAAATTTAAAATAAAATGGTACCATCCTATGGACTGGCATATGAGGGTGCTATAACTTTTTTCATATGTAACCAAACTCTGAAACCCTATTTTGGTTTGTAGACCTAAACTTATTCTTTTAAAAACCCTTAATCAAGCTTAAGAGCTCCTTAAAAGGATAGATTTCTTAGGTAGCCAATCACACCTAGATAAAAAAATTGGTGGCAACTCTTTTTGTTAAATCTAGATATAAAATTTTGAATCTATATGTTATGACAATGAGTTTTTTAAGATTTTTCTCATTCTAAAAGTTTCACAGTTATAAAGATTTATTTGTTAGTGGATTAGGTTTGGAGTAGGCTATTTTGAGTTGAACCGAAGTAAATATATTTGTGGGTTTTTATTCTTGATTTGAACTTGTTATTTTTGTGTGTGAGTGTTACGCGTGTGTGTTGATTTTTCAACAAGTGATATTAGAGCAAGGTTCAAGGTTTAAGGTTCATGGGCTCAAAAGATCGTGAAACAGTATTTTAAGATGTATGAAGAAGGTATATCTAGTATGCCTATGCTTAAGTTTGGATTTTATTATTTGATGAAAAAAGTAATTTTATGTTATGATAAAGTACGATTCAAGATCTGTTAATACAATAAATGTTGGATCAGGTATTAGAGAGTAATACCCCTAAGAGAATGTCTGACAGTAATTTGAATAAAATTTTTAAAAAAAGCTGATAGTACTATTAGATTGACGCTAGCCCTAGAGGTAAAGTATAATGTGTTGATTGAAAGTACTTTGAAGAGTTTGTGAGATAAGTTTGAAGGTATTTATGCATCGAAGTCATTAACTAACAGATTATGTTTGAAGATAGATTTGTATTCTCTAAAGATAAAAAAGGTACGAGTCTTCATAATCACCTAAATGAGTTTAATAGATTGGTTTCTCAATTACTGATGATTTCTATTGATGAGTTAAAAGTTAAAGAGAAGGTTTTAATTTTGCTGTCATCTTTGCCCAAGTCTTATAAGCCTTTAGTTTAGATTTTATTGGTCGGTAGGTCTACTTTGAAATTGGATGATATGACTGTCCTATTGCGTGAGAATGAAAGGTTTATGAAAACACGTAACTCATCACCTGAGGGGAGTACACTAGCTGTAGAAGGTTTTAATCGAAGAAATACTCAAAAAAAATTGATGGATCAAAAGAGAGATATAAGTTAAGAGACAGAAATTACAGTGACATAAATGTTATTATTATGGTTAAAAAGAACATATCCAAGTACGCTACAAGAAGCTGAGAAGAGATATGACGGCTTTTAAATGGTGAATGATGAGAAGAAATCGAATGAAAAAAAGAGTGATATATTATTGCTATCATATCTAATGATGATGATTTCATTTTGACGACTTGTGTGGATGAGACTTAGACTTTGAAAGGTAATAAAGGTTGGGTTTTAGATTCTGCTACTATAGTTCATATTTGTAATGATAAGAGTTGTTTTGATAAATTGGATGAGAATAAAAAGTATAGGGATATTGTGGTTACTAACAACAAAAATGTGCAAATTCAAGGCATTGGGAGTGTTCGCCTTAGATCTCACAATAATATTGTTAGGACATTTCATCGTGTAAAGTATGTACCGAGTTGTAGCTATAATTTAATTGCTTTGGGTGAGTTAGTTTTTCGGGGGTACATATACTATGTTAGTAATTAGTCATTAAAAATGTATAAGAATGGTAGTGTGATTTTATAAGGGAATAGATCAAAAATCATTTGTACATGCTTGATGAAGGCTCAGTTGCTGGGATCCTTGTGATGAAAGAAAAGAAGAAAGGCAAGCGTGTTAGTTTTACAGATTTTGTTGAAGTATTTAGAGATTTAAGTCAAGGAAAGATTTATTGAGATTTGCCTTGAATCTCATAACATCACATCAAAAGTTAAGTGAGTTTGAGTTTGTTTTGTATCTAACATCGAAAGTTTAGTAAAAATATAAGGGATTTGACCCTTATAAATAAGATATTTTGTTTTTAGTTTGTAAATCTCAAATAATTAGACACAAAGAGAAAGTGAGTAGGCTATTAAAAGAGTGTAATTGAATTTTGGATTAAGTTTTGAGTAAATAGTCTTTTAAGATTTTTTTCATTCTAAAAATTTTACAATTATAAAGATTTATTTATTAGTAGATTAGGTTTGAAGTAGACTATTTTGAGTCAGACTAAAATAAATATATTTGTGTGTTCTTATTCTTAATTTGAATTTGTTATTTTGTTTGGGTGTTACATGTGTATATGTGTTGATTTCTCAACACTTTTCATATTAAATCTTTAAGGTAAGAAAACTATCTAGAGTATTATATTCATCTTTACCATAATTATCAAATTTATATTTTAAATATAAGCAAAAAATTCAATTTCAGCTTATCACTCATTATATTACTTTTAAATTTAAAAATTATTTATTCAATTTCAATTACCAATTAATAATTTCTCTGTAAATTTAGAACCATAAATATAGTGTATTAAACAATTTTTTATTTTTTTAATTTGTAACATTTTCAAGATATATTTTATTACTATTGAAATTTATTTTTTTGTTTACAACTTTTTTTCATGATATATTTTATCACTATTACAATTTAGTTCTTATAAAAAAATAATCTTTTTTTTCATATATCTTATAATATTTTTCATATTTTGTTCGGTCATTTAATTCCATTTTTATAGGCCTTATATATGAACTTGGGATTGGGCCCTGATGGTTCACCCTGGACTTGCTTTGAAGTCTAGCACCAGATCCTGCATATTCAACCAAGTGACCCAACCAAAAAAATACAAAACAAGAATCATAAATGTTAAAGAAAAAGAAGCAAGAACCAAAAACAGTAAGCATAAAATACAAAAATGAAATAAAATGGCATCCTGTATAAGAAGATATACGTATACATACAAAAATAAAATTATATATTACAGTGTATAATGTCTCACATAATACGGTGAGTAATAAAAAAAATCCAGAACAAATTAAGCATAATTATTATTGTCACTCGCAATTTAGCTCTTGGAGATTCCTTGTTGACACATTGAATGTGAGGGTACAATTCATCTCTGGGGATTTCTTTTTCTTCATCACTTTCATCAATTCCAGTTGTCCTCTCAACTTGGCCTGGCTGTTCAATGTCAATACATTGGAACTCATTTCAGAGTCTAGTCCCGTAGTGGTTGTCAATGCCCTGGAGTTCACTTCCACTGTGACGTCCAATTTTTTGGTCGAACGAGCTCTGGCCCTGGCCTTAGGAATAATAGCCTCCCCTACTCTTACACCATCATACAGGAATGTCATAGTACTGTTGTCAAATTTGTAATGACCAAAATTGGTGTTTTTTACAGTAACTTGGGCAATGAACTTGAGGTCAAATGAAGCAGCAGCTCCGGTGTTATTGGATTCCATTGTTTCAATGGTGACTCTTCCAATTCTCACCTTTGGGTTCTTAACGCGCATAACAGTCAGTGCAAAAACCAGGATGACAGCAGTTTGGAACACAGCAAAAGCAGCAATATACACAGCATATTTGATTCTCTTTTTTCTTTTCAGCTCTTTGGATTGCAAACTGGAGGCTGATTCTTCATCACTTCTCGGGTGCTTGTCAGCTGGTTTTAAGGGATGCACTTGCTGCTCTTTATCTGCCATTCTTCTTTACTAGCTAGGAAACTGAAAACAAAATAAGTATTCTCCTAATGTTTAAGCTGAATTGAGGAAGTGGACCGAGCAGGTTATGGCAACCTTAGCAGAGGAGGCCGATATATATATAGTACACAATAATGATTCGGAGAGGTGGATTTAACATAGAAATACATAATGAAATGATTGTCAGACAGGTTCCTCGAAATGGGAGTGAAACAAAGTGGATCTTATTTTTTGTTCTAACATGGAAAGCGTGCAAAGTTGGACTTTCTGGCATTCATTCTAGATGGCCTCGTGACTTTGGTAAATGGTAGTTAGAGATTAAAATATCAATAGAAGTTTCTGTTCTATTTGTTAATTGGACTAAAACCATCCTACCTATTTTACCTGGGCCTATGAGATGGAGTGCAACATACTCTTCGCCATGCCTTTTTTTTTTTCCTCTTTTGGTTAACGGTCCGAAATTATGAATTATGAATTTCGAATTTCGTTCCTAAACTAATAAATAATTCATCGATTTACCTTTTTTTCTTTTATTAAAAAGTTTTCCTTTTCAACCAATAAGGAAGATAATAAATTAATTCATTAATCTAGTAAATAATTATTAGCAACTTATCACTAAATATCAATTTCAAGAGTTTTTTTTCTGAAATTATGAATTTTTTACTTGTTATTTACAACCGGTAATCAAATAATAATTATTAAAATTCGTAGTAATTTGAGTCCTATTTCTTGTCTGCCTTGAAACAATCACATAACATTTCAAGCATAAAGGCAAATATATTCAAATTAAAATGAATGAATTAGGTTTTATCGTTTCTGTTTATTGTAATGATATACATACATAAATACATATATTTATTTATTTTATTCTTTGTTGGGCAATTTTTTGGGAAAGTACATAGGATCGGAGACTTTGGACATTTGAGGTGAAGAAACTCTTTTCCTCATAACAGAGTGTAAAAGGAGAATATTTTAGGTCAATTACAAAGGTGATGTTGGAGAAATTGAAATGAGTGTGGTGGGACCGGATTTGTGGGTATTATTAATATACTTAATAGGTAACGGTGAATGTAAGAAAACTTTTCTTTTAAGTTTTATATTTTGCTTCTATTAATGAAAATGGAGAAAGACACTTTGAAATAATTTGCTTGTACGGCGTTTGGAAAATATATTATATATTTATTGGTAGTCATTTATATATTCAGGATTGAGGTTTTTGAACGATATATATTTGACAAAAAACTTAGAAGATTTTCATCGAAAATTAAGTCTTAAAATTTTAGTCGAAATCATAAAGATGATGAATGAAATATGTAAATACTATATTTAATTTGAAATTTTTAAAATTTTTAAACTTATTAATAAAAATTGGGCTTAAAATTAGATTTTTAGATATATTATTTAAGTCTGAATCGTGTTTTACGCCATGATGTTTTGGGGCTATATTATTTTAGGTTGTCTAAAAGCTTAATTTTTTTAAACTTTATTTCATATGTTTTGATAAAAAAAATAAAAATAAAAGCGAAAAGGATAAAATGAAGAAAAATTAAAAAAGGATGGGATAATGAGAGTTTTGAAATTTGGGAAAATTTGGATTAAACCCATTTGAAACTGAAAATAGATGAGTAGATGAGGTGCAAGTTTAAATTATCAATTTAATTTCTACCAAAATTTAATCTCTATATAAACCGAACAAAATCAATATCAGTAGGAGGAATATAGTGAGAAAAAAGTAGAAACAATAATCAGAGAGGAAAATTCTTTAGCAGTGATAGAAATTTTTGAGTAGTTTATTAAAGCTTGGGGTTTAGTTTAAAGGATAGGAGTTGAAGGAAACTAAAATGAGTCAAAATTTGACTTTTTTGTTTTGAATTTTTGGAAAAAGATGAATTTTTTAATGAAATTTTGAAGTTTTCGGCATTATTTTTCAATTTCAGGCACCATTTTCCAATTTTGATGTAAATTCCCATTTTTGGGTACATTAGTCTAGAGAGAGAGAGGAAGACAGAGACATAAGAAGAGAAGAAAAGAGAGCTGGAAAATGAAGTAAAAAATTTTGATTTGAGTATTTAAAGACATAAAAAATGATGTTGTTCATGGGAGAACAAAGCTGTCAGATCATTTAAAGGATTTGTGCGTTAGCTCTTTTTTTAGCCTGACCTCGTTGCGATTCACTCTAGACCTCAAGTTGATTGTGAGCTTTGCAAGCCAAGCTCCCAAGCTTCTAAGCCATCCTTGAGTCTTGAGTCAAGCCAATCCTTTCTATTGAGTCGAGGTAAGACATTTTTGGTATTTTTAGTATTTATTATTTTTTAAATTAATATTTTTACCTATTATTTATTTTTTTGGATAAACTTTTTTTATTTCAAATAATAAAAATCAAAGAAAAAGTTAAAATATTAATTTTTTTTAAAAGAAGAATGATTTAAAAAATGTAAGGAAAAAGTTAAAATAATAATTTTTCCTTAGAATAAAAAATAATTTTAAAATTTAAGAAAAAAGTTGAAACATCAATTTTTCTTTAAATGAAAATAATTTCAAATTTTGAAGAAAAAGCAAAAGTATTAATTTTTCCTTAAAATGAAAAATAATTTCCTTAAAATGAAAACAAATTTAAAGTTTTTGAAAAAAAGTTGAAATATAAAATTTTTCATCAAACACAAAATAATTTCAAAAATTGGGAAAAAAGTTGAAGTAACAAGTTTTCCTTAAAGCAAAAAATAATTTCAAATTTTGAAAAAAAATTAAAATATCAATTTTTCCTTAAAATGAAAATAATTTAAAATATATGAAAAAAAATAAAAATATCAATTTTCCTTTACAAACGATTGTCAAAATTTTATGAAGAAGTTGAAATATCAATTTTTTTAAAAAAATTAATTATGTTTTTGAAAATTCATAAAAGATAAAATAAGTGTTAAATAATCTGGTAATAAAGCTTTTTCAAGAGAAATAATTATTTTCTTATATACTTTTAAGGGAAGGGAATTCTTTTAAATTTCTATCAAAATATTAGAGTTGATTAAAAATAATTTTCAATATGTGTAATTCTTTTAGGGCTTAGTGAATAACATAAAAACAACTAATTTCATCTTTCAATGGATGTTACAAATGTGTTATAACCTTTTAATATGTAACCGTATTATTAAATTTAGTTTGATTTCATAGACAAGAATATAGTTTTAAAATATATCCAAATTAAGTTTGAAATTTTAAATAAGATAGATTTAGTTAGATAATCAATTATATCTAAACAAAAAAAAAATTGATGATGATTCCTAAATTATGTCTAGTGATAAGTTTAAAGGCTTATTCATTATGACAAAAAAAAAAAAAAAATTGACTAAAAGCATAAGTGAAGTTGGTTTGTTGCCAAGCATGGAGAAAAGAAGCAGCCATTAAGGACTTTTAATCATTTGATTACATATATAGTAGATAAAAAAAATCCCCACAGTTGCACAAATAATTGGTTTTACATGTCATATTCGCGCTTCAAATCCTATACATAACGGTCTACAAAAATCTTTTCCATGTTACAGCACATTAAACCAGACTTCTTCATAAGATCACCTTCATCGAATACACCTTCCAATCAACCAGGCCAGGCCTGGCTGCTGACCAGCGATAAAACAATGGAATTGATGATAACCAACTAGAATTAGTATTGACAGTACTACAGATGTAAAATTTTTTGGTCTCTCTATTCCTTGTGAACTGCGTCCCTCACTTGGCATAAAAGGTTATGACTACGCTTTCTCATACTTGAAGAATTTCAAGAAACTTTTGACCTCAATGTAATTGCTCTGCTGCTTTGGCGGTTACATTGTCTTTTGACTTATTGGTGTTTCTTTCTCTATTTTCTTTTCCTTTTTTGTTTGGATATATGGTTCTTTTGCTCTCATGCTTTAGCTACTTTAACATATAGTACTTAATCTAGGATAAAACTTGTGAAGTAAACCGGTCAGGATAGTTTGATTCTTACCACCTGAAAAATTAACTGACAATTATAGAGAGTTTAGTTCCATTTAGAGTGCCTCGTAATTACTAAAGGTAAGACAATTGTTAGCGATTGCGTCAAACATATAGAAAAAAAGGCTGAAAACCACGATTGGTTGGGCTTTGTTCTACTCAGTAGTCATTTTCCTAATCTTTTCTCAATCTGTTTGATGCAATTGCAGACATTTATCTTACCTTCAGTAATTATGAGACACTCTGAATTAAACTGAATTCCCTATAATGGTCAGTTAATTTGTCAAATGATATAGATGAAACTGTCCTAACCAATTTACATCAACTTGTCGGAAGAACTTTTTATATTAAAATTTTAAAATAATAAAATTATCAAATGTATTATATTTATCTCCACTTTAATTATCAAATTTATATTTTAAATAAATACAAAAAATTTATGATCAATTTTATCACTTATTATATTTATTTTTAATTTATAAATTATTTATTCAATCTTAATTGCCAATCAATAATTCTTTTATAAATTAAATACTATAAATGTAATATATTATATTAATTTTTATTTGTCATTTTATAATATTTTTTAAAGTATATTTATTACTATTATTTTTTTTTTTTTACAATTTTTTTCATGATATATGTTATCATTATTGGAATTCGTCCATATAAAAAATAATATTTTTTAATTTATTTTTTTTCACATATCTCTTAATATTTTTTATATTTTATAAGTAATTTAATTCCAAGTTAGTATAGGCCTTATATGTGAACTTGGGATTGGGCCCTGATGATAAGCCCTGGACTTCGTTTGGAGTTCTAGCACCAGATCCTGCATATTCAACCCAGTGACCCAACCCCCCAAAAAACAAAATCATTAATGTTAAAGAATAGGAAGCAGGAACCAAAACCAGCAAGCAAAAAATACAAAAACGAAGTAAAATGACATCCTCTATAAGAAGATATACGTATACACACAAAAATAAATTATATGTTACAGTGTATAATTTCTCACATAATTCAGCAAGTATTCAAAAAAACCAGAACAAATTAAGCAATAATTATTGTTGTCACTTGCAGTTTAGATCTTGGAGATTCCTTGTTGACACATTGAATGTGAGGATACAATTCATCTCTGGGGATTTCTTTTTCTTCATCACTTTCATCAATTCCACTTGTCCTTTCAACTTCGCCTGGCTGTTCAATGTCAATAAATTGGAACTCAGTTCAGATTCTAACCCTGTAGTGGTTGTCAATGCCCTGGAGTTTACTTCCACTGTGACGTCCAATTTTTTGGTCGAACGAGCTCTGGCCCTGGCCTTAGGAATAATTGCCTCCCCTACTATTACGCCATCATACAGGAATGTCATAGTACTGTTATCAAATTTGTAATGACCAAAATTGGTGTTTTTTACCGTAACTTGGGCAATGAACTTGAGGTCAAACGAAGCAGCAGCGGCTCCGGTGTTATTGGTTTCCATCGTTTCAATGGTGACTCTTCCAATTCTCACCTTTGGGTTCTTAACGCGCATAACAGTCAATGCAAAAACCAGGATGACACCAGTTTGGAACACAGCAAAAGCAGCAATATACACAGCATATTTGATTCTCTTTTTTCTTTTCAGCTCTTTGGATTGCAAACTGGAGGCTGATTCTTCATCACTTCTCGGGTGCTTGTCAGCTGGTGCTAGGGGATGCACTTGCTGCTCTTTCTCTGCCATTCTTCTTTACTAGCTAGGAAACTGAAAACAAAATAAGGATTCTCCTAATGTTTAAGCTAAATTGAGGAAGCGGACAGAGCAGGTTATGGCAACCTTAGCAGAGGAAGCCGATATATATATAGTACACAATAATGATTCACACAGGTGAATTTAACATAGAAATACATGATGAAAAGATTGTCAGACAGGTTCCTCGAAATGGGAGTGAAACAATGTGGATCTCATTTTTTGTTCTACCAAGAAACGCGTGTAAAGTTGGACTTTCTGACATTCATTCTAGATGGCCTCGTCACTTTGGTAAATGGTAGTTAGAGATTAAAATATCAATAGAAGTTTCTGTTCTATTTGTTAATTGGACTAAAACCATCCTACATATTTTACCTGGGCCTATTTTTTATTTATGTTGTTGTGAGATGGAGTGCAACATACTCTCCGCCATGCCATTTTTTTCCCTTTTGTTTAACGGTTCGCAATTGAAATCATCGATTTTGAAATTCGTTCATAAACTAATAATTAATTAATTATGTCATTTTCTGTTCAATACTATTAGTTTCTTCTTTAATTCAAAAGTTTTCCTTTTCAACCAACAAGAAAGATAATAAATTAATTCATTAATCTAATAAATAATTATTAGCAACTTACCACTAAATGTTAATTTCAAGAATTTTTCTGAAATTATGAATTTTTTACTTGTTATTTACAACGGACAATCAAATAATAATTGTTAAATTTTTTAATAATTTTAGTCCTCCTTTTTGTTTGCCTATGAAAAAAACAACGTAGCATTCCAAGTATGAAGATAAAAATATAAAAATTAGAATAAATGAATTATGTCTTGTCATTTCTGTTTATGATAATAATATGCATATATTTATTTCTCTTTCATTGGGCAACTTTTTTGGGAAGTAAATAAGATTGGAGACTTTCAAACATTTGAGGTGAAGAAACTATTTTCCTCGGAGGAGAATGTAAAAAGTGAAGATTTTAGGTCACATACAAAGGTGATGTTGGAGAAATGGGAAGGAGTATGGTGGGACTGGATTTATGGGTATTATTAATATACCATAGGTAGCGGTGAATATAAGAAATATTTTCTTCAACTTTTTTTTTTTTGGGTTTATATTAATGAAAATGGAGGAAGATATTTTGAAATAATCTGCTTGTACGGCATATGGAAAGTATATATCTACTGGCAACCATTTAGATATTCAAGATTGAGGTTTTTGGATGATATATATTTGACAAAAATTAGAAGTTTTTCTTCAAAAATTAAGTCCTAAAATTTTAACTGAATTCACAAAAATGATGAATGAAAATGATAAATAAGATTAATGTAAAGTATCAGAGAAGTTGATATGTTGCTGAACATGGAGAAAAGACCGCAGCCATTAAGGATTTTAATTAGTTTATTACATAGTAAATTTTAAAAATACCCACAGTTGCACAAATAATTGGATTTACATGTCATATTCGCGCTTCAAATCCTTTGCATAACTGTCTATAAAAATCTATTTCCATGTTGCAGCATATTAAACCGGACTTCTTCATGAGGTCACCTTCATCTAATGCACCTTCCAATCAACCAAGTCAAGTGTCATGAGCCAACCTTATATAGGGTCATGATTGGTTATAAGTTATCATGAATCATCCATGTATAAGACCATGACTAGATAAAGGTGCCAACAGGAGGGTAGATCTCATGTGCTAGAAAAAATGTCACAATTTCAAGCATTGTAACAGTTATAGTTATAAAATCTCATTTGCTCTTTAGAGGGGGTGAGCAGTTGATATATTGTTGGGTTGTCTAATTGGTCAAGGTATGTATTAGATCACTCATCTAAGGCTATCCCTCTGGCCCGATGATGATGAGAAGACTCAAAATACTTTTCTTGATATTAATAAAATATATTCTTTTATATATGCAGGAACACCGAGGTCACCTTGGTGTGCTCCCATTTTGCCCCGATATGTTGTTATGTATGCTTGAGACTGACTTATGACTTTTTGGTTTCTTGTTTAGATATCGAGCTATCTTTGATTGACTTGGGTGGAAACGTCCATTAAAGTGCCGTAGGTTCTATTACTTAATTGAAGAAAGCATAGCCCGTGACATGTGATATCAGAGCATGATTGAGAAGTGCTAGAGAATTGATAAAATGCCAACGAGTGATGGATTTAGTGAACAATAGAGAATTAAGGAGTTTGAGGCCACGGTGGCTGCCTTAAAAGCTTATATGGTAACTAATGATCGATTGAGGGAGATCGAGACAATCCAACGGGAGTTATTCGATACTCTACATAACTTGGACGAAAAGATCAGAGATACTTTGAATGTCTTCCAGAGAGAGTTTGAGGAGCTCAAAGCTCAATTGAGTATTTTGCGAATGGCTATGGCGAGGTCAGATTCTAGCTCGATGAAAAAAAGAAAAAGGCCAAGGTGCTAGAGCCTAGATGTTATGAGGGGGCAAGAGATGCCAAAGAGCTTGTTTGACATGGAACAATACTTTTAAGCTGTGCACATGAAATCAAAGAAGAATAAGGTTACAATGGCTTCAATGTGCCTTGATGGTGATGCCAAGTTGTGGTGGCGTTCAAAATTTGTAAATGACAAATGCCTTATTAAAACTTGAGCAAATCTTAAGCAAGAATTAAAGAACCAATTTTTTTTTGGAATGTGGAGTATATAGCCTGAAGGAGGCTTCGAGAATTAGTGAAAATTTGAATGGTAAGAGAGTTTGTAAGAAATTTTTCTACCCTGATGTTGGACATTAGAGATATATCCGAAAAGGACAAAATATTTTATTGTCTTGAAGGTTTCAAACTTTGGGCCAAGGCAGAATTACAAAGACAGAAAGTGCAAGATGTGGCCACTGCCACGGCTACTACTGAACGTCTTCACGATTTTGATGATAGTCTCTTAAAACAAAAAAATCCTTCATCAGGTGGCAATAACTCCAACTTTGGAAATGAGAGAAAAATGGCTTGAGTGAACTGACCCTTTAGTGAAGGATTTAATAGGAGGCTTTTTGGTTGACACAATACCCAACCCAGGCAAATAATGCATTATTTTTCAAATCGAGGTAACCACTAACTTGTTTTCTATGCCAGGGCCTGCATCGGGTGATCAAATGCCCACATATAGGTGCCCTTAATGTTTGAGAGTCTTATCTCAAGAGTCCACTAATGTGTCCGAGATAATCGAATAAGTTAATAAGTTACAAAAGAGCCAACCAAGATGGGCTCAATATGATTCCTTAATGCCATTCGTACTTAACTAAACATAATAAAGAAAGAACCTGAAAGAGGTTTAATGTATGTGGACCTGATAGTAAATAGGAAGAACACCAAGGCCATAGTAGATACAGACACAATCGATACCTTCATCACACCAGAGAAAGCAAAGAGATGTGGTCTCAAGGTTAATAAGGACTGTGGATAAATAAAAGCGATTGATTCATTAGCTTTTATGATCAGTGAGAGTTCTAAGAGTGTGATGATCAAGTTGAGGCCATAGAAAGAAAATGTAGACTTCACGATCTTTCTCATGGATGATTTTGATGTTGTTTTAGGATTAAACTTCATAAAGTTAGCTCAGGCAATCCCAATCTCCGTTGCTAGTTGTCTATTATTTTGGAAGAACGCTCGTGTGTTGTATCAGCCACGATCCTTCATAAGAATAGGAAGAAAATGATTTCAACCTTACAATTTAAGAAAAAGATAAAGAGAGGAGAGTCCTCCTATATGGCCATGCCAATCTATAAAGAAAGGATTGAGTTGGAAGACGTACCTAATAAGGTGAAAAAAGTATTAGAAGAATTTAAAAGTGTGATGTCGGAATAATTACTCAAAGTCCTATCTCTTTGAAGATTAGTGAACCATGAGATTGAGCTTTTTTCAGGAGTCAAGCTACCAGCTAAAGCTCTCTATTGCATGGCTTCGCTAGAGTTGGCTAAATTGAGAAAATAATTAGATAAGCTTTTACAAGCTGGGTTTATTAGACCATCAAAAGCATCATTTGAAATGCCTGTACTATTTTAAAAAAAGCATGATGGGAGTTTACGATTGTGTGTGGACTATAGGTCCTTGAACAAAGTTACTGTGAAGAACAAATATCATATCCCACTTATTATGGATTTATTTGATCAACTAAGTCAGGCCAAATACTTCTTTAAATTGGACTTAAGATCTGGTTATCATCAGGTCAGAATTGCTGAAAGAGATAAGCTAAAGACCACTTATGTAACGTAGTATGGTGCATTCGAATTTCTTGTTATGCCTTTTGGATTGACTAATGCCCCTGCCACATTTTGTACTTTGATGAATCAAGTGTTTCATGACTACCTTGACAAGTTTGTGGTCATTTATTTAGATGATATAGCGGTCTATAGTTCTACCCTAGAAGAGCATCAAGAGCACCTATGTCGTATATTTTAAAGACTACAAGATCACCAATTATATGTTAAAAAAAGAAATGTGCATTTGCTTAGACATGAATCCACTTTTTAGGTCACATTCGAATGAACATGAGAAAAGTTAAGGTTATCAAGGAGTGGGTAACACCAAAGAATGTCAGTAAACTTCGTTCATTTTTGGGATTAGCCAATTATTAGAAGAGATTTATGGAAGAGTACTTTCGTGGAATCACGGCCCTCATAGAGCTATTGAAAAAAAAACATAAATGGTGTTGGACAAATGAATGTTAAGAGACTTTTGAAAGATTGAAAGAAGCTATGATGAAAGATCATATCTTGGCTCTCTCTAACATTGCGAAGCTTTTTGAAGTTCAAATGAATGCATTTGATTTTACTATTAGGGGAGTACTCATATAAGCAAGACATCCGATAACCTTTGAAAGTCGAAAGTTGAGTGAAGCTGAAAGAAGATATATAGCTCAAGAGAAGGAACTCGTAGCAGTAATTCATTGTCTAAGAACATGGCGACATTATTTGTTAGGTTCACAATTCGTTGTGAAGATGGATAATACGACAGTTAGTCATTTTCTCATCCAGTCAAGGCTCACGGCTAAACAAGCTAGATGGCAAGAATTTCTCATCGAATTTAAATTTTGTTTCGAGCACACAGCTAGAAAAACCAATCAAGTAGCAAATACTAATGACGGAATGCCATAACACACTATGAGTGGGTCATCCTGGTTGGCAACATACTTTGGCTCTACTAAAACAAGACTATTATTGGCCTTATATGTGGCAAGATGTGATGAATTATACTAAGACTTGTCTTATTTGCCAACAGAACAAAGTTGAAAAAAAAAAAAACTAGTAAGCTTCCTTGAACCACTACCTGTGCCCACTAGACATTGGGAAAGTATCCCCCTTGACTTCGTATCAGGTTGTCCTAAAGTTGGTGATTTTGGGTCTATTCTGGTGGTGATTGATCGTTTCTCGAAATATGTCACGTTCATTCCCACCTAAAAGTATTGCACTATGGAAAACACAGTCTGACTGATGTTTAAACATATAATTAAGTATTAAGGCTTTCCTCAAAACATTGTTAGTGATAGGGATCTGAGATTCACTGAGTCATTCTAGAGAAAACTTTTCAAGATTTTAAGATCCCAACTCAACATCTCTTCGAGTTATCACTCGCAAACTAATGGTCAAACTGAACGATTTAATGGTTTGTTGGAAGAGTACTTGAGACACTTTGTTCAAGCTATTTAGAAGAATTGACCTTCATTATTGGATGTAGCTTAAATTTGTTTTAATTCCAACATATGTTCTTCCACAAACAAAAGTCCATTTGAAGTGGTCACAGGATAACTATCAAGACTACCACATACATCCCTTGAATTGTATGGAGAAAAAAATCCACAGGCATTCAACCTTAGCAAATAATGGAGACAAAATACAAAAATTACATAAGCCTACTTGGAGAAAGCATCGAAGAGCATGAAAAAATGGGCAAATAAAGGTTAAAAGGTACAATAATTCAAAGTTGGTGATCTTATTCTTGTCAGACTAACGCCTGAACAAATTAGGTTCTTAAATAAGTAAGATAGTAGGTTAGTTTGTAAATATAAAGGTCTAGTGAAGATTCTTTCTAAGGTGAAGAATGCCTCTTATAAAATTGACCCGCCAAAATAGATAAAGATACATCCATATTCATGTAAGCAACTTAAAGTTGTTCCATGCAGATCCCACAGGTGCAAGCCGTAAGGAGTCAACCAGGGCTGCCATCACCATGAAGCCACCATCTGAATGTTAAGTTAAAGAGATTTTAGCTGACAGGGTATTTTGTGTATCTCGAAGAATAATTCATGAATATTTAATGAAGTGGGATGGCTTAAGACTAGAGGAAACTAGTTGGGAAAAAGACTATGACCTCCAAGCATTCAAGCAGAAGATTAAAAAATTTCAAGCCAAGTCGACAAGGACGTCGACATATTAGGTGATGGAGGATGTCATGAGCCAACCTTGTATAGGGTCATGACTGGGTATAGGTTATCATGAGCCAACCTTGTATAGGGTTATGACTTGGTATAGGTTATCATGAGCCACTCATGTATAGGGCCATGATTGGGTAGAGGTGCCAAAGGGGAGGGTAGATCTCATGTGCTAGGAAAAGTGTCCCTATTTTAAGCATTGTAACGGTTATATGTAATATAGCTATAAAATCTCATTTGCTCTTTAGAGATGGTGAGCAGTTGGCTTATTGTTGGGTTACCTCACTGGTTAAAGTATGTATTAGATCACCCATCTAGGGCTACCTCTCTGGCCCAACGATGATGGGAAGATTCAATGTACTTTTCTTTATATTAATAAAATTATTTTTTTATATATGCAAGAACGCCGAGATCACCTTGGTGTGTTCCCATTTTGCCCCGATATGTTGTTATGTATGCTTGAAACTGACTTATGGCTTTTTGGTTTCTTGTTCAGATATTGAGCTATCTTTAGTTGACTTGAGTAGAAGCGTCCATTCAAATGCCACACGGTCTATTGCTTAATTGAGAAAAAGCATAACCCGTGACAGCAAGCGTGGTCAGGCTGCTGATTAGCTACAAAACACTGAAATTGATGTCACATGGTTCTTTTGCTCTTAGGCTTTAGCAGACTAATTCACACCAACTTATCAGATGAACTTTCATATTAAATATTTAAGGTAAGAAAACTATCCAAAGTATTATATTCATCTTAACTTTAATTATCTAATTTACATTTTAAGTATAAGCAAAAAATTCGATTTCAACTTTATCACTCATCATATTACTTTTAAATTTAAAAAACTTAATTTAAAAATTATTTATTCAATCTTAATTGCCAATCAATAATTTCTCTATAAATTTAAAGCTATAAATATAATATATTATATCAGTTTTTTATTTTTTTGATTTGTAACATTTTCAAGATATATTTTATTACAATTTAAATTTATTTTTTTTGTTTACAACTTTTTTTCATGATATATTTTATCACTATTACAATTTCATTCTTATAAAAAAATGATATTTTTTTAATCTTTTTTTTCATATATCTTATAATATTTTTCATATTTTGTTCAGTCATTTAATTCCATGTTTATAGGCCTTATATATGAATCTGGGATTGGGCCCTGATGGTTCGCCCTGAAGTCTAGCACCAGATCCTGCATATTCAACCAAGTGACCCAACCAAAAAAAAAAGCAAGAATCATAAATGTTAAAGAAAAAGAAGCAAGAACCAAAAACGGTAAGCATAAAATACAAAAATGAAATAAAATGACATCCTGTATAAGAAGATGTACGTATACATACAAAAATAAAATTATATATTACAGTGTATAATGTCTCACATAATACGGTAAGTAATAAAAAAAATCCAGAACAAATTAAGCATAATTATTATTGTCACTCGCAGTTTAGCTCTTGGAGATTCCTTGTTGACACATTGAATGTGAGGGTACAATTCATCTCTGGGGATTTCTTTTTCTTCATCACTTTCATCAATTCCACTTGTCCTCTCAACTTGGCCTGGCTGTTCAATGTCAATACATTGGAACTCATTTCAGAGTCTAGTCCTGCAGTGGTTGTCAATGCCCTGGAGTTCACTTCCACTGTAACGTCCAATTTTTTGGTCGAACGAGCTCTGGCCCTGGCCTTAGGAATAATAGCCTCCCCTACTCTTACACCATCATACAGGAATGTCATAGTACTGTTATCAAATTTGTAATGACCAAAATTGGTGTTTTTTACCGTAACTTGGGCAATGAACTTGAGGTCAAATGAAGCAGCAGCTCCGGTGTTATTGGATTCCATTGTTTCAATGGTGACTCTTCCAATTCTCACCTTTGGGTTCTTAACGCGCATAACTGTCAGTGCAAAAACCAGGATGACAGCAGTTTGGAACACAGCAAAAGCAGCAATATACACAGCATATTTGATTCTCTTTTTTCTTTTCAGCTCTTTGGATTGCAAACTGGAGGCTGATTCTTCATCACTTCTCGGATGCTTATCAGCTGGTGCTTGGGGATGCACTTGCTGCTCTTTCTCTGCCATTCTTCTTTACTAGCTAGGAAACTGAAAACAAAATAAGTATTCTCTTAATGTTTAAGCTAAATTGAGGAAGCGGAAAGAGCAGGTTATGGCAACCTTAGCAGAGGAAGCCCATATATATGTAGTACACAATAATGATTCTCACAGGTGAATTTACTTTAACATAGAAATACATAGTGAAAAGATTGTCAGACAGGTTCCTCGAAATGGGAGTGAAACAAAGTGGGTTTCCTTTTTTGTTCAAACACGAAACGCATGTAAAGTTGGACTTTCTGACATTCATTCTAGATGGTCTCGTGACTTTGGTAAACGGTAGTTTGAGATTAAAATATCAATAGAAGTTTCTGTTCTATTTTTTAATTGGACTAAAACCATCCTACATACTTTCCCTGGGCCTATGAGACGGAGTGCAACGTACTCTCCGCCATGCCTTTTTTTTTTTTTGTCTTTTTGGTTAACGGTCCGAAATTCGAAATCGTCAATTTTGAATTTCGTTCCTAAACTAATAAATAATGCATTGATTTACCTTTTTTTCTTTAATTAAAAAGTTTTCCTTTTCAACCAATAAGGAAGATAATAAATTAATTCATGATTCTAGTAAATAATTATTAGCATACTATACTAAATTATTAATTTCAAGAGTTTTTTCTGAAATATGAATTTTTTTTTTTATTTACAACCGGTAATCAAATAATAATTATTAAAATTCGTAGTAATTTGAGTCCTATTTCTTGTCTGCCTTGAAACAAGCACATAACATTTCAAGCATGAAGGTAAGTATATACAAATTAAAATGAATGAGCTAAGTTTTATCATTTCTGTTTATTGTAATGATATACATACATTTATTTATTTTTTTGGGCATTTTTTTTTTAAGTACATAGGATAAGAGACTTTGGACATTTAAGGTGAAGAAACACTATTCCTTATAAGAGAGTGTCAAGGGAAAATATTTTTAGGTCAATTACAACGGTGATGTTGGGGAAAATGAAAGGAGTGTGGTGGGACCAGATTTGTGGGTATTATTAATATATTTAAGCTTTATTATTAATAGGTAGCGGTGAATATAAGAAAACTTTGCATTTAGTTTTATTTTTTGCTTATATTAATGAAAATGGAGGAAGACACTTTGAATAAGGATGACAACGAGTTGGGGTGGAACAAATTTTTATTCGTTTCGAATTCGATCAGATTTTGTATTTATCAAACTTAAACTTGACTCGACATTACTCGAATTTTTTATATTTTTTTTATATTCGATCTCGATCCGATTCGATATTGTATAAATTGTACTCGATCTGATCCGACCTAATCTAAAATTAATAAAATATTATTTTTTAAAAATATAAAAATATTATTTTTTAAATGTAAATATTTAATTATATAATTATATAAATATATATAAATTAAATAATTAATTAAAAATTAATTTTTATATAAATATCTGGTCGGGTCAAGTTTGCCTAAAACCTGAATCTGACCCGATCATGATTTTTTTTTAGCAATATTCAATCCAACCCGAAACTCGATTTTTAAAAAAATAAAAAATCGACTTTATGAGGTCGGATTGAATCGAAACCCGTCGGAGACGAATTGAATTACTGACCTTACTTTGAATTAATTTACTTGTACGGTATGTAAAAAATATATTATCTATTATCAGTCATTTATATATTCACGATTGAGGTTTTTGAAGAATATATATATTTGACAAAAAACTTAGAAGACTTTCATGGAAAATTAATTCCTAAAATTTTAGCTAAAATCATAAAGATGAGGAAAGAAAAATGTAGATGCTATATTTAATCTAAAATTTTTAAAATTCTTAGACTTATTAATAAGAATTGCGCTTAAAATTTGATTTTTAGATATATTATTTAAGCCTAAGTTATGTTTTAGGCCATGATATTTTGGGGTTATATTATTTTAGGTTGTCTAGAAGCCTAATTTTTTTAAATTTTATTTCATATGTTTCTGTAAAAAAAGAAAATAGCAAAAAAGACAATAAGAAGAAAATTTTTAAAATGGATGAGATAATGAGAGTTTTGAAATTTGAGAAAATTTGGGTTAAATCCATTTGAAATTGAAATTTAATCTATATATAAACCGAACAAGATCAATATCAGTGGGAGGAACATAAAGAGAAAAAGGTAGAAAAATAAGCAGTGAGAAAAATTCTTCAACAGTTATTGAAATTTTTGAGTAGTTTATTGAAGCTTGGGGTTTAGTTCGAAAGTGTGTTTGAATGACAGGAATTGAAGGAAAATAAAATGAGTCAAAATTTGACTTTTTTGTTTTGAATTATTTTTGAATTTTTGGATAAAGATGAATTTTTTAATAAATTTTTGAAGTTTTCAACGTTATTTTTCAATTTCTAGCACCATTTTCCAATTTTCGACGTAATTCCCAAGTTTTTGGTATATTAGTCTAGAGAGAGGAAAATAAAAAAATAAGGGAAGAAGAAAAGAGAGTTAAAAAATGAAGTAAAAAATTTTGATTTGAGTATTTAAAGACATAAAAAATGACGTTATTCATGAGAGAATAAGATTTCGGGTTGTCTAAAGGATTTGTGCGTTAACTCCTTTTTTAACCTGATCTCATTACGATTCACTCTAAACCTCTAGTCAATTGTGAGTCGTGCAAGTCAAGCTACTAGGACTCTAAGCCATTCTTAAGTAAGTCAAGTTAATCCTTTCTATTGAGTCGAGGCGAGACATTTTTGGTTTATTTTATTTTATTTTTATTTTTGAAATTAATATTTTTGCCTATTATATATTTTTTTTGGATAAACTTTTTTTATTTTAAACAAAAAAATTCAAGGAAAAAGTTAAAATATTAATTTTTCTTAAAACAAAAATGATTTAAAAAATGTAAGAAAAAAGTTAAAATAATAAATTTTCCTTAGAATAAAAAAATTTTTAAAATTTAAAAAAAAAGTTGAAATATCAATTTTTCTTTAAATGAAAATAATTTCAAATTTTGAAAAAAAAAATAAAAGTATTAATTTTTCCTTAAAACAAAAAATAATTTCGTTAAAATGAAAACAAGTTTAAAGTTTTTGAAAAAAAAAAGTTAAAATATAAATTTTCCTGTCAACAAAAAATATTTCGAAAATTGTGAAAAAGTTGAAGGTAACAAGTTTTCCTTAGGTGAAATAATTTTCAAATTTTGAAAAAAAATTAAAATATAATTTTTTTCCTAAAATGGAAAATAATTAAAAATCTAAAAAAAATTAAAATATCAATTTCCTTTCAAACGATTTCAAAATTTTATGAAGAAGTTGAAATATCAAATTTTCCTTAAAATAATTATTTTTTTGAAAATCATGAAAGAGTAAAATAAGTTTATAATCGATGATAAACCTCTTCAGAGAAAAAATATATTTTTTTATATCTTTTAAGGGAGAGGAAATTCTTTTAATTTTTTCAAAATATATAGAGTGATTAAGAATAATTTCAATAGTTGTATAATTCTTTTATGCTTACTAGATAACATTGAAAAACAAACAATCTTATCTTTTGAGGATATATTAGGGATGTTATAATCTTTCAATATATAACGGTACTCTTGAACTTAATTTGATTTTATAGACAAAAATTTAGTTTTTAAATATACCCGAATTAAGTTTTCAATTTTTTTTTAAACAAAAAAAATTGATGATAATTCTTAAATTGTGTCTAGTGATAAATTTAAAAACTTATACATTATGACAAGAAAGATAAATATACATAACGGTCTACAAAAATCTTTTCCATGTTGCAGCACATTAAACCAGACTTCTTCACAAGATCACCTTCATCTAATGCACCTTCCAATCAACCATGCCAGGCCTGGCTGCTGATCAGCGATAAAACAATGGAATTGATGTCACTTCCAATATATTTGCTTGATAACCAACTAGAATTAGTATTGACAGTACTACAGATGTAAACTTTTTTGGTCTCTCTCTTCCTTGTAGACTGCGTCCCTCACTTGGCATAAAAAGATTGTGACTACGCTTTCTCATACTTGAAGAATTTCAAGAAACTTTTGACCTCAAATAATTGCTCTGCTGCTTTGGCACTTACATTGTCTTTTGACTTATTGCTCTTTCTTTCCCTCTTTCCTTTTCCTTTTTCGTTTGGATATATGGTTCTTTTGCTCTCATGCTTTAGCTACTTTAACATATAATACTTAATCCAGGATAAAACTTGTGAAGTAAACTGGTCAGGATAGTCTGATTCTTATCACCTGAAAAATTAACTGACAATTATAGGGAGTTTAGTTCCATTCAGAGTGCCTCACAATTACTAATGGTAAGACAATTATTAGCGATTGCGTCAAACATAAAGAAAAAAAGGCTGAAGACCACGATTGGTTGGGCTTTGTTCTACTCAGTAGTCATTTGCCTCATCTTTTCTCAATCTGTTTGATGCAATTGCAGACATTTATCTTACCTTCAGTAATTATGAGACACCATGGATTGAATTGAACTTCCTATAATTGTCAGTTAATTTGTCAGATGATATAGATGAAACTGTCCTAACCGATTCACATCAACTTATCAGAAGAACATTGCATATCTTTAAAAAAAAATAAAATTATCAAATGTATTATATTTTTCTCAATTTTAATTATCAAATTTATATTTTAAATATATGTAAAAAAAATTTAATTTCAAGTTTATCAGTTATTATATTTATTTTTAATTTAAAAAATAATTTAAAAATTATTTATTCAATCTTAATTACGAATCAATAATTCTTTTACAAATTTAAGATTATAAATATAGTGTATTATATCAATTTTTTATTTTTCAATTTGCAATTTTTTTTAATGTATATTCTATTACTATTATCATTTATTTTTTTACATTTTTTTTTCATGATATATGTTATCACTATCGGAATTCGTCCACATAAAAAATAATGATTTTTAATTTATTTTTTTCACGTATCTCTTAATATTTTTTATACTTTATAAGTAATCTAATTCCAAGTTAATATAGGCCTTATATATGAACTAGAGATTGGGCCCTGATGATATGCCCTGGACTTCCTTTGGAGTTCTAGCACCAGATCCTGCATATTCAACCAAGTGACCCAACCCAAAAAAAAAATCATAAATGTTAGGAAGCAGGAACCGAAACCAATAAGCATAAAATACAAAAATGAAGTAAAATAACATCCTCTATAAGAAGATATACGTATACACACAAAAATAAATTATATCTTACAGTGTATAATTTCTCACATAATACAGTAAGTATTAAAAAAAACCAGAACAAATTAAGCATAATTATTGTTGTCAATTGCAGTTTAGATCTTGGAGATTCCTTGTTGACACATTGAATGTGAGGGTACAATTCATCTCTGGGGATTTCTTTTTCTTCATCACTTTCATCAATTCCACTTGTCCTCTCAACTTGGCCTGGCTGTTCAATGTCAATATATTGGAACTCAATACAGAGTCTAGCCCTGTAGTGGTTGTCAATGCCCGGGAGTTCACTTCCACTGTGACGTCCAATTTTTTGGTCGAACGAGCTCTGGCCCTGGCCTTAGGAATAATAGCCTCCCCTACTATTACACCATCATACAGGAATGTCATAGTACTGTTATCAAATTTGTAATGACCAAAATTGGTGTTTTTTACCGTAACTTGGGCAATGAACTTGAGGTCAAATGAAGCAGCAGCTCCGGTGTTATTGGTTTCCATTGTTTCAATGGTGACTCTTCCAATTCTAACCTTTGGGTTCTTAACGCGCATAACAGTCAGTGCAAAAATGAGGATGACAGCAGTTTGGAACACAGCAAAAGCAGCAATATACACAGCATATTTGATTCTCTTTTTTCTTTTCAGCTCTTTGGATTGCAAACTGGAGGCTGATTCTTCGTCACTTCTCGGGTGCTTTATAGCTGGTGCTAGGGGATGCACTTGATGCTCTTTCTCTGCCATTCTTCTTTACTAGCTAGGAAACTGAAAACGTAAAGTATTCTCCTGATGTCTAAAGTGAATTGAGAAGTGGATTGAGCAGGTTATGGCAACCTTAGCAGAGGAAGCCGATGTATATATAGTGCACAATAATGATTCAGAGAGGTGGATTTAACATAGAAATACACATTGAAATGATTGTCAGACAGGTTCCTCGAAATGGGCGTGAAACAAAGTGGGTCTCGTTTTTTGTTCAAACATGAAACGCGTGTAAAGTTGGACTTTCATTCATTCTAGATGGTCTTGTGACTTTGGTAAATGGTAGTTTGAGATTAAAATATCAATAGAAGTTTCTGTTCTATTTGTTAATTGGACAAAAACCAACCTAGATGTATTACCTGGGCCTGCTTTTATTTATTTTACTATGAGATGGAGTGCAAGTGCAACATACTCTCCGCCATGCCTTTTCCTTTTTTTTTTTTTCTCTTTTGTTTAACGGTTCGAAATTTGAAATCATCAATTTTGAAATCGGTTCCTAAACTAATAATTCATTGATCATCCCATTTTCCTTCTAATACTATTACTTTTTTCTTTAATTCAAAAGTTTTCCTTTTCAATCAACAAGGAAGATAATAAATTAATTCATTAATCTAGTAAATAATTATTAGCAACTTACCACTAAATGTTAATATCAAGTGGTCTCCTGAAATTATGAATTTTTTAGTTATTGTTTACAACGGACAATCAAATAATAATCGTTAAAATTTATAATAATTTTAGTGTATTTTTGTTTGCCTCTGAAAGAAACACATAGTATTTCAAGTATGAACACAAAAATATAAAACTTATAATGAATGAGTTGTTTTTTATCATTGTTTTTATGATAATAATATGCATATATTTATTTATTTATTTTTCGTTGCGCAATTTTTTGGGAAGTACATAGGATTGGAGCCTTTGGAGAATTGAGGTGAAGAAACTCTTTTCCTCGGAAGAGAGTGTAAAAGGTGAAGATTTTAGGTCAATTACAAAGGTGATGTTGGAGAAATTGGAAGTAGTATGATGGGATTGGATTTGTGGGTATGATTAATATACGCAATAGGTAGCGGTGAATATAAGAAACTTTTCTTTAAGTTTAATATTTTGCTTATATTAATGAAAATGGAGGAAGACATTTTGAAATAATTTGCTTGTACGGCGTGTGAAAAATATATTATCTATTGGAAATCATTTATATATTCAAGATTGAGGTTTTTGGACGATATATATTTGACAAAAACTTAGAAGTTTCATTTCTTATCGAAAATTAAGTCCTAAAATTTTAACTGAAGTCATAAAAATGATGAATGAAAATGATAAATAAAATTAATTAAAAGCATCAGTGAAGTTGATATGTTTGGCAAACATGGAGAAAAGACAGCAGCCATTAAGGACTTTTGATCAGTTGATTGCATAATAAATATAAAAAATCCTCACAATTGCACAACTAATTGGTTTTACATGTCACATTCGCGCTTGAAATCCTATACATAACGGTCTACAAAAATCTATTTCCATGTTGCAGCACGTTAAACCAGATTTCTTCATGAGATCACCTTCATCTAATGCAGCTTCCAATTAACCAGGCCGGGCCTGGCTGCTGATCAGCGGTAAAACAACGGAACTGATGACACTTCCAATATATTTTCTTGATAACCAACTGGAATTAGTATTGATCGTACTAAAGATGTAAAATCTTTTGGTCTCTCCCCCACTTGGGATAAAAGATTATGACTGCGGTTTCTCATACTTGAAGAATTTCAAGAAACTTTTTACCTCAATATAATGGCTCTGCTGCTTTGGCAATTAAATTGTCTTCTGACTTCCTTCTCTTTCTCTCTTGTTTGGATATATGGTTCTTTTGCTCTCAGGCTTCTGCAACTTGACTTAATCTAGGATAAAAGTCGTCTGACAACTTGGTTTGAATTAGTCAGGATAGTTTGATCCTTATCACCTGACAAATTAACTGAAAATTATAAGAAGTTCAGTTCCATCTAGAGTGCCACATAATCACTGAAAGCAAGACAATTGTTGACAATTGCATCAAACATATAGAAAAAAGAGGCTGAAGACCAGAAGTGGTTGGGTTTTGTTCTACTGATCAGTAGTCATTTTCCTCATCTTTTCTCAATGTGTTTGAGATATGTCTTTTTTCAATATCCTGCCAATAAACAATGGGTATCCCGCCAAAATTTCTATAGACTCTGCTAAGATGTGGTCTTTTTTTATCCCTTTCTGTATATTGTTGGGGGGTTGCTGGAAAGCAAGTGGCAGATAAGATTAATAAAGACCTCTCTAGATTTTCCACAAATAAATACAAAAGAAAAGACCTTGAAAGATCAAGAATAGTTAGTGTCTGTATTGCAGATATGTAATAAATTTTCTTTAATCAACAAAAATCTTATCTGACCATTGACTAGAATTTGTGTATTTATATTACGTAAAATATTAATAATTTATGTTATATTTTATATAAAAAATTATATGATACAATTTATATTAACACGAAAAATATAAAATATATATTTTATATTTTTATTAAACTTATATATAATTTTTACTAAATTTTTGAGCCATACTACTTTTATAATTTTTAATATCGACACGAAATTTTTAATATTGTTTTCGTGTTGTATGATGTATTAAATTGAGAGACTCTACATAAACCATAAGCATCTGTATATACCCTTCATTTTCTTACCCCTCTTAGGGGGTGCAGTGCAGAAAGTATACCAAACTTGACTTGAGGACTTTTCATACGCATATGAATCAATTTCCATTTCTAGCGAAAAACTGAGGCAGAGTACAAAATCATAATAGGGTAGACCAAAAACAAAAATAGAAAGAGAACACTGAAAGACAAGCATTTAATTTATATCTAAATAAACTGTTTCAGACATGTCATTTGCACTCTAAATCCTGTACAGCACGAGTTCCTAAATTGATTCCCATGGTGCAACTCATTTCACTAGACTTCTTCTTCTTGAGCACCTTCATCAAATGCACCTTGCCGCTCAACTTGGCCTGGCTACTCAGTGACAAAACACCAGAAGCGATATCATTTCCAAGGTTTGAATTGCTCGACAACTTCCTGGAACTAATATCAACTGTAACGTTGAATTTTTTGGTCTGCCTAGCCCTTACTCGACCCTTAACAACAGCAGCTTCCCCAACCGGCATGCCTGCATATGAGATTATGATGGTGCTGTTTTCGTACTTGAAGTGACCAAAATTTGTGTTCTTTACAGTCACTTGAGCCATCAATTTCATGTCAAAGAAAGGTGAAGTGCCGTTGCCAGTGCTGAAATTCTCCACCGTTACAGCGCCAAACCTGAATTTAGGACTCCTGAAACGCATCACGGTAAGTGCAAATATCAAGATGATTGCTGTCTGAAACACAACAAATGCAGCAACATATGCCAAGCATCTTGCTTTACTTCGCTTTCCTTCTCCTTTCATTTTGATTGCTCCTGAAGGAAAATTCTTTTTCTTCAAGTTTTTGACTAGGCTGGACAGGTTGTGTTTTCTCAAAGGCAAAGCTTTGGCTGTTATTTATAGACACGATTGAAACATTGATATTTAAGTGATGAAAGATTGCTGATTCAACTCTATGTATTGTGTAAGAAATTTTCAGTTTTGAAACAAATAGAATTGGACAAAATGGCTTGGTCTAGTCAAATAAAACAGCATATTACAAGCCAACTTGGGGTTTGTGAATTTCATTTTAGGGAGGACTTGATGGACGGGGTCTTCTCTTTCTAGATGACTGACTGTTCAAGAAAATTACTTGACGATGAAAGTGAATCCATTTTCACGCGTAGCTTGAGAATAAAATCTACTTTGCTTGACGGGGGTATGCCCTCCTTGAAACATGTGACATAGCCCGTGAGAAAGGAGAGAAGCTTTTATTCGAAATTAAGATTTATATTTTTTTAGGAGTTTTGCAATCACTAAATCGAAGAGTTGGGATGATATATTTTGAGTATATATCTATGCAGAATTCAAAATATTTTGTCAGTTATAGCATACATTTTTTTTTAATTTATCTAATCTTGATTGTTATTTTCATGAATAGTTTTTAAATTGTAATGAAATATTTAATATATTATTTAAATTTTAAAATTTTTTAATATGATATTTAAATTATAAATTTATTAATTAAAATGATATTTACTTTTAATTTGATTAGTTTTTTAGGAATAAATAATTTTTCAAATATCATATTAATTAAAAGATTTATAATTTAAATATCATATTAAAAAAATTTTAAATTTAAATATCATATAAATATTTTATTATAATTTAAATTTTATTTATGACAATAAACATCAAAATCAGATAGATTTGTGAGCCATCACGCGGTCATATAAATGTACTCAGTATAAATGCTTTTATCGTCATTGTAATTTGCAACCTCATCCAGAGCAATAAAATAAACCATTGAGGAACCGGGTCTTCTGGAGCCCGGACTCTGGAGGCTCTCTCAACTTTTCATTGGGCTGATTAAGGCTTATCTAATCTGTGGGCTGGATATTCCGTTTATAATCGTGGGGGCCTCCCTACCCTTGTCAGCTAATAATTAGAGGCCAATAGGGAAAAAAAGGTTTACTCGTAAGAGAAAGCAAACGGGCTCGGCGGATCAAGGCTTTTGCTGGGCTGTAATTACAATCTAATAATTATATTATATATACAGAAATAATTTTAAAAAAAGGGTTGTGATTATATCAAACTCAGCTGATGGAAAACTAGAAAATTGTTTGATAGAAATATATGAAAGAAGAAAAGAAATCAATTGAGATGATGATATTATAACTGATCGTACTCATTTACATTTGCACTAAGAACTAAAAAGAAAAAAAAAAAAAAAACCCTCCCTCGAAGCTGCATAAGATTTAACTGACAAAAAGTGTGAACGTCATTCATTTACAACCTGATCCTTATTGTAAACACGCGTAATGAATAAGAGCTTGCTTAAAATCTTCATCATTAGCATCAGCATTCTAGAAGGATTCTGCCGAATGAAATTGGAAATTTCAAAAAGATAAAAAAAAAAAATCCGTCCAAATCCAACCCATCCCCCACAGCCCTCGGCTTTTCAAAATTGTATTATGACTATGAATGTCTCCACCAATCATGCCTGGCCACAACCTCTTCATTGCCAGCTGTACCGCACACCTCCCTCTTCTCTGATCTTGCTCGCCAAACACTTGCGCCACGTGAGCAATGAAGTGGTTCACCTTTCAATTCCCAAAGCCATATTTTTTTTCATCCTTTTTTTGTGTGGGTATTCACCGTTCAACGATAGAGGACCTAAATGAAATATATTAGATTTTTTTTCTTTTCTTTTCTTTTTCCTCTCCTTTTTCTGTTCTAATACTGTACGGAGATTCCTGTTGTCTTGGTTTATTGCAAAAATTCTTATTTCTCTAGATAAAAAAGGAGTTAGGGCAAGGTAAACATAAAGTATTTCTATTTACTACCATGGTACTTCTCTTCAGAAATGCTCCTTGTGAAATTCAAATTTAGTTGAACCTTTTTGGTTGAACTCGGAGCAGAGTTTGCTGAGTTCTTTAGCCAAAACCGGTGCCCCGCAGTAAAAGACTCCTGCTCCACCACATTAAAACCACCACAACAACATCAGAATAATATAGATAAGCTTGTCATTTCCATTTGCTTAAACAGAATCGGGCTCACCTATCCTTGCATTGCAGTGCTTGGAACTTAGTTTAGAGAGAACGTTCTTCCATTTAGGCCTTGCAAAATGGGTCCGCACCTGATAATGGCAGAGAGGAGTTTTTATTATGTTTAAAATTTATAACAGGCGTGCTGTTGTTAATGCATGGGAGCCACCCATGATCTCCAGCAGGAATTTGTGACAGACAGATTGCAGAGTCTCATTTCACAAAGATTTTGTATATGATGTTCAGAACCCTATAAGACAATTACTTAGTGAAATGTGCTAAGAGAATGAAAATGATAGACAAAAAGGATCTTACCCTGGTGCCAGAAACGACGTCAACTCCATTCTTGGCATGATTTAGTGCTTGGACCATAGTTATGAGAGCTGAACGTGCATCTCCTTCCTCATACACGCTAGTCAAATAGTTGTGCATTTCAATGACACCCTAGTGTTCAAAGTGACAAGTTAGTAACAGTTAAAGTATTCTAAGAAAATTTTAAATTAAAAACTTTTAAGTTGATTAATTCTTTTACCCTTTGATCAAGTTCGGCAACTTCATTCATGACCCCTTTGAACCAATCAAATGAACCTTGCTCCCTGGTTACCCAATAAAAATATGCATTGGTTGTCTTAAGAGTTTTCTTTAGTTTTGGTGAAACTCTGTTGGCAGTGATTGAATCAGTGCTCCCAATACTTAGGTCTGATGTCCTACTGGTATCATTGACGGAATCCTGAAAATGAAGAAGCATTACTATGAATCTGAAGGAAACATTGTAAAAACCATGACTTAACCAAAGAAAAGAATAAGAAAGCAGAATCATTAACTTAGCATGAGTTACTTACTGCGTGCTCCTCCATTTTGACAATGTTGTTAAGCAAATCTTTTAAAATGCTGATAAATGGTGTTGCACCAATTCCAAGGCCCACAAGTAACAGGACATCATACTTCCAATAGTCTTGTGCCGGGGCACCATATGGCCCATCTATTAAGAGCTTTGGCAAACTGTTCTTCGGACAAGAATATCAAGGATCACCCAGAAATACTCAATAATTCCTAAAGATTCTAAATGCTTCTAAAACAAGAGAGAAAATGTTGAATATTAATAGAAGCCAAATAGATATACCTTTTCTTAGTTGTCTCATCAGCCCTGAGGAGCCCACTCTTTCCAGCTACAGGAGGTTCACAAACCTCTGAGAAAAGCCGTTTGAGCTCTTGGGTCCAGTCACCTAGCTGACGGATATGTACACTAAGGTAGTCATCACCAGGAGCAGAGGTTATGGAAAATGGATGCCTGGTTCACAAAAAAAATGCTCATGAATTGTGAAAGAACTTGCAGAATGCAAATCATACACCCCTGCTCTCTCGATCAATTCAATTACCACCTCAAAACTGATTTAGGATTGCAACTATTGCAACTTTTAGTATTTTAAACTTCCTTTTCATTCTTACAAAGCAATCAATAATGTTGAACCTTGTTCTATTCATATAAAAGGGCTATTATTGACAGCAAAGTTAATTGGCTTCAGATCTAACTAATGTCCATTTTCATTCTCTTCTATTATGGATTTATCTCTGGATTCTAGATATATTATTCCAGAAATCCTGAAAACAATTTAGTAGCATCAGGGGAAGTCAAACAGCTGAAATCATCCCTAAAACATTATATATGCTTTAAATTTTTTACTTACCATTCAAAGGGAGAGATGACAGGGCACTGGACAAACATGTACTGTCCACTCTTGTACCGAAATTGAAGTGGCTTAGACATTTGTAATGTGAGAACACCTCCTGGATAAATTGCAACCTATGTATTGACAATGCAGATCATCAGTCAAAAAACAGAGCAACGTGGATTTAGACCTAAATTCAGGGTCCATCAGAAAAGGATCACAAAGAGTAGCAAATTTAGTTAATTGATCAGCCTCACTTAAAAATTCTTGAGATTGTGCTTGCTAGTTAATTGGTCTCATTAAATGTTTCTCCTTTTTATTCTCCACCCTTTTTCTTTGAGCAGTTTCTAATTAATAATGGAACTTGTTGTCCATACTGAATCATAGTTAACAGAGTTATGATTAGTTTCGTACCTTCAAAAGCCGGACAGTATAGAAACCAGAACGGAAAAATCGCAGGGTCCTTTCTCCAGCATATAAGAAAACTGGAACAGCTAGATACATCCAAGTCTGCAACCAGGAATTCCATACCTTAAACTACAGTTACTTTAAAAATATCCTGCTGTTAGAATTTCTGCAATCACTTGAGAAAAGAAGATTTAAATATATACCGTCTTACGGTACCATATGTGCACGAGATAAAGGAATACGCCATGGATGATGAGCAAGATGTAGACAATGACAAACAGGTGATGTGAGTACCAGAAAGCATTGAAGCCAGTGATTCTATCAAAGGGCTTGGGCAGCTTAATCAGGTTCCTCCTAAACCATTTGGTCGCTAGTGTAAATGCAATTGCCATGCAGATAACCATTAAAATTCCGGTCACTCCTTCAGGCCCTTTTACCAGGTCAATGTACGTTGGTTTATGACTTCCAAAGTCATTGATTAGAAACTTATCATAGTAATCAGTATTAGACTTGATTAGCCTCGGAAAATCACAGGCAAGATGGTTCCCACCATGGAGAATGATTCCAATAACAATCGCTGCAGCTATTGTCTGCACAAATTCAATGAGATGAACAGAGAGGATAAAAAATGATTTAATTGGATGGGAATCATGAACAACTTTCAAACTTTAATAACTGACTTCAGTAACAAGTAGCAATGTTATTATGTGATGCATCCATTTCGCTTTTCTTTATGGGCTAATTTGCCAATGCTTGAATTGTTTTTAACTAGAGAACATGGTTAATTGAGGTACAGAAAAAAAGGGAGCGCATGAAAACCTTGTATCCAATATTCATTCTGCATATGTATATAATATATATGTCAGGTTTGATTCCAGGGACTGAAGTGCATTCAAAGAATACATTCTTCATAACCTTTTCAGCTACAATTCCATTATCTACAGGAGAAATGATGCAACTGATGGATTAAGCAGTTGTTTCTTAATCATAACTCATAAGACAACATGATCCAGTGTTCTAGAGCTGTTACTTGTAATCTATGGGGGCACTTTTGTCAATCTAGGAAGTAACGACGAACTGTCCACGTTAAACTCGGAAAATGCCACGCTATTGGGACACAAGAGAATCTTCTTCCATAGGAACTCAAGAACGCATAAGATTGGCTTTTAGAAGACCACATTCATGATCATTAATCGGTGAATTTGTCGTTTTAATTTTTCATTAAAGCTCCTATTTCTCTTCCCATCTCATCTAGCTGGCCTAAGGTAACCTATCTGGTAAATATACTGTAATTAAATGCCCGTTATCTTCTTTTCTAAAATTTGATGTTGAAGGAAAAATTGGAAAAGGAAAGAGATAATAGAAGAGTAACCCAGAAAACATGTCTCTACTGTACAAAAAGAGGCAAGGACTTATGCAAATGCAGGTTTAGCAATTTTGAGAAGCGTTTAACCCATATCGTGGCTATACCAAATCGAGCCTTTGTTAGATAGCAGTAGGCCAGTAGCAGTGTACCAAGTTTTCGCTTCCAATATTCATCTCCTAATTTCAACGAATTCCTTGCTGTTATATGTTAGTAAAAAAAAAAAATTTTGTTTGTTTATTTGTCTAAGTCAATGCTTTTGGTCACCGCCAAAAAATATTAAAACTACCATGTTTTAATTTCATGTATAATAAGGTACCCCTAATTTCTTTTTCTGTTTAATCAGAATATAGTACCCCTAATTTCTTCAACCAAAAAAAAAAAAAAGTGATCTGTTTAGTTGTCAACTTCTGCTGCGTGAACGTGTAATGCTCCCCACATAAATAGTCTTTAACATCACAGTTTTAAGTGCAAACAAAACTATCAGGTAACGATCTATTAGGGCCCATCATATTGACTTCTATCATCAAGTCCCCACCTAAGACCCAGAGGATAAACGTATAGGAGAAGCAAAATAAAAAAAAAAGAAACCAGAGAAAAAGGTGTTGGCATACAGTATACATACCTTGTGAAAGTTGATATTGTCGTCAAAAGGCACAAAGAGACCAAGCTTGGTAGACCTGAGCCAAGTAATGGTGTTTCTGCACACGGGCAAGAGGATAAGAGCCATGTTAAACTTCAGGGTCTCAGCAGCTCCCTTGGCTGTGAGGAGACAGTAACCCATAACCTGGAAAGCACTATTCCGTTTATATTGAAAGAACTTCCAAGTAAAGAGCCCTATCATAATCATGATCCACAATGACACAACCCATATCCTCTGCCATTTTTCTTCCAAATAGTACAGCAGTTTAGTGCTTATTCTTCTGATTCTGCTCTTGTTTCTTAATCCTTGTAAGTTTTGGCTAAGGGCTTGGCTGGTGTAGCTTAAGGCTTGACTGTAGCTCAGATACGTGTCCTTCTGCAAGAGAAGCGTCTCCAATTGCCATAGCTGCATCATATTCATCCGTCATCATCCACCAAATCATATAATTATTGGAATGAAAATATTAAACGATCAGGAAAATTTTGAGTCATGCAAAGGACAAGATTATCTTGATTCTGTCAACTCGTTACACTATCAGTGATGCAGAATGGTGGACGCGTGTATGCCTAAATGAGTGAAGAGAACGCGTATTGGAGGGGAAAAACGAGAAAGCAAAAGTCACATGGAACCCAACTATGTCAGGTCCGCCATTTGGCAGGACCATCAGTTCAAAACGGTCAATCATGGATTGGGATGGAGTTGGTATGGGCACCTTCAGTCTATGACCAAATAACGACAACACGCTTTGCTGATCAGGAATTTTATCTCAACAACTTTGACAAGTAAAACAAAAGAAATTAAATATCAACTTGCAAAAATGGAAAATTAAATGTGTTAACCATGCAATGGATAATCCTGCAATTTGAAAGATTAAAATGGAAAATATACCAGCTAGTGCTACTCTATTTTGGGTTGTACTATTAATTTCGGAAAGGAACTTAATTCAACCAATTTGTTTCTCTCCATGGAGCTCAAGCTACATGGCCCGGACTCGGAAAGAAAGTATTAAAAATTGGTCAACAACCTCAAATGTAATTTACTGTTTACCAACATAAGATAAGTTGAGCTGTCTCTAGTAAAAGCTCGTTATTATTGCTTGATCATCCTTTCTTCGTCGCAGTTGAACAAAACCAAAACCGGATTGTTGGAAGATTTGATCATTTTTCGCCTAACAATAGACTTTGGAAGGAAAAGTCCAAGAGGTGTTGTTTCATTTACTTTTTTTTTTTATAATAGCAAAATTCCTAGTCAATGTTGCTCCATTGGACATCTTACGGAAACTAATTTGAGTGTTGCAACCTAATTTGACAATGAAGTCTCACTGCAAAATAATAATAATAATATAGTACAATTATCTCAACTTTCTTTATTAAATTCTATAACATCCTTTTTTTACTGCCTAAGAATTTATTAAACTATAGTAAGAGAAAATAATCATGCCAAAAGCAGAGGAGGACACGTTTGGTAATGGAAATATCAGTGTACCATAAAAATAGTGGACCCACCTCAATGTATCCAAGTCTTTCAGGGTCCAACTCTTCCATGATCAGAGCTGCATATTCTTCCGCCTGCTCCTTCAATCTCGATAGCTTGTTCGCTGAAGCACTTAGCATGATAATCTATATATCCAGAAGGTAAATAAAAATTGTAATACTAATATTAATATTTACTAATTAAAGTTATAATTATATATAGACCAAAATGCCCCTACCAACCCCACTAAAAAGTTATTAATAAACGATCATGGAAAAATGAAATTTCGAAGAAATTAGAGGTGCCATCTGTCCAAACCCTTGAATATATCAATCAATTATAGCTAAGATGCTTGAAAAATTTTTCAAAGTCAGAAACCAAAGATTTTCTTGTTATTTAAGGTCACCCAATACCCGCCTACCGTTGATTATAATATCCCTGGTTGACGAGGAAACAGCGGCCTAATTTTTTTTTTTTTCAAAAAAATTAGCAAGAGGGACAGTATTTGTGGCTAATTTATGCATGTTGGATTACAAAATTAGTTTAAAGTGGCTGCCTAATCCAATTTTATTAAAAATTTGGAAGAAAATTTGTTTACCTCTTTAACTTCAGCCTCAGTGATTCTACCATCTTCATTCTTATCCACCCTAGAAATAAGATAGAAAAGAAAAATGGATTAATCAAAGGAAAAAAGTTGATTAATTAAAAATTAGTACTAATTAATAATTAATTGTAGTTTAATAATACGTACATGTCGAAGAAGATCTGGAGGCGAGAATCAAAACTTTGATCGGTGATTTGAGACCAATATTCATAAAGTTCATCTTTGCTGATTTTTTCAACTTTTAATCTCCTTCGTCTACTCAATGCATCGAACATCTCCAACGCGAATTCCTTCGAGTCCTTCATTCCTTGAAGAACAGTACACAATGAAGAAAAGAAGTTATTAAGAATACTGTTAGAAGATAGATTCAAGTCCAAGCGTTTAAGAAAATTGGATTTGAAAAGGAAATTGTGATGATGAAATGAACAACCTATGCATTGTGCGAAATCGGAGCGAAGGAGAAAGCCCTCTTTGGCGAGTTTGTTGAAATTGTTTTCAACTTCTTCCCATGCATTGGCTTTATTGTTACTTATAAACCTCAATCCGCGGAGTGCTTTTTGAGCGCCGGAGCGAGTCCGATCGAGTTGAGCTCGCTGCTTTCTTAGAGCTCGAGCGGCTAAAGCTGAGTCGAATCCAGTTATAGCCTGAGCTGCGTGTCCGTGGCTCCACGAGAATATCCGGTTTAACTCGTGTGAGAACTGCTTGGCTTTGGCCACGGCTTCTGCTTTTAGTTCTTGTGAAAACTGTCTCAATCTACTGGATGAGCTCCGCTTGATCGTCGGGGATCGAGAAATGGAAGCTGAGGCGGACGCCGGAGTATCGGCTCCATCATCGACGTTGATGAAGGTGGCCGGCTCGACGCTTCGGAGGATTATGGTGTCATCGTCTTGTAGATCGAGAGTGACCTCGACGAACTCCTCCGCCGAGTTGGATTCAGTCCCCGGCGACGTAGTAGAACTGAGGATGGTTTTGGCGGGAACCGTGTCTGAGGCCCACCGCCTCTCGTGCGTCGGTAAAGAACCGCCGCTCATTGATCCAACAATACTAATTATACTTCGTTACAGTTAATGTGATTGGAAAGGAGGAGTTAAATTAAGGTTTAGTTATTAAAGGGGAAAAAAACAGTAGTTGAATATAAAGGGTAGGAGAGGAAACGCTGAGGGAATCTGAGGGAAAAGACAAGAACGCGGAGAGCAGCTGTAGTAAAAGCTAAAGAAGGGAAAGGAAAGAAAAGGACAATATTGCACGGACCAAAGGCTGGGAGCAGAGATTTATATAATGTTGGATTTCGTATGAGAGAATTATCATTATTTTGTGAATATAATAATAATTAATATTTTATGTTACGCCTTGAGTTATTTATAATTTTATATTTAAATTAAAATTTTTATTTATTTTATTTTTTAAATTGAATCTTAACATATTATTATAATCATATTTATCTTGTTGTTTCTATTGAATTTTAGATTATTTATAATTTTATATTCAACTTCTAAATTTGTCATATGATGAAGGCATATTGAGTGTTATTATTTTATATTTATTAATTTTTAAATTAACTATAATTTTATATTTAAGTTAAATATTTTTTACTTATTATTAATAAATTATAAGTTAGATACTTGAAAAGAAATTATAAGGTGTTTTGCTTCACGCGTTTATACAATTTGATTTCTTTGGAGGGGAAATTGTGAGCTATGATGTAGTAGTAAAAGAAAGATAAGGAAATTAACACATAGAGACCAAGGACTGGAATAAGGGGCAAATTCCTTCGTTATGCTCATCGTTTAGAAATTCTATTTTTTTAAATATTTTCTTACATTTTTCGGTGAATCAATATTTCAATATCATTTTTAAAAACAATAACAGTATATTAATCCTGTAGAGATTGGGAGAAAAGATATAAAATGTTCAAACAAATTTGAAATTTTGAATTTGATTGAAATTGGAAAATCAAATTGAATCACTAGGCAATAGGGATACACTTATTTTAAAGTGAATCACTTGTTCAGTGATTAAATGTAAGCCTTTCCTAAAATGCTTACTATTAATGATTAGTAGATGTGACAAAATGGATTCAAATTTGGTAATTTTAAGTTTGGATTGTTTTAAACTTTGTATGATTTTTTTTTTAAATTTTGTATAAGTATCTTTAAAGAAAATAAAAAGAAAAACAAAAGTCAAACCTCTTATGCTCATTCAATATTTCATCAACGGGCTATAAGAGTTTTGCCAACATTGCTGCAGCAACATCAAGCGATTCTTGTGTTTCATCTTGAACTAAAACATGCAAATCCCTATTCTTTGAAGGTTCAAGTGAATGAGACCTAGCTCCCTCAAGTCTATCATCCAAAAGCAATCCAATTGCAACATCATTTTAATCTCTAGCAACGTACTATTCAAAGTTTGAATTTTAGGGTCAAATTGGATACTTCCAATAAAATCTTTCATGAAATCAGGGAATTGAATTAGGGACTTTGGCTCATCATCTGCCCACCGGGACTTCCTCTTCTTGATTTCACTGCCTATTTCATCATTCCGATTTTGATTGTTGCTTGAGTCGGAAGGCGAGTCCCACCTATTCCTCTTTGCTTTTTTTGTTCTACAAGATTACATTAAAGAAAATGGGATGATTGAGATCGAATTTATATTTTATATGTTTTCTTTAAATTTTTTAATCACTGAATAAAAAAATTGAAGATAATATTATATTAATTAAATGTTAAGAAAATTAATTTAAAAGAAATATTTAAAAATTTTGTTTGACCTTAAGAATTAAAAAATAAATAAAGAACGAGAAAGAGTGTGTAAAGAGAGTGGCATTATTTTAGGACATAAAATGTTGGAACAACGAGTGGGAAATGACCTTATGGGGTTGCGGAGTTGACGGCAGGGCGGGATGGTGGGAGTCAACGGCGTGTGGACGGTGAAAGGAGGGAGTTACAGCTTTCACTGATGACTGATCGACTGCTGGAAATTTTAATTATCTTCTTTAGGAAAAAGAGAACTCTGGGGTAGGAGGGGTTTCTTTTCATTAAAAAAAAAAAATTTGGAAAGGGCTTAGGTGACGAAAGATTCAAGATTACTGGGTAAAAGTGGATTTGAATTGATTAAATTGATTAAAATTAAGTGAATTTAATTAATTTGATTTGATTTATTTAATTTTGATTATAATTAATTTTTTGAATTGATTAAATTAATTAATTCAATTAATTTTTTATTTTTAAAATTGATAATTAAATTAATTAATTTTTAATAAGTAAAAATTAAAAAATTAAAATGAATCTTTTTATTTTTTATAAAATATTATTAAAATTATTAAATTTTTTAATAATTTAATTTGAATAATATTTTAATTATAATTTTATTAAATTCAATTTATTATTAAATAATTATTTATAATAAAAAATATAAAAATTATAATTGATATTGGATAAAATCCAACTGACACTTTTGGTTAGTTCTGCAAAATTTTCGTAGTTGATGTGACTTGGAAGGAACCTGCAAACACAAAGAGATCAGATTCTGTCGAACACAAACACAACATCGTTGAGTAAACCCCCTTATTTTTTCTTGGTTACACATTAGAAACAACGTTGAATAATTATGTCTTTTCGACAAAGCTTGAATTATAAACTCTCTTATGACCGACAATTGGCTTAGATGGTAGAAATTCATCTCCCTGTTCATATGGCAAAAAAGGATTGAATTGCATTGAGATATTGCTTTGCTTTCCCAATGGCATTTTATATAACGGAAATGCAAAAGAGGTAAGCAGCTTATGAGTTCACACAAACTTCAAACGCGCATGGCAGTCTCATTTTTATCAAAATTGTGTGATTTTCAAGCTTGCATATATACTTTGTAATCTCAGGATTCCATCTTTAGTTGTCAAGATTAAAATATTAGATATTAAAATTAAAAATTTAATATTTTATCAACAGATCAAAAAATTATTAATCTATCGTTGCTGTTTTACTGCCAAGTAACAGATCTGTATTGTATCGTCTCAGGATTTGAATGACAGCTTCATCTATAAACCATGACTGTAAACTTGAAAACCATGTTTCCATATGATCAGAAAACAGAGACAAAGAAAGTTGACATTATTGTTTGACTTTTTCTACCGACAAACAGAAACTCCTAGCTAGCTGGAAGGCTTATGACCGGTTTTGTTCAATTATCAGGTTATTCATATATATTCTGCCAATTTTAGGGGCAGAAATGTTAGAATACGATATATATATATATATCTATATATATATAGTTTACAGGAGGAACAAACGAAAAAAGAATGTCTGATTTCAGTCTGCTTCAAATCAGAAATTTCTCTAAATGGCTTAGCATCATAGCATGCATCTTTTCAAGTTTCATAGCCAAAAATAGATATAAAAGAAATGTGAAGCATTATGATGTCACACATGCGCATATATATATATATATATATGTATATATATGTTTTCAACTACTAAAACACAGTTTCAAATCCATTAACTTTGATTCCGGTTTCTGAGAGGAGGCTCAGGAGCGAATTTTGACAGTTGAAGTAAAATTATATATACAGGCTGAAAGATATTAAAAGCATTTGAATTATAATTAAAAATTTATCTAAATTTTTTAATCAAATTTTCTAATATTCATTTATTTTCAATTAAATATTTATTTAGATTAAAAAAAACACTTAATTTTTTATCAATTAAGATAAAATTTTATTCTCTTTTTTTTTTCTTTTTATTCTCTTCTCTCTCTCTAAGATTTATTTAAGGATTCAATTGATTATAATTTAAAAATTAATTGATTCAATTTTATCACATATATAGATTTCATCCAATTAAAAATTTAATTGAATAAAAATAAAATATTAAAGAAATTGATTGATTTAATTTTACTACATAATTAGATTTCATTCAATGAAAGATTCAATTGAATCGAATAAAATTTTAAAAATGAAATTGATGATAATAAAATATTAAAAATTTAATCAATTATAGAATTATTGGACATTTTGTCATGTATGTTTATATAAAAGATGTGGGAATTCCAAGGATCAGTGCTGACAAAAAACAAGTCCAATCCTTAAAATTTCCTCATGTCTGGCAAATGTGAGATATTATGGACCCAGAAATAAAAAACTAACAAATGACATAGCTGTTCACATAACCTTATTCTTCAGTTACAACTTACATGGAACTATCACAATTATAGTTCTCTCTCTATATACATAAAAATATATGATTGTGTTTGATTCCCTAGAAGCTTCCAAACATAATTTTATAGTACTCTTCGTGTTCAAAACTGGTTATTTCAATCAATAATATGAATATGGGTTTCTAGAATGAAAACGATTTCCAAACTGAAATGCATCCTGCAATTATATTATAAAAAGAACAGATTTTAAAATTTATGTGAACAAAACTCAACCTAACCCCATCAGAAAAATGTAGAAATACATGTTTATATTTTGAATCTGAAGTCATTAGGTGGTAGTTTAGTTGGGTCAAACAATGGGTTTTACCAGTTTTTGAATTGATCAACAGGGTATATAAGACTGATTTAAATACTAAAATTTGTTTATTTTATCTCCCTCCTAACCAAAGAAATCAAATAACTTGAACCATAAGGCATCTGTAATCTTTCAACTCCTGGACAAGAATATCTGGCTCACAATCATCATCCACCAACCAGTTTACTAACATAAAAATTAAAGTCCACTGTATTAATTCGAAGCTGTTTGACAATACAAACATGCCATTCACCTAAACTTCATTATCATCAAGGAATGTTGATTTCCAACTATTTTTATTTTCGTTTAGCTTAGAGGAAGGTCTCTGTTATTGGCTAATGTAACATTCGTGGAAAGGCTGGTTCATGGTTCTTGTTCTAACAATAACGTGTTCAAATAAATGCATGGTTAGTAGGTGGAAGAATCAAACTATATAGGGGAGTTCACCCACCTAACGAAAATGAAATATTACATGCTCGTTCCAACTAGAATTCTGTTTTCTTTTAGGGATAATGTTATAAATGACTCTTAAATTATATGTTAGAAATCCAAGACTTGCACAATCTTCACAAATTTGTAATTGATGATGATCTTCCACTTGTGATTTTAATTGTTGTCTTACCTATAAATAATAAGATGAAACCTTCAAAGAATAAGAAAATGATTTCAAGACATGTTGCAAATATTACTTTTCTTAAGATTTATTTTATTCCTATCAGTTATAATATGCAAAAAAGATATAACCGAAATGTCTCCAAGAAGTAATGAAGTCTTATTTGATGTCACTTGCACTTGTAATATCAAATTACTAAACATTCCTTGATAAGAACGAAAACATCTAACTTTGAACATTAATTTATGAAAAATGATGTCAAAATAACTAGGTTTTATTTGAAAAAAATGGGAGAAAATAAAAAGACTTTTTGAATTATTTAGCCTCTTAAACTACTTGAATCACTTTAAATGAAATCTCATAATCTTTATTTATAAAAATTAAATCTTAATGTCATAACGTCTAGATCTAGGGATCTATCGCTAAACATTGACTTAAGGGAGTCGCCACCAATCTTTTTTATCTAGGTGCGATTGACCACCTAAGGAATCTACCTTTTTAAGGAACACCTAAGTTTAAGGGCCCCTGAAAGAATAGGTTCAGGTCTCCTAACCAGAACAGGGTTCGGGAGTTCGGTTACGCGTGAGGAAGGTTATAGCACCTTCAGAACGCCCATCGAAAGATAGTATCAGCTTAATTTTATGTTATCCAATAAGCCTTTAAAATTTACCAAGTAATTAACTATTGAAAATTACTCTCAATTGACTCTAATACTTTTAGTATAAAATTTAAAAAATTCTCTCACCTCAAGAGTATGCAAGAAAACTATTGTTTCACTTGCAAAGGCTCTATCGTCGGATATTTTAACATTAAAAAAAATAAAAAGGAAGAAAAAAATGATTGTTTTTGTGCAAAAAAAATTGATAATTTCAACTTTTTTCCAAAAATATTTTTTTTGAAACTTTAATTTCAAGAAAAATTAATACTTTCAACTTTTTCCAAAACCATTTTTTTGAAACTTTAATTTCGAGAAAAATTGATACTTTCAACTTTTCTTCAAGAATCCATTTTTGAAAACTTATTTTTAAGGAAAATTGATACTTTCAACTTTTTTCCAAAAATATTTTTTGAAAATTTTAATTACGAGAAAAATTGATACTTTCAACTTTTCTTTAAAAATATATTTTTTTGAATTTTAATTTCGAGGAAAATTGATACTTTCAATTTTTCTCAAAACCTTTTTTTGAAAATTTATTTTTAAGGAAAATTGATACTTACAACTTTTCCTCAAAAATATTTTTTTTGAATTTTATTTAAAGAAAATAAAATAATAAAAAAAATAAATTAAAATTGAAAATGAAAATAAAATAAAAATAAATAAAAATAAAAATAAAATATTAAACAATCATAATAATAATAATAAATAAATAAATAAATAAAACAAATTAAAAAAATGAAAAAAAAAACCTGGGAACGGCTCGGCTCGACTCGGCTTGAGGAAGAAAAACGGCTCGGAGGTGCGGCTCAGGGGTGTCGGCTCGACTAACGGCTCGGAGAAGCGGGCTGAAAGCAGGTCAACGCTCGAGTCGGGTCGGATCTTGGCAAAACGCGTGGATCCTCTAGGTTACTTAATGTAGAAACGACGTCGTTTTGAGAGGGTATATAAGGCTGATTCCTTTATTTTTTTAGCAGAACCCTCTTTTTTTCTCTCTCTCTTCTTTCTTCTTCTCTCTCTCTCTCTAAAAACCTGAAGAACTCCGGTTGAATGCCCGTCGAATTCTAAAAATTTTTGACAGAATTTAGGTTTTCCGTCGAAAGTTCATCGAAAAACTGATCGATTTCTGGAAATGGTTGCCGAAAACTGGGAAGTTGGTCGAAAAATTCAAACTTGGTAGGAATAGTAGCTGAAAAATTCAATCTTCGCTAAAAAATTCAACCGAAATCTGAAAAGTTTTCAAAAATTTTCAGAAAAAATTCACAAAAAAATTCTCCAAAAATTCCTGCCGATTCCTAGAGTTGTTCTAATGCACATAAACCTTTTTGAGCTTATGTTTCTTCTCTGTGTGCCTTTTTTCTGTCTATTTTCTTCTGTTCTTTCAACACCTATTTATAAGGATTGATCAGAAGAGTTTTTGATCAATCCTAACTCTTTCTGAGATTTGGATTCAATCTTTGAATCCAATTTCAACTCTACCAATTTTCAAATTACAGCCAAATTCATTCCAAATTTTTTTATCCTAATCTTAATCGAAAATTAATCAAAATAAAAAGATAAATATATTAATAGATAACAAAAAAAAATTAGATAAATAAAACTATTAATAGATAAATAATAATAATAATAATAGATAAATAATAATATGTATATCAACAAATAAATAATAAAATAAAATAAAATAAAATAAATATATATATATATATATTAATAGATAGTAATAATAAATAAATAATAAATAACTAAGATAAAAAAAAACAAAAATATCAGAATAAAAAAAATAAAACGGGCCTATCCATTTAGACCAGGCCCAATTGATTCGGGCCTGGATCAAATTGGGTGTCTACAGCTGCCCCTCTTTGCACATTTTTTGTGAAACAAAAATTACGCAAAGACGTAGACACCCATTCAAGGCTCCACTCGACCATTTTTTTTTGTTTTTTTTCGTTAAAATTTGATTAAAACTCCTATAAGCAGAGGCTTAACGACTTTGAAGAACATAAACAAAACTCCTCTAATAAGAGGTTCAACGACTTTTGGAAATAAATAAACAAAACTCCTCTAATCAGAGGCTCAACGACTTTTTGGAAAATAAATGGCTTCTCTAATCAGAGGCTTTACGACTTTTGAAAATAAATGGCTCTTCTAATCACAGGCTTAACGACTTTTGAAAAATAAAAGGCTCCTTTAATCAGAGGCTCTACAATTTTTGAAAATAAATGGCTCCTCTAATTAGAGGCTCAACGACTTTGAAAAATAAATAGCTCTCTAAGCAGAAGCACCATGACTTTAAAAATAAATACTTCTTTAAGCAGAGGCACCTCTTTAAGCAGAGGCACCATAACTTTGAAAAGTAAATTGCTCCTCTAAATAGAGGCAACCATAACTTTGAAAAATAAATTGCTCCTCTAAACAGAGGCACCACGACTTTGAAAAGTAAAATGCTCCTCTAAACAGAGGCAATGAAACTTTGGAAAAATAAATTACTCATTGACAATCATGTCCAAAGGAGTTATAGATTGTGATTGAATGAATTTTGTAATGGGAACTCAAGGATTCACAATTTGAGTTCGACATTCAGAGGTTCAAATTCACACAAATCTTTCAACTTCATAAGAATTTATTGAAATTTGATTCTCGAAATTTCAGTTTCATTCAAATTTGTAATATCTCAAGATTTGCATTTACAACTTACAAGACTCGCATCCAACATTTAAAGATCTTTATTTGAATTTTGGACATTCACATCCAAAAGTTCAAGGCTTTTCAAAGGTTCTCATTTGGCAAACTTGGAATTCATATCCAAAAGTCTAAAGCTTTTCATTTAAATTTTGGAGATTCACATCCAAAAATTCAAAGCTTTTCATTTGAGTTCAAAGGCTCACATGCAATAAAACTTAGAGTTTCACATCTAAGTTCAAAGGTTCTCATTTAAAACATTAGAAATTCATATCCAAAAAGTTGAAGCTTTGTATTTTGGAGATTCACATCCAAAAGTTTAAAACTTTTCATTCTAGTTCGAAGGTTCACATTCAATGAACTTTAGGGTTTCACTCCTCAAAGATTATCATTTTGAAACTCAAAGATTCTCATTCGAGTTCTCAAAATTCTCATCAAAATATTCACAATTTTTTTCAAGTGACTCAAAAATTTGCATAAATGAATATTACAACCAAAGATGCAAATTCTTTCTTAATGATGCAAATGTGGTAACCTATATTCTCATAGTACTATGTATGTCCAAACAAAGTTTAATTCATCGAATTATGTGTAAGTACTATTCAAGCAATGATGCCTCCATGATGCATGTAATGCAGACGTCTATGTCACAAAGTTTTAAATAATTGTGATAATATGGCTCTCAAAACTCCACCATTTCGTATGTCTTTCTTGTTCAGTTTCTCAATGCTTTGAAATAAGTTTCATCAATCGATCATCACTTGACCACCATTCATGGATTTTTCAGCATTAAAAAATTTCAGAACAAGTTTCATCCACCATCACTGAGTCATTACTCATAGGCGTCTCAGCATTAACCATTCCGAACTAGCTCACGTTCATAGGTTTCTCAACCCTAACCATTCTCAAAACAAATTTTGTCCACTGATTATTTTCATCATTCAATCATAATCTGTAAGTCATGTCGACCAATTCATCCTTGTACTCATCACTTGGTCATCATTCATAACCTTTTCAATACCAGTTTCGTCTATTGCTTCATATCATTTTTATCACTTAACCATAACTCATAGGTTATATCAACCAATGCATCCACATATTCATCACTTGATTATACCATTTTTCAAGATTTATCCCATCTTCATTTTATTGTCCAATCCATCATCATATTTTTCATTTGGTCACATCATATGTCTTTTCAAATCATCTCTTTTAGGTTTATACCATTTTTTCATTTTGTTACCACCATCATCTTAGATTTTTTTTCAAGTGAATGCAAGACTTTTTTAACCACATATTCATTCATTCATTATCATTTCAATTTTTGACAAATACAATGCAATCAAGCATTTTTTTCAATTCATTCTAGGGGTGTAACAATAAGAGAACACAATGTGAATTATGGTAAAGATAATCAATGAAGATCTATTTTGGTATAAAACAAATGGGAAAGGAAATAAATTGGATACATGTAATTGGGATGAATGGTATGTCTAAACGATGAAGATTTAGATAATTCTCAATATTAATCTAGGATTTTTTTTCAAAATCTCAGTCCATTTATTATTGAAGTCATTTTGAGCTTGGCGAATTTTGCCCAAATCTTTGAGAGATCTTCAGATATCTTTGATCTTCCATCCATGTGAACCATTTGACCTGAATCTTTTTCTACCAAAATCACCCTTTCAGGTTTTCAATTTGAATATCTTTTTTTCATTTTTTTCTTCTTTTTTTCCTCTATTTTTTTATCATCATCTTTTTTTTTCTCATTTTTCATCCATTGTTGATATCTTTCACACATCAAACTTTAGAGCAATGTAGCATGATTCCATTGTTTCATCATGAGTATATCTTTGCCTAATATATGATCATTCAATTTGAGCATTCACACTTGATCCAAATAAACTTTTTCAGATTGTAATGTAGGTCAAGGTGAGGGGTCATAAAAGAAATAGATATAATAGGCTCAAAACATGTATTAAAAAAGTTTAAGACTAAAGGATCATTTGATGCAACTTGGCATTTTGCCTCACATCATTTCATTATTTTTTTTCTTTTCTCACACAAAGGATTCTCATTATTTTACCCAAAATCATGTGTGGTATTTATTTTATCTTTTGCTTTTCTTTCTCTTTCCATCTTTGAGACCTTTTGTGTATTTTTTTCAAAAATTACCCCCTAGTATATAGGGTGATCCTTGGTTGGGGTTCTTCAGAAAAAAAAATCATAATAGGCTCAAAGGGGTAGCAATAAATGATTTTTCAAATGGTAAAAGAAAGATGGCCATTTTTCATCTCAATTGTGAATACTTTTCTTGAACATCATCTATAGAACAAAACTCATGAACCTGTATAAAAGATTACACATTTTCAAGACATATCTATTTCACCTCTAGTAACAGCTTACTTTTTTTGCTCAAATGATCTATTTATATTAATGTGGATGAGTTCTCAAAATTAAATCTCAGAATGTTATCATTATTTAAATATTCATCATTTGAAATTTGAGAATTGGAATGTAAATTTATGAAAGGTAACAGAGCATGGAGTAATGGTCGATTGAAAGAAAAAATGTAATGAAATGCATTAACTTGCCTTTATTAAAATGATAACAAGTGAAATCATATTGCAAAAAGAAATCTAACATTACTTGAAAAGAAATCCTAAAATGACAAAGAAAACCTTCAACCAGTCTTATCTCCATTCTTTAAAATTATCCCCCTATGCAATCAAGTGAAAAATCTCTATTGACATCTTGCCCATCAATTCATTGTGACTCTTCAGACCTTTTCTGACCAATGTGTTCTTAATTGTCACTCAGAGCACTAACATCAGGTGTCATTGCTTTTCTTTGATTAAAACTTACCATTCCATCATTGATCAATCATTGCACCTTATGCTTTAAAGCAGTGTAATTTTCAGTAGAATGGCCAATAATTCCATAGTGGTAGTCACAGTGAGCTGTAGGATCATACCATTTAGGATAAGGTGGCTTAAGTGGCTCCACATGGCTGGGGGTAATCAAAGGGCTATTATAGAATTCTCGATATAACTCTATATAAGTCATGAGGATTGGATCAAATACAGGTTTTTCTCGAGTAATCCGTTGTTTTCGTGAACCACTTACTGGGTTAGTAGGGCGAATTTGGGTTTTTGCAGGAGCTTGAATGTTAAGGCTATATGTAAGATCTTGAAGGCTAAAAATTGATTGGTGTGTGGATGAATAAGGTGGTTGTGAAACTAGTTGGTATGCGTAGGATGAGGCATTATTTATAGTAAGATAGTACGGAGAGTAACCTTAGGGTAGATAGGGTTGATAACCCCTGAATTATTATTTATCAAAGCTCACAGCTTGAGCTTCAGTTTTTTTCTTTTCTGATGCCTTTTTGGTTTCTCCTCCTTTCAACTTGTCATTTTTATGGCACTTTCAATAATTTTTCCAGATATCACCGTGTCGGTGAAATTCTTTGTTGTATTCCCTATCATTTTTTAATAATAGAAAGATTTAAAGTGCTGACAAATAACACTGTAGTTTTTTTCTCAGTCAGAGGAGGTTGTACTTGAGAAGCAATATCCCTCCACCTCTGGGCATACTCTTTAAAAGTCTCATTAGCCTTTTCTCCAAGTTTTGTAAAGACAAACAATCAGGAGTCAAATCCATGATATGTCGATATTGATTGATAAAATCATGAGCCATGTCACTCCAGGAACGGATACGATTTCTATCTAACTGGATATACCACCTAACAGTAGAACCAGTAAGACTATCTTGGAAAACATGCATTAGTAGTTTTTCATCATGAGCATGAGCTGCCATCTTTCGATAATACATGGTAATATGAGTTTTTAGGCACTTTATGCCATCATATTTTTCAAATTCTGGTACTTTGAACTTAGGAAGAATGACCACATCAGGGACTAAGCAAAGCCCAACAGCATCAATTGAACTATAGAAACTAATTCCTTCCACAGCTCGAAGCCTTTGTTCTAGCATACTAATTTTAGAGTTTTTTTGAGCTTTCACTTTTATCTTTTCCTTGTCTTTTCCTTTCAGTTCATCTAGATCAGGGATTTGAATTAGTTCAACTATTTTTTTCAGTAAAGACAGGATTCACATAGCTATGATAATACCCTGGATTATAAGCTGATGGCATTTCAGGATATATAGGATATGTGAAGTGTTGTGATGGAACCTCTTGTGTAGATTGAGCTTGAGGTGGACCAAAATCATATGAATATAGGGGGTCAGTCACTTCTTGCGATACAGGACCTTGTTGGCTTGTGTTCTCTTCTATTCTTTTCCCTTTATTTAATTTGTTGATAGCATCCAAAATTTTACTTAACTCATTCTCAATCTTTTTCTGTCTTTTTTTAGCTTTTCAAATCTGTGAAAATTTTTTTGCTCTATTTGTTTGGCTCTGGCTCTTGTGTTATATCGATGGATAAGGTTCTCACTAGATGGAGCTATCCTTGAACCTTTAGCACCACAATTATGATTAGAAATGCTATGATATGCTTTATGTATGAGACGTTGATGTACATTTTCATGGATGAATGAAATGTACATTTTCATGGATGAAATCTAATATGAAATGGATGCAAATAATAATGTTAAAACATGATCATACGGATGCACAAAATCATACAAATAACATGGTTAGTTTCATAGATGAAATGAAAGTGATGCCGATACATAATGTTACATATGATAATGAAAATGATGCACAAAGTTAGACAATCAAAATGATTAGGTAAACACCCTTTTTTGTGTCCTAGTTTCAGGGTATATCTATCATTGGATAGAAATGGCTCTATCTTAGGGTTAGGCACTTCTAAGATTCAATATATGTGGTTCAAAGCTAAAGTCTAAAGGTTTCCAAATTGCTCCTTACATCATTGTCCATCATAGACTAGTAAGGCACCCTAATCCTCACCCATTACAGGCTACAAACGAAAAAGGTTCGATTTGAATGGGAGTATTTCGCTAGCCACTGCGGAGGCATTAAACCTCACGAAAGTAATAGTTACTTTACTCCCTCCTAGAGGGACAGAGCTTAGATATAGAATTCAGGTTATGCATATGCATATGAATAACATAATTAATAAAGTAAATAAACATGAATGAATAAAAAAATCCATACAAAAGGTTCAATTTTATTAAGCTTTTGGATAACACAAATTTATTTGTTGGCCTGACTCTCAGAGTCCCCAATAGAGTCGCCAAGCTATCATAACGTCTAGATCTGGAGATCTATCACTAGACATTAACTTAAGGGAGTCACTATTAATCTTTTTATCTAGGTACGATTGACCACCTAAAGAATCTGCCCTTTCAGAGAACACCTAAGTTTAAGGGTCCTTGAAAGAATAGGTTCAGGTCTATTAACCAGAACAGGGTTCAGGAGTTCGATTACGCGTGAGAAAGGTTATAGCACTCTCACAACACCCATCGAAAGATGGTACCAGCTTAATTTTGTGTTATCCAATAAGCCTTTAAAATTTACCAAGTAATTAACTATTAAAAATTACTCTCAATTGACTCTAATACTTTTAGCAAAAAATTGAAAAAATTTCTTCACCTCAAGAGTATGTAAGAAAACTACTGTTTCACTTGCAGAGGCTCCATCGTCGGATATTTTAACATTAAAAAAATAAAAAGGAAGAAAAAATGATTGTTTTTATGTAGAGAAAATTGATATTTTCAACTTTTCTTCAAAAATATTTTTTTTGAAACTTTAATTTCGAGAAAAATTGATACTTTCAACTTTTTTCCAAAAACATTTTTTTGAAACTTTAATTTCGAGAAAAATTGATACTTTCAACTTTTCCTCAAAAATATTTTTTTTGAAACTTTAATTTCGAGGAAAATTGATACTTTCAACTTTTCCTCAAGAATCCATTTTTGAAAACTTATTTTTAAGGAAAATTGATACTTTCAACTTTTTCTCAAAAATATTTTTTGGAAACTTTGATTTCGAGGAAAATTGATACTTTCAGCTTTTCCTCCAAACTTTTTTTTTTGAAAATTGATTTTTAAGGAAAATTGATACTTTCAACTTTTTCTCAAAAATATTTTTTCAAAACTTTAATTTCGAGAAAATTTGATACTTTCAACTTTTCCTCAAAACATTTTTTTAAAACTTTATTTTTAAGGGAAATTGATACTTACAACTTTTTCTCAAAAATATTTTTTTTGAATTTTATTTAAAGAAAATAAAATAAAATAATAAAATAAAATAAAAATGAAAATAAAATTAAAAAATTAAAAAATTAAAAAATTAAAAATTAAAAATAAAAATAAAAATATTAAACAATAATAATAATAATAATAAAACAAATAAATAAATAAATAAATGAAAAAAAAAACTTGAGAACGGCTCGGCTCGCTTGGCTTGAGGAAGAAAAATAGCTCAGAGGCGCAACTGAAGGGTGTCGATTCAGCTCGGCTAATGGCTTGCAGACGCGGGTCGAAAGCGGGTCGATGCTCGGGTCGGGTTAGATCTTGGCAAAATGCGCAGATCTTTTGGGTTACTTAACGCAGAAATAACGTCATTTTGAGAGTGTAAATAAGGTTGATTCCTTTATTTTTTCAGCAGAACCCTCTTTCTCTCTCTCTCTTCCTTCTTCTTTTCTCTCTTCTCTCTAAAAACCCGAAGAACTCTGGTTGAATGTGTGTCAGATTCTAAAAATTTTTGACGAAATCTGGGTTTTTTATCGAAAGTTCGTCGAAAAATTGATCGATTTCTGGAAATGGTTACCGAAAACTGGGAAGTTGATCGAAAAATTTAAACTTGGTCGAAATAGTAGCCGAAAAATTCAATCTTCGTCGAAAAATTCAACCGAAATCTAAAAATTTTCAAAAAAAAATTCGTAAAAAAATTCTCCAAAAATTTTTACTGATTCCTAGAGCTGTTCTAATGCACCCAAACCCTTTTTTAGCTTTTGTTTCTTTTCTGTGTGCCTTTTTTTCTGTCTATTTTCTTCTGTTCTTCTAGCACCTATTTATAGGGATTGATCAGAAGTCAATTCTTTCTGGGATTTGGATTCAATCTTTGAATCCAATTTCAACTCTATCAATTCTCAAATCACAGTCAAATTTATTCCAAATTTTTTTATCCTAATCTTAACCGAAAATTAATCAAAATAAAAAGATAAATATATTAATAGATAACAAAAAAATAATTAGATAAATAAAACTATTAATAGTTAAATAATAATATGTATATCAACAGATAAATAATAAAAATAAAAATAAAATAAAAATAAAAAAGATATATATTAATAAATAGTAATAATAAATAAATAATAAATAACTAAGATACAAAAAACAAAAATACCAGAATAAAAAGAAATAAAAGGTGCCTACCTATTTGGACCAGGCCCAATTGATCCGGGCCTGGACCAAATTGGGTGTCTACATTTAAGGCTGTGACTCTTTAATTGAATTGTTTCAATCATCAAACACTTTCTTTGATAAAAACACACCTCTCTAAATAATTACTAAGGTAATTATTCATGTGAATAATCATTATATTAAGATCATGCTTTTATCCCTAAGAAATCTTTCATTCTTTTTGAAAAAGCATGATGTTCATATTAAAGCATTCAGATACCTTGTATGGGCATTCGAATACCCTTTTATATTTTTACTTCCAGAATGCAAACAGAAAATTAGTATTCTAATGCCTGTGTTAGGAAATTCAAATTCCCAAGCTTAATTTCTCAAAGAGAATGTTAACATTCAATTGTCTTGAATAGGGTATTCAATTGCCCAAGCTAGATTTACCTATTTCTTCAAACAAAAAAGTAGTATTAGGATATCTTTCCAAAAGTATTCAGATGTCCTTGCTAGAACTTCAAATCTAGCTCATTCTAGCTTTAAAGCTTGTTTCATGTTTCATTTAACTTTGCTTTTTTATTTTATTAAATAACACAATTATTTTAATCAATTTTTCATATTTTGAAAATATTTCTAACATTATAATGAAATATTTAATAAAGTAATTAAATTTTAAAAATCTTTAATATAGTACATAAATTCTGATTCTATTAACTAATGTGATACTCGTATCTAACGTAACTAACTTCAAACGATAACACATGGCAGACAAACATTCCTTCAAATACCGCATTAGATATTTTTAAAGTTCAAATATCATATTAAATATTGTATTATAATTTAGAGATCATTCATGACACTTATAACTATTTCTTTAGCAATTCCATATTTTAGGAAGATTATTTTGTTACTTGTTGACAACATTTTTTTTAAATATTTAACATATTAAAAACATATTTAATTGTTAAAATATTTAACATAAAAACACTAAGTCAAAATATTTTTCTTATATTTTATTAAGTAAAAATTTTATATATTTGATTTGAGACAAATGGGGAATATTTAATATAAAAACACTAAAGTTAAAATATTTTTTCTTAAATTTTGTATCAAATAAAAAATGACTATTCAAATAAAATATTTTTTCCTAAATTTTGTATCAAATAAAAAATGAATATTCAAATAGAGATAAAATGGGGGCAAATATATTTTCATTTTTGTGTGTGTGACAATATCGATAGGCAGGGATAGATCCAAAATTTTTTATCAGTAGGGGCAACCGTTTTAATTCAAATTATTAAAATTTTCATTAAAAAACATATTAATATAAAAAATTCTAAATAAATTAACATGTTAATACTTTTTTCTATAAAATATAATTTTTTATACCATAGATACTGTTATAATGTATAAATCCGTAGACCTATAGCTAGATACAATCTAAGGAATTATTACTAATTTTTTTTCATTTAAATGTGATTGGTCACCTAATGAATTTATCCCTTTAAGAAGTTATAAGCTTGAAAAAAAGTTTCTAAAAGAATAGGTTCTGATCTGCTAATCAGAACAAGGTTCAGGAGTTCGGTCATGTATGAAAAATGTTATAGCACTCATGCATGCCAATCCAAAGGATAGTACCATTTAATCTTAAATTATCCTAAAGATTTTTTGTTCTAATGGTCTTTTATTAGATTTTAATGTTTAAATATTGAAAATAATTTCTAAGATTTCTTCATTAATTTGACGAAATTCCTAAAAATATTTTCTTACTTCAAGAATATTTAAAAATATCACTCGTTTTCTTAAAAAAGGCTTTATTGTCAGAAAAATTTAGTGATTTACTTTTTTTTTTGTTAAATTTTTGTTTAATTGAAAATATTTCTAATTTTTTAACTTAATTTTTTCACCATTTGAGCCAAAATTAGAAATATTTTAACACCTAAAAATCTCTTAGATAATCATCCATTTGTAATTACTAAAAATTTCATCATCATAATTTATTTTTTTATTTTACAAGTTTTATATCTAAATTTTTCACCATTTGGGCCTAAGTTAGAAATATTTTACAAATTTTATTTCTAAATTTTTCATCATTTGGGTTAAATTTAGAAATATCTTTATTAGAAATCAAAGTCTTGTTATTTGTCATTTGTTTCTTAATCTTTAGAAATAAAATAATATGACAATTGTTTTTTATGAAGTCTCATCTAAATTTTTTTCACCATTTGGGTTAAATTTTAAAAAAATCTTTACCTAGAAATCTCATAAAAGTTCAACCATTTGTGATTTTTTTTTTAGATTTCATCATTAGATAGTTGTCAAATATTTCACACAAAATTTTAAGTTATATTTTTAATTTTTATTTGGAAAAGAATAAAATTCTTTTTATTGAAATTTCATCTAAATTATTTCACTATTTGGGTTAAATTTAGATAAATTTCTTATTTAAAAATTTCTTAGAAATTTACCATTTGAAATTTTTAAAAATCTCATCATTGGATAATTATTAATTCAATCCCAAAATTTTATTACATTTGTTTATGTATTTTTATTTTTTAAAATTTAAAATAAATATTAATTATTATTATTATTAAAATTTTATATAAATTTTCTTCCATTTAAGTCAAATTTAAAGAAAAAATTTTTCACCTCAAAATTTTTTAGAAATTAACCATTTGTAATTTTTAAAAATTTTATCATTAAATAATTATTATTTATTATCAATTTTTATTAAAGTTTTATTTTATATTTTTATTATAATTTTAAAATTAACTTCCCTAATAATTTTCCTAAAAAAATCAAAATGAAATATATCCTAAATAAATAAATAATAAATACACAAAACCCATGAAAAAATAAATAAATAAAATGGAGAAAAAAAAAAGAAAATAATACCAAAACATCATAGCTCGGCTTGGCAGTTGGAGTAGAACTCAGCTGCATGCACGAAAAAATCGATTAGCCTAGATGGCTTGACTGGTTTGGTGACTCAACTTGAGAGACTGAAGGAAAAAAGGATCTATGGGTTGATACACTTGGGTTGGATCCCAAAACGGGAAAACACTGGTTTGAATGTGTTTTAGGACTCAAAACAATGCCATTTTCTAATAGTGTAAAAGGTTGAAATGTTGGGGTTTTTTTTTTTTTTTGGAATTTTCTTCCTCCTTTTCTCTTTAATTTCACATTTTTTCATTTTGGATGCAAAAACCAACATCGAATTTTGCAAATACATGTCAAAAAGTTTATCAGTCATCGGTCAAAAACTGAAATTGGACATCAGATTCTGGGTATTTTAACTGAAATAGTCACTAAAAAACTTGAATGTTGTCAGAATCTAAAAAATTTCTAAATTTTTCTAGAAAAGATGCAGAAAGATTCTAGCAATTTCTCGTGATAACTTTGGACTTCCCAGATCTATTTACCTATGAATTCTCGTTTAAAATCACTTTTAAAATCCTTGAAACCTAAAAACCAAGACAGTGCCTAAAATATAACCTTATTGCCCAAAAGAAAATGGCTCTCAAATTTCTGATTTTCCTATGTTTTTCTTTTTGATTTTATGTGTTTTTCCCTTCAAATTTTCGTGTGTTTCTATCTAATTTACATGTGTCTTTTCCACCTTAAACTTTAGTCTATTTACAAGAGAAACTAAGAGAGTTTTAGCTCAATCAAGATTATAAATTAAAAAAAAAAATTAAAGATTATCACCTACTCCCAAACTTCTTCTGATAAAGATTAACACCAAGCCAAACTTCAAGGTTTTCGATTTTTTGTTTCTTTTTTTTTAACAATAATAATAAAATAAATAAAGATAAGAATAAAGATAAAATAAAAATAAAAGTAGAATAAAGATAAATGAATAAATTAAAGCTAAATATAAAGATAATATGAAATAAAAATAAAGATAAAATAATTATTAAAAAAATAAATAAAATGAGATAAATAAAAAAAATTAGACCTTTTGGGTCTAAAACTAAATCGAACCCAGTTGACTTAGATCTCGGACTAAATGTGATATTTACAATTACTCCTTTTTGCACATTTTTTGTGAAACAAAAATTGTGTAAAGACATAGACATTTATTATACCTGAATTCGAAGATGAAATTATGAGAACCTAGTCAAAGGTTAAAATGAATTGACTTGGACAGGGTCAATAGTAAAAAAAAAAAAAAGACTTAGTCTAAGCCAAAAGTAAAAAAATGAGATGACTTGGTCTTAACCGTAATCATAAAATGAGATGTCATAGTCTTAGCCAAAGTCAAAAAATAAAATAACTTTATCTTAGCCTAAGTCAAAATATATATATATAATTTGGATTGAACCTAAAGTTGAATGATAAAGGTGACCGAACTATGTCAAAAAATAGAAGTGATTAGATTGATCCAAGGTTGATAATGAAAGTGACCAAACTGAACTAAGGTTGAAAATGAAAGTGATAGACTGAACTAAGGTCAAAAACATAAATAACCAGACTGAGCCAAGATCGAATATGAAAATGACAAGACTAAGCCAAGGTAAAAAAATCAAGGTGATTGAACTGAAACAAGGTTAAAAAGTGAAAGTGATCGACCTAAACCAATGTCAAAAATGAAAGTGACCAAACTAAGCCAAGGTCGAAGATGGAGATGACTAGATTGAGTCAAGGTTGTAGATGAAGTTGACTGGACTAAGTCAAGGTCGAAGATGAAGGTGACTAGAATTACCCAAGGTCAAAGATGGTGGTGATCAGACTGAGCCAAGGTCAAACAATGAAGGTGATTGAACTGAACAAGGTTGAAAAATAGAAGTGACTGGACTGAACCAAGGTAAAAAGTAACCGAATTGAGCTAAAGTTAAAAAATAAAGGTAATCGAATTAAGCCAAGATTGAAAATAAAGATGAATAGGCTGAACCAAGGTCGAAGATAAAAGTGATTGAACTAAGCCAAAGTCAAAAATAAAAATGATTGGACTAAACTAAGTCAAAAAATTAAATGTTCTAGACTGAAATGAGGTAAAAAATAAGTGACCAAGAGTACATCGTAAGTCAAAAAATTAAATGACATGGACTAAATTAAGGTAGAAAAATGACTCGATTTAAGCCTAAGTCAAAATATAAGATCAAATGATCTTGAAAATAACAATTACAAGTTTTAATGATCATGCCCAAATGGTTCATAAATCTTACTCATTCTTTAAAAAAATACGCTCTTTGAGACAGAGAAACATTTCGTGAAACTTTTTAATTAAGAGTTAAAGTCTTATCATTTTCTCAATAAAAAATTATCTAAAAAATTTTTCTCAACCAAGGACATTACTAGTTTAAAATTCATTTACTCGAAAAATTCTTAGCCTTTTGCTAATTCAAACTTTTTGTTTGCAATGAATGTCATAAATGCAATATAATGCATGAAATGTAATGAATGCACCTGTAATTGTGATAAAAGGTTTATAAGACTCTTTTTTCTTTTCATCTTCAAGATTGGTTATCTTCATAGCTTTTATCAACCACTCTATGAATCAAAATATCTTTTCGTGAAATCTGAATTTTTCTCAAAATGCCTCTTCCTTTTTTTGAAAGTTTTGTGGCTTAACATTTTCATAGATTTCTTTCATCACACAATCTTCATTTTGCCCCTATCATTATAGATTTTCTTTTTGAAATAATGAAGGGATCTTTTATGTATTTTCTCATTTATTCCTCATTGTTCTAATTTCATGAAAAATACGATTCATTATATATATTTTTATTATGGGAAAGCAAAAAAATGATGAAGAATAAAGTGGTTTGAAGAACAAGGATATTCAATATAAGGACAAGTCTAGTGAAAGATAATAAATAGATAGACAATGTTAAAACATATTGTTAGGATGAGTGTTTGGATGGGATTTGAACATTCGAAATAATGAAATTTAGATAATTTTTTATACCAATCCAAAATTTTTTCTTAAAAACTTATTTTATTACTACCTTGGATCTTCTTAGGCTTAAAATCCAAATCTTGCCCTTAGCCCATTGGATTTTTGAATACTCTTAAGCTGTCTAAATCTTGTTTTCTACCAATATATCTAATTTTATTTAAATTGCCTTTTTGGGTTTTCAATTTAAATCTTCATTTTCTCTTTTTTTTCATTTCTCATTTTTCATTTTTTATTTTTCATTTTTTATTTTTAATTTTTTTATTTTTTTATTTTTATTTTTATTTTTGCTTCATTCCCCATTGTCATTCCGTCAAATTTTACATGAATCCTTAAAACATAAAATCTAACTATTTATAAGCATGCCTCAACTAAATATATAATTCTTCAATTTCAGTATTCATATTTGATCAAAATGGACTTCTAAGGTATGTAACTGAGGTTATGGTGAAAGGTTATGAAAAAAAAAAGATGATAAAATAGGCTCAAAATATATGTTTGAAAATGTGTAAACCAAATGATCATTTCTCATCATTTAAAGTACCTTGGCATTTTGCCACATTCTTTATCAAGTGCCTTCATATTTTCTTTCTTTTTCAATTTTCCTTTCATTTCACTTTTTTCTTTCAATTTTTATTTTCAAGAATGATTCACGTACAAGAGATTTTTTTTTTCATTTTTTCATTTTTTGCCCTAGCAATCATTTGTAACTCACTTTTTTTTATGAATAAATCTTTTTTCAAACTTTGTCCCTCAATTTGGAGGGTGATCTTTGGTGGGTTTCTTTAAAAAAAATCATAATAGACTCAAAAGGTGTAGCAAATTGATGGTTTTATTTTTTTATGAAAGTAAAAGAAAGACAGTCATTTATTATTTCAAATATGAATATTTTCTTGAAGAATCTATATTGAATGAAAGTGAGCTTATGGATATAAGGGATCACATTACCATAAAATGGCTTTATTCTTATCTTTTAACATGTTAACTTTAATTCATTTCAACAGATTACGAGTATGCATTGTTAATTAATATGAATGAAAATTTCAAGATTGAACCCTAAATTATCGTCACAATTGTCTGAACATTCCTTATATGAAATACATGAGTGATTGAAATATAAATAGATATATATATAAATAAAGATAAAAAATATATATGTAATGAAATGCACTTGTCAATTTATTGAAATGTGAGGTAAATACAAGATAAACACATGAAAGACCATTCTATGGTTCATTACTTCTAAAAAACTCTAAAATCATATCTTTAAAATCATACTCTTATATCACTGGGCAAAGAAATTTCAGTAACACTCAGCCCTTTTTTTTATCGTCAAACTTGATCAACCCCTTATTTATGAGACTTTATACTTTATGCTTTAGGTTAACACATTTATGTTGAGTGTCCTGTGATCTTATAATGGTGGTCATATTGAGTATTAGCATTATACCATTCTGGGTAGGGAGGTTTCATTGGTTCAATACAAACAATGACTAACAAATGATTTTTCACTAGTTGTAGTAACAAGTTCGCGTATGTCATAGGAATAGGATCAAAAGAAGCATTATTTTTATTTTTTTGTGATCATTTCGAATTATTGGTATGATTATGAAATTTTGGGACAAACTTTACAATAAGTGTAGCAGTGGAGTTGTAGGTATGGGTTGACAGAAAAGTATATAAATAAGCATATGATGAGACAGGTTGATAGGGGTAAAAGGTTACATTGTTGGGTAATGAATTGGATACATTGGTGGCAGGTATTGGGAAAAACCTTTGAATTGTTGATTATCATAGCTTACAGCTTAAGCTTTATTCACTTTCTTCTTTGACATTTCATTTTTTTTCATGCTGGCTTATTCTCTTTCTCTTAGCTTGTCATTTTTTATGGTATTTTCAATAATTTCACCTGAGATTACCATGCCAGTAAAGCTTTTTGGTGGCATTTTTTATTATCTTTTCATAGTATGGAGCCTGTAGGTACCAACAAATAGGATGGTAGTTTTTTTCTCATAAAGAGGTGGTTGAACTTGAGCAGTTATATCTCTCCACCTTTAGGCATATTTTTTAAAAGATTATGTGGCCTTTTTTTTCATACTTTGCAAACAGAGGCAGTCTAGAACCAAATTTATGATGTGTCGATACTTGGTGATGAATGTTTTTGTCAATTGTTTTCATGAGGTAATACGAGTTCTATCCAATTAGACATATCATCTAGTGGTAGAACCAAAAATATATCTTGGAATTCATGCATTAATAGCTTATCATTACTTGTGTAAATAATCATTTTTCGATAATACATGGTAACATGAGTTATTAGACACATTGTACCATCATACTTATCAAACTTTGAGACTTTGAATTTCGATGGGACTATTACATCTAGGACTAAGCGTAAACTGGCTCCATCTATTGAGCCATAAAAATTCATCTACTCAACTACTTGTAATCTCTCATTCAATAAGTTCATCTTTTGTTTAGCTTTTAAGCCCTTTAAAATCTCAATTACCTTCAACTTTAACTTCTCTTTCTCTTTTGGATCATCTAGGTTAGAAACTTATATTGATTTTACTTTTTTTTTCGTAAAGACATAATTAACATAAATCTAAAAATACCTTTGAGTTGATGCGAAAGGCATTCTAGGGTAAGTATATCTTGCCGAGTATAAGAATTATTATAGAGGAATGCTTTTGGTAAACTATACTTGATATAGGTTATAACTAAGAGGATAAAGAGGATCAACAATATCTTGTGACGGATGGTCTTGTGGACCGACATCTTCTTTTATGGCCTTCTTTTTGTTCAACTTGTTTAGGGTTTTTAAAATTTTACTTTTTCCCTCTCTAATTTTTCTTAGGCCTTCTTTATTTTTTTTAGATGATTTGTATTTTTCTATTCCATTTCTCTGGCTCAGGCTCTAGTATTGTATTGATGGTGGGTCGTTTGAGTAGGGTTCTTGAACGATCGAGCTATCCTTAAACTTTATGTATCACAATTAGCATGCTCATGTTAGTAAGTGTGTATGCAAATAAGCTTTCAAAATTAACCCAACTTTTTTAAGAATCCTATATGTCTGAATGAATGCATTGAATGCTTGACACAACAAACTACACATGAATGTATGCATAACAATGTATGAATGCATGTATTAATGTTTGTCACATTATGATATAATATACAACATACAATAACTTAACAGTAAATAAAGATCAAATCAAAATTTATCATGAAGTTGATATAAATGAAGCTTAAAATGTTCACTCATATATTGGGCAGATATGGCTTTAATCTAAGGTTGACTTTTTATGTTTTACTACATGTGGTTTGGGTTAAATCTAAAGGTTTCCAAATTGTTCTCACATCATTTTCCATTGTTCTCACATTATTTTCCATCACATGCTTGTAAGATACTCCAATCCACACTCATCATAGGCTATAAATGGAAAAAATTTAATTTAAGTGGGAGCATATCACTAGCCATTATGGAGATTATCATCTTATAATAACGTAGGCATTTTACTCCTTCCTAAGGAAGACAACGCCTAGAACCAGAGTATAGAGCTCATGTGATGTACATGCACGTGATAATGTATGTGAAGGAACATATATATCTTGATTCATAATTTTCACAAGCCAAGTCAAAGAATAAAAAGCAATAAAAATAAATGCAAACAAAAACGATCAATAATTTAAGACCAAGCAAACAAAAAATTAGGATAATTCAAAATTAATTAATGGCCTAACTCTCAAACTCCCCAATAGAGTCACCAAATTGTCATAACATATAAATCCATTGACTTATAGTCAGACATAACCTAAGGAGTCATCATAAAATTTTTTTGTTTAGGTGTGATTGATCACCTAATAAATTTATCCCTTTAAGAAAGTCCTAAGCTTAAATAAAGGTCCCTAAAAGAATAATTTTTAGTTTGCTAATTAGACAAAGTTCGGGAGTTCGATTATGTATGAGAAATGTTATAGCACTCCCAAACGCCTATCCAAAGGACAGTACCATTTAATCTTAAATTATCCTAATGATCTTTGGTTCTAATGGTCCTTTATTAAATTTTAATGTTTAAATATTGAAAATAATTTCTAAGATTTCTTCATCAATTTGGCAGAATTTCTAAAAATATTTTTTCACTTTAAGAGTATTTAAAAATCCTATTCGTTTTCTTAAAGAGGCTTCCTCATTGAAAAAATTTAATCATTTACTTTTTTTTTGTTAAATTTTTATTTTATTAAAAATATATCTAATTTTTTCATCATTTGGACCAAAATTAAAAATATTTTCTTACCTAAAAATATCTTAGATAATCATCCATTTACAATTACTAAGAATTTCATCCTTGAAATTTAAATTTTTTATTTTACAAGTTTTATTTCTAAACTTTTCACCATTTTGGCCTAATTTATAAATATCTTACAAGTTTCATTTCTAAATTTTTCATCATTTGGATTAAATTTAGAAATATCTTTCTTAGAAATCAAACTCTTGTTATTTGTCATTTGTTTCTTAATCTTTAGAAAGAAAATAATACGAAAGTTATTTTTTTGAAGTTTCATCTAAATTCTTTCACAATTTGGGTTGAATATAAAATAAAACCTTTACTTAAAAATTTCATAGAATTTCAGCTATTTGTGATTTTTCTTAAGGTTTTATCATTAGATAATTGTCAAATATTTTCACACAAAATTTGTAATTATATATTTAATTGTTATTTGAAAAAAAAATACAACTCTTTTTTATTGAAATTTCATCTAAATTAATTTACAATTTGGGTTAAATTTAGAGGTTCCTTAACTAAAAATTTCTTAAAAAATTTATCATTTGAAATTTTTAAGAATCTTATCATTAGATAATTGTTAATTCAATCTCAAAATTTTATTACATTTGTTTATGTATTTTATTTATTTTTTTAAAAAAATTTAAAATAGATATTAATTATTATTATTGAAAATTTACCTAAAATTTCCTCTATTTAGGTTAAATTTAGAAAAAAATTTCTTACCTAGAAACTTTATATAAATTAGCCATTTGTAATTTCTAAAAATTTTATCATTGAATAATTATTATTTATTTTCAAAATTTTATTAAAGTTTTATTTTATATTTTTATTATAATTTTAAAATTAACTTCCCTAATAATTTTCCTAACAAAAAATCAAATGAAATATATCATAAATAATAAATAATAAATAAACAAAACTCATCAAAAAATAAATAAATAAAATGGAGAAAATGAAAATGAAAATGAAAATAATATCAAAACACTACGGCTCGGCTTGGCGGTTAGAGTAAAAATTGGCTGTAGACACAAAAAACTGACTGTAGTAGATGGCTCGATGGGTTTGGTGGCTTGGTTTAAGAGGTTGAAAGGAAAAAGGGTTCGCAGGTTGATGTGCTCAGGTCGGATTCCAAAATGGGAAAACACACGGGTCTAAATGGGTTTTAAGACTCAAAATGACACCATTTTTTGGTAATATAAAAGGTTGAAACTTTTTTTTTTTTAGAATTTGCTTTCTCTCTCTACTTTCACAGCTTCACACTTTAGAAGTAAAAATCGATGCTAGATTCTGCAAATATTTGTCGAAAAGTTTATCAATCACTGGCCAAAATCTGGGATTGGATGCTAGATTTTGAGTATTTTAGTCGGAATAGTCATCGAAAAACTTGAATGTCATCGGAATATGAAAATTTTTTAGATTTTTTCAAAAAAAAATGCAAAATTTTTTTTGCAATTCCCCGTGATAACTTTGGACTCCCCAAATCTATTTGCCTACAAATTTTCCTTCAAAATCACTTTTAAAATTCTTCAAACACAAAAACCAAGAAACTGCTTAAAATTTAACCTTATTGCCCAAAAGAAATGGCTTTTGAATTTTTTATTTTCCTTTGCTTTTCTCTTTGCTTTTCTATGTTTTTCCCTTCGAATTGCCATGTGTTTTTGTCTAATTTTCGTGTCTTTTCCACCATGAACATCAGTCTATTTATAAGAGAAACAAATAGAGTTTCAACTCAATCAAGATTAGAAATTAAAAAAAATAAAGATTTTCACTTAATCTCAAACTTCTTCTAATAAAGATTAACACCAAGCCAAACTTCAAGCTTTTTGATTTTTGTTTCTTTTTTTTAAACAATAATAATAAAATAAATAAAGATAAGAATAAAGATAAAAGTAGAATAAAGATAAATGAATAAAATAAACATAAATACAAAGATAAGATGAAATAAAAATAAAGACAAAATAATTATAAAGAAAATAAAACAAAATAAGATAAAATAAAAAAAAATTTGAACATTTTGGTCCTGAAACTAAATTTAACCCAATTGACTTAGATTTCAGACTAAATAGAGTGTTTATAGATATAATATTTGCTTAGCTAAAATTAACTATATAGTCGTTGACGAATGTAGTTTAAACACTATTATGTCATAGATAAATTATTTTCGATATACGCACATGCAAACACATACATATATAAATATATAAATATATATTTATTTGATAAAATTTTACTTATAAAATTTTGAAATATACATATAATATGTGAAAGAATAAAAATCAATATTTTCAATTTTATTATTTACTTTCATTTCTTATTCATTATAATGTGAAGAATAACAAAGGCTTATTTTTTTTTTATATACAATGAAACTAATATTTTTTTATATAATAAAAACAAAAATAAAGACGTAAATCTATGTTAGTTAAATATCATTTTTTATTTTTTATTCTTATTAATTTACATTTTATATGTTATTTATATGAACTCTAAAAGTTGTTTATTTGTTTTTCTTCAAAATTAATGTATATATTATAATAAAATTGCTTATTACCCAAAATATAAATGTTCAATTACTAAATAAACAATAATTTTCTTTTTTCACGATCCTCGATTTAATGGGGACAAAGATGATAAAATAAATTTTTACCGGGGGCAAAGCTTGAAAATTTCAAAATTTATGAGATTTTTCTATTATAAATTTAAAAAATTTTGATATCTCATCGGAGGATTACATATGTAAATCCGTCCCTGGGCAATAGGCACTTTGGATATATGCTATTATAAGAACACTTACATATATGATTTATATTTAGCTCATAATTCTATATATGTATATATATATATATAATTTATATTTAGCTCATAATTTTACATTTGGATATAATTCTACATTATATGAATTAAAAAAAAATACGATCCTAAGCCTTTAATTTAATGATTAAAGACGATTAAAAGACATCAAAAATTTAATTTTAAATCGAACCTCTCATCTCTCCTTATTTATACTAAAATTTTATTTTATGATGTAATGAAAAAAAAAAAAAACATTACCCTACTGTTAAATATGGATTTATTTTAGTATTTATTTATCTCTGTAGCATAAAAGTTGGCAAATGTGGCTAGGAATTTTGGACTTCTAAAACTGAGTAAAGCCAAACATGCATTAATTAACTATAAATATATAACACAAATTTGATGACTAACTTTTGACTTAGAAAAAAACAACGCAATTTGTCTGCTACTGATCATAGAAGAAATATTGCTAACATTTAAGCCTAATCGACCAGCTGGCTTAGAGGGACAACTCTGATCTTTTCACTTAAAAACAAAACCAAAAATTCTTTTTAAAAAAAATCAGAAATTCAAGTCACAATGATTTTTTTTTAAAACATAAGAGGTCGAAGCATAAAAGATAAAGAAAAAAATTTGTAAATGTCAAAAATTAAATCTCAATCTTACAAGAATTCCGACCAACCAATGTCACTGTTTAATTGATTTTTCATATGAATTATTGACGTGCATGGATTGATCATATATTTATATTTCAAAAGAATCAAATTCACTGTATTTGTCTATGACCAAAGCTTTTGACACAAAATTTTGCAGGACAAAATTATAGTCTCATTGTCAAATTTCAACAGTATTTTTTAATTCACATTATCCAGAAAATTAAAACACGTTCCTCATCCATCCACCCTTAAGCTACAAAACAAAAAAAAAAAAAGACCTAAAGTATAAAAGTGGTTCAACCAAGTTGGGGCTGCTGCGTTCTGGAAATTAAAACTTTGAATGTTTTGATCAAATTTTGTGGTTCAAAAACATGAAAAAAAGGAATCGAAAAGTCCTAAAATCATGTAGGCGTTGCCAAACAAATAACAACAAAGAAGTTTGTCTCTTCCTCCTTTTCTTTTAAAAATATTTTTGTTTAATGTTATGTCTTCTTGGAGTTAAACACTAAGTAAATAGTTGGGTTTCTAGAACGTCTTTTGACGTATGAAGCGTGTAGATGATAATTTGGGAATCTGTGACTGTGACTGTGACTATCCCACTACTCACAAGTCAATTGCCCACCAACTCCTTTTTAGAATAAACCTTTTTTCAAGGAATTGTTTGTCTTTGTGGTCATTAATTATTAGTGTGTGCAATTTTTTCTTGGCATAACATCGCATATTTCCTCTCATCGATTGGCTAATCTACCAGAGAATTTTGGTTGGATTTGTTTTCTTATTATATATTTTATATGAAAAATCATCATATCAACCGACAACGAATTTTTTAAATCTCTAAATATTTAATAAAAAATAAATTTACTTGTAAAATTAAAGAAATTATATTATTGATGAATGAAAACGAACTCATTATATATATATATATGTATATATAATTGATTTTGTTCTAATAAAACCCAATTCTACATAAATTCAGGAGCTAACACAGAAATTGCTGTAAATAAACATGAAACCCTAAAAAAGATGATGCTCATAATCTTTGCTTGAGTTGAAAATATCGGGCCTTAAGCAGCCCATGTTTTAAATGTAATTTTCTTTTCACTAATGAAGGATGTACAATGTGTATATTCATGGAAATAGTTCAAATTTCTTATAAAAAATCAAATGTTTTTTTAGAATCTAAAAAATTAGATGTAGCCATGTAGGCTGGTAATTACAGTAACTATATATATAGATATATGCCACTGCGCCATAGAAAATCACCCAGGTTGAAGAAATGAAAGGAGAAACAGACAAATTTTCCCATCCTTCTCAAGGAAGAATCATGGAATAAAAATCTACTGGTTCCTGTGAATTTAACCGTCCTTATGTCACCATTACACATATCTTTGTTGTTTGGTAGAGATGGACTAGGACTTTACTTGTTCGTCATTAATGGTGCTGATTGCTACGTGAAAAGACCGCAAGAAGTCCATCCATCTCATTTCTTCTCTTCTCTTCTCTTCTCATTGCAAAACTTGAAAGACAAGCGACATATGGAGTAGGTATGCATGGACTTTCGCCACGAAGAGACTGTTTCAATGCCACTTATATAATATCTTAGCTTGGTCATGGATATGTATGTAACATTTATGAACTGATGTGTATGGTGGATTTTACCTGCCATGAAAAACTTTTCTTATAAACTCTATTTCTTTCACTGTAAGTTTATAGGAGCATAGATCCCTCACTGTTTTTTTTTAAGGAATAATGAAGGACTTGCGGAATTTGTAGTATTAATTAATTACTCCCTCACTTTTATGAAATTTGATCGTGCAAACAAATCATTTTTTATTTTTCCATCCATAGAAAACCCACTGCTTTTACTTGTGTCTACAAAATTAAAACCCGTTGCTTTCTGCTGCGCATATGATTGGATTTTTCTGTACAAAGGGGTCGCCAAAATTTTAATTCTTTTTTAGGTTTCTTCTTTATAAAGTCATCCCACAACTACTGTATTTTAATGTATAAATAAGAGTTAGACTCCCCTGCCCATTTTGGAGGCGATAATCTTAATCATCATCAGCCTGTTTTTTTTTATTATTATTTTTTAATTAAAAGATGTTATAATTTGAGAATGTTGAGATTTGAATATTAAATTTGTTTATTGTCATTTTTTTCAAGTGATTACATAAAATAATAAATTTAACTCTTATTTTACTTTATTCATGTTACATAAAAAGAATATTACAATTTATTAATTACTACTTCTCATATGGTCATAGAGTCTTCTTTTATGGGCGATAAAATCCCTTCTACATTATTAAGTTAACACGTGATAATTTCTTAAATCCGATTGTGATATTAAAAATTTATACTGATAATATATAAAATATAAATTCTATAATAAAAACTAAAAGATTGCTTACTGCTTGGTTTTAATCATTGAAAGTGAAAGGGGTATCCCTCTGTTCCTGGCAAGAGAACAAATTAAAGCATGAAATTAATCCTACTAAGTTGTTGTATAATGGCAAAAAGAAAGAAGCACTAATTCATTTTTTTTATAAAGCTTTTAAGGGGTTGAACAAGTTCATTGATGGGAATAGAAAGTAGATTATGTGAGCCGAATTAAGCTTTTAGATTAATGGATAGACTTGGAAAATTCCTGGAAACACAAACAAGTGTTTCATGTACTGGCGCGGGCCTCATGTTCAATTCCCATGGCAGACAGCCTATGAACATTGAATTTGGCAAAAGGGGGAATACACTCAGAATATTTCTAGTCATAACCAAGTCTTTGATGTGTGAAAGGGAGGGTGTAATTCAACGTAGGCTTAATCAGCGATCATTGATAGAATTTTTTTTTTTTTAAATATTTGAGATTAACGATATTTGAATTTTTATTACTGAAATTAAAATTTTAATATTTTATTAATAAATCAAAAGACTGTTAGTTTTGATAGATTTATTTGCAACTTTGCTTTACAAAAGAAATCAAGGTGCCAAGGAAAAAAATTATAAAAGAAAATACCTTTTGTCTTTCAATTAATTCTTTTGCAGCAGCAATGTTGAGAAGCTATTGCTCACCGGAGTTTTTGAGATGATTGAGATTGAAGTATATGAAACAATTTAAGAAAAATTATTGACTGTTATGTGATCTAAGAATATTCATGAAATATTTTATATGTATAAGAGAAAAAAAAATAATCAAAGGAAACAACAAATTAAAACAAAATATGGTTGGGCTTTCCTTGTCATGAATGGGTGGTGTTGATTTCTTTTGCTTTGTCTTTCAGAGAGCATGCTTTGGTAAGAAAATAGAAAATTCAACGTTGAAATCTCAATGATTAGGACAGGCAAAGAGAAGCTGTGTGGGATTTAAACAGGTCAAAAAAAATCCCAATATTTTGTCTTGCACCAAATTCCTACCAAAGGAAACTTGTGGTATTTTGGATGAAAATCAAAATTCCTCACAGGTTTTCACTACATTGGATTTTTTATATGCATTTTTTGACCAGTCAGAATATTGACAGTTGACTTCAGGCATTCACTAAAAAGTATTTGCAAAATACTAAATGAATTGAATCACTAGAAAAGTACAGTTCAAAAGAAAAAAAGTTGGCTGGATGTTTCTTGAAAGTAGGCCAGCTTAAGCCCGGTAAATCACTACTGGTTTGGTCCATAAAGCATGGTCATCCAAGAAACTTTAGCATCTCCCCGGACAATACATCATCCATACTTGAAGATTAATGGGCTTGTTGGCCTCCCATGGAGTCGACTCAAACCAGATTGTTTAGTCTGCATTTTTATCAACCGAACCATCTGTTCAGACGATTAAGATCTATGGTTTTGGGCTTGGAGAAGATTTAAAGACTACAAAGACAAGAACAGGCCCAGAGCTCTGTCCCTATCCAATCTTGTTGACTCGAAGCAACTGCGAAATCAAATCTTAAAAGATTTAGCAATTGTCAGGTAGAAATTGGATAACAAGACAGAGCGACAGTATCAATAACAGCAAAAGAAAAAATAACAGAATTGTTAATATGGTAGACCAATTCAGACTTCCTTGATCGGTTGATCCATCCACCCTAACAAACAAGCCTGTCCAAGCTTGTGAACAACATTTTCTTTCTCTAACAGGAAACCTGGTAATAGGTCACTGCCAAGAATATCAGAAAATGACCACTTCAACAAGGAAATTTACTAGTGTTTTGTAACCAACTTTCCAGGACTTGCATGCTTGGCATGGTTGTCTAAATCTGGTAGAGAATAATACCTCACAGGGAACCATCATACCTGATATAGTCTGATTGTAATCAGGGCCGCGTGTCAATTTGATGATAACATGTTCACGTTGAAACGAATCTAAGCCATATAAATGTTCCCTATTTATTTGTAGCAAAATTCTTGTCCAATTTCGATTTTGGGTGGCATAATGGACTAGCATAGGAAGATTTTGATGCTTTCTTATAAAACTACTACATAAAAATAGTGGCTTGAAGTCCCAAAGGAGGAAAGCATCTAGTTATTAAAGCCTATGCTGCAAAGTTAGTTTCAATTGTCAATTCTGATGGTTGAAAACACCAAGAGTGGTGGTGATCCCTCTGGTATATAAGAATATGAGACCCTCGATCGTGTCAAGATGAGATTGCTTGTGCATGTCCACAGATTTTGTCTAGGCATTATATAAATGTGTAAAATAACTCTTAGATAGTAACAGATCCCAAACCAGAAAGTTTGAAAGAAAATTGATGTATGAACAGAATATGGGTTGCTTAAAATCATGGTCGGCTGCCCATGGCAACAAAATACTTTGATGTTTGAAGTAGATAATTCATGCTGTAAATATCCTTTAGCACATAGATGATGAGTTGTTGCATAGTTCTATATAATTGTGTCGGTTAAGTTATTTAATTTTTAACCCTAAATTCACTTTTTGCTAAGACAGGGACTGATCAAATATTCGGACTATAATTTTACTCACTTCGAAATAAAGAGTTTCTTGCCAAAAAGAAAAGAATCCAAAAAAATACGAAAAAAGGGCTCTCTTCATCGTTTAAAAGGGAAAAAAATGTTCAATTGTGTTATTATTCCATTACTCAGCTTGTCCTTTTCGATCTCTATCTCTCTTAAAGGAAAGACGTGCTTGAAGAGAATATGACTAATGGATAGGCACATGCTTTTGTTATTATTATTCGATAGATCTTCCAGAAATTTAATGCTACTATTAGGACTATGGAAAAATCTATAGTTTTTCCTGATATTTCAAGGCATTGGACCAACATCTAATGATTTACCAGTCTATAACGCTCTGAACTTTGAGTGTTTGATGATGTTTCTCTCAACTAAAAAGTACTTCAAATTTACTAGCAATATTAAATCATTGGTAGCTAAATCTTCGTCAAAAACCAACTTGAGAAGTTCACTGGTTTTGCAGAAAGCTGTTGACATAGTTTAAACTTTACCTCGACAGGATGATTTTATCTGGTAACATAGAGCATCTTTGCATGAAACATAGACCAAAACATTTAGTCTTTAGCATTTAGACTTATCTATTTGTTCTCTTCCATGCATGCTATGTTATTAATTATAGACTTATTGACCAACTCCCTAGGCCTTGGGCGCAATGTCCCCACCAAGCTGTTCTACCAAGGATTAGCATTGCAACGACATAAGAGACTTTGGATACAAAAGAACAATATGAAAATGGGGTCACTGATGTCACCATTCTCTGTTTTGTTGTACTATTTGATTGACATCAACGGATAGGAAACCGCAGGAAAAAATAGCAGCGAGTCTATCTTGAATTTCTCTCCTACTCACAGAATTTTGTGGTTCACATGTCGCTTTTTTATGAATCCTTGAACGAATGAAATAAGTAAGAACCTAAAAAATGGTGCTTGAAAGAAGAGAAAAATTGGAATCTTTCGTTACCATGTAAGCAGAAAACACGAGTTTCCCATTTTCCACGGTGAGAATATGTGAAATCTAGACAACATGAGATTAAATAAAACCTTTTTGTTTTAATCCCATCAAAATTGCCTCTAGAAAAAGAGGCATGACAGGTAAAAGGTTGTCTCTTTCACAATTTTCAGAAGGAAAAGGAAAAATATATAGCTTAACTACCATTACTATAGGTTAGTCTTACTATAGCCTATAAATATATCTTTTCCCAATAACCTTCTCAAGCTTCAAAAACAGTTGTTAGACATAGAAACATATGAAAAATGTTTCTTTTCCTGAAATCCATGTCAAGATCATTCCATGAAGTACATCAAGAACAGCCAGAGTTATCCAAAACACAAGGAGATCTGCGCACATCATTTACAGTGTGGAGAAAATCACTTATAGTTAGTTGTAATGGATTTACTGTGATTGATTCTGATGGAAATGTAGTTTATCGAGTTGACAACTACATAGGACGCCCCAAGGAACTCATTCTTATGGACGGCTCAGGAAAATCCATCCTGACAATGCGACGTAGCAAGGTACTATAATCTCATACAATTCTCGCAATGTGATTATGCATAAATAGTAGTAATATAGAGCTTAATCTGACATTCTTTATTGACAGAACCTTAGACTTGTAGATTCCTGGTTTGTCTATGGAGGGGAAGTAGGTGATTATTGCACATCAGCAAAATCATTCGAAAAGCCAATTTTCTATGTAAAGAAGTGCATTAACATGTTACATGCCAACCCTAACGTGCTAGCATATGTATATCGACAGTTATCGGACAAAAGGTATGCTTATATGATTGAAGGATCATATTCAAACAGATCATGTATAGTGCTAGATGAGACAAAAAGGGTGGTGGCAGAGATCAGGAGAAAAGATGCAATAGTTGGTGGCATTTCTTTCGGCCCAGAGGTTTTTCTGTTGATTATAGAGGCAGGATTTGATCCTGGATTTGCAATGGCTCTGGTTCTTTTGCTGGATCAAATGTTTTCATAGGTTTTCAATCTTTTTTTGTAAGGTGTATTTCTTTTTTTTTTTTTTTCCTATGAGAACTAATCATTCATGTTTTCAAGCCAAAGCTGCCATTCTAATGATCAGCTACTGCAGCATCAAATACCATGTAAATATACATAAACAGGAACTTAGCAGAGAAAGCAATGAATTAAAATTGAATGAAACCAGTTTCCATTTAAGTGCTCTGAATTCAGTAGCAGCCGCAATTCCCACCGTAAGCTTAGAAAAAATGTCATCTCTTAAAGTGTTTTTTTTGTCTTTGCAAATGGATATTGAGACAAACAATTGCCATTGAAGCAAATGCTCAAGTGCTGCCTTTTTATCATCTTATGCATTTACAAATATGGCATTATGAACTGAAACAAAGTCTTCCACTCATACTGGTCGGGAGTGATTTATACTGCAACTTGAATTGAAGAAAATGTGGCTCAAAAGCGAGAGTGAGAGAAATTCAATTTTCTATTGCCTCATCAATTGCTCTACACAAGGCAAAGAATTCCCTGCACTATTCTACAACTATCCTTGGTGTTACAACACTAAAATCCTTTGTTTCTATTGAAACATTTCCCTCACCCATAGCACAAGGCCTCAACTATTCCATTCCACCTACAACACAATATATACAAATAATCCGGGAACACCGGTTACGTCACAGAGGATGATAAATTGCAATAATTGTTGAATGCAACTTCTACATCTAAAAAGAATACTTAATTAGTCAAGCCTATCTCACCCCCTCTTCCAGTTTACTGGCATTAGTTTACGCAACTTATGTTTACTGTTGCAAGGCTTATCCAAGACAGTTGCTGGCGGACGCATTGTACACCCTGCCTTTACTACATTGGCAGTAGAATATCTTATCTCCACAATTGAATCTCTTAATGATTTGCCAGGTGATGATCTACTTGATCTAGGAGTAGACCGAGCTATCGGTCCTTTTGAAACACCATTGATACGACTGAGATCCTTCTTTTTCTCAACTACAGAGAGCTTGGGCCTTTTTGAGGGAACTATCTGGTCCATATCACTTCTCACCAGTTTGTCAGATCCCAATACTGAAGAAGGTGTCGCATATATTTCCTCAGGTTTCTCAATTGACTTTATCTTTCGAGCTTTCATGGCCTTTTGTGAAGGCTTCTTTGGCCACCTTGTAATCCCATCTGGGTTTTGCCTCAAGGATTTTGTTGCAATGTCGTACAATGTTTGGGCAGCAGCCAATAGTCTTGGACAGTGCCCAACTATCACCAGAAAGAAAACCATAAATATAAAATGACAGACAAAACTGAAATAGCAATAAATTTGCCTATATTCACATACGAGAATGATACCTAGAAATCTAATACTAAATAGCCAGTACCAGAACAAGTAGACTGAATTCCACTTTGAAAGATTTCTATCATTCAGTTCTTTAGCCCAAAAAGAAAAGGCTAAAACAAGGGATACGCATGCCCAGGGGGGCTGGGGCTGGCAGGATTACTAAGTAAGAACCATGTGAAACTAGCAACCTAATCCAGAAAATAAGATACCCTTGGAAAACCAAGTAAATGACTCCTTCGATAGAGATCAGCATATCTGTAGCAAACAAACCAACTACTAAAAGAGGAGAAAGTTGGTACTAGGGACTGCATTCTCTTTTGTGTAATACAAAAAACGGGTTTGGGGGGGGGGGGGGGGAGATGGAGAGATACAGAGAGAGAGAGAACTCTAGATAATAGTAAACCATACCATTCCATTGATCAGCCAGCCCAAGTCCAGATTCTGTAAATTCAGGAAAAGAAAAATCTGTCATTAAGCCAAAACGGTAGACAGAGAAACACTTTGAAGCTACCCTTCAAGAAATTCTTACCATGAGGAACATTGAAAGCCTTGGTATAAGTTGCAAGAGATGATGCACCCTGCTCACAGAAACAGAGATTACCAGTGGACGATGCTATTCCACCTTCCAAATTACCAAGCTTTGAACCTGAAGGAATTAGGCTCGGATCATAAGCAAGTGACTCCAAGTTGGTAAAACAACCAGTTGCAATCCCAGGCGAACGGGAAGTGTTTGGTATTTTTACCCATCGGCCTTGGCACGTGCTCTTATTCGATAAAAGCTTAGCCACATCAGGATTCGTTCTACACCCATTAAAAGTATGTGACCAGGGAAATGGTGGCAAAATAGCTCGGCAGGATATTTGCTTGCCTGAACGAGTATCAGAATTGTTCCTTGTGGATGAAGAAGGCTTGGTTGCAGCAAGGAGTAAAGAGTCCAAATCCTTTGGTGGAGGCAATGCCAAGCGCTCCAGAATATCTTTGGGCTGACACAATGGAAAATCTGGAGGACTAGCAGGCATTTCAGGGTTGCCACATGAATCCTGGGTCTGAACAACATAAAAGTACAAAGTTAATCACTAACTTGTCAGCATCTAAAAGGAATTTAAAACAAAATAAAAAAGCCCTTCCCAGTTGGGCTTAAGGAATTTAAAACAAAGTCATATGCAAGCGCAGCTTTCAATGGGTCCAGTAAATGAACTTCAGACCATGGAATTGACCGAGTCAAATGACCTTGACACCATGAAATGTTGCAAAAAGGAAACAGATAAATAAACAAGGAAAATGAAAATCGCTAAAGGCTCTTGTTAGTAGGGAGAAAGTGTTTTATTAAGTATCAACAGGTATCAATATTTTCACTTCATTTACCTTTCTAGGATCGAGCATATTAGATTTTTGCTCAAAATGCACCTTATTGCATGGTGATGGGTCTTTAGAACAGGTGTCTTCTTTATCACAATTAATACAACCTGCCACACCAGAAACAGAGCTCAATGGGTACATGGGCATTTTCTTGTTGGAAGAATCGTCTATATCTGTAAAATTTTGGGACTGAACCCTTCGAAGCGGAAGAATGGAGCAAGCTTTTTTAACTGAATGTAGAAAGTTTTCAGTTGTGTTAGCTGCTTTCCTGCCCTTCTCCTTGCCTAAAATGGGGTACTCATAAGTTCCATCAAGGAGTCCATTTAAGGATAAATCCTCCACAAGCTTGGTGACATCATTAATATCCGACTTCAGACCATATCCTGAAATTGAAGCCCAAAGGTGAATGATGTAAAGAACAGAAACATATGACCAGCAGCTAAGTTTAAACTATATGAGTAGATGATTAACATAGCAGAATAAGATTAAAAAAATATGCATGCATGTTAACAAAACCCTTTTTTGGTAACAATGACATACCAAGGAAGTTGTTCCCTCCAGAGGCCATAGTAAAGCTCACCAAACCCACCTTCATGGAGAAAGAATCAAATTTTGGCTTCATAGGAACTTTGAAATTTCTCCTGTCACCTCGCTTGCCATTAACGCTGTTCTTTTGTCTTGACATTTGAGTTTTATCTGGAATGTATTTTACGAAAACGAGAAAACAGAATCAGCATAATCTCTACCAAATTGCAAGGATAATCCAGATTCTACTTTTAACTTTCTATTTCTAATCTTGTTGTCTTCGGTAGATTACATGCATGAAAACTTTGCACCTTTAGATTGTACAGTCCATTTAAACTAGTCTCATAAATTTTTGCCATTAAGACTTAGCATAAGTGTTAAGTACAATCATCCTCATTACAAACTAACAAGAACAACAACAAAATTATTTGTCAAATGAGTCTGTTCATTGAGAGGCCAAATTGGAGCCAGAAAAGAAGAGCACGTGCTAAGTTTGCAACTAGCATCTAAGTAATATAACAAACTTATGTAGGAACAGGACACTAACAAATCCAACACAAGAATTAATTCCACAAGAATCATCCAAGTGATTTATTCATCAAAAAATATGACTCCAATAGAATGTCAAATTAAAGTTACTGACTATAATTAGACATTGGACTTTATACTACGGCTTGACTAGTAAGAGAGGGCATTATTTCAGCAATATCAATAGCAGAGAGAGAAATATTCTGTTTACGTGGGGCATTATACTATTTTATCATCTAGTACATAACATAAGGGGTCATAATCCAAAAAGTGGGAACCCGAGACAGACGATCAAAATAAGCTCCTACCCTCCAGTAAAGTGGCCACTCATGATTTTAATTGATGCACTTACAATTGTTGACTCAAGGTTTTTAGGATTGAACAAAATAAAGCTCTTGCCTTGTTAATGCATGAATCCTTCAAATCAAAATTCTAAAAGTGCCTCACAAACTTTTAAGAGGAGAGCCAGATTTTCTAAGCATCTTGTCAAATCTAAGTGATAGAACACCAATTTAAGCGAAACAAGATTAAACAATTTAAACATGATTTCTATAAAACTCTCCTTCGCTTCATACAAGATGCTGGAGGTAATCAAAATGATTGCATGATACACACACAAATAGGCAAAAACAAGGATACTTGTCAACGCTGCAATTTCAAACTAAATAACATTTATTACTAATCCAAACATTGGACTCCTAGAAATCCAACTGCAAAAAAAAAAAAAAAAAGAAGGAGCCACATACGTGGAACTAAATATGAAAATAAACAAGGGCACAAGAAAATAGCAACAACCAGATAAGCTCTATCAACTTGACCAAGAAGAGACTTTTAGGGGACAAAAACCTTCTCAATGATCTGACACTTAAGTAGACTGACATAAATATTCAATAAATTAATGTACTATTTCCAAACAGGGGAAGAAAAGGTACAACCTGGGAAGTTATCATTTATATCCTTTACGTCATCAATTCCAACTGAAGTCATAATGTCTTCTAGTTGACCAACACGTGCTCTCTTAGAACATCCACTACCACTCCTCGGCATTTTTCCGACTTTTCTTTGTGCGTTAACAACATCAGGACCAGGATTTGGTAAGGGGCAAGTGGTGCCCCTCTGATCATGCTGTTCAGACAATTCTTCCATCTGAGATCTGGGCAGCTGACTAGCATGCCTACAAAGTTCAACATCAGGAATCTTACTCCATGAAGTAGAATCTAAAGCATTAAAAATGCCAGTCTCATCTGCAAAATCAGACTTTATTAAGACATATGTCAAAGATGAATTTTAGTACAAAAGATTACACACTAATGACCTACAAATTGAGAACAGAAAAGTTGGGATAACATTCCAACCATATAAACCGTATTAACAAAATTATTTGACGTGCAAAAGAATAAGTGACATAAAGGATTGCAGAAAGGGAACGGTAGTCTAAAATTGCCAACACAATTTCCACCGCGTACACAATTAATACTATATCATCACAAACAGTCTTCTTTTAGTAAAAGAAGAACATAATAACAATAACTGCAGCAATAAGGTAAGGCGAAGTCTCCCCTCCTATCATAGAAGGATTTATTTTACTACAACCCATTTCCAAAAAATACTAAAAACAGACAACTTTCAACTGTTTCTTGAAACCAATGAACTATTCTCCACTATAACTACCAAAGAAGGGATTAAAACAATAAAATAAAATCACAGTTTCACCAGTTATCCTCATTTTCCATTTTTTTTTCATTGAATTTTTTATCCTCAGACCATTGTTTTCGCTTCCCTAGAATAACTTACAGAAGCCAAACAAAAATTTCTCCATTTCTGGTACTAAGAAAGAAATAAAAGCCAAAAAAAAAAAGAAAAAAAAAAGTAAAAAAGAATGAACCTTTAGGAAGCGGCTTACAATCTTCACTAACCCTAGCCCCTCTTCCAAAACCTTCAGATCCCATAAGCTTCGAAACATCCGCCAGGTAATTCAACTCCACCGCATCCATCCAAACACCCCACCACCCGAACCAACGAAAAAAGAAAGAACTTCGCACTCGATCAAAAACGAGCAGAAACGACGACGTTTCAAGTGAGAGAAAGACAGAAGCACAATTGGTCAAAAGGGGAAAAAACGACGGCGTAGGAAGAAGAGAAAGTGCAGGAGAATGCAGGAACTGGGAGGAAAGTAGAAGGAAAGGGAGTGTTTGGGAGAGACAAACATGGTTGCGGCTGAAATGGAAGTGGAGGGGTGAATTGGAAATTTTAGGGCGAAACGCGAAGGAAAGTGAGTGTGACAAGTATTTATAGTTTTCGGGAAAAGGTCCGGTTTTTGGTCTCTGTTGTGGAAAAATAACCGGTCGGTTGGGGGCCTTTAGGGCATATTCCGGTGAGGTCATCCCCACTCTGACATCTTTTTTCTTCGCTCAATGTCATGACGTGGCATTATCCATTCGCTAATGCTCATCCGATGAGGCCAAGTGAAAAAGTTTCCATATAAAAGCCAATAGAAAAACGACACGTTTCAGGCCGAATCCGTCTTTGACTAATGATTTTACGTTAATGACCTCCTTAACTAGGGTTGGTGACAGGGGCGGTACGTGAGTGTCAAGAACACTCAATTCCCGCGTTTTGTCATGATATTACAATTATACCACCGAGAAAAAAAAAAACAACTAAGGTGGCATTACGCACGTGCAAGCAGCATGTCTACCAATAAGAGAAAAAAAAAGGGTTATAAAACGACTTTTTAAAGGACTCTTTCAGAAGGAAGCTCTCTTCCTTTATTCTCTGAGAAAGCGTCCAATACGCACCTCCTCTTTGAAGTACAAGGCAAAAGGAGCAAACGAAACCTATTCTCTAAATAAGGAGAATCGCTTGTTTTCTGGGTTAGTTTGAGTAAAAAGGTGTTGTTGTTTTAGGGTTTTCTTTTGGATGGATGAGAATTTGCTTGATGATATCATAAGGAGGCTGGTGGGGGCCAAGACTGGGAGGACCACCAAGCAAGTTCATCTGACGGAGGCTGAGATAAGGCAGCTTTGTGTTGCCTCCAAAGAGATCTTTCTTAGTCAGCCTAATCTTCTTGAGCTTGAAGCTCCTATCAAGATTTGTGGTAATAGTTACTAGTTTAAAGTTTTTTTTTTTTTTTTATAACTTGGTAGATATAAATTTATATAATTTGTTAATTTCTTTTGGGGCGTTTTTCATTGCTTTCTTTGGGGGGAATTTTTGTTTAGTGTTATCATTGAAAGTTTTAATCTTTAATATTTATGGATGCAATAATTTGCAAATTTATACCAAAATTTCTAGCTTCTGTTTATAATAGAGTTATTGATGTGAATTGTAAAAGATTCTATTCACTTGGAGGAAGGAATGAAGAAACAAAAAGCAAACAATAGGAAGATTGTGAAGTTTAAAGGGATTTGGAGTCAGGCTTTTAATTGAATTGTTATTGGCAATACATTAATGGGAGATAGCAACCAAGATACTTTATTGGTTTGGTCACCATGCAAGTCTTTGTGTCACGTGTCGAGATTTAAGCTTCGACCTGTGCGGCTCTAGGACCCGGGCATCCACCTTTCCGGCGTCCCAGATCAGCTTGACCATCACAGTTCACACTTTTGTGAGGTATTGTCCGCTCTGGCCTCCTTGTCCTAACGGTTTTGTCTTACAAAAGACGCCTCACAAAGAAGAGATGGTGTGAACTCTTTTATACTCCAATTACTCTTCTTTTATATTCGATATAGGATTCAAGACTCTTCTTTAAGTCCGTGACATTTTCTCCCACCTAATTTCGTGACGCCCTCATCATGGAGGTTGGCCACCTTACCGAGGCCACCTTTCTTTTATATTCGATTTAGGATTCAGAACTCCTCTTTAGGTCTGTGACATTCTCCCCTACCTAATCTCGTGACGCTCTTGTCACGGAGGTTGGCCACCCTGCCTACCTCCCTCGAGGCGCTTGGCATAGATCTAACGGTTTAGGGTTGGCTCTGATATCACTTGTCACATGTCGAGACTTAAGCACCGACCCGCGCGGCTCCATGACCCGGGCATCCACCCTTCCGACGTCTCAGATTAGCCTGACCGTCACAGTTCACACCTTTGTAAGGTATTGTTCGCTTTGACCCCCCTGACCTAATGGTTTTATCCTACAAAAGGCGACTCACAGGGAAAAAATGGTGTGGACCCTTTTATACCCTAGTTATCTTCCTTTTATATTCGATGTGAGATTCAAAACTCTTCCTTAGGCCCGTGACATCTGTAGCACGAGGAAATTATGCAAGTGCTTTGTTTGGTAGCCTTGATTTTTCAGATGTGAGTTTTGCATTTAATTATATACAATTTTGCCTAACATGCTTGTAATCTCACATGTATATGGTATATCTTAGTAATACTACTCTAGGTTGCAACTTTGCAAGCATCATTGGTGGGTGAATTTTGTGTAAAGATATATAGATTGTGCACATCACTCAGCTCAACTATTGTTTTTGCTCTGATATTAAGGGAAAGTTAGACCTTCTTGCTATGAAATGAAACTTTTGTGGCGAGACTGATGTTATTGTATGAAGGTTCTAGAATTGCCAGTGTTGCATTAATCTTTAGACGGAGGTGTGGAGTTTGAAATGTCTTTGTGTCTGGCTGAACTTAAAATAAGACTTGAAAGCTGGACTATTTGGTTTGTTTATTTGTTCTTTTACATCCTTTCATAAAGCTGGACTTTCTCGCTTATTCTTTTCTTTTCTTTAGCATTTATGTGTCTCTATATGTTTGTTGGGGCGGGGGTGGGGTGTCTAGTAAGTTTGTTACTCTCTGTACAACACATGTCGAAAGGGTAAGTTTGTGACTTGTTTGCTGGGCCTTCACGCATTAGACTATTGCAGAAGCTATTGAGCCTTAAATGAGCTCTTTGTGGTCTTTTTAGTTTCTTATAGGATCTAAGTCTCTGTAATTTTAAGGCCTTTTAATTTATTCCTTAAGGTCTATCTAGTAACTTTTTGGCCCTGAAGAGGCTTGGACTTCTCCAAGTTGAGTTTATCTTACATTATTACCACACTAACTTGACCCTCATTAACTATATCACATGCATGCTTGGTGTGCATGTGCTGGCTTGCATGTATATAATTCAATTCCTGTTGGTTTAGCAAGTTTTAACAAATTGAGAATGTAATAATTCTGTTTTTCCTTTCGTATTATTTTTGCAGGAGATGTTCATGGTCAATTTTCAGATCTTCTACGGTTGTTTGAGTATGGAGGGTACCCTCCTACAGCAAACTATTTATTCCTTGGTGACTATGTTGATCGTGGCAAGCAGAGCATTGAGACAATTTGTCTTCTGCTAGCATACAAAATCAAATACAAAGAGAATTTTTTTCTCCTTAGAGGTAACCATGAATGTGCATCAATCAACCGTATATATGGTTTCTATGATGAGTGCAAGAGAAGGTTTAGTGTTCGTGTCTGGAAGATATTTACAGACTGTTTTAATTGCCTTCCTGTTGCTGCACTAATTGATGAGAAGATCCTTTGCATGCATGGTGGATTATCTCCTGATTTGAAAAAATTGGATCAGATCCGGAACATTGCTCGCCCTGTTGATGTGCCAGATCAGGGCCTTCTCTGTGATCTTCTCTGGGCCGATCCTGATAAAGATCTTGGTGGCTGGGGAGAGAATGATAGGGGTGTTTCATATACATTTGGGGCTGACAAAGTTTCTGAATTCCTTCAGAAACATAACCTTGATCTCGTTTGCCGAGCTCACCAGGTATAGTCATTTGCATTAGCCTTCCTAATTGACTTGCAACAAACATGTATGGAATCTTTCACATTTCTTTTCTAAATTTTCATTACGCGATGATATAATAGGCAATTGCAGGAAACATGTGAAAATTGAAGAGTACGGTACATCATTATAGATAATATCTTTGCATGCTGCAGATGCCTTATCTCCATGTTCCTGGAACCTTCCTGTTAACACCAGTATAATAGAGTGGGCACTCTGACTAAATTCTAGTAATTAACTTTTGTATCATGCCAAAATAGAGACATGTGCATCCATGTATTACTTTCTTACTGACATGTAAACTTTTTTAATCTATTTTTTTTATGTTTTATGCGTCATTTAGGTTGTAGAAGATGGTTATGAGTTCTTTGCAAAGCGGCAGTTGGTGACCATATTCTCTGCACCAAACTACTGTGGTGAATTTGATAATGCGGGTGCTATGATGAGTGTGGATGATTCTTTAACTTGTTCCTTTCAGATCCTTAAATCTTCAGAGAAGAAAGGAAAGTTTGGATTTGCCAACAATGCATTAAGGCCAGGAACTCCACCTCACAAGGTAAGAACCTTTGTTCACCTTTCAGACAGGTGTAACCTGTCTATTAAGGCAATGCATTCTGCAGGCTTTTGACATATTTTATCCAGACACCATCCCATTAAACATGAGATGAATAAGAACTCTGATGTAAAGAATTAAGGTGAGCAGTCCCATGTTATAATATTTATATATTATCAGGTATAAACTTTGAATCACAAGAGGATATGCTATAATTGTATCTAGTTGTTTCTGGACAATGGATTAATTATTGGATTGGCCCTATGAAGAAATATGCCACCGAGAGAAAGAAATTCAACCATTTACTGTCAAGTATTCCTTTGCAATTGATAACTGCTTTGTCAACGCCTTATAAATCTTCTTACTTACCAAGATTTTGTAGGTTTTCAAACACCCTTCCTGGGTTCACATATTGCTGATGGAAGTGTAGTTTTAATTAGATTGTCCATTTTTGAGATCTTTTCTTCTTCTCAGTTTGGTTCATTATAATTGGCAATGGACTATGCAAGTGTTTCTTTCCTGGAGTATGTTGTTTTAGTTTTGGTTTTGCTTTGCCCCATTTACTTCTCTCTTTCAGGGTGGGAAGCGCTGATTAAGACAGTAGAGTCAGTATTCATAAAGTCCAAAGTGCACGACTAATGGGGTCAGTTCTGTCATCTACCTCATGTTTACTAGGTGTTCTGTTGAATCAAATTCTGATGGCTGCCATGGCTTGATCACTGTTCAGTGCAGAGGTAGAAAATTGTAGGTAAAGTTACTGGAATGGCATAGGAGAAGAGCTAAGGCACCCAGTTATCAGTTGGAACTCGGAGTTTTTCATTCCATAAAATGGAATTCTGACTTCAGTATGTTGAATTTTATTCGTATAGGTAACAAATTTCATTTCATATCATAACTTTCAGCTTCTTTGGTTTTTGGTTGGAGTAGTTATTCCATTCCCAGTTCCAAATGAACGCAAAAAAAATTGTGATGAACCAGCGTGGCCGTGGCTGGGATCGGGCCAGGTTTTAAACTTGGCTCTGAAGGAGTCCTGCAAGGATAGAGCCTATAGTCCATTAAAGGTCCATTTGGCATTTTCCTCACGTTGTGAAGACGTCTTATTATATTTTAAATTTCTAATCCTATAAAAAATTTAAAAAAATAAAATTATTATAGACTATAGAGCTATATAAATTATAATCACATTTACATATGTGCATTAAATATAGTTATATTGCATATTTTCTTATAAAAGAATATATTATATGAGTTGCAGCAACAATATTTACAAAAAAAAAAAAAAAAACAATTTGATTGTTCAACATATACTACTACTTAATAGTCAAAAAACAAATTAAACACTTGCAAGATGATTTCTAATTCGTCAAATGATGAGAAAAACAGTTTGAACAAAACAAAATCATAATAGTCGTAAGGTATATCTTAAATATCTTAATCATGATGGTTACTATCAAAATTTTATAACTTAACTCATCAGTCTTGTATTTTTATATATTTTTTTAAACTATACCATGTACTAGCATCCAGAAGTATTCATGGACCCAAAATGCGATTGACACGTCTCAAAATGCTTGTTCAAAGTTTGGATTGGCTTATCCATTAAAATTCATTCAATTTATAAAAATTATTAAATTATTAATATTAAAAAAATGACATAAAAATCAATTATTTTATAATAAATTATGTGCACTGATCAAAACTGAACTTGAAATTCAAGGTGAACAGTTCAGCCTTGGATACATCTATTAGTAGAATTGAAGGTTTTTCCAGGTGGACAAAGTCCATTTATATTCTTCAGGTAGCCCTTGAATCCATTACTGAGGTTAGAGGATTGCTGAATTAATGAGAACTTATTTACGTGAAGAAGAAATAAATATTATTAAATAGACATCTGGATTTGTTTACGTGAGGATCATGTATGTTCTTTGTTTTGTTTTTTGCTGGATTAATTTGTTTCAAGCATACCACGAAAGATGCTTTTTATAACCAAAATGTAAATTTTGAAATCTTAATTCTCAATGGGAATATTTTTATTTTTATTGCCTAACATCGATATTTTTTTTTACAGATAAAGTACCAGACAATTCACATTTGTCCTTTAACTTCATCTCTTTCCGATTTTTTTGCTTCATTACTTCTTTCTTTTTCCAACAACCTAGAGAGGTACAGTTATAGGTTGACATGCATGGCTTGCCTCGTGCTTACCGTAAAAAATCTCCTATTTTGAAAAATAAAAATAAAAGTATCCTTATTAGAGAATTAAAATTCCTAATATTTAGTTTGGGAAAAAAAAAAAACTCAAATTCCATTTAGTTCCGTTAATATATTAACTTTTATTTTACTTCAATTTATGAAAAAAACAAAATGAAGTTCACATGCCACTTAATTATCTTGTATGTCATTGAAGACAAAAAAGTATTATGATGAAAATTTTGAAAGCTTATTATTCTATGCACGACAATAGGATTTTTAATCTTCATAAACAAATCAATTAAATATGTTATCATATATTCATACTAGATTATAACATGTGCGATATACGAAATAATTTTATTTATTTAATATATATTAATTTTTGTTTAAAATTATATTTAAAATTTTAAAACTCATAACGTATATAAAATTTATATATATATATATTAATTTGTTGTTAAAAAATAAACTTTTTGAAAACAACAAAAAAAATTTATGTCTTTCCTTTGGAAAATTTTGTTTATAATCATATTTATATTCTTATACAATTATATAAAAAAAAAATAAATTATGCCTTTCTTAAAAACATAAAATATATATTATTAAATGATAAATTAAATAATAAAAGAAATATTCACATACTTTCACTTTAGTAATATTGACTAAATTATTATGCAAAATATAAAAAATATTAGAAAATATATGAAAGAAGAAAAATAAATTGAAAAAATATTATTTTTCATAAGAATATAACTGTAAGAACAATAAAATATATCTTGAAAAAAAGTTATAAACAAAAAAAAATTGCAATAGTAATATAATATACCTTGAAAAAAATTATTGAAATTTTTTTAAAATAAATGATATATAATACATTACATTTGTAGTCTAAGAATTTTTTAGTGATAATTAGGATTAAATAGATCATTTTTAAATTAATTTTTTAAATTTTAAAATGAATATAATAAGTCATAAGATAATATAAATTTTCTCTTTAGTTATTATGTACATGTGTATATTATTATGTACTGTACATTTTAATTGTGCAATTTTTTATCTTAGAAAAAATAATTCAAGAATATATATATATATATATATATGCACAAATTAAAAAAAAAGGGGATGCAAAAGGGGGAATTTTGAGAAAAGCAAAGCAAATGACCAATCTGCATTTTGCTTTAGAAACCAAAAAAAATTGAAATAATTTAGAGCCACAACGCCTTGCACATGAACACTTTATTTGCTTAATGCTGAAATGGTTTTGCCATTCCAAGAAAGGATGACAATATATATATATATATACACACATCATCACATGAACTTGATTGGTGAAAAAAAAAAACCTACCACATGCAATTGTTTCACAAATTGATTGCTCTCCAACGAAAAGAGATATGATCTTATATATTCAGCATGTGAGTGAGATCATTGTATTTGTTTATGAGAAAGGTTTTCACATAATGTCATAATTCAAATCTTACATCAACAAGGAAATAAAGAAAATTTTCTTTTCTTTTTTTTAAAGATGACTCAATGATTTCTTACCCCTTATTTTCCACATATGTTGTTATTTGTTTGTTATATTAATATAAACAAAATCTTCCGTCCTTTGAAGGAAATAATTTCTTTATTTTCTTGTTAATTTGAAAATAGCATCATAATTCATACATTTATTAGTAGTCAAACCATTAACATGAATATTGGTTTTTTATATATTATTGATTCAAGTAAGTTTATCCATATCTGAACTCAAAAAAAAAATTCATGAATTTTTTTTTTTATATAATCTCTAAGTGAATTTGAAATCAAGCAGTCAATAAAGAGTAAATTCTTTTATCACTTGAGCTAACATGCATTGAAAAAAAAAATTCATTGAAATATTGATTTACAGGTAAAATTATTTTAAAATTGAAATAAAACAAATTAAACAAACAAAATGCTAAATAATTATTACATGCTAGACTATATTTCATTTGTTGAAGGATATTAAAAAAAAATAGAAAAGAATTAGGATGGCAAATGACGTGAAGGAGTGGGGTGCAATGTAACTATATCTTATCTATTCTTACTTTCATAATTAATACAGTCTTGTGACTCAACTTATATTGACCTTTCAACATTTAATTTATTCCCCGCACGCCACGTTCACCTCCATTCTGCCATCATTTCTTAAACCAGATAATAATCCAATTAACTTTAATTTTGAGAAGCAAGTGATATAACTAATTAAAACTTTCCTGTTATTGTAATTAACCAGCTGGGACATTAGTGCTAGTAAAGAAAGTGTTAGTTTAGAACGTGGTGAACCCACATTGAGTAGAAAGATCATTTATATATGATTTAAAAAAAATCATTTATATTATTTAAGTAATTGAGTTAAGTATTGGAGTGGACCAAATCATTTAGGCTTGCTAAGAGTTTTTTAGTAGGTCAGATAATTTTAAAAATTAAATATAGATACTTGAAGCACTTGGACTTGTTTGACAAATAGATTTAATTTTTTTAATAATAATAATAATATTATTATTATTATTATTATATTTATTTCGAGATATTATTGATTCTGAATAAATATTTTGAACAGTGAAAAATATGATGGTATGAATAAATATATCTAAACAGAAAAATATGACTGTTTAAATAAAGTTTATTTAAACAATAAAACATGACTATACAAAATATCATGACTTTTTGAATTTGCTTAATTAGTGACTGTTCACTTATTATAAATAAATCTTTCTGCCTGACCAATTTTAGTACTTCTGATTTAGAGAGTTTTAAAGCTTTGTTGTATTCTATAGGCATAATTGTATTTAAGATAATGTTATTCATGCCTCAAAACCATATTTCTTCTTTCTTACTATTTTTGTTTTTCTTAATTTTACTAACAATTTTAAAGGCAATTATGGATACTACATCTACTATTGTCTTTACTGTTGCTATGAATTTGGAATCAAGCATGAAGGTTCACTTTCAAAATCAAGATGTAATCAGACTTGATCATTTTAATGGATCAAACTACACTAGGTGAAAGGACAAAATGGTTTTTCTATTGACTGCATTGAAGATGTTTTATATACTTGATCCAAATTTAGAACCAATTCCAAAACCAACTCCTGAAGATTTTGATGCTATTAAGGCAACAAGAAGTAAACATGAAGAAGATGAACTAGTCTGTTGATGTTATATTTTGAATTCATTATTTGACCGTTTATATGACCTATATAGAAATATGAAAACACCAAAAGAGATATGGACTGCTCTTGAACATAAATACATGAACGAAAAGAAAGGTATGGATAAGTTCTTGGCTTTGAAATACTTTGAATTTTCAATAACCAATGATAAACCAATCATGGACCAAATGCATGAGTTGCAAATTCTGGTTTCTAAGTTAAGTGAGCTAGAAATTAAGGTTTCTGATTCACTTCAAGTTGAAGCTATTTTGTCAAAACTTTCTCCTTCTTGAAATGGATATAAGAAGAAATTTTACATTCAATAGATATTTTCATTATTGAAGAATTTTATACTCACATACAGATTAGAATAGAAAATCGTGCAAGAGATGCACTCTTTTTTGGAGGTTCCAATGTGAATTATGTGAGTGGACAAAATTCTGAAAAAGCTCACAAGTCTTTTGGTAAATTTCAAAACAATTTTAAAGTTAAGAAGAAAAGATTTAAGAAATCCAAATTTAACAAGAATAAAATGCATTTTCATTGTGGAAAAAAATGCCATTTGATTAAAGATTGCATATTTAAAAATGCTAGAATTAAAATTGGTTCTAGTTCCGAAAGCAAGGCAAATCTGGTTGAGTAAGAAATTAATGAACTTGTTGTAATGGTGATTGACATGCAAATTGGAATGATCATTGAAGTTCATATGGCTACTACAAATAAATCATCTGATTGGTGGCTAGATTCTGGTGTAACAATTCATGTTTGCAACAACAAAAAGTAGTTCAAAACTTATGAAGAATGCAAGAGACCAGAAAACATCCTTATGAAAAATCATGTTTTTGTCAAAGTGATTGGAAAAGGAACGGTTGAATTGAAATTCACCTCAAGATAGAAACTAAAAGAACGGTTGAATTGAAATTCACCTCAGGACAGAAACTAACTTTACTTAATGTTTTTATGTTCCTGATATTAAAAAGAACCATGTATCTGCAAATTTATTATGTAAGAAAGGCTTTAAGATTGTACTAAAGTCTGATAAAGTTATAGTCTCCAAAAATGGTGTATTCATTAGAAAATGATATTCCAATAATGGTATGTTTAAACTAAGCATTGATAAAATAAATAATATTTTTGCTTATATTGTTGAGAATTCTTCTTCTTTATGACATGCTAGATTAGGACATTTAAATTATCAATATATGAATCATATGACTAAGCATGGTTATATAACATACCAAAAAAATTATGACATTAAATGTGAAATCTGTGTCAAAGCAAAAATGACTAAAAAACCTTTTCTTAAAGCTGAAAGAAATATAAAATTATTAGAACTCGTACATTATGATATTTGTGAGTTAAATGGTTTATTAACAAAGGGAAGAAAAAAGGTATTTTATAACATTTATAGATGATAGTTTTCGTTATACTTTTGTGTATGTAATGAAAACAAAATATGAAACTTTGATAAATTCAAAGAACATAAATCAGTTGTTGAAAATCGAAAGGAGAAGAAATCAAAATTGTTCGAATTGATAGGGGTGGCAAATATTTTCCAAATTGATTTTCTCTTTTTTGTAAAGATAATGAAATTATTCATCAAAAGACAGCCTCTTATGCACCCCAACAAAATGGTTTAGATGAAAGAAAAAATAATCTTGGTTGATATGGTAAATAATATGTTGTTAAATTCTAAATTACCTCTAAATCTTTAGGGAAAAGCATTTTTAACAACATGCCACATACATAATAGAATTCTTTCAAAAAAATTCTTAAAAATATCATATGAACGTTAGAATCATGGCAAAAAATCAAATTTGGATTATTTTAAAGTGTGGGGTGCATTGCCTTTCAGAAAATATCTCATCTTCATAAATCAAAATTAAGACCTAGAGATATTAAATGTATTTTTGTTGGTTATGCATAAAATTCAAAAGCATATAGACTTCTTGATTTAAATACTAATGTTATTGTCGAATCTATTCATGTAAAATTTTTTGAAAATAAGTTTATATGTAATTTTGAAATTGATATGGAGAAACAAATTGAAATGATTCCTACGACTGGAAATAAAAAAAAGAAAGTAATGATTCTGTTGAAATTAGAAGAAGGAAAAAGAACTAGAAAAGAGAATCTTTTACCTTCTGATTTTGTTTCTCTAGATTCTATAGTATTCATAGTAGAAGGAAATAAAACTGAAGTGCTTAAGAAAACACCAATTCTACTAATGTAGATGAAGACCCTAAAACATTCAATGAAGCTATGACTTCAAGAGATGTTACTTTTTGGAAAGAAGCTATTAATGATGAAATGGACTCAATCATGTCCAATAATACATGGGTCTTGGTAGATTTACTTCCAGGTTCTAAACCTATAGGATGTAAATGGGTTTTTAGAAAGAAATATAATACAGATTATTCTGTATAAACCTTTAAAGCAAGATTAGTTGCAAAAGGTTTTAAACAAAAAGAAGGCATAAATTATTTTGATACATATGCTCCAGTAGCTAGAATAACATCCATTAGAGTTATTATAGCGTTAGCTTCCATTTATAAATTACACGTGCATCAAATGGATGTTAAGACAACCTTTTTAAATGGTGACTTAAAGAAAAAAGTATACATGGAACAACCAGAAGGTTTTATTCTTCCAGGTAATGAGAATAAAGTTTGTAAATTAGTTAAGTCACTTTATAGGGCTAAAGCAAGCTCTTAAACAATGGCATGAAAAGTTTGATTCAATCATAGTAGCCAATGGTTTTGAACATAATGGAGCAGATAAGTGCATTTACTCAAAATTTACTAAAGAATATAGAGTTATAATATATCTCTATGTGGATAATATGCTAATTTTTAATACCAATATGATTGGCATAAATGAAACCAAAAGGTATCTGATTTCTAATTTCAAAATGAAATATTTAAATGAAGTTGATATCATTTTGAAAATTAAAGTTAAGAGATATAACAAGAGTTTTGTACTTAATCAAAGTCATTATATTGAGAAACTGCTTAATAAGTTTAAGTATCTCAATATAAAAAAAGTCAATACTTCATATGATACAAGTATAAAATTAACAAAAAATCAAGGTTATATAATTGCACAACTTGAATATGCTAGTGCTATTAGAAGTATTATGTATGTTATGCATTGTACTAGGCCAATATAGCTTGTATTTGCAAGTTATCAAGATATACAAGTAAGCCTAGTATAAGTCATTGGAAAGCTATAGGAAGAGTTCTATGTTATCTTAAAAGAACTAAAGATTTTGACTTATTTTATTTCGGAGATCCAACTATTTTGGAAGAATATTCAAATGCAAGTTGGATCACTAGTATAAGTGATAATAAATCCACTTCAGGATGGATGTTTACCTTTGGAGGTGGTGCAATTAGTTGGACATCCAAGAAACAAACTTGCATTTCATATTCAACTATGGAATCTGAATTTATAGCTTTAGTTGCAGCAAGCAAGGAAACTAAATGGCTAAGAAATTTATTAATGGATATAGAGTTGTGGCCACAACCAATGACAACATTTCCTTGTATTATGATAGTGAAGCTACTATGTGTAGAACTTATAGTGAAATTTATAATGAAAAATCTAGACATATTAGTCTAAGACATGATTATATCAGAGAATTGATAAAAAAAAATGAGGTAATTACCATCATACATGTTAAATCTACTAACAACTTAGCATATCCTCTTACCAAGGTGCTACCTAGAAATTTGGTAAGAAGCACCACAAGTGGAATGGGTTTAAAATTCTTTTTAGACACTAATAATGGGAACCTAACTTTGAATTAGTAACATCTAATTGCAAGGTTTAATAGGTAACCACAAATTATTGTTATGTGTCTGCAAACACTAGTCAATCGATTCTAAATATTTGGAATACTAGTGTAAGCCATTGCGTAAATGGAAGATGAGATTAAACTCTTAATAGAGTTTATAATTAAATGTTTATAGCAATGGAGACATAACTAAGAAAATCCACCTATATAAACATAAACGCGGTGCCGTTTCAACAAGAAAATTGAAAACTTTCTTGTAAATATTTATGAATAAAGATAAGCACATGGCCGTAATAGTGCTAAAGCGGTTATAAACCTCTGACAGAATATTAAGTATTATGTGTGTTATATATTCAATTTTAACACTAGGAGTTGAGGTTTAATCTATGGACACCATCAACTTTGTTAGAATTCTAAGGTATATATGCTAATTAAATGTTTAAATTGAAAGATACTTTTTTGTATTCATAATATTTATTTGTGTGAAAGTTAAAGATTAAGCACCAACATTCCAAACTAATGGAGGATTGTTGGTAGTTTAGAATGTAATGAATTCCACATTGAGTAGAAAGATCACTTATATATGGTTTAAAAGAAATCACTTATATTATTTAAATAATTGAACTAAGTGTTGGAGTGGACCAAATCATTTGGGCTTGCTAGGAGTTTTCTTAATAGGTCAGACAATTTTAAAAGTTAAAGATAGGCACTTGAGACACTTGGGCTTGTTTGGCAAATAAATTTAATTTTTTAAATCTTTTTACTATTATTATTATTATTATTATTATCATTATTTATTTCAAAATATTACTAATTCTAAATAAATATGTTTGAACCGTGAAAAACATGATAGCATGAATAAATATATTTAAACAGAAAAATATGACTGTTTAAATAAAGTTTATTTAAGCAATAAAACATGACTATACAAAATGTCATAACTTTTTGAATTGGCTTAATTGATGACTGTTCACTTATTATAAATAGATCTTTCTGCCTAATTAATTTTACTAGTTCTGATTTAAAGAGTTTTAAAGCTTTGTGTATCCTATAGGCATAATTGCTTTTAAGATAATGTTATTCACGTCTCAAAGCCATATTTTCTTCTTTCTTACTATTTCTGTTTTTCTTAATTTTACTAACAGAAGGGTCTATAAATAACCAGGCGGACCAGCCATTGAAGCCCTGCAATTGTAAGTCATAATGAGGTGTAGTGAAATAATATGGGGTCTGGTCTTGTGCTGCATCTTGGCCATGCTTAGCAGTAGTCATAATGGACTGGCCTCGGAGGTTGTGGGTTCGTCTGCTGAAGGTTATGACTACAAGGATGCACTTGACAAAGCTATCTTGTTCTTTGAAGGACAACGTTCAGGAAAGTTGCCTGCAAGCCAGAGAATGAAGTGGAGGGGAGACTCTGCACTCACTGATGGCAAACCTGATAAAGTATATAACGCTAGCTATAAAACTTAGTAGTTTGAGTGATGATGACATTGAGCTTCCACAAACCCTTTTTTCAAAACTTCGGAATGCTATTAGTGTTGATTTTTCAACAATAAAACAGTGAAGCTTGGTATTACTGACATCTAAACTCCAGTTATTGAAATGTAATGTTATAGTTTGGGGTTTTGCTTTTTTGTGGCAGGTCAATCTGGTGGGAGGTTACTATGATGCTGGCGACAATGTGAAGTTCGGATGGCCTATGGCGTTCACAGTCACCCTGTTAAGTTGGACAGCTGTTGAGTACCGGCAGGAAATCTCTCAAGCCAATCATCTTAACAACCTCCGCACCGCAATCCGTTGGGGCACTGATTTTATATTGCGAGCCCATACTTCACCCACCACACTTTATACCCAGGTTTGTGTCAGTTTCTTGTATATTTATTTGCAAAAGAATACTGCCTCATGCAGCTAGCTCAGAAATTTTTTATCAATAGAAATTATTAAATAGATAGCAAATTCAATTTCTATTTGCATTCCCATGCAGGTAGGGGATGGAAATGCTGATCACCAGTGCTGGGAGCGTCCTGAAGACATGGACACCCCTCGAACGCTCTACAAGATCACTTCTGATTCACCAGGCACTGAAGCGGCAGCAGAAGCTGCTGCTGCTCTTTCTGCTGCTTCATTAGCCTTCAAAGGGGTTGATTCCAATTATTCTTCAAGGCTGTTAAGCAAATCAAAATCAGTAAGGGGCTTAGTTAAATTAGTTCCTTTATGCCTAGCAACCTATACATGCATTTAATCTCATTCAATTGCCTGCACAGTTATTCGAATTTGCAGACAAGTATAGGGGATCTTACACAGGTTCTTGCCCTTTCTACTGCTCTTTCTCAGGATATCAGGTAAAACATAAAGCTTATAGTCCTCACTTTTGTTTGACTTGAGCTTTACCCATTCCTGCTTCTTTTGTCAGGACGAATTATTATGGTCAGCAGCTTGGCTATACATGGCAAGTGGAGATAAAAAGTACTATAACTATGTCTTGAGCAACCAAGGATGGAGTCAGGCAGTATCAGAGTTTAGTTGGGACAACAAATTTGCTGGGGTTCAGACATTACTAGCGAAGGTATAGCGAAAAATCGCTGTAAAATCTATGCCTCCTCTTTATAAGTAATGAGAAAAGATATTAATCGAATTTTGTTCAGGAATTTTATGGTGGGAAGAAGGATTTGTCTAAATATAAGACCGATGTGGAATCATTTATATGTGCGTTGATGCCGGGGAGTAGCTCTTTACAGATTAAAACAACTTCTGGTACACATCCAAATCATTAATGAATAACTCATTAGCTTTCTGCAGATTGCATTTAAACGTACGTATGATTCTCACAAAGCTAATAGATATTCTGGTTTGTTTTCAGGTGGTCTTCTGTATGTTAGAGATGCTGCTAATCTACAATATGTTACAAGCTCCTGCATGGTGCTGGCTGTCTACTCGGAAACCTTAAAGGCATCTAATATTGATGGAATTCAATGTGGCTCTGCCCATTTCTCTGCCTCCCAAATCAAAGACTTCATAAAATTGCAGGTACATCATCTAAATCAATGTAAGAGAGAATCACATCAAACCAAGAATGGATTTGATTGGTTTACTGATGCAGGTGAATTACATTTTGGGAAACAACCCCATGAAAATGTCATACATGGTGGGATTTGGAAGCAAATATCCGATGCAGCTTCACCATAGAGGCTCATCCATCCCTTCTATCCGTAGTCACCCGAGCAAGGTCGGCTGTAATGATGGCTTCTCGAGTTATTTTTCTTCTAACAATCCAAATCCAAATCAACATGTTGGAGCAATTGTTGGAGGTCCTGATCCAAATGACCATTTCAATGATCTGAGATCAGATTACTCTCATTCCGAACCCACAACTTACATTAATGCAGCTTTTGTGGGTGCAGTGGCTGCTTTGCTTGATGAAAGCAAACAGGAACCTCTGCAACTGCTGCGGATGAATAGAACCACAAATACGAGAGACTATATGTAATTTAACAGAACTACATGCAATTGAAACCCATGGATTTCCATTCATGGGATTACGTAATTTAAATTCTGGGGAATATCTGTACCCATATCTACACATATGGTTGTAAAATATCTAAGGATTAAGAATAAGTCTGATGCATCTTTTCAGATCCTTCTTGGACTAGTTCATTCCTAATATTAAGCAATAAATTTAAAGAGCTTAACTTTTAATTTCAATGATCAAGATTGTTTTTATATAATTTCACATATGAAAAACTTAAATATATTTAATTATTAATAGCCGTCTGTCCCTAAAGAAAATTTTTTTTTCTAAGACCGAAAAAAAATCCAAAAAAATACTAGTATTAATATTTTTTTTCATTTTCGGTGAATTTTCTTAAAATTTTTAATTTATCTTTAACTCCTTAAATTTTATTTATTTAACTCAAAAAATATCATACTCCATCTTTTTTTTTATAAAAATATTATACATCTAAAATCTATCAGATCCATAACTTTCATTAACGTGGGAGTGGGACTGACAAAGCAGGCCACAGCCTAAAATGGATGCTTAAGCTATCGCTATAAACATCAATTTACCGATTAATCATCCAACACTAGCACAAACAAGGCCGATTCTAGAACCGGGCGCAGGCATTGTAGTGGTTTCTCTCTCATTTTCTCTCTTGTCCCCAACCTCTCTCCAGTCTCCTGAGCTTTGTTGGGTGCAGGCCGGAAACCACCACTTTTTCTTTTCCAATGGGGTCTGTGCTTGGTGACCTGCCGTCATTTGACCCCCATAACTTCAGCCAACTTCGTCCCTCCGATCCTTCTAATCCTTCTGTAAGTATCCCCACAATCCCTTTTCAAACCAATCCCCAGTTTCCAAAATACATAACATATGAATTTTGTTTCTGGGGTTTTATCTGAATGAGTTATTTGTTTCAGCCGTTCTGATATTGCCATAAATCCCTATATGCAGTTTCTATGAGTAGTGAAAAACTGTTACATATTTATGATTAGGTTACTGGGTTTGCCCCAGATATGATTAGTGGAAATTTTTTTTTTTTTACTTTTTCTGAATTTGGACCTTAATGGTTTAGTCCATATGATTAGTTAGTTGTCAGAAGCTTTTTGGTTAAAGTTGTTTGTGGTTACAAATGAATATGTTTGCTTCCTGATTGTAGGGTTTAAATGATTCATGGAATTCCAACTCTGGTATTATTACACTTCAGTGATTTTATGGTTTGCAGTGTGAGATACATTTGTTATTAGGATGCTGATTAATCTGAAGGAATAAAGTGTAATATGGTGATGTTTCTATGTAAAACATCCAAGTAATGCTAATACTTGTTATTATCTGTTTTCTAAAATGACAAAGATCTTTATACAGCACAAGAATTAGCCTGGAAATGCTTTCTTGCACAGGATAATGATGGGAGTTTCCTTAAAATGGGTGGTAACTATTCTTCATGAGCTTTTGTCTAGTGCATGTCACTATCAGCTTCAAAAACTACTAAGACTTCAAGTTCATGCTTTAGAAGATTTCCAGATCTTCCTGTGTACTTGGTAGTTTTCCTGTTTTAGTTCTTAGGACTGTTTCTTAACAATGGTCACAAAGTTCTAAGGTTTAGCTAAGACAGTAGTTGAGAGTTTGTTTCTATGTGGGCATACATATGTGTAGATATGTAGACATAAATGTATTTATGTATCTTTTTTGGTTTCAATAGTTTACATTGGTTCCTTGCTTAAATGTTATAACGTTTCTGATTAAGCTTAGTTGAAAGGTCTAAGTGGTATAGAACAATTTTTTCCTGTCCTTTTATCCTTTTGAGCTATTTTAGCATATGAGATCTATTCTATTGCATGGAGTTCATAGTGAACCCCTCTTTGTTTTCAAATGAAGAGTTTATGACAAATTAGTCTTTTTTGCTTTTGTGGATTGGTTTTAAACAAAATTGCACTGACTCCACTTGTATGATTTTTTACTTTGCTTGAACATTTTGGGAGCTTTAAATGCTTCTTATTTTTCATTCATGTTAAGAATTGATTGCACTTATCTTTTATAGCATAACCTTTTCTTTTTGACTAGAAAATGATACCTGCCACACACCACCCTACTCATAGCCGGACTCTTCCACCACCTGATCAAGGTATTGAACCGATATTTCTTTCTCCTTGTTTTTACTTATGAAACAATATTTTTTTCCGAGGGAAAGTGAGATATTCTTGGCACTTTAAACTGTCTGTGGTGAAAATATGGAAAACTTTGGTTGGTGAATTATTTCAGTTTTTATCCACATAGTTATAATATATTTTACAATGCATGTCATATACTGTGATAATTATTTGGGTAGGATACCTTCTAGGATGTTGAATGTTGATTTCTGTTTGAGAGTATCAAGTGCTGGAAAGTATGTTTAGATGTCTGAATTGGAACTTGATATGATCTAATTTTGCTGGAAAAATGGTATTGTCTTGACAAATAGGCTTCAAATAAATGGTTATGGATTGGGAAATTGATTTTTATGCTGCAATTGATGCATGCCACTGCTACCACTTGTTACATTTTTTTTTTATTATCTTCATCTGGATTGTTGTAATTGATTTACCTTGTTTTTTTAGTTCTATATTTTCTTCTTCGGTAACCTAAATGTCATGGATTACTTATCTGTAATTGTCCATCTTCTCTCAGTTTTGTTTTGAACTTTTGATATCGACAAAGAATGGAGATTTCTAATTAGAATATAATGATTGATTGCGTACAAGATTAAAATTGTTGTTTGAAGTTTGTCAATTGGAATGAAAATGTTGAGGATCTTATTTGTAAGTATGTTCTGAACTGCCTGTGCTACCAGTATAAAGGCACTACCGATTGAAATTGCATTCTGGTGCAAAGTGCCACAGCTCATTGACTTAAGTTCTTGACTTGTTATTATGAATACTTTTTCAATTGACCTGTGGACATTTTCTATACTGTGACTGACCTCTCAAACACTTTTAACAGTTATAACTACTGAGGCAAAAAATATACTTATTAGAAATTTCTATCAGCGTGCTGAGGAGAAGGTTAGTAATTCATTTATGATTTTTCATGTTACAAAACTGCATACAAATAATTTCATAGTCACAGATAGAAATTCACGGATTCGTGCATGCCCTTTGAGAGTGGATGTGCAGATATTTCATGTAGTTTCTTAATGCTTTTCCCATTGCCGGTGGGACCAAAGTGAGCTGCCACTGAACATCCAATACCAGAGCATGGATGCAAGCAACCTAGGGCTTCCATCTCATAGTTGTAATGAGATTTTTTTCGTTTCTTTGGTGCTCATGTAAATGTATATTCTTATATCAAACGTGTTGTAGAAACTGTGAGTAAAGTTGCTTACCCATTGTTGTAAACCAGTATGCCATACTTGTACATTTTTGTGTACAAATCAAACTTACAGCTGGGTTATCATAATAACAGAAAGTGTTATGTTTATTTCTACATTCTCTTCTTGGTATTCATTCCATGTGGCATGGCTGAATTGCTGAAATGCTAAATTCTTGTATGCTCATTTAAGTATTCAAGATATCATCTTAAAATGATGTGCACAAGTGCATCTCTTGGTAATAACAGGTTTGAACATGTTACTTGGGCTCTTGGAGCTGCATATTTTTACTGAAAGCATATGCATTTGTGTTGCCAGGTTTTTTGAACCTGATTATGAAGTTATTTTTTGACAAGCTTGCAGCTCCTTACCTGAGCAACCCAGTAGCAGAGCCCAGAGAACTGCCCCACACAGTTTTCTGAAAAAAAAAGGTTCTAACAATTACTTAAGAATTTGGGACTAGTATTCGTAGGGTCGGTGGATTGCAAAGGCTGTGTTTACACTGAATGTGAATCATCAATAAAAACATCGGAACTGGGCCATTAGACGGAGTTATTGGTCCCACTGGTTAAAAGGTAAAACAATGAAATTGTTTGGTTCCCGACCTGCGTGTATAAAGGGGAAAAAAAAAAAAAAAAGGCTGCCACAAATACCAAAAAAGAAGAAATCCAAGAAACAGCCAACCAAGAAACTGAAACTACTCCACAAACCAAAGAATAGAGCCTGTTCTTTGTTAAGACAAAGATTTCAACGGCTATGGCCACTCACTTTTACTGTTGTTCTCCAATTCCAGCGAAACCCACCTCCACAACAATCTCAAAAAAGTCCGCTTTGTTACCTAATCCTCGTATCTCAACCACTAGGCATCATAATAACCTCGTATCAACATCATCATCTTCTTCTTCTTCTTCAGTTTTTACTCTTCGAGCTTCAATTTCACCAGCTGCTACTTCCGTTGCAGTCGATGGACCCACCACCTCCACCAAACCTTCCAAGTCTTTGCCGTTTAGAGTGGGCCATGGCTTCGATCTTCATCGGTTGGAGCCTGGCTACCCTTTGATCATTGGTGGGATTGATATTCCTCATGATAGAGGCTGTGAGGCTCATTCTGATGGTATCTTTCTCATTTCCCTTTTCCTATTTTTCTTAATTTCGGAATTTTCCCATTTATTTTCCTTCCCAACATCAAACGCCACATTTTTATTTCTTTAAGTTCTTGCATTTGGATGGTTTTAATTTATAAAATTTCTTTTTGTTATCTCGTAATCTCTATTTCTTGGTTGTATTTTTTGTTTAAAATTTCCACAATTTGCTTTTGATGAAAACCATATGGGAATCAATATGTTGCAGGAGATGTGCTGCTTCATTGTGTTGTGGATGCAATACTGGGAGCTTTAGGGCTTCCTGATATAGGGCAGATATTTCCTGACTCTGATCCCAAGTGGAAAGGAGCTCCATCTTCTGTCTTTATCAAAGAAGCTGTGAGTATTCTTTAATGTAGATTCTGGGTAATTTTGAGAAATTCGTTTTATTTTATTTTTAAATCTTTTTGGGGTGCTGATTTTATAGTGGATGCTTTGAGCCTTTGACTGGTTCACTGCTGATTAACGTAAAAGCAGAGGAAAAGAAAATTAGATTGGTTTATTGCCATACTATGAAATTTCTATCTAAAATCTGGCGTTTGCTTAATCAAAAGTATTAGGTTGGGATACCAATCCTAGAGTAGAACCATGGTAATGTAAGTACCAAAAAGAAAAAAAAAATCATAGCACTCAAAGAAGTTTTGTTGAATAGAAAGTAAAAGAAAAGATAATGCAGAGCTGAATTATGTGATTATTTAATTCAGGTGCATGGTTAAGCCAGGGAAATATGAATGAGTCTGAAAGTTATAGGCTCCATTAATGTACTTTGGTTCAATAGTTAAGTATTAAAATTTTATGAAATATCATTTTTAGCCTTGTTAATAAGAAAAAAAATAAAATAAACTCCTTGAGTTGAGTGGGTTGGGCTACATAGTCGGTCTTTGTAGTCAACCCACATATGGTATAGCACTACTTGTTTGATCTCTTGAGGGGAATGGCTGGTTATTTTGTATCTGCTTAGAAACAAAAATTGATTCTGCTAGTTCGAAGCATTTGGTAATTTGTCTTTGATGCATTAGCAAAACAAATTAATAGAGGTCTGCTGTATTGAGGAGTAGAGAAGTGCGCATGATACTGCAGCATTAGAGCAAAGCTCTGATGCTTTGACTCTGATAGTGACTCCTCAACCTCAATGCAATGAACCTAGGTAAAAGTAAATTAATAAAAGTTGATGCTTTTAAGAGCAATGTATCAGGTGTGATATTGCTTCACTGCAAAATTCTGTAAAAACTCTAATGCTTTGTTTGACAGCCTTTTTTCAAACGAGCCTAATTTGTTTGTGGTAGGAAACGGAATCAACTTTATTATTGACCAAATTATGGCATATTCATGTATGGGCTGGAAAACCCTTTAGACGCAGATGCTATATATCTTTCTTGCTAAGCGATGCTATATGCTGATGTCAATATAGGCTTTAAGGTGAAATGCGAAACATCTTATGCTATATTCTTCACCTAGAAGCTCTCATGTATTTTTCTGTATGTTTAGTATAGTGGAGGAATCCTTGCCGAACCTGAATTTGCATATATACTGCATTAGCCAGCGAACAGAATGAATCAGTTAAATGTTCTCCCAATGCCTCCTCTGATCCAACTCTTTTAGTTCTGCTTTCTTCTAAAGGATTTGGCTATTTGGCTTTCTAAAAGTTTAACTTAATGTGAGATTGTCAACCCTAAATTGATAGGATAGACCTCTCTTGAGTTGACCTAAAATTTGATTGTGGAACTGGCACAAGGAAACAATGATTAACAAATTAGCAAGGCAAAACAAACTATAAAGCGTGAGAATATATGACATCCATGATTGTTTTGAAATATAGATGTGGATGACCCATTAACTGTTTGATGCAGGAAAGAGATCTATTCCCCTTCTACTGAATTCCGATCTCAGAAATTAGTACTAACTAAATATGTATATCATTTGAAGAACTCCCTGACTAAGTTTTTACATAACAATATGCTAGGCACAATCATATAGAACCCTTGTAATAGAGTATTTTTTAAAAATAAAATGAGTAGAAAGAGTTTGTCTGGGAATTTTTTTGCTTATGCGCTCAAGTTAGTCATGCTAGGCCATCATTTATTATATCTTCGTTCTAGGAATATATACACAATTTTAGCTGTTCAGATCTCATCCTCTGCAACATGGTTCATTTCAGGTGAGACTCATGCATGAGGCAGGTTATGAGATTGGAAACTTGGATGCCACCTTAATTCTTCAAAGACCAAAACTGAGCCCACACAAGGAGGCTATCAAAGCCAACTTGTCTGAGCTGCTAGGAGCCGACCTGTCTGTTGTCAATCTCAAGGCAAAGACTCACGAGAAGGTTGACAGCCTTGGTGAAAATCGAAGTATTGCAGCTCATACTGTGGTCCTGCTGATGAAGAAGTGAATATAAATCTTGGATATGGGTCTCAAAGTATGGCAATTTCATACCGTGAGCATTATGTATACTGTCATAAATATGATATTGATGGGTGTGAGAGCTTAATGTATTTGGTTGGACCAGAATGTTGAGTTCTCAACACTTCATCTGAACAACTTGGACAATGATGGTTTAGGTTTTGATGAGCTACAGTTTCCAAATTGTTCATTAGTCTGAAGTTTGTCAAAGACTCGAAACTTGAAATAGAATACATACCAAAGTCAAATTATTGGAAAAAAAAATAATGTTCTACAGTTTCCCAACTTCTTTGTTCAATTCCTACTTTCTGCTGCATCAAAGTGCCTATGGCTGCCCTCACGTGTTCAACTGTTGTGAATTCACCATTTTTTTTTTTTTAATTTGAATCATTCTCAAGTTTCACATTAAATCATCAAATACATGACTACCTTGAATTTCACACGATTATTGAATAAAGTTTGGCAAGTTTACCATTTTCAATTATTGTTTGCTGCATGTGAACTCCCTATCCCAACACGAAAACTACAAAGAAAATCCGAATTTTTTATTTTTGGAACCCTTTGATATTTTGTTGGAGAACTCAGGTTAAAGCAGAAGACATAAAACAATTTTAGAAATCTCTCTGACCAGTGGCAATTAATCTATTTTTTTGATGATATTGCCGACATGATTCTCGTTTATTTATATTTTTCTTAGTGTTTGAGTGTCATCCAGTATAACAAACCCAGAGAAAGTCCCTCAAGTTATGGTTCGACCATTTCAAAGACTAGGTCAGACTGTTTTGTAACTGTTTTTTCAAATAGCCCAAGTGTTATTATACCAGATAAAAATGTTCAAAGCTACTCTAGCAGGAATCAAATGTTTTGACTTCATGAAAGAGGAATTAGTAGCTTTCAACTTAAACTGAAAGAGAAAGTTAAAAAAGTGGGTTGAATTGGACGCCTATGAAGGCCTCAAAGTTCTCATCTGATCGGTCTCTGACCATGAAATTCTCCGTAGGAAGACTCGAATTAGCCTCCCCTGAGGCTGACAAAGTTTGTAACCAATTTAGAAGCCACCAAGTGTATCTCCGTCTTCTTGTTCCAATTTTGTCAGATATTGTTCCTTTGGAGGATTCCTCAGCTACGACTAAATTGGTGAAAAATGCCTTCGCAGCGACAAACGAAAATCAGCACAAAGAAAGCGTCAGGGACATGTGAGAGCTCTTTGAGTTTTTGTATATTAATTTCTTCCAAGGAGTAATTCTTCTAGACTTTATAATGTTTTAATCGTATCCTACAGCGGTAATTAGAGAAAAATGAAAGTAAGAGTAACTTGCACATTTTTTAAGACCATTCAAGTCCAATCAAATTTAAATCAGGAGGGTTAGGTAAAACAAGGAATGCATGAAAAGGTAGAATTGCAGTCAAAAGTAGATGAAGAAAGTGAACTAATTTACCAAAAATTAGGAAGTAATTTATTCGTTGATAAATTAATTGATTAGTTTAATTCAGAGTTTAATTTTTTTGGTTTATATGGTCTAACATTTTAAATTTCAATATTTATAATTTTTTTTTTGTTTCAAATGTTTCATTTGTAAAATAATAACTCATTAACTGGTAATAAAAAATGTTTTGATCAAATTTCCCTCTAAATTATTATAATTAAGCATAAAAGGGATATAAAAGCGTTATCTTGGTTGGTGTAATCCAACTGTTCTAAAAAGGACAACCAAGAAATTAAGAAAATGGGGATCCCGCAGACAGACCTGATGAAAGGGTTGGTCTCGTTCTCGTATGCCTTCCATCCATCAAAGTAAGGAGATTTTTCACGTGACCGTTGCCAGTTGCAATCTTAGACTTGGCAACCATCTTTTCCTGCTTGAAAGAAACTTTTCTTTCAAGTAAAAAGAAACATATACTAACTTTGGAGATGAAAAGGGTTGGTCTCGTATGGCTTCCATCAGGTAAGTAGAAACCTCCAGGAATTTTGTAGTCACATTACGTTGTGTGTTCTGGACTCTAATAGAAACTTATACTTTACTGCTCTTCACCTCCCCAGCTTTGCTTTGACTTCATTGAAAAGTGGCTCATGGAACTCCCAGAAGCCTCCCTCTGCACTGCCGAAGTGTAAACAAATACAAGGAGACAGCACGCTTCTAAGAGTATCATGGGATGTCTGAGTTCAGATAAGCATGGGAAATTATAACAGAGTTCTTGCATCTACTTCAATACCTGTTAATTTATTGATTAATTAATCACATTAATTGATACTGTCATACTGATCAAAGAAACTTGTGTACTTTTACCACAGGCTGTTGCAAAATTTATGGGGAAAGTAACGGGAGGTAGAGCAAAATTTGATCCAGACCGCATTGTTATGAGCGGTGGAGCTCATGAGATGGTTGCCCTTTGCTTGTAAGTTCCTGGAGAAGCATTTCTGGTTCCCACTCCCTATTATCCAGGGTAATGCATCATTTTGACATTTCCTTCTTCCTGCTTCTTTTTTTGGTTTCTCGTTTAAATAATATATATGACAAGAAAATGGATATTAGATGCATACGAGAGCTCAAATTTGAGTAGAGTTTCTTTCAAATTTGTACGACAAAACTTGACCTTTATCCCCAAACCCACTCACATATGGAAAATAAGAAGAAAGAGGGAGGAATTTGTAATTAACAATTAAATTATAACTAAGATTAGTTTAATGAAACTTGATTTAGTCAACTTAGCAGTAATGTCAAATGTGACAACGTGGCCGTCTGGGATTGGTTCAAAAGGGATGGAATCTGGGTAATTCCGTACTTTCCTTTCCTCTTTCCTTTTTTCTCAAGGAAAAATATGGTTTACATCGTAGTTTTCTTCGTTGGGCATTCCATTGATTGGAGTCATGAAAGCAACATAATCTTTTCGTTTTGATGCCAAAAACGTTACGCTTTTGGCCCATCTCTGTATTATTGATGGAATCATGTAAGAACATATATAATTATCTAGTGCAGAGATATTCTTTATTACATATATAGAAAACTTCAGATTTCAGAACCTTGTAATCTTGTCTGGAAGATGGAGGGCAATAATTGAACAGTTCTTGCTAATCTTCAGAAAAAAGAAAAAGAAAAAAAAACATTTATAATAAATATGAGGCTCATCTCCCTCAGTGGGACAGTAATAATCTGAGAAAGTTAAGTAGTCATTTTCATGGACTTTGTCATTTCTCATAGGCCTAACTCTGAAACATAACGGATCATGGATGCATGAAATATAGACAAATAAAAAGGAAAACTGGTGACCAATGGGCTTAAATGAGTTGACTAATTTCGGCTTAGAAAATCAATTACTACGAATTTTCTCGTTACTTTATATTTTTCATGGTGTGATAATCAGTTCCTAGTTTACTCAAATACTTGGCATTCCTTTGCAGATCTGATCGCGACGTGAGGTGAACAGGGGTCGAACTTGTTCCAGTCGTTTGTGAGAGTAACAATAATTTCAAGATCACCGAGAATGCCATGGAAGCTAACCTCAGAGTCAAGGGTTTGCTCATAACCAATCCATCAAATCCATTGGGTAATATCTTGGATGGAGTGACGTTGAAGAGTATTGTAAGCTTCATAAACAAAATGAAAATCCACCTGATAGGTGATGAGATTTACGCCGCCACAGTTTTCATGGAGCCTGAGTTCGTTCGTATTTCTGAGATTATAGAGGCAGTCGAAAGCAATCGTGATCTCATCCATTTTGTTTACAGTCTTTCCAAGGCCATGGCTTCGCTGCAGAAAATTTTAAAGACAATAACAGTTTTTTTTTTTTCAAGCTTTGTATTTTTAGGGAAGATATCCAATAAAAATACCAAACAGAACTGATTCGAATTGTACAAAAAGTTGTATTTAGTAGCATTTTAGAAATTCAACATGAAATGCATAATTAAAAGGTGTAGGTCCAAAGGGTAATAGAAAACATAAATCCTATAAAATATATATGTTTAAAGGCCAATATAAAACATAGGATTATATAAAACAAATATGTTCCAAGCAAAATTATTAGCATGAAATTTAATTATAGCTAACAAAAAGTCAACATTAAACATAAAGTTTAAAAGTTAAGAGAAAGCATAAGTTATATAAAATATATATGTTCAAACAGAATTCATGATGCAAAATAAAAAATATTTGGATATATAATCGAAGTGGTTGGTGAGGTCTTTGCTTTTGCTAAACAAAAAGATCTTCCTTAATCTTAATTGTAGTATTTTATTCCTATTAATTACATCTTAATTGTAGCATTTTGTTCCTGCTAATTGCATCTTAGTTGTAGGCAGAGTTTTTTCTTTAGCCTTGGTCACTGCAACATTAAAGTATATTGATGCATTAGATGTAAGTTATCAATGGTGAAAATTGAAATGCATATTCAGAATTAAAAGCATTTGATAATTTTTCTTCCTAATTTGTTTTTCTTTGCCAATGATTCTTAGGTAAGTAAGCATTGAGCTATGCTTGCAATAAATGAAGATCCCACCAGTTTATGAATAACATCTTTTGCCTCTAATAATGGCTGCAGAGTAAGGATAGGCCATAGCTGTTCATGCTAGTTCAATTGTTGTGTAAAAGATGATTTTCGAATAATTGATGGGGTTACTATTAATTTTTGGACGATGTTTTCTAATGTCAACAAAGTGATAAATTTCATAAATCAAGGAAGGCACTCAAATGTTTCAATGATTCCACAAGAGTGAAAGTGTTCAGGCAACAATTTTTCGTGTGAAAACTATATTGCAATTAATAACATGTTAAAAAGAATCAAGTCAATCAAATTTATTTCTTTTGCATAAAGTCTAGGCAGTTCTTTATTGAGAAGAAATCAAGTCAATCAAACCACCTAATTGAGCGTGTATTCTCAATAAGAAGTAGGAACATTTGCATCGTTGCTGACATTAACGCGTAAAAGACTTATGATGTTGTTTGAAACTAATTTAAAAATTATGAATATTTATTAGAAATCTATTTGAGTGTAATTGTTGGTTGAGATGCCATTTTTTATTTTCTAAGTCAAAGTAACAGAGAGAGGAAACTTGTATATTCATACTTACCCTTTTCTTCCCACTCCTTGATTTCAAATATATGTTTCCACGAAAAAAAATAATAATCCAAAATAATACGTATTAAGTTGCAAAGACGTAAAAATCCATACACATGCAATTATGAGCTTTGTTAACCTGAACAATCACATACATGTTACATATTATTTTTATATTATTTTATTTTTAATAAATTTAATTAATTTTACTACCACCCATTGGAAACATTTTAAACCATTCCGGTCTTAAGTTATGCATGTATCATATATTAAAAAAATATATCAACAAATGTCCTCTAACTTTACCCAAATACTATTACTCAAATTTTAAAAGAATATATGGCTAAAATAAAAATAAAAAAAAACATATGAAATCACATTCTTAAATTTTACAAATTAAGAACAAAAAAAGCACAAAAAAATTCAAATTAATCACTTTCATCTTTTCGTAAGAAGCCATAAAAACTATTCTGAATAAAAAGAGTTTAAAGTTTAATCACTTTTAGCTCAATCCAAATTGTCATAACGATTTTATGTCTAAGAGAACTCGATTGCTAGACTTGGTGAACATTTTCGGAATCCCCACCAATTTTTTTATAGGGTGTGATTAGCCATAAAAAATATCATCTTTTAATAAAAATCTTAAAATTAATTAAAACTTACAAAAAGAAGTTTAGGTCTGTGAAATTAAAACTAGGTTCGAGAATACAGTTACGAGTGAAGAACGTATTAACACCCTCACATCATCCGTTCGAAGAACGGTACCATTTAAACATATATAATCCTATAATTTTGATAACGTGATCTTTTCTTTTATTTAAGTTTAATTTCCTAAATTTATTTAAAACATTTTCCTCTGTTACAAAATTAACATTATTATCATTATTATTTCATATTCTATAAATTCTCCAACGCTTTAGTGAAATTTATAAAAAACCATCATTTAAAAAATATTTTAAAAAAATTGATCATTCAAAAAATTCTCAAAATTTCGTTGTAAGATTTTAATTATTTGTTTTAAAAAAATATTTTAGAAACATCCTGACTCTTTAGTGAGTTCCCAAAATTTATTAAATAAATTTTAAGATTATTTCGACTTTTCGATGAAATCCCTAAAAATTTTGAACAAGTTTTAAGATTATCTCAATTTTGACAAGATCCTAAATAAAATCATTTTTTTTTATAGTTAAAGGAATTAATTAATTAATCTTTATTATGATTATTTTTAAAAAATTTATTATTTATTCTTTAATTATATTTTTTTATAAAAAAAATTTTAAATTATTCCAACTTACCAGTGAAATTTAAATATTAATCTCTTGTTTAAAAAAAATCGAACTCTTTCAATTATATATATATATATATATAAAAATTTAAGATATCAATTATTATTAATTTCATTTATTATTATTTTTTATTATTATTTTACATTGTTTAAATCAATCTTTATTTTAGTGAAAATAATTTTAGATTATCCCAACTTTATGGTGAAATCCAAAAAATTATTTTTACTTGCAATAATTAAAGAAAACTAAATTCTTTTAGCTTTCTCTAAAAATTACATTTAAAATATTTATTTAAACAATTTATTTTTTTATTTATCAATTTTTATTTTTTTTTTACAAAATTATTTTTTTAAATTATCCCAACACTTTGGTGAAATTTAAATAATATTTTTACTTGTAATAAAATTTATTTCTTTTAAGTAGTTATTATTGTTAAATTTTTTTATTTATATTTTTTTAGGTTTTTATTTTATTTTCAGTTTCATTTTTATTCTATTTATTTATTTGTTTTTAAAAAATTATTACCAGTAATAATAATAATAATAATAATAATAATAATAATAATAATAATAATAATAATAACATCATAAAAAATAACATAAAAATCAACATAAAATATCAAAATCAAAATCAAAACAAAAAAGAAAAAGAAAAAACCTGTGAAACGGTCAGGTTGACGCACAAATCCTACGCGGATCAGGTTCGGTCCAGACGGTCAAAACGACATTGTTTTAGGACGCTTATAAAAGGTCTATTTCAGCTTTTTTCTTTATTTTTTTCTTTCTCTTCTCTCTTTCTACCATAGAGCCTTTCTCTCTAAAATCCCAGCACCTCTTATACCCTAGAGCCTTTCTCTTTAAAATCCCAACACCTCTTATCGACTACCGTAAAACTCAGTTTTTGGCTAGTCACTACTATACACCAAGGGTCGAAAATTTCAACCGACGTCGAAAAATTCAAAAATTTTTAAATTTCGACGATGAACCTAGATTCTAATCGTCGAAAAATTTAAATGATCATTAAAAAATTTAAATTTTTCTAGATTCCAGCAACCCAAAAAAAATTCAAAAAATTTTAAAAATTCCCCAGTGATCATTTTTGCTTTCTAAACACCTTTCTAAGCCCAGATTTTTTTTAAAAAAAAATCTATAACTTCCTAGATCGAGAATTTCATTATGGGAAAACCTTTTTTTGTTTGCTATTGGTTTTTTTTATTGTGTGTGTTCCCTCTTATTGTTCTTCTTGTTCTCTCTTGTAGAGATTAACTCTATTTATAGAACTTTTAAGATTCAAGATCCCAAATCTTTTTAGATCTTCTTAAAAATTTTAGATGTTTATCCGATGATTTTTGGTCACTGGATTTCATACTGTCATGTTAGACAGTGTCAAAAAAATAAATCTTTTGACAATTTGATTTAAGCTGTCACAGTTGAAATCAAAATTTTTTTTTTTTCTTTTTGACTTTTTACTCTTTTCTTTAAAGATTAATAATAATAATATATGAAAAGAAACAAAATTGGTGCCTACACAAATAATACCCTTAAAAATGAAATATTTCACGAATCTGGAAAAAATTCAAACTTTAAGCACTTCAGTTAAAATCAAATAACACCTAGATTCTAAAACTCTCGAAACATTAATAAATACGAATACAAAAAAAAAAAAAAAACCCAAAGTTATTACTTGATATAGAGAGTTCCACACTATAGCAAAATCTGTCTCTTTTCGACTTCTCTTCCTTCGGTCTTCTCTTTCTACAAATAAAAAAAAACAAAAGTTGAATGAGAAAAAGGAATAAAAAAGAGAAAAAGGGAGTAAGCATGAAAAAGTATTGAAAATCTATTTTGATTTGGAAAAGGAGAAAAACGTAGAAATAAATGAAGAAAAATAAAAAGAAAAATAAAGAGAAATAAAGGAAAGATGAAGAGAAAGAGATATGATGGGTTAGGTATCAAAGATGATGGGGTTAGGTTTGGATACGAAAAAATTTTAAAAAAAATGAAAATAATGAACTGATCAGTAGAAAATTTTGAGTTTTGAAAGAATAGATGGGACTAGGATTTGGTGAGACGTCGCTTTCAATAAAAAAAAATTTAAGAAAAAGTGGAAGGAAAATTAAATTATAACAAAAAGTTAAAATACCACGTGGACAGACTCTGCAACCTTCAAAATCTACAAGTTTTATTGTATGGACAAGAAAGAGAAGCCGAGAAAGAAAATAAAAAAAATAAAAATAAAACAGGTAAGTGATGTGGACAGCCCTAAACTCTCTGATCTCTGCAACTTTTATTTTTTGGACAAGTTTTATTGCATGAAACAAAAAAAAAAAAACAAAGGAAAGCGGAGAAAGAAAAGAAAAGAAAATAGCTAGGTGACGTGAACACCCCAAAACTCTCTGATCTGTACAACTTTTATTTTATGGATATGACATGGCCACTGCATTTTTCTTGGGCAGAACAGTCGGTGAATAATTTCTCCAATGTAAAGCCTTCACTGCAAATATAAATATCCCTGTAGCAAAAAACGTATGCAAATCCTGATTAAAGAATCCACCCATGAAATCGTAATAACATGTGTAAATCGTCAAACATCAATTTTACTAGGTCATATAGCCCCTGTAGCAAAAAACAGTACCTCATCAACTAGCGTTCAAGTTCCTGATCATATTTGGCACACGCTCATTAAGATTGAACTTTACAATGAGATTTCCCAAAGTGACATGCAACGAGGGTCACAGTTTGCTTAACCAATCAATAAGGTTTTTATATAGAATCAAATCTCTTCTTCACAACGGAAGGAAAAACGATACTCCCATTAGACAGTCCAACCACTGGATTATTGAAGATATTATATATATATATATATATATATAGAGAGAGAGAGAGAGAGAGAGTGCAATGAGGGGAAGGAGAAGGAAATCCAGCAATGCAAATAATCCTGAAAGAAAAGAGAGAGGAGCAGAGAGAATTGGAAGCAGCTAATTGCTTCTGCTCTTAATTATTAAAGAAGAGATTTGAAGAAAAACTGATTTCATGGCTATTCATGAGGAATGGGTTACAAACAGTTTTCCATTAATCTTTTTATATATATATATATATATAAGTTACAAACCATTAATTACCATAGTCATGATGTTTGAGATCATCTAATGATAAAATTTAAATTATTGCATACAAGTTGGTTGCCCGTGGTTTAATTTACCATTCATGTTCCATTAGTCATGATCTTTTTGGCCAGTCATTGTCATTTACATGCTATGATAAGAAAGGTATGTGTGATGTGCTGATGCAAGAATCTGGTTAAGTTTATCTTAAACAACCAAAGATTAGTTAGAAATTGGTGGTCTAATGCCACTTTAATAGATGACATCATATCCCATGTATAATGGAAATAATGGAAAGGCTTTTTTTTATGAAGTTGCAAGAGAAATTGTAGTCGTATTCAAGTATTATATATAAAATTTTAATTAATTAAATAAATTAATTATCAAATGATTAATTTATAATTAGATAAATTTAATATAAAATTAAATCAAATCAATATAATTTTGTTATATCAATAAATATATATTTTTTGAATTTGAACTTAGATATGAAAAGATTATTGCTTGGTCACCTTGTTAGCAGGATATATCGGTAATTCCTCATTTTAAAGCAGCGTCAAATGAGGCCAAGCTATACCACGACGACTTGGCTAGCTACTTGGTCTGAGACTGTTCTTTATCCATACTTAGGCAGTTTGAGTTCCCTAGCACTATAATCTGACCTTTTCTACTTAAGGATTCACCAATTTTTGTTAATTCAATAACGAAGACGGAATAAATAAAAATGATAAAATAACTCATATTTAATATATTTTGATATGTGTCGATTTTATAGAATCATTTTTTTTTTGTTTGAAATTGGAGGTGAGTCAAAAAAAATTATTTTTAAGTCATGTTTAAGTCAAAGCCGGATTTTAAGTTATACCTCCTTGTTTCAACCGATTATATAAAAAATATAAATTTTATTATTTATTTAATTTTATATTTATATATATTATTAATAAAATTATTATTTAATATTTTAAATTAATATATTAATTTAACAAAAATATTATATTTATATATAATTAAGTTATAATTTATATAAAAAAGTAATATTTTATAAATATTATATTAAATTAATTTTAGATTATGTCCATTGCTTTTTATGAATATAGAATCGAATAAAATAATAATAATTTTGATATTGGAGTCGGATTGAAAAAACCCGACGCGACCCAGCCTCACCCTTTATCATCTTTAAGGAAAAAAACAAATGCAGCTAGAGAGAGAAGATGCAGAAAAATTTTCCTCATTGGTTCATACATAAGATGCTGACTTCTATCCTAGCACTTCATAGCATTGTTGAAAGCTTGCGTGGATAGTTGCCAACAGCGTCAAATTAGACCGAGCAATCCCATATTGAGAACTCGGCCACTTGGGCTGCTCCTGGTCCGCTCTGTATGACTTGATTGGCATTATAGTTTATGCTTTTCTTCAGGGGTTTGACCAGTTTTTGTTAATGCAATAAGGAGTGTTTGCCAGAATAAGAGAATCCCAAAGTGAGAATTTGCAGAGCAGGTTTTTTTTTTTTTTTTGACAAAAATAATAGTATTAAGAGATTACTCTCACAGTCACAGATAAAAATGTGCTCCCTCGTTCTAATTCGGAGTCAAATTGTTTTGTAGCACACTGATGAATGGCCCACGGCCTTTAATTTAAACGAAATCATGACTAGGAGTATCTGTTCTTGGTGTATTAATTAGTGGATTAATTGATTTAAACTGATAATTCAACATTGCAACCCAGATAAAAAGATCAATTGTTCCAAATAGAAACATACCTCCCTGCATCATCAGTTCATCATCATCATACGAGCCTTCACCAGTCAGAGTCCAGATAAGGATTTAAGCAGATATGGAAGGTGATGTAATTCATTAAATCGATCAGAAATTCTATCAGTATTAATAATTTTTTTTGTCACCGAATCCTGAACTGGTAGTCACTAAATTGGTTGGTAATCCTGGATTAATCAAATTTCCCCTAAGCATTACTTAAAAAAAAAAAAGCTTTACAATTGGAAAAATAGGCAAAATACATTTATTGTATTAAATGTTCAAAATCTATTCATTTTCTCTGTACTTTTTACAGCATGTACTTCACAAACAAAGTAAAATACCAATCCTTGTATTATCAAACTATGCATATGATTGAAAACCGTTTTCTGGGTTTGTCTCCAATGCTCCAATTCCTTCTGTTCTGTCCTTCAGGGGTCCCAAATTTAACAGATAACACAAGAACTCGGATTCTCTTCAGCACTCACTACCCGGTAATATGGTGTCATGTAAGGATTATAGGCCTGGTAGGCCTTAACAAGCTCAGCAATCTGATCACTTTCTTTCTTTTTATCATCCTTCTTACCGCCTCCATCTTTCTTCTCTTCTTTCGCTGGTCCTACTGTTAAAATCTCTGTGTGCCCTTGTTTTCTTAACTTGCTCACAACGTCAACCGGGTCAACATCGCCAATCACTGTTAATTTCTTATCCTTCATGTCCATGGAAATAGAATCAATACCTACCAAAACATTACAGAAACAAAGGCAACAAGTATTTGTAAGCAAAAATTATTTGATGAAACAGACAAAAGATGCACTTAATAAATAGGTGTACCTGATAGACCTGAAACTGCTTTCATGGCTTTTTGTTTCCCTTTGTCATCATGTAAATCCAATTTCAAGACGACTTTCTGTAAGGAAGATGAAAAAAAGAAGCGATTGTCAGTCATGTCAGATTAAGCGGAACATGCCTGTCCTGTCCTGTCCATGACTGAAAGAAAACTTTGTGCTTTTTACCGTTATTGCTCTAAGCAACCATAGAAGAATCTTAATAATTCAAAAAAGCGGGAAAATGGGAAAAAGCACTTCAGTTGATGAGAAAAAGCCAATCCCGTGAAAGAAATGAGCTTTGAATTATCAAAGAAATTTAAAAAGAATAATAAAAAAAAAAACAAAAAGAATCTGAGAGAACACATCAAAGGTTGTTTACAAATCTATTTCAATTTTAAAACCATCAAATAACAATAAACAAAAGATGATTGATATAACAAGCCAGTTGATGAAAGATCATAAAACTAATTAAGTAAAGAAAATTTCATGAGAATAGATTTAAGGAAAGGAAACTTTACCTTCATTGCTGTTGAAAGTTGAAACTTAAGCTGCGACTAAGACTTGGAACAATGATTATAAAACTAAACCACAACACACGCAAATTGTAAGAGAGGAGACAATGTGTAGATATACAAAACAAATAGGAACACAGCTGGGAATAAATAGACCGATGACGATTTCCTTGACTAAGAAGCCAAAGAAGATGAACTACAATTATTTTTTAACCCAAGGGCGAATTTTTGTATTCCCAAAATTTCCTTTATTATCAAATTATCAATTTATTTTCATTGAAAAAAGAAAAGTCATATTTTTTTTCAAACTCCTCGTTTTCTTAAAATATTTGTGTTTGTTTGACACATGTCCAACGGATATTAATAAAAAATATTTTAAAAAATTGAGTGTACTCATTTTGGGTATATCCGTATCAATTTGGAATAACATATATTAAAAAATAATTATTTTTTATTATATGAATACCAAAATCTAGAGTGAAATTTGTGCAACAGAAAGAACAAAAATAGGAACATTGATTTCCCATAGACCACAGATTTAACAAAAAGGCCAAAATAAGTAATAAAAAAAAATATATATTTGGAAAAAGCACAGGACCCTAACCGTCCAACAAGGAACCATTCATCGTTGACGTTGGAACCTTTGAGCAAGTCAATAGACCTTTCCCGTTTTCATAAATTTGGCTTTTTTTTTTTTTTTCTGTTATGAGATTCAAAAACCCGTTGTTTCATCATTAGTTTTCTTTTTTTTTTATATAACTATTTATGCATCGTGATCAATCCCATTATATATAAGCAAATGTTTCATTCTAATTCTGAATTTGATAAAAAAAGAGTAAAAAAATTATATTTTATATTTTAATAGTATTTACCAAGAATTTTGGCTTTAAAATTGAATCCCCCATTCTGCAAACACATTTTATGAAAAATAATGCTAACGAATGGCATAAATTAAGTACCAAATAAAGTCTTAAAAAAGTATATATATATATATATATATGTATATGCGATTAGGAGTATGGGTAGTGAAATAGTCCAAAGAGATACGCATTGTCTTGTGTGATGTTATCTATGACTGTATTCATTTGCTGAACAGAAAAAGTTAGTGTTACTTTAAAAAATAATTTAATAAGAGATTAATTATTTTTTTAATTCATAGTTGAAGTGGATGTTTAGGGAGATGAAGTTGATTTGTGGATTAATCTCCGAACATTGCTCTTCTTTAATTTATTTTTTTTAAATTGTAACTTAAAAATAAGAGTTGTAAATACTAAATTTTAAATTTTAAATTCGCTGAATGTAATTTTTTTAAAAATGGCAAAATATATCAACTAAACTAAACTAATGTTTTGTTTTTCTTTCACTTTATTGATAAAACACATCATTTGACACGAAATTTTCAAAAGTGGGGAATCTCTTCATAAATGTACAAAGCATTTCCTCCAATTAAAATGTTTGCTTAAATTGGGCAAATGTTCATTGATTGTGATAATTCTGTTTCTGTCCTATTGGCGTTATATTACTTTCTAAATCATTTCATTTTTTAGTGTATTTTACAAGATGTGATTTAAGTTATGACTCATATCTTACGTAACAGATCTCTTATGATTGAGCAAGTGGTCTTTACATTTGGCTGCTCAATGCTTAACCAATAGAAGGTTATATGGTTACATCATACAAAGTTTTTGAGCTAATGAGTCAAACTAATAATCTATTGACAAAAGGTCAAAAAAAAAAAAAAAAACTCCTAAACTATAATTTAATAATTATTTAAATTTTTATCTTTTTTTTAATAAATTAAACTCTCAAATATCTATTTTTACTAATTAAATTCTTGTTAAAAAAAATTGTAAACACTCATTTTTATCCAAATTTACATTTGATTTCTTGATTTTGATTTTATATCATTGAGCCTTGGGGTTTTTTTTTTTTTTTTGTTCTTTGGCCCCAAATGAATTTATCCATGTTTATGTTTGGGCTCTTAATCCAAAATACAGTTTTTATTTTGTTCGGCCTTTAAGCCCACTAATCGTTACATAGACATGAGCTTTGGCCCGATAAACATTTTGTTATTGTTATTTTATTTCTTTTATTTCATCTATATTTGCTTGTTTGATTCTTTGTTAAACAAATAATAATAATAATAATAATAATAAAAGAAAGAAAATCAAGTCAAAATTTTTTAGGAATCCTGTATGTGAATCGGGCAAAAAGAGTTTGAAAATTTCTTCTGCATAAAATTGGAAACTAAAATCAAATTGAAATCATTAACCACAATCGAATTAAAATGAAATCTCAAAACTCAAGCCTTGATTGAATCTATTACAACCCCTAAAACTTATGTTAAAAAAGGGCTATAAATCATACCCAAGCACACAAAGGAAAATGGAGGATCTAAAAAAATTCATTCACAAATACGATTTTTCACAACGTTTTGTTTTTTTCTTTTTCTAGAATTCCTTGCAGACTTTGGAAGCAGGAGGATTTATTTTGGTTTAGTCAAGGTTGTTAGAGGTAAATGAGGGTCTATTTGGTGTCTTTGGGTTACTTTATGGAATTTTCAAATCTTATTGAAGTTTTCAGTAAAGTTTTTCCATATCCTAGTAATTTTTTGGTGGAATTTTTTAGTTTTCGGTGCACTTTTTCAAAAATCGATGAAAACTTAACCTGTGTTAATAAAGTAGAGAGAGAGATGAAAATAAAGGTGTTTTAAAAGAGACTGATTTTGACATTTTGAGTGAAAAAAAAAAAAAACTTGAGGGTTTTTATCCCTGCACAAAACGACGTCGTCTTATAGTTTCTAAAAACCCAAGATCCATGCACTTTACCATATTCCAACCTGACTCGCAACACTATTCAACCCTGACCGGTGTCTCTATTGGTCTGAGCTGAGCCACATCTTCAATTGATCCCCTTTAAGTTATGCCACAGCCATTCTCCCCTTTTGTGCATGAAGCCAAGCCACGCGCCCCAACCACTTTCGGGGCCGACTTTAGGTATATTTTATTTATTTAACTGTTTTACTTATTCATTATTTATCTATTCATCTATTTTTAAAAATATATATATATATGTATTTTCATTAAAAAATTTTAAAAAAAGCCTTACCAATAGATTGGAGGGCCAATGCTTTTCAAAAATAAGGTTTTACCAACATATTAGAAATCTTATAATTTTTTAAAAAATTCAATGTAAAAAGAATAAAATAATAAATAATATTTTTTCTCTTTGTGCATAAAATCATATCAACAGATTAGAGGATAATTTCAACAAAAAGTCTTACCAATAGATTAGAAGATATTTCTGACTATAAACTCAGTTTATAGATATTTATTTTCAGAAGTAAAATTAAATGAATCTAACGATAGAGCTTCTTCAAAACGTGATAAATAGTCCATTTGAATACTCATGAGATGAGAAAATATTCTTAAATTATTATCAATATATTAGAGTAATTTAAGAAAAATTTTTAATATTAAATCATTTGATAGATATTAAATATATTTTAAGGTGTGAATAACTTGAAATCAGACTGGTACCATCTTTTGGATAGGTGTTGTGAGGGTGTTATAACCTCATCATGCATAACCGTACTCGCAAACCTAAATTTTGATTTGTGAATTAGAATCTACTATTTAAAAATACTTAAGTTAATATTGAAACTCCTCTTTAGATTAGACAAATTCAATTTTTTAGTCAATCACACCTAAACAAAAAAATTTATGGCCACTCTTAAATCTATGTCTAGCGGTAAGTCTATGGATCTATACATTATGACTGTTTGACGATTTCACTAAGGACATTAAAAGTTAGGCCAGTAAATGATTTTCTGTCATCCAAGCCTAACCTAATAAATTAAAAAAAAAATTGTCTAGTTTGCATTTTATTTATTTATTATTTTGTTCATATATGTCATTTATTTGCACATGTATAACATACATTCTATACCCAAGTTATGTTTCTTATGAAGGAATAAAGTATCTATGCATTCGTGAGATTTCATATCTCTGAACGGGGCTAGCAAAACACTCCCATTTAAATTGAATCTTTTTCGCTTATAGCATATAATAGGTAAAGATTAAGGTCCCTTATTAGTCTGTGATGAACAATGATGTAACGAACTATTTGAAAATCTTTAAAAATAACTCAAACCACATATAGTTAATCTTATGAGCTTAACCCTTAAGTAGAGCCATGTTCTTCTAACCTTTTAAAGTTAACTCTGAATTAGTACCATGTTGGTTGTTGTATTTATTTAGTTAATATATTTTTTCTGTATATTGATTAACTAATTTCTTTGTTTTTTTTTTTTATCTTGCACATTCATAAAACATTCATACAGATTGCATAGCATATTTGCCTTAAGGATATTTTCAGCAAAAGATCTCATGGAATCCACTGAACGTCTAGTTTGCACCTTGTTATGTTCTCCGAGTGTGAGTCATCTAATTATGCTAATGTAGAGTCAGCAAAAAGACAACAAAAGAAGGTGATTGTTTACCACTAGACTATGTTTCCACCTTGCCTGAAAAAGTTCATTTACTTCTCAAACAAAATGATTTGAAGGTCTTATCAGATATATGAAGGAGTATGAGTTAGTCCAAACAGTTAGCTTTTTTATGAGAAATATGGTCATATTGCACATCTTCTTTTAGTGGTAGTTGAATAGTTATTCATCAGAGCCGTTGTGCAATTTTGGAATCTTTCATATATATGCTTCATTTTTAATGAATTGACATGACACTGACTATAAAAGAGTACTTTACATTGATAGGTTTTCATCTCTAATCACCAGATAAGATATATGTTAGGAGGTAAAAAATAGCATTTCGTAAAAAACTAGCAGATCTCATAAGAGTCAAAAAGGAATATGTAAATGTACAGGTTCAGGAAAGAAATGGTCATATTTGTTTGCCTTATGAGTTTTTTTGTGACTTTATCACAAAACATTTAAATGATGATTAGGGGCTAAGTTTATTTGTTTTGACTATATATGGCATGGTGGTATTTCGTAGGACCTTAGGTTATGTTGAAATAAAAGTGATTGATTTCTTCTAGAATGTGAAAAAAGGTTGCAATCCTTCTCTTGCAATTTTGGCTGAAACAATTAGATTTTTGAATCATTGTCGTCAAAAAGACAAAGGGCATTTCATAAGATGTCTGCCATTGTTATACTTGTGGATGAAAAGTCATTTTGAATGTAAGAAAAATGCATTTTTCAAATTGTATTTTCGTAATCGAGCCTTGATTAAAGAGTTTTGTGAATGTGAATGGCCCAAACCCAAACCTAAGGAGGAATGGATAGTCCTACTACAAGACCTTATTTATACCTAGGTGAAATGGTTAATTCCATGGATGAATCATGAATCGATGCTATATCAGTGTGGAAATGAGATTACGGTTCCACTTTTGGGTTTATGAGGAGTAACGAGGTATGCACCTCTTATGGTTCAAAGGTAGTTTGAAATTGAGCAGTTCATTTCCATGACTCACAAACTCACTTAAGCCAATTTTCTATATATTGAGCAAAAAATACTACAAAAGGTGGACAATGTAATCAGGGCATGGAAAAAGCCCAAGAAAATGAATCATGGGTCATTTACTGATAAAGTTACTCATGGGTATTTAGAGTGAAGAGCTAAGAGGGTAAGGAGGTTGTATTTATACTCAAAAATCATTACCAGCGAATGAATCAAGAGTTGGATAAGATACCATTAAAGTTGGAATTTGCAAAGAAAGAATTTAAAGTTAAGAAGAACAAAATGAAGAAAAGATTCTAAAGCTTCAAGAATAAAGGGAGCAATGGAAAGATAAAGCAGAAAAGTTAGAAGTCAAAGTCCATAAGATCTCTAAAAAATGTGATACGATAGTTAAAGATTTGGCTGAGCTTCATCAACAACACAAGAAGTTAAAAACTGAGAGCAAATCCCAAAAGGTTGTTAGGGAGCTACACCAAAAGCATAAGAGACTAAGTATCCAGGTGAAAGCCAAAAAAATAAACATCACTTATTTGACTAGTGAGAATAAAAAACTAAAAAGAGAATAATCCCAAATGAAAGATGATAATGTTGAAGCCCAATAGGAAAATGGGATGCTTAGAAGGTATATTCAAACATTGAAGTAGAAGTTGGATGAACAAAGGGATCACATTATGGCACTCAAAAAAGAGCATAAAAAATTATCTATCAAGCATGGTTTGGCAAAAGAGAAAGTCTAGGAAGGTAAAAGTATATAGAACATCTAGCAACCTAGATAAGCAAAGCAGTGATCAAAGTAAGAAAGATGATTGAAGAGATTGAGGCATTGAGAATAATGATTACACCATCGAAAGAATATAGACAGCATTTGTTAAATTTCATTGAAGAGGTTAAGATCAGTATAAGTAAATTAAATGTTTTTATAAGTGGAGAATGATAGACTCAGTGTAAAATAGACTTTAGTGGAATAAATGAAAATTCACTTTCGTTAAAATTTCCTTAAAGGGGCAAATTCTTTTCTTTTTCATGCATTGCATTCATTCATTCATAATTAAATTATTAATCATGTTAGTTCATAACAAGACCACTAATTTGAGGTTATGGTACACAAAGTTTAAGGATAGCTCAATATCAGTATAATACCAAAGCTTAAGCTAAAAGAATGGAATAGGGTAATGTGAATCATGTTAAGAAATTGGAAATAGCTTAGGATAAAATCAAGAAATAATTAAGCAAAATCTTTAAAGCTTTGGGTAAGCTAAATAAGGGAAAGGCAATGGAAGGAAACATTTCGTATTAAGTTACCAATCCATTATATCTTCCAGGTTATGACCCATACCAGGCCCAATTCACTCAAAGCTTCCAACCACAACAGCCTATATTTTCAAGTTATAATTATTCAGGAATGCCATATACACCTAACTAAGGAATGCCTAAAACTACATCAATCATGTTTCTATTGAAAAGGCAGTTGAATCAATCCAAGTCTTTAATTTGGACAATTCAAAAGAAAAATTAAAGTTGAAGATGGCTAAGTCCTTAGACGACTCTAAAGCAGATCATGTGATAAATATGCTCAAAGAAAAACTACAAGCTGTGAAGGGCATCGATTTTTACGATTTTATGAATGTCGCATGTATTTCAAGATAATTTAACTCATGCATGTATTTCAAGACAATTTAATTGGGTCTACTGTAAGATAGTATGTTTTGTTGGACAAGACCCGTACACGATCATGGAAAAATTTGACTAGATCTTTCGTCAATCAATACCATCATATTATAGATATGACTTCTAATTGCCTTTCTTTGTAAGGTATAGAGAATAACATGATTAAATATTTTAAGGAGTATGCCCAGAGGTGACGAGATATAGTTGCTCAAATCTAACCATTTTTAATTGAAAAAAAAATAACGGTTCTATTTGTAAGTACTTTAAAGTAGCCATATTATGAGAAAATGATAAAAAAATACAACTAAAAACTTCGTTGATATAGTGATTTTAGGTGAGATCATTAAAAATGTCATCAAGAATGACAAACTTGAAGGATGAAAGCCCTCTATTACCAAGAGAATGCCCAAGAAAAAGAATAGTGAAACTCAAGTTGTGAGTTTCAAAAGATAGCAATTCAGAAACTACACTTCTTATCCACAACCTATCTATCCCACATATTATCCTACCATAAACAATGCTTCAGCTTTTCCTTACCAACCAGTTCCATGAGCCTTTTATCCACCCATTTATCAACCAATATTTAAACCACCTACCCACACATATAATGCAAACACCTCAACTGCTACAAGACCCTCTATTCGTCCAGTCAACCTAACAAATGGTACATAGAAACCATGAAATAACTGAAAAAAACTGACCTTTGATCTTATTCTTATGACCTATACAAAGTTGTAACAAAAACTCTACAAAAATCATTTGGCCGCTCTTGTCCCTACAAAACTACTTAAACCTTCTTATCCTAAATGGTATGATTCTATTATTCACTGTGACTATCATTATGGAATAACTAGCTTTCAGCCATTCTATTGAAACCTATAAACAATTCTATGAAAAAGTATAAAAATTGATGGACTCTTATCAAATTGAGTTTTATGAGAAAGGGAAAACTTCAAAGAAAACTAAGGTGCCTATGATTGACAAGTCATCGAAATGGGTGCCAAATTCGATAACATCTATTATGGTGAAAAACCTAAATCAACATAAATAAACTCATTCTTACGCCAGTAACTCTCAAGGTCTTGAGTTCAATCCTTATAAGGATGAAAAGGCTATGCCATAAAGGTATGGCCTTAAAGTAACAGTTTAAAGGTAAAAGGAGACCATGCCCAAGTCAGATGCTACCAACATAACTAACATAGGTAGCATAACTAAAAGTGAAAGGTGTTATACTCTAAAGATACTAGAAAAGGCAAAGAAAAAGAAAACAACTGTAATGGAAAAACAAGTTGAGCTAAAATTGACCCTAAAAAAGATAGTCCCAAGCCTGTGTCCAAAAAAAAAATCTACGAGTTATTGAAACTGGTAAAACACAACAAATATTTTGTTGTCATTACTATTGAATTCAGAACCACACCACAATGCCTTGTTAAAAATGTTATATCAGGCTTATGTGACACATAATGTGTTCGTAAAATATATAAACCATCTAGCGAAAAATCTGATAATGTCACACTAGATAGCCTTCAATGATGATGAGATCCCACCTGAAAGAAGGGAAAGTACAAAGACTTTACATATTATTATTAAATGTAAGGTTATACTATAGCAAGATCCTTATTGAAAATAGCTCGGTTATTAATGTTATACCCATGTCCACTCTGGTAAGACTACCAATTGATATGTCCCACATAAAAAGCAATCATATAATGGTCCGAGCATTTAATGAGACCAAGCGTGAGGAATTAAGAGATATTAATATGTCTCTACAAATTGAACCTTGCATCTTCAATGTAAAATTTTAAGTCATGGATATCTTTTCATCCTACAATTGTTTGATGGGTGGGTTATGGATCCACATGACAGGTATTGTTCCTTACTCCTTACATTAAAAGGTCAAATTCAATGTGAAGGATCAACTTGTGATCATGGCCGAAAAGAAGGACTTGCTAGTAACTTAACCTATGAATGCTCCACATATGAAAGTAGTAGATGAGCCATTAAAGTTTTCTTGTCGACCTTTCAAGCTTGTCAATACTGCAGGTAAAAGGTCTAAATTATACCAACCAAATTTTTTAAGATCATGGTCAATCAAATGGTTAATAAAGATTGATGCCCTAAAGTTCGGTTAGGAAAAAATCTATAGGGGATAAAAGAACCACCAATGATAATAGACAACAGTGAAAATTGAGCCTAGGGTATAAAGCTAAAAAATGGAAAATAAAGAATATGCGAGATAATAGGAAAAAAAGAAAGACAATGAAAAACATGCCAATGGTTGCCCCATACCTGCATGAAACATTTAGGCCAATAGGATATATGTATCTAGAAGCAGAAGAAGATGCTGAAGAGGAAATGAGAATGAAAAAAGCTTTCACCAAACTGTCTATCTAGATTATAGGCAAAAAAGTCTAAAAAGAAGAGGTGTTGGTTTGCCCATGTCTGAATTAAAAAATTGAAGTGTCATCCAGATGCCTGATGTCCTTAATACCTTTCTAATGTAATTATAACTCTCAATTGCTTCTGCCCAAAATCATTAGGATGGTCTTTTATGTATGAGCCTCTTATTATTCATTATCTCAATAAAATATAAAAGTATGCATTTTTATTCATTTTTTTATTCAATTTACATTTTCTTTCCAATCAAAATATTTTGCCAATACTTCTCATTTCATTTAATTTCAGGTCTCCAAATGAATATGAAGATAATCATAATAACAATAAGGGATTTAATTTTAAAAATTCAATTAATGCTGATGAACTCGACACTAAAGAGGTCTCTGAAAGAATATACTTTGCCTTCAAGCCTAATGAAATTGATTGAATAAGAGAATAAATCTATTGAGCCTCATTAAAAATTATTGAGATGATCAATTTAAGGGATGATGAGAACAAGAAAGATGTTAAGGTCGGCACATCGCTTCTATCGACTGATAGATAAAGGTTCAAGAATCTACTTTAAGAATTTATAAATGTGTTCGCTTGGTCTTATCAAGATATACATGGGCTTAGCACCAAAATAGTAAAATATAGGCTACTCTTAAAGTCTGAATGTAGGCCTAAAGGTATAAATGATATATTAGTACTCGCAAGCTACTCGAGTTTAATTCGAATTCGACTCGATTATTATCGAATCAAGCTCAAACTCGAGCTCGAGTAGCTTGACTTATTGATAAAACTAAGTTCAAGTATTTTTATATCGACTCAAGTAGCTCGTGAGCCTAATCGAGTTTTTATATTTTAATATATGTTAATTATTTTAATTGATAAAATATCTCGACCTTAAGTTTGAGTTCGAATACAAATAATTAAACTTTTTGTCAAATATAAGAATCGAGCTTATTTTTACATATTAATCGAGTCTAATCGAGCAAGTTAAAATAACTTGATTTTTATTTCGAGTCAAGCTCGAGCTAAAAAAATAAAACTCAATCGAGTTCGAGCTGAGTTTCAAGCCTTAAATTTGAAATTGAGCTCGAGCTTGAGCTTAATATTGTATCAGCTCAAACTCGATCAATTACATCCCTATGTAGGCCAGTTCAACAACAATTGAGAAGAATGAAGCTTGAAATGCTATTGAAGATTAAATATGAGGTAAAAAAATAGTTTCATGTAAGCTTCTTGTAAATAGCCAAATATCCTGAGTGGGTGACTAATATCGTACCTATTTTTAAAAAAGATAAAAAAAGTATAAATATGTGTGGTTTACCGTGATTTAAACAAGGCTAACGCAAAAGATAATTTTTATCTACCTCATATTGATACACTAATATAACCCGACATTCTGTATTTTCTTTTATAGATGGATTTTTGAGTTACAATCAAATAAAGATGACCAAGGGTGACATGAAAAAAATCACTTTCATAACTATATGGGGTGCCTTTTATTACAATGTTATGTCCTTTGGATTGAAAAATGCTATGGCAACTTATCAAAGGGCTATAGTGACACTCTTCCACAACATAATGCACAAAGAGATTGAGGTGTTTGGATTACATGTTCACAAAATCTCAGAAAGAAGAAAACCATGTAGCTAACCTCAAAAAATTGTTTAAAAGGTTAAGAAAATTTTAGCTTATGCTAATCCGTCCAAATGCACATTCAAAGTCAAGTCGAAAAAATTATTTGGGTTTCGTGGCTAGCAAAAGAGAAATTGAAGTTGACTTAGACAAGATATGGACCATCCAAAACCTATCTCCCTCAAGTACGCCAAATGAAGTCTAAAGTTTCTAGGTAGATTAAACATCATCTCTCACTTCATCTCACAACTTACCTCTAAATGTAATCCCATCTTTAAGCTTCTCTGAAAAAATGACTCTGGTTGAATGGAATGGATAATGTAAAAAAGCTTTTGATAAGGTTAAACATTACAGGTCAAATCCTCTAATACTAGTACTACTTGTTTCGAAGAAACCATTAATTTTGTATTTGATCGTACATGAGAAATTGATGGGATGTGTACATATAATAAAAAAGAAAAAATCATTTATTACTTGAGTAAAAAGTTCATGAAGTATGAGTCCAAGTATTCATCATTGAAAAAAATATGTTGCATTTTAGCTTGGACAGCTAAGAGACTCAAGTAGTATATGCTTTATCATACTACTTGGCTTATAGCTAAACTGAACCCAATTAAATACATCTTTGAGAAATCATAATTGTTAGAAAAGATTGCAAAATAACAAGTAATGCTCTAGAAATATGATATTGTATATGTAAGCCAAAAGGCAACCAAAGGAAGTGCTATAATAAAATTCTACGCGAATCATGCTATTGAAAGTTATGAGCCAATGAAACTTGATTTTTTAGATGAAAAATTAATGGCCATTTCTAAATTAGAGGAAGAAAATGACAATGAAAAGTCATGGAGAATGTATTTTGATAAAGCTATTAATGCTTTCAGACACGAAATCAAAACAATTTTGATATCTTTTAAAGCATGTTATTATCCCATTATAGCAAGGTTAAACTTCAATTGCACTAATAACGTGACTGAATATAAAGCATGAGTCATAGGTTTTCAAGCTGCTTTGGATAAAAAAAAATTAAAGTATTAAAGGTGTTCAAGGATTAAGCTTTGGTTATTTATCAACTAAAAAAAAAAATGGGATACACGAGATTCAAAGCTTATCTCATACCATAAGTATATTTCAGAATTATGCAAGCAGTTTGAAGAAGTCCAATTTGAACATTTGTTTCATGAAAAAAAACATATTGCAAATACCTTGGCAACTCTGACTGCAATAATTCAAATTAATAACAATACTGAAGTTTAGCCCATTAAGTTAGATGTAAAGGACATACAGTACATCGCGCCAATGTAAAGGAGGAGAAAGATAGAAAACCTTGGTATTATGATATCTTACAATACTTAAGGAATTAGTAATACCTATATTAGGCAACAAGGAATGACAAAAGAGTTTTGAAGAGATTGGTTATGGATTCTTCTTAGACAAAAAGGTCTTTTATAAAAAAAAGCATAGATTAGGTATTATTGTAGTCTGTAAATATAGCAAAAGCAAAAATATTATTAAAGATGTGCATGACAGGATGTGTAAAATACATGTAAATGGACACATGATGGTAAGACAGATTATGATAACTGGATATTACTGGTTAACAATGAAAAGTAATTACATTAATTATACTCAAAAATGTCAAAAATGTCATATTTATATTGACAAGATCCATGCTTCAATCATTGCTTTACATGTTTTGGCACCACCTTAGCCATTTTCTATGTAGCGCATAGATGTCATGGGTCTCATTACCCCAAAAGCATCAAACAAAAATAGATTCATCTTCATGATGATTGATTACTTCATTAAGTAGGTTAAGTCAGCTTCTTATACAAATGTGACATAATCAGTAATCTACAAGTTTACCAAGAAAAAATAATCTATAGATATAGACTCCTGAAAAAGATCATCTCAAATAATGCTAAAAATTTAAACAGTAAAATGATGCAAGAAATATGTGTTTAACTCAAAATTAAACACCATAATTTAGCACTATACCACCCAAAAATGAATGAAACAGTAAAAGTTATGAATAAGAATATCAAAAGGATTCTAAAAAAAATAACTAAGATGTATAGAGATTGGCATGAAAAATTATCTTTTGCTTTGCATACCTATCAAATGTCAGTACATACCTCTATTGAGATAACTCCATTTTTCTTGGTTTATGGGATGGAGGTTGTTCTACCGATAAAAGTAAAAATTTCGTCTTTGAGAGTCTTAAAAGAAGTGGGATTAAAATAAGCTGAATGGATTCAAAAGCACTATGAGCAACTAAATGTCATTGAAGAAAAGAGACTAGCAACACTACGTCATGGTCAACTATACCAAAGAAGAATGATGAGATCTCATGATAAGAAAATTCGACCTCATCAACTTCGAGAAGAAAAGTTAGTGTTGAAAATGATCCTCTTAAATCAACATGATAATAAAAAAAAATGGACTCCTAATTGAGAAAGGCTATATGTTATAAAAAAAAGCTTTTTTCGAATGAATATTAATCTTAACAGAGATGGATAGAGATGATCTCCCTTATCCTATAAACTCTGATGCTGTGAAGTACTTTGCTTTAAAAAAATGAAAATTCAAATTAAAAACCCAATAGGGCAATTTGAACTAAAAATGGGTTTATCCAAGTTGAAAACCTAAAAAGGTGATTTGGATAACGAAAGTATGACATCACAATAATTGGTGTGTTCTGAAGAACTCTAAGGTGGTAAGGGCATTGTATAGTTGAGTTTTGGAAAGAAATCCGATATATGTTGTCATAATTATCTTATTGTTTATCTTGAGGCATTGTTATCCCAAATAGCCACTTTGTATGCCTTTATCTAGTCCAGTTACAAAAATTAGTCCTAATAAGCCATCATTTATAATCTGGTTTTTGTCTCCAAGTAAATGATATTCATTTCATTCTACCTATATTTTACTTTCAATCCTTGCCTTTTCTTTTTGTATTTAAATGCTTTGAAATGAATAAAATAAATGTATAATTTGCATCTTATATTTGGAGATTAAAATAATGATTAATAATTGAATAATGTCTTAAGAGATTGTATATTACTTTGGGAAAATTGAAAGAAACAAGGGCAAATGATGAAACCCTCAAAATCTGATAACGACATTGGTTCTGAAAACTCCTTTAAAGAAGAAGAAAAATGCCTATAATGAAAAATGAAACTGATTTTGTTCCCTTTGCTGAAAATTTGAAGAGTTTGAAGTACCAAAAAAAAAAAAATCTTTGAGAACTTTAGTACCACAATAGGAAATTCATTTAGTGACATCTAGGCATTGGCATTAGTTGGCATTTACATCTTAAACAAAGCATGGGCATTTACATCCAATTTGAATAATCAATGTCATTTGCTACATTTGCATCATTTGCATTATCATCTATTGCATACAAAATTTTGATTTTGGGGAAAATTTTTCAAACCTATGATTTCGATAACATTTTCTACATTGTGGGGCCTTTATTTTTTAAAACCTCCAAATATGATCTATAAAACTTTCAGTTATGATTTTTTTAAAAAATTTGTGGTTATCTTCAACCTTGATTCAGTTCAAGTCATTTTATTTTTTTGACATGCGGTTCAATCTCGATCACTCATGTTCGTCCTTGGCTCAATCCATGTCATTTTATATTTCTAACTTGCGATTTAATCCCAATCACTCATTTTCGACTTCAGCTCAATCTAAGTTATTTTATTTTTTTGACTTTCGGTCTAGGTTTTTTTTTTTTTTTGCTTGCCACTTAATCCCAATCACTTATTTTCGACTTCGACTTGATCCAAGTCATTTTATTTTTTTGATTTACGACTCAATCCCTGTCATCTTTATTTCTTTATTTTGACATACTTCGATCACTTTCGACTTTGATTCAATTAAGTCATTTTCACATTCTAATTTGACTTTGTCCAATATCATTTTAACTTTGAACTTTGACTTGATTTCTCAGAGCTAGACATAATGACTGTTTATGTCTTTCTCTTATTCTTGTTTCATAGGAATGCGCAAAAAAAAACAACTGTAGACACTCATTTTTGTCTGAACTTGCATTTGATTTCTCGATTTTGATCTTATCGAGATCGTTAGGCTTTAGGGTGTTTTTTTTTTTGTTCTTTGGGCCCGAACTTATCCTTGTTCATGTTTAGGCTCTTAGCCCAAAATAAGGTTTTTATTTTGTTTGGGCTTTGAGCCCACTAATCGTTACATAGACACGGGCTTTGGCCTAATAAACATTTTGTTATTATTATGTTTTTTAATTCCATCTGTATGTTTGATTCTCTAATAATAATAATAATAAAGGAAAAAAAAATCAAGTCACAATTTTTTGGGAATCCCGTATGTAAATCGGGCTAAAAAGGTTTGAAATTTTCATCTACATAAAATTGGAAACCAAAATCAAATTGATACAATTGACCATAATCGAATCAGAATGAAATTCCAATAGTCAAGCCTTAATTGAATATGTCAAAACCCTAAAACTTTTGTTAAAAAATGACTATAAATCACGTCCCGGCACACAAGGAAAAAGGAAGATCCAAAAAAAATTCATTCACAGATACGATTTCTGACGGAGTTTTATTTTTTTCTTTTTTTTGAATTCTTTATAGATTTTAGAAGTGGGAGGATTTATTTTGGTTTAGGCAAGATTGTCAGAGGTAAATGAAGGTTTATTGGGTGTCTTTAGGTTGCTTTCTAGAATTTTCAGATCTTGTTGAAGTTTCCAACGAAGTTTTTTCCGATCCCAACGATTTTTCTACGACATTTCCTAATTTTCGATGCACTTTTCCAAAAATCCATGAAAACTCAATCGGTGTTGATAGGGTAGAGAGAGATAAAAAACAAAGGTGTTTTAGAAAGAGACTAGTTTTGACATTTTGAGAGAAAAAAAACTTAGGATTTTTATCCCTGCGTAAAACGACACCATTTTTAGGATTCCTAAATACCCAAGATCTGCTCATTTTACCGCATTCCAACCCGACTTGCAACCCCATCCGACCCTGGCCCACATCCCTATTGGTCTGAGCCAAGCCACGTCTTTAACTAACCCTCTTAAACCACACCACAGCTATTCTCCCTTCTTGTGTGTGAAGCCAAGCTCCACGCCCAACAACCTTCCGAACCAACTTCAAGTATATTTTATTTATTTAACTGTTTTACTTATTCATTTATTTATCTATTCATCTATTTTTTAAAATATATAAATATTTTTTATTTTAAATATATATTTTTTATAAAAAAATATTTAAATAAGAATCTTACCAACATCTTAGAAAGCCAATACTTTTCAAAAATAAAATTTTATCAACATATTGAAATCTTACAATTTCTTAAAAAATCTAATTTTAAAAAATAATAATAACAAAACAATATCTTTTATGTTTTTGCATAAAATCCTAACAACATATTAAAAAATAATTTTTAACAAAAACTCTTACTAATAAATTGAATGACATTTCTAACTATAAACCTAATTTATAGATATTTATTTCCAAAAGCAAAACTAAATGAATCTAATGACAAAATCACTTCAAAATATGATAAATAATCTCTTTAAATACTCTTGAGATGAAAAAATATTCTTAAATTATTATCAACATATTAAAAAATTTTAAAAAAATTTTTAATATTAAATTATTTAATAAATATTAAATATATTTTAAGACTTTGATCACTTGAAATCAAACATGTACCATTTTTTAGATAAGTGCTATGATATTATTATAATCTTCTTCATATATAACCGTACTCCTAAATCTAAATTTTGATTTTGTGAACTAAAATCCACTATTCAAATATACATAAATTAATCTTGAAACTCTTTTTTAAATAAAACAAATTCAATTAAGTGACTAATCACACCTAAACAAAAAAATTTGATGACAACGCCTAAAATCTATCTAGTGATAAGTCAACAAATTATATTTTATGACAAAAATAATTAATTGTTTCCATTCAATCAAGGATCTAACTGAGTGAAAATAAATGTTTTGAGAATTCAATTATATAAAAATAAATATCAAGAAGTTTAACTAATTCAAAATAAGAGATTCAAGATTTGATTGATTGTAATAAAACATCAGTGGTTTAAATTATTATTGAATTTTTGTTTTGAGGATTTTTTTTAACGCTTTTATCTAATCTATACTTAAATTCTTTTATATCATGCAATAGATAAAAAAAAAAAAATAGAACTAGAAAATAGAAAGTAAAACATATAACAAATAAACAAGGATGATACCGGAAGGAACTTATTCCAAAAACAACAAAAGATAATACATTACCACACAATGAACTGATTAAGTTATTATTGGATCATCAAATGCGCAGAAGCAATTTCATCTATCAAAAATTCTAGGTGGTACATCTCTCTCCCTATCACTGCATATCAGAGTAGACTGTATACCTTTCCTTTCATTCTTAGTTTCAAACAATTATTTCATGAAAGAATGGGAAAAGTTCCAAGACATTATTACACAGGAATAATTCCCCAGCTTTAAGGCTAATGAAACTTACTGTGGTGGTATTTTGTGCAGAGATCAGTACTTTTCATGGAGAGGTTCTGCATGCGACTAAGCTTTCTGCTCAACTAGTAGGGAGGCTTTAGCAATTTCTAGTGCCTCCTCGACTGAAGACGCTTTCTGAAGCTGGGCTTTGTTGATGGAAGGCTGGCTCCTTGCAAGTTCTGGAAGGAGTTTGAATTCCTATAACATAACAACATGATGCAAGCTTTATGATGACATAGCACAAAAGATACAGGAAAAAAGATGAAAAGCAAAAATAGCGTCTCAAATTATATCAGACAAGGGGTTTCATGTTTTCAATACTTTTAGCTTTGAATTTAACAACCATTTAAGCAAAGAAGCAGTATAGGACATGTATTTGGTCAAGCCCACATAATACAAATTTTCAAACTTTTGTTGGAAGCCTCTGAATCTAACTAAGGACTGATTCTTCTACTGCATAAAATGCCAAGAGGGATATTATATTGACATCATTGTCTCATAGTATCCCACGGCCTACAATGCCTTGAAAACACAATCTCTTACTGAGGGTTGGTCCTGCATGCAACACAGTGCATCTCCTACTTTCTATTTTAACAATCAACTACATTTTAATTAATACATGGTGAACTTAAAACTGATATCCATATTTAGCTTCCTTTTTCCAAATATTATTGTATTTGTGTTGAAAAGACTGACCTAGATAAAACATATATTTGTTTATAAATATTATTTATTAGGAGTATTAGTTTTGTATGGATACCATTTGTCTAGTTATATCCTAACGCTTTCAGCATCACATTCTCAGTCTCTCAGAGATAACCCACATTTCACATGCTTAGTAGACAGTTTCAACTATTCAGCCAACAATGCTCATTGCAATGGAAATCTTGTAAAAGAAACTACCTCAGCACTTCCACTTTCAAGAAGAACTCCTTTCAATTTACCTGTAATATCATGAAGAAAAAGTTTAATCATTCTTTATGAAAAGCGTAACAGAAAATGGTGAGAGAACAGAGAGAGAGGCTCTTCAGAAGTTCGATTACCAGAATCTATCCAGAAAGTAGCAATTTTTGGATCAAAATTCCCAATCTCGACTGTCTCTCCAACTACCCAAAAAGATTATAATTGTAAATGCTGAAAGTGAGATAAAAAAATTTTATAGGTGATGTTAATAATGCATGTAAAATATATATTCTCACCATTGTCCCCAAAAAACTGCCACCAAACTTTCCTGGGGCTCCCTTCATACTCAAAAACCCTTGAGTAAAAATAAGGCAGATAATCGTACCTGGAAAAAATTAAACAGGTAATGATGCAAATCATCAATGTTTCAGAATGAAAGACAAGCACTGACAGTATATCTAACATCTAGATATTAGGCATGATGAAAGACAAGAGACAGACTGTCACATACATGTGAGTCTGTGCACTAAGTAACGCCTTAACGCAATGCTGTGCAGATCGACGAGCATGATCAACATGTTCAACTCGTGCTACACGGTCATATATCTGTCATGATAAAATGTGTACTTAACAGATCTTGAAAGGAAAAATGGTTATTGATTCGTGAAATGTGTACCTTAAGGGGGAATGCTGCAACATCTCCAACTGCAAAAATTCCAGGTATGCTTGTCCGGAACAGACCATCAACCTGATTCATGTGCAGAGTCATCAATCATCATATACTCCACTAGAGTCTAGAAACAATCAGAATCTCAACTATGGTTATAAGATGAAGGCATGAAACTAAAACACTGGTGGCCAGTGGTGTTTTTACCAATAAAAAATAAGAAATATAGAAAACATGCAAAAATTCATCAAGGTATAATATCTGCTACTAAAATGCACATCTTGGTTACCTGCATAGTACTAGATATATGTATAACTATGCATTAAAAGTTAATAGATGGCATAAATGAGAATATAGTTCAATCAAAAAGTTACAGATAATGCTCACCTGTATGCCACCAACAGTTGCATTTAACCCCACCACTTCGAAGGGAGTAACTGCAGGTTTTGCTCCAATACCAATAATTATCTGCAGAATAATGAAAATATAGGTGAAAGGACCATTTGATTAGTTCTTCCGCCAGTAACAAGTAAGGAAATACAGAAAGAAGTTTTACTTATAGCAGAATGGTTACCGTGTCCGCTTCTATGGTAGATCCATCACCCAGCTTAATAGCAGCTACCCGTCCATCAGAACCAGCTTCCAAGCTTTTGATAGAAACACCCTGGTCAGTGGTCAAGATCAGAATAGTCGGTTCACAGGGTGATAATCAAATTCAGGTGTTCACTGGCTTCTAACAGAAAACTAATTTCAAACAAATGAAATTTGCAGCCACATGGATAGGCAGGTAAATGCATGCATGGTGGAAACATAAGTACACACACATGGATTGTGGGGCGAGAGAGAGAGAGAGAGAGAGAGAGAGGCAGAGCGAAAGTACCTTTAAGAACTTGACACCATTTTCTTTGTACAGTTCTTCATATCTTCGAGCAAGGGAAGGAGTGAATAATCTTTGCAAAAGCTGATTCTCAGGGAAAATTATCTACAGTTCGGAGCAAAAGCAAATTGAATAAATTAAAGCTCAGCAAGTCAAAGAATTTACAGAAAATCACCTAACTTTGAATGCAAAACAGAAGATAAAAGCCTTGCACACTGGCACACACAGACATGTGCGCATGAGTATATGGGTCTATATATGCATGTCTTGAAACATTTTTTTGGCCAATGTCTTGAAACACATTGAAACTTTTCAGTTTTCAGGGTATCAACAGAACCCCCTCTGCTTCCATCTAAAGGACAGAACTATTCTTTTTGGTTGCATTAATGACTGAGCCCATTACATTAACCAAAAGATGATCCAAAACAAAATGAACTCGTACCGTAGTATCGAGTTTCCAGCCAACAGCAGCAGCAGCAACCTCCATTCCAATATAACCACCACCAACAATCACCACCTTCTGTGCCTTCTCCTAAATAATTAAATAAAAAATTTTATCAGACCATATAGGAAGGCCCACATTAACAACATGGGAAAAAGCTACAAAAAAAAAAAGCTATGAGAAGAAGAAATTTAAAATACCAAAGATGAGATTAGTGAGTCTGCATCTGCAACATCCCGAATATAGTGCACACCAGGAAGGCTTCCTCCGATTTTCTCTGGAAATCTGAAATAAATACACTAAAGAAATCAGGGTCTCCTTTTCTCTTCTTTCACTGTTTCACTAATTCATGCGTATAAATATAATCTAGGACAATTAAAATGGGAGGCTAATACAAACTGATAAGCAGACCTTGAGGCTGTACATCCTGTAGCAATTATAAGAGATCCGTACTTCAGCAATTTGCCCGAATTTGTGGTTAGAGTTTGCTTTTCTGTATCAATAATCGTTATTGGATCCTCATAAATCATCTAATCATACAAGAGAAGAAGGGGAAAAGGTTAGAAACAGCATTCTATAAAGTATCAGCAGCCCTTCATAATCAGAGACTTAAACTAGGATAAAGCTTCTTCAAGTTTTTCTTACAGACACTACGTAAGCAAACATATTTTGTTTCTTAGCTTCCAATGTAATTAATTTGCAATTAAAGTTCCTAGAAAAGGGCCAGAAACAAAGACTCTAAAACAGGAGGACATAACACATGGTTTATGAAATTAAAACTCACAAAAGATAAATACCAAAAGCAGTAAGAAGAAATACCTCAATCCCTTTTTCTTTATACCATTCAGGAGTTTGCCTTTCACCACCAGATCCAACGCAAGTATGAAAACCCTACGATGGTTCAAACTGAAACTGTTAAAACAGTGCATAACATAATACAAGAATGAAAACATAGAAGCCCACAGAAAACTACCCAAAAAAGATTTGAAGTTCTAATTATTGAGAACATGAACTTGCAACATATTTCCAATTAAAAATCACATAAACACAGCAAAATACAACGAATTTTGAAACATAAAATACACTCACCAATGACCCAATGTACAAAATAAGGACTTAATTAGTCACAATTCTTAACAAGCACTAAATAGCATAATTCAATTATAGATTGACAAAAAGAAATGTATCCATATAAAGCTGAAGATTCTTACAGGTAACCGAGCTGGTTTCTTGTCTAGAGGAAACAAGTAGCCTTTTGTCAAAGCCGGTCTCTCATATGGTGCATATGCCTGCAAAATATTCACAGCATCAAACCGAAAACTCAAAATTCAAAACCACTAAATAGTAAAATAATCATTAAAAATGCAAAATAGGATATATAATTCACCTCTTTGGATACAATACAGAGCCTGCCATCGGCCATCCCGTGTTCGACGAAACTCCTAGCTGCATATCCAGCAGCATTGCCCCCTCCAACAATCACAAATCTATCAGATATGGAAAAAAATGAATCAAGTTATATAAACATGAAATTATAAATCAAATAGGAAAATAAAGAAGAAAAGTTTGATTGAGAAAAACAGACTCTCTATTGTCGTTAGAAAACGAAGAGGAGGCAACGACGAAGTTTCTATGGAAGCTTCCGAATCGCATGGAAGAGGAAGGGTGAGGACGAGTCAAAGAAGAAGAGCGAGGGCACCAGAGAGCGAGTCCGCGCTTAAGCTGAAGCGAGTTGGATAAGCTCGCCATTGCTTTCCGAACTGTAAAAAAAAAAAAAAATGAAAGGCAGAAATCTTTAGAATATATGAATTTTAACAAATATGATGAGCAATAGCAGTAGCAGTTTTTTGTGGAGAATGGACCTGTGGACATGTATCTGAAGATGTTCTGCAGCGAGTGAAAAATGAATAATTTATTGAGAAGGCTTTGGCTTTGGCTCTAGAAGAGGGCCAAGGGGCAAAAATATGACTATTTGGAAACCCTTCAGGCTTTATGGTACGGCACGGCGCCAAATGATCTTTGACAAAAGGGCAAAATCTGTTCCCCTAGGTTCAGAGAAGTGTGGGCAGTTTGCCTAGTCTATCGGTATTTCGCCAGCCGAATTCTGTTCTTTACTTTTTTGGGAAGCAAGAATCCTGACACGACGTCGTCTGTTTCCGCGAGTCAATGCCAATAATTATCTATTCTGCTTTTATGTATTATTAGGTGGGGAAAGGAAAAAAAAATTGAAAATCGTAGTTTTTGAATTAGTTTGAATGAAAATTTTTTTATTTGATTTGAATTATATTTTAATATTTAATATATATATTAAATTTAGATAGAATTGAAATGTAAAAAATAAAAAAAAATTAATCGAATTAAATTATATTTTTATTAATATATATAAATATTTAAAATTTTTATAAAATAAAAATAATTATGTTATATATAAATATGTTTAAATATATTAAATTTTTTATTAAAATAATATATAAAAAATCAAAAAATAAATTTTAAAAACCAATAAATCAAATCAAACCAAATTAATAAAATTTAATTTTGATCGAATTTTAAAAATTTATAATATTATATATTATCAAAAAAATTTAAACCGAATTTAATCTCATCCAAAAAGTTATCATACCTAATTATGAGAGAGGTGCCGTGCATTTTTGTTGGTGTCTAATAATTTGTATATTTTTATCTTATAAAATAACAAAAATTCATGTATTTATATTATGTTTATATAAAAATTAAGTATCATAATTTGTACCCAAAATAAAAATATAAAATACATTTTTTGTTTATGTTAAATCCACATAATTTTTACTAAAATTTTAACTTTTGTTATTTTATTTTTTTCGTATCATTTTTATATTATAATATTGTGGCGTGTTTTAAATTGTTTAATATAATTGTGGATTTTTTTTTTGCAAAAAATATCAAATGAAAAAGGAAAAACAAATAGAGATGAAACATGTATATTTTAATTGGTCCATTTTGCTAGAAAAAATAATCTAAAAACAATGAAAAAAAAAAGATAAATCAAAAAACTAAAAAATAATTAAAAAGGAGCAAGATAAGGGGTGTTTTATGGACATCTAATATTGAACTTAAAAATAAAAATTCTTAAATTAAGGGTAAAAAATTTTACTTTAATAACATAACATATATATATGTATAAAACTAAATAAATAATAATATATATTTTTATATAAGCTAAGCTGGAATAAAACACCATATATATGCTTACGATTTTTACAAAACTTTATCTGTCTTAATTAAATTTTAATTTTTAAAAATCACTCATTTTATCAAACTGAAATTGATTAGAATACGAATTATTTTAACATATTTATTAATTGACACATTATGTTGTAAATTTTATCTTATTAAAATTTTAATATTTATGTGGTATTTATTATTTATGTATATATATATATTTTTTATCTTTTTTATTTTATCATTTTTGTATTTTTACTTATCTAATTATATATCTGATATATTTTTTTATTATTATTTATCCTATAATATCTGCTGATTTATCTTCTCTAATTATCTAGTTTTTTTTTTTTTTTATATTTGATTTTGATTTTTGGAGGACTAAGATTGAAGGCTGAAGAATCCCATTGGAAATGGGAATTCAATCAGAAGAGGTCCAGTGGATTCAAAGATTGAATTCCCGTCCAAGGAGGAATTGGGATTGATCAGGAACTCCTGATCAATCCCTATAAAAGGGACTCTGGAACAGAATGCAAGACACACAGAAAACAGTAAGCAAAGCTACTGATTTGAGAGAAAAGGAGCGTATAGAAAGCTAGGAAAAGTTTAGGAGTGTTCTGGGAGTGAGAAAAATTTTTAGAGATTTTGGCGAAAAATTTCTCTGGAAATTTTTGGGAAATTTTTCAGATCCGACGAAATTTTGATTTCGGCAACAATGTCCGGCGAACATTTGAAGTTTTCCCGCGATCACCAGTCCAGTTCCGACGAAGAATCCCAGGAAACCGGCGATTCTCCGGCCAACTTTCGGAAGGAAATTTTCCAGTTCCGGCGAAAAATTCCAGAATCCGGCATCGGTGTCTTCAGTTTCTAGAGAGTAAGGGAGAGAAAAAGGAAGAAGAGAGAGAGAGGGGGAGGAGCGTTCTGCCGAAAAATGGAGGAAGGTGCCTTTTATACCCTCCCAAAACGACGTCGTTTTGGGCTTTAAGTTAACCAGAGGATCCGCGCATTTTGTCTAACCCGACCCGACCCGGGCGTCGACCCGCTTTCTGACCCGCGCGTGCCAGCCCCTCCGAGCCGAGCCGAGCCAAGCCAAGCCACCAAGCCGCTCCCCCGAGCCGTTTTCTCTTCCTTGAGTCGAGTCGAGCCGAGCCGCGATCCGAGCCGCTCCAGGTTTTTTTTTTTTTTTCTCTTTGAATTTTTTTTATTTCTTTGTTTATTTGTTTATTTTATTTTTTTTATTAGATTAGGTTTATGTAATATTCTTTTTATTTATTTTTTATTTTCTTTAAATAAAAATAAAAAATTCCAAAAAAAAATATTTTTAGGGAAAAGTTGAAAGTATCAATTTTCCTTAGAAATAAATTTCCAAAAAATATTTTTGGGGAAGAGTTGAAAGTATCAATTTTCCTTGAAAATCAAAATTTCAAAAAAATATTTTTTTGGGAAAAGTTGAAAGTATCAATTTTCCCTAAAAAAAAATCATTCTTTCCTTCCTTTCTATCTTAATTTTGATTTTGTTTTTTTTTCTTTAAATAATCCGACGACGGAGCCTCTGCAAGTGAAACAGTAGTTCTTTCTTGCATACTCCTGAGGTGAGGGAATTTTTTCAATTTTCTGCTAAAAGTATTAGAGTCAATTGAGAATAATTTCCAACAACTAATTACTTGGTAAAATTTTAAGGCTTTTTGGATAACACAAGTTTAAGCTGGTACCATCTTTTGATGGGCGTTGTGATGGTGCTATAACCTTCCTCACACGTAACCGAACTCCCGAACCTTGTTCTGGTTAGCAGACCTGAACCTATTCTTTTAGGGACCCTTAAACTTAGGTGTTCCCTGAAAGGACAGATTCCTTAGGTGGCCGATCGCACCTAGATAAAAAAGATTGGTTGGCGATAAGAAACGAATATAAAAAAACTCAAATGAATGTCACATGGACATATCCATAGATTTTTTTTATAAAATTATTTATATTAAAAAGATAAAAATAGAAAAAGAAAAAATATAGAAAAATGTGAAAGTAAAAAAAAAAAAAATAAAGCTTGTTGAAGTATAATTGAGTGGGGTGTGGGGATTTATCAGATATATTATTTTGCCATTGCTATAAAGTAACTTATTTTATTATAAAATTTTTTTGATAAAAAAACAAAGCAAATTGGAACTTTATGTGGACACCTATATTGCTTTTTTCACAAAATTTATTTAAACAAAAAAGTAAGAAATCTGTAAAAAGTAAAAAGAAAGAATGGAAAAAACAAAAAAAAAAAGATATTTTGAGACTTCGAATGAGCATAAAAAAAATAATTAAATTTATATAATAGATGCTTAGATTAAATAAAATATTATATTATATTTTTAAAATATTAAATATTTTTTAAAAAGAAAAAATGCAAAAGTAAATAAAAAAGAAGCAAAAGTGAAAAAAAAAAAAAGCCAAATGACTTAACACATAAATACTCTTGATATCAAACAGGACAAAATAACTAAAAAAACATTTATTAAATATAAAAAAGGAAAATAAATTAAAATGGAAAAAAGTGACATTCTATTGATACAAACCAGGTTTAAAAATATTAAATCAGAAAATTTTTCATTAAATACTTTTTAAAAAGAAAAAAATTAAAAAGGGTAAAAAGAAAAAGCAAAAAAGATTTTAATTTAAGTGGATTCCACACATAAAAAATAAAACTTAAGAAATATAAATTTATAATTTAAAAAATATTATTAAATAGTTTTAAATAAACGGACAAAGTTAAAAGGATAACAAAGAGAAGCAAAAAAAAAAAAATGATATAAGTGGATTCCATGTATAAAAAATAAAATCTTTAAAAAGTTATTTTTATAATTTTAGAAAATATTTATTAAATATTTAAAAAAAGAAAAAAGTTAAAAAAATATAAAAAAGGAAAAACAAAAAAAAAGATTGGTGTAAATAAATCACATACATAAAAAATAATTTTTTTATAATTTTAAAAAATTAAAGAAAATCTTTATTGAGTATTTTTAAAAAAGAAACAAAGTTAAGAAGGGTAAAAAAAAGCTAAAAAAAAAAATTGTATAAGTGTTGTCTCACAAATGAAAAATAAATAATTTTTTAATTTAAAAAAATTATTAAATATCTGTTTACAAAAGGAAAGAATGGTAAAAAATTAAAAAAAAAAAAAGTTAGCACAAGTGAGTTTCATATATAAAAAAGAAAATCTTTAAAAATGTATGTGATTTATAATTTTTTTCAAAATTATTAAAATTTTTTTTAAATTAGAAATGGAAAAAACACAAAAAAAAAATTATATAAGTAGATTTCACACATAAAATTTTAAATTTTTAAAAAATATTTTTTATAATTTAAAAATATTAAAAAAGAAAATTAAGGACTGACACGTGGCAGGTAGGAATATTAGTAAAATTTATATATTAGATTATTTTGTGGGCCAGGAAAAAGAAAGTTTCATTCCACTAAAGCATCAGTATCGCATGAAAAAGGACGAATTTGAACATGTGTACAGTTGTTAACAACTTAATACAGTATGCTCCCTTCTGGCACCGGCAATAAGACATTATTGGAGTGAATATTGAAGCTAAGAGACTTTGATGGCACTGGTTCCATTTAGATACTCTAACAAAGTTGTTCAATAACCACGAAAACATGGGAATCTGAACAGTAAAATGACAACCAACCAAACATGTCCTAATCTTCAATTTATGGACTGGACAAATCTGTTTTTAGAAGAAGTTAAAAGCAGACACAGATTCTATAGATTCCATCGTACCTTGCAAGTTATAATTTAACAATAGTCAAATAAACAACTGTTACTATCCTCCATCGGCAACCTTGTCTAAGGTTTTGTTTTCTTCTGTTTAAATGGTTCGCTATGTCCAACTGGAACTCTAGCTAATGAATATCAGATTTTTATATTTATCTATAATAACATCCAATCAGTTAATTGCCTTAGCCTACTCTCCTTCCAGGTTCCAAGTAGACAACTTTGGAGGTCTGCTTAACGTGCTAACGCAGCCAGCCAAAGAAACATAACATTTCCAATAAGAAATCTGAGACAATATTTGATTGATTGACAGACACGAATGTTAATCCAACATATATTTACTTTCTGCAAAGAGAGAAACTCTCAGTTTCTCCTTCAGATACAAAATGTTATACGTAGTTTGAGTATTTACAATGTCCCAGAAAAGCAAGCTTCTGTACTCAAATAACAGTTAACATATTAAACAAAGGGCCAAAGCTAAAAAAAAAGTGAAAAAAAAAAAGGGAACATTTCACACAGGAAATGCTTGCCTCACCACAACCTTTAAATTAAAAAAAAAAAAAAAGGAAAAACCCCAGATCTTGCAGGTTCATCTGTCCCTATTTTCCATGGCCAACATAGACAGGACACCCGTGAAGAAACCTGAACCTATATGAAGATCAAGCCATTACCTCAAAGAGTTGTAAACTTGAAGGCCCTGTCTGGACCAAGACGAATTGACAAATATGCCCAACATAGTTACACGAGTGGCGCAGATGATTTCCCACCTTGGTCCAACGCATCAAGAATCTCAGTTCTGCTTCTTACAATCCTATGAAACACTTCCCTAATCTGCATCTGCAAAGGCACCAATCCTTCTTCCATTCTCCGACACGTCTCCGCTAATTCCGCCACCTGTGCAGCCGCTTCGTCGACTTTCTCTGTCTCTCCAGGAAACTGAAAAGAATCTGTAAACTCTATCAAACTCTGTCCGAGTTTCTCCATTTTCTGCATCTCCTCTAACAACCCAGCCATCCCTTTCTTCTCCTTCTTCTTCCATTCATCACCAATTTTCTCTTGTAACCCAATCATGCTATGGGCCCAGCTCAATTGCTTCGGAACCGGAAAATGAGTAGCCAAACCGCTCCTCTCTTGACAAGGTATCGCAGCTACCAATGCCCACATAACAAAAACCATAATCACGCTCATTATATAAACCGGGCTGGCCAAACCGGAAGCCTCTGCTCCACGAGGCGCAGCGAGATTGGTAGTCATGGCCTGAATCTGTTTCGCGGCTGACCAATTCTTGGCCACCTGCCAAGACAGTGACCTCAAATGATCCGGCGCTCGATCTTTATTAACACCTCGGCGACCGAAAGACCAGCTCCTCTCCGTCGTTTTAGTATTGGCGCCTTCCTTATCGTCAAGGTTCATTGCTGACGTCAGCGAAGCGAAGGCCTTTTTAGCTCTCCTTGCTTGTCCGTCTCCGATGGGGTTTTGGTCCAAAGCGGAAACAGCAATCTCCGCCAGTTTTTGGCAATGTCTAATGGACTCCAACCCATTAGTAACCGCATTACAAAGGTCTAAAGCCTTCACGGCCCGGTCTAGAAGTTCAGGAATCAGGCGATCGAGAGGGGGTTTAGAGATCTGAGACAGGTCACGGCCCATCATGAGAATAGCCTTGAATTCTGCTTCACAGCAAAGAAACACATCGAGGAGTTTGCGTAGCCAGGAAATTGAGAGAAGGGCATCAACAGGGACGTCATCGGGGGGAGATAAGAGTTCGGTGAAGCGATCAGAAACGTGTTTTTGGAAGAGCTCAAGGTCTTCAAGCTCCTGCTCTTGGTTACCATCCATGGCGATAACTTGGTTTCGCCTGATGCTGATTCGCCCCAAGAAGGAGCCTTGGTACTCGGTTGCCGGCATTTCTGTTGATATATTTTTTGGGAATCCGTGGAGAGAAAGAAACACAATGAAAAGATGAAACAGGGGTGTGTTTTAGGACACGAAGGAAGGAGGGTAAAGGAGTTATATACGGGAGCTGAATTGATGGAAACGGATTGTTGGGTACGAGACCTGTTCTCCTTCCTCCTTTGGGACGCTGACTGGGCACGCCCCAGTGGTCTTTATTTTTGTTCCCGACTGTGCCCCCCATTTCTTGCAAAATTTTCATCTAATATAGCATATAAATATTTTCTTTTAAGGGGTGTATTTCTCTCAATTTCTTTATCTGAAAAAATTGCTACCAAATTACCAATTTAAAGACCTTTAAGATACTATGATTTTTATATTGAACTCTGATAATTCGGGTTTAATGTTCTTCAATACCCTCGTTTTTTTAATAGGTTAAATCTGGAATTAGATTTTTCTTAACGCAAACTCCATTTTTTTATATATTATTGTTCATAATGTTTTTTGTAAAAATATCAATGAATAAGATATGAGATTGGTATAATATCTTTTATTTTTATTTATTAATTTTTATATTATATTTATTTTTATACCCATATTTAATGGATATTTTAATTTAATCTCATACCATCTTCATAATTATTTAATAGGTATGAATAAATTTTATACCTAAAATTCAAAAAAAAATAACAAGATTTTATTTTTAATTTTTTTATTTTATCTTACATATTTATGTAATTTTTTATAAATATATATTAATTTATGTTTTCAAATAAAAATATATTATTTAATTAATCTAAAATAATAATTTATATTATTAATAAAAAATCTATTTACTAAACATATATAATATATGAATACAGGACAAGTGATATATTATTTGTCTATATCTTTTAATTAATATAAATTTAAAATCATACACATCCTCGTAATGTAATTTTTATTTTTATTTTCATTTGAGTAAAAAATTAAATTTTTTATTAAGTATTAATAAGATTAATATCTCTATTTATTTTAGTAAAAATCATTTAATATATATATATATATATTGAGTTATTAACTTCAAATTTTGGAATAGAAATGATCACATTTACCAACATTGAAAATTTTAAATTTTATTGTTAAAATTAGAAAAATTATACATACTATAAGGTATAGTAAAAAATTAAAAATATACCTGAAAAATAATATATATGATAATTTTTTAATTTCATTTGTAAAATTAAAATATTATACTATGAGTATATCAAAAATGAAATCAAACCTTTTATCACTACTCTTTAGTTGCTTACATTTCTCTTATGCATTAATTAACCTTCTTTAATTCCATACTTAATATATTAAGATTGAGATTTTCAATTTCCACAACAGCAAATTGTCTTTACTTATGTCCACTTCTCTCACGAGTAATAAGTTTTAAAATTATTTATAAGTGTGGTTTATATTGAATTATATATAATTTAATATAAAATTACACTTATAAATAATATAACTTTTTATAATTTTTTATTGTAAATAAATAATTTTAAGATTGTAATAGAAAAATTATAAGTGAAATATTTTCAGTACAACACTAAAATAAATAAATTAAAAGAATAGAATTAAAACAAACAAAATAGAATAATCGTGGCAATTTAGTAGATTTAGTTGGGAAAGAAGGGCCATAATTTGAAGGGAGTTGCTGATTCAGTGACAGATGGAGCTAGTTGATCTTGGCGTAGGACGCGTAGGACTGTGCCAGATGGACGAAGTCCAGGCCCAAAGCCTGGTCTCCCATTCGAAACTCGAATGCCTACAACAAAAAATTTAAATATAAAAAAAAAGAAAAAAGAAAAAAGCAGGACCCTTTGACGAGGTCATTTCATGATGGGGCCCGCTCTTTTTTTTCCCTCTTTAATTCCCTACTACGCGTCCGCACGATGACTCTCACGAAAAACTCTTTGCCTACCGTCCACCTCAGCTATCCGTATCTTACTGTATCTTATAGTTGACGTGGTGAGCCCCGGAAGAAGGGGGCTTCGCTGGCAATTTAGACGGCGTGGATTTTCTCTAGATTTAATGTGTCATGATTTAGGCCAATGATTTAAAGTATATGGGGCATTATTCTTTTGGTGGCCCAAAAATCAATTTCAGTTAATAGTCCTCGTTCGGACTTTCTTGCTAATAATTTAACTTAATTAAACGTCACGAATTATTATGAGAGTACAAAATTTTGCAAGATAATTTACTTATGTCGGTCTAAATTTATTTTATATTTACATTTATATTTTTATTAATTTTAATTTATAGATTTTATGTTTTATTTATGTAAATCATGTCAAATTTTAAATTGATTAAAATTACATAATTTTTTTATAATATAAAATTTCAAATATTAAATATATTGTAAAATAAAAAATGTTATATGTTAATGTAATATATATCACGTTGACTTAAAAATTTACATACGACACAATAAATATAAAGATATTATTAAATCTAAAATTTGATTTTTTAAAATATTACTCTTACAAAAAATTATAAACAAATTTTTTAATGATATAACTCAATCATTAAAAAAAAAACTTTTTTAAATATATAATAAGAGGATAATAATTATTAATTATCCCCAACATACTTCATCCAACTCATTATCATATATATGTGAGGTTTCAAACTATTAAAACAAAAACCATAGTCTTTCTTAGGCCTCGTTCTTTCCTTCCCAAAATAAAATATTAGCAATTTATAATGTTATTAACTCCTTTTAGAAGTAATTGGTTTGTGCAGTCCGACCCAAAATGTTATTAACTATTTTTTTTAGAAATAATTAATATGTGTAACCTACACTTTGCGTCGGATGCTGTAATTTATTTATTTAGAATTAGAGTCATTAGCTTTCTTTTTGAAGTAATTAATATGTGCAACCCACATTTCGCGTCGGATGTTGGAATATAATTATATGGAGTTGATGTCCAAACTTTGCTGCGAGATAATTTTATTGAATTAATCCAAATCATTGCCTTCTAGAAATTTAGAATAAAATGATTAAAAGGTATAAAAAATTTTGAATTATAATTAAAAAATTATTTAAATGTTTATTTTTTATTACAATTAATCAATCATTTTAATTTTTAATTGCATCTACTTAAATTTTTTATTTGGATGAAAAAATTAATATTATTATTGTTTCCAATTAAAAAAAATTCATATAATATTAATAAAATAGATAAAAATTTATCATGTTACGTAATTAATATATATAAAATTTAAATAAAATAAAATATTTCTTTATTTTCTCTTTCTCTTTCTTTTTTAAGTCTCGCTTAAGGTTGATTGTAGTTTAGAAATTACTTGATTAAATTTTTTCATATAATTAGGTTTTGTTCAACAAAAAATTCAATTAAATCAAATTAAAAATTAAAAATTTGATTAATTATAATAAAATATTAAATATTTAAATAATTATTAATTTATAATTTAAAAGTGTTTTTATCCTTTAAACCATAAAATATATATCTATTTCAATAAAATACACGTACCACCTATCACCCATCGGGCAACTACTTTTCAAATTAAAAATGATGAGATTCAGCCGGCCTAGCATCCTCCATATTACCATAGAATAATCAGACGATGACAACACTTTGATGATAGAGATTAGAGAGTTGATTTTTTATTCATGAGATTAATTAATCAATAATCATGGAAAGAAATGAGGAATAATTAAGATGGTTATAGGAAATCACTAAGACATGAGAAAACTTTTTTTTTAATTGTATGAAATAGTTATGTTATATTAATATATATAACTGTCAACTTAAATTATGCCTAATAATTATAACATTATAAAAAATTATTTATTACACATTATATGTGATAATTAAATAATAAATTTTAATTTTAATAAATAATTTATTTTTTCAATGATATAATAATATAATATTATTTGAATAAAAATAATATATGTTGACATATTTTAACTATTTTAATCTTTATCCTCAAAAAAAAAAAACCATTAATTTTGATATTTTGGTCCATTGATAATGTTAATCTAAAACTTTATTAGAATATTATTATTACATAAACAACTTTTCCCCGTCCTCCAGCTAAAAGAAACAAATAAACAAAGAAGAAGTTATTGCCCGATCCTTTTTCTATATATATATATATATATATAATAGACGAGTTGATGATGAATAGTTAGCATTTTGCATCTGCAACAAAAAAGTTTTGTTAGTTTTCCGTTAATCTTACAAAAGCGAGATAACTATCAACTACACCACTAGGCACTACTATAATATTTTTATATTTAGCAAATTACGTCATCATTTGAATATTAAAATTTATTTTTCATATATAACAATTTGAACAAATTTAATCAGATATAAAAATGTTAATCCAAAATATAATTAAGTTATAAAATTACTGTTAAGTAGTTGATGTTACGTTTTTTTAGCCCACGACATTTATATATTAAAAAAACCACATCATCAATCTACATGATTGAAAAATTCGTCAACAATTTAATTTTGATTTTGTAACTCCATTATATTTTGGATTGATATTTTATTCCTAGATAGATACAAAGATTAAATTTATTTAAATTATTAGATACGAATTAAATTTTAATTTTTTATCTGAATACATAAACTGTTTTTATAATTTAATTTTTTATCATAAAAGAAACTTTTAACAGATTAAATTAACTCCATTCTCATTTAAAAAAAAAAAAAAAAGAAGCCTTTGAAGACTATTAGCCTTCAAAATTTTATTTATTTATGTTATATTAATTATAAAAATTTTTATGTAAATATCATCTTAACTGTTATCAATGGAAATGATTAACCACATGCCAACCACTCATTTTAATAATTTTTTATAAAACAGAACAGAACAAACGCGTTTTCTAGGAACATCTTCAATTAGTCTAAATAATATTGTGGAATTCACCAACCCTTTTTAGTCCTAAGCTCATCATCAACAATATTATAATATATATATATATATATATGTATATATTAAGCTTTGGATAGGACATGGTGACAACAAAAAACTGTGGCACACACAAGACAAGAGTCCCAAATTCCATAAACTGGTGGGAGTCAAAGTGCCAATTGATCTTTGAAGCAGAGAGGTTTCGACTCACCCGACTTTAACTTGGGTGATCATTTCATGTGACTGTTCTGGTTTTGTATCAAATTAACACCTTTTCGTCGATTGATTTTTAGATCAATTGATATGATATTAAAATTGATATTTACAAGTGAGTTTAAAAGAATTTATATATATAGAATATTTTTTCAATCATGATAAAAGGGTTAATGTAAATTATGATCTTAAAAAAATTAATACCTTTTCATCAACTCCACTGCCAATTGTTTGGGCTGGGCTAGAAGCCTGAAATGAAATGGGGTTCGGGATTTAACTGGATGTGCGTATGCATTTCACTTAGTCCAACCCAAATCAGATGCATTGCGGTGCTTGCTGATGCAAACTTTGGATCAGTATATCAGGCCTGCTGATGCAGGGTACATTTTCTCTTGTTTCTTGCACCAAATTATGATAAAAATCTCATTTCCATCTTCACCTACAGCCAGTTTTATACAAACAGAACAGTCATGGCATACTAAGAGGGGAATGTTTGGATTACACTATACCTTAGGATAGTATAATTAAGTTTATCACACTATTAATTAAATTTAAATATTAATTTTAATAAAATTTATTCAGTATAAATTTTTTTATAAATTTTTTAATTATAATTAATTATTATTATTATTATTAATATCATCAGACAATTATTTTTAAAAAATTGACCCTAAACCACTTCGAGACTGAGGTCATTAGGAAAGGCTACCATCCCCAGCTCAGATCAAGAAGCCAGTGGGTCATCATTGCAAATTCAGAAGACAAAGATCTAGACCCTAAAGCTAAGTCTGTGGAGTTGATTTTCCTGTGAGACCGCTATAGGTAAAAAAAATTTCCCAGATTCTAATTTCCACTTTAGTTTTTTCTCATGTCCCCAGAGCCGTGACCATTGCCAGACTGCTTTAATTAAGAGATAATGACCAGGGAGGGGTTGAAAGCATGCCATCGACACTTTTAAGCCCGCTTTTATACGTGCTGCTTTTCCAACTTTGCCGTGACTATCGCAATCACTTGGTGTCATTGTTTAATGATAATTGTATGATTTTCAAGACGGGCCAAAAATCTGGCTATCAATATATATAATTCAAGCTGTTCTAAACACACTTAGAATTAAACACGGGCATGAATCAATTCATCATCACAGCTTCTCCTTGTTGTAGGAAAATTTTAAAATCTTGATTTGATGAATTCTTGATTTACTCGTAAATCATATAGAATTAGTTTTAAACTCGTGTTATGCAAAGACAAATAAATCAATTATATATATTTATTTTATATACACTACTATTTAAAAAATAAAGGATTCTTTATTAAAAAACAAAATTTTATTTTAAAAAATAGTATATTTATAAATTTGATAAGAAATTGTATTTTCATAATAATATATAATGTTAAAAATTTTATTTTGTAATATGGGTGATGTGTATATATATATATATATGTATATATACGTATATAAAGATGAATCAACTTATACTAATATAAAACTTTTTTAATTTTATATAGATCAAAGAGATGAGATTAAACCATTATTATTTTTTTTTACTTATCTCTCACATCTTTGGATCTATTGAAATTAATGATCAAAAAAATATGTAAAACTTTTTTATGTAAATTATCCATCTTATATATATAATGGTATACTATGAGAACTTAACATATTCGTATATATAAATTAGTAATTTAATATTATATTTATCTCATTTTTATCATAAATTTATAATTTAATGGACACAATTGAATTATCTTACTTTTTATCTCTAAAACTAAAACACATAAATTTTCCAAAGAAATTAAGTAAAACAATTCTAATGTATTAAAACAAATGCCATATTTATTTGATTAGTGAAATATCAATCAAAATTAATATTTGATTGACCTAATTAAGAAAATCATTGAAATGATTTAAGTCAACATATGGTTATAAGAAAAAAAATTCAAAATGAAAATTAATTAATTATTTTAAGGTTTCATTTTTTAAAAAAATTAGAAAAGCTCTCCAAAATATTTTTTAGATACAATTTTTTATTGACATTTTTTGGACAAACATAAAAAATGAATTGTTTTGACACCTATTTGGCAATATATTTTTAGTAGGAGCAATTATATGAATTGAAATATAAAAATTAAAATACAAATATTGTAAAAAAAGTGCATGATAAAATGTTGAATATAAAGTTATATTGAATCAATGATTTTGAATTATTTGGTGAAAATAAATGTATCACTTACCTTAAAATTTGTATTACTTATCTTGTTATATATTATAAAATTGAAAATAAAGAGCTACTTCTGTCTTTTAACAATTTTCATTAATAATAAAATTTATTTAATTGTTTGTTATGAATCATATTAAATATTAAATAGCAAAATTGTCTAAGTTATTATTTTTAAAATTTTTAAATCATCAAATAATAATGCATATATTAGAAAATACACATTAAACACCACATATTTCTTATTTAATTCTTTTATTCAATAGCAATTGAATTAACCATGAACAAATAGTTGATCACAACAAAATTATTGACAAAAGGCATCCTTTCATGGCAAAAGTGAAAACAATTAACATCTTAATTTAAAACTTATGACGCTGTATCAAAAAAAAAATTATGTTGTTGATTCATACAAAGCAAATTAAACAAAAAATATATAATAAAATAAAACCACATATATTAAACGTAAATAAACATGATGTTTGAAAAAACTAAAAATGAAAGGCAAAATCTTAAAATGAAAGTAAATAAAAAAATTATGTTTTCCTCCTTGTTTCATGAAATGTGAAAATTTTATCTTGTTGTATTATAAAAATTTTAGATACAATATTTGAAATCAAAGAGTGATTCATGCCACTATGAAATTCAAGCCAATAGGAAAGTAAATAACTTAAGATCATTAAGAATGAATAAATTATAAATGAAGTTTAGTTGAATATTCATAAAAGATAAAGAAAAGAGAACTAATACCAAATATAATAAAATAAAAACATTTATTGGTTGAAAAAAGTAAACAAAAGAGAAACAATACCTAAAGTAAAAACAATACATTTATATTATTAATATTGATTGAAAACTAAATCAAACTAAAAATAACTAAAAATGAAAATCATTGGTTACTATATAAAAAATTTAATGGAATTTTTTAAGTAGAGATTACCTAATTACAACTAAACAAATACATTTAGAGGGTTTTGGTGAACCTTTAAATAATTTTAGTATACGATGATTCTCTATTTATAATAGGAAAACTCTTGTAAAATTTGGTATAATTTAAGCAAATAAATTATATTAGGTTATTTAATTATCAACATGTTTTTAGCTTTTATTTTGAAAAATCTACATTTTATATTTTAAAAACTTTTGATTATGAGTAAATTATGCCTTCAAACTAGGATATTTTATACAGTAATTAATCACTTGTAGTATGATTCCTAAAAAAAGACACTTATTTAATATATAGCAAAAAATATGTTTAAAAATAATTAAGCTTTTATGTTTATTTGAATTCTTGATATGAAATGATTTATATATTTATTTAGGCTAATATATTACCTTATTAAATATCAAAATTACATTCATTAATTAAAAAGTCAATGAAAAAAATTGTGGATTGACAATGAAAACCTATTCATATCTCAAAAAGTAGAATTGAATATAAGAAAGTGAATTTTTTTACACAAATATAATTTAAAGTTGAAAATTTATAATTAAAAAAGGTCTTAACAAAATTATTATATATTTTAATGGCAATTAAACTTTTATTACCCTTTTTATAAATTTAAATGAAAATTATTTAAGGCAAGTAAAATAAATTTGTTTAATTTATTTTTTTGAATTATTAAAATACATTTATTAAAGAACATATGTCAATTTTTTAGATTGTTTACACGTCGAAAATGTAGATTATTTACATCAAATTATTTTTTTTTTGTTAGAGACTTTAACTTTTATATATTTAAATAAGTTTAATTTATATCAACTATAAAACAAAATATTGAAGGAAGAGAGAGAGTTTAAAAGATGAAAAATACTAATTCAAGAAAATGGGGGACCATAGAAGGATTAAGCATGAAGGGTAAGAATGGGAACCAAAGAAGGAGAAAGGTCGACGAGAAGATTTATGGTGGGGGCAGGGACTGAAGAGTAAAAAAACATATATATATATATATATATATATAGCGTATGTGACAAAGAAGATGCAGATTATTGAATAACTATTATATATATTAATGGTGAAAACTGAAGAAAACGGGGTTAAAACCCCCATAAGGACCACATCTAAGTAAAATAGCCCATGGTAGGGACATTACATCCATGACTTAATAACTTAACCAACCATGCTTTAAAAGGCAAAGTCCCCATATTTTTCTTTGATAATCAGTTCTTAAATTCCCAATGGTAGGCCCATTTCGCCACTCCATTGCTCCTCCTTAAAGCTAAGTATAATCATTCCCACTTTTCAATTCCTGCCCCGGCCCCTAAAGGTCTTTTTTAAAAATGATTCGTATATTACTTTCCAAGTTTGGCTTGCGATGCATCCAAGCAACTGTCACTTCCTTTCATTTTTCACATCAAATATGGTGAGATGATTGGCATCATTCAACAGAAACCCCTTCGCCCTCATCCTCTCCCTTCAAACCATCTATAAAAAATATGCTAATATCAATATTAATTATCCATTTACGTATGTATAAAAATCGTTTGTCACACTTCACAAAACCACACAGATTGAGAAATACGTACCCAAGAATTTATTTTAATGTTCTAACTAATCTTGATGTATCTCAAGACGAAAAACCCATTTTTTAATCATTGCCAATGTACAGTACACTCACCCCATGATTGAGTACAGTACACGTTTAGACAATTAATCCTAAAGCACTCTAGTTTCCTAGCTATTTTTGCTGTTTAATGTTGTTTTTGGGTGATCAAAGAAACAAAGAACAATGACACTTTAACGTATATATCGGAATCTATCAGAGTATACCAAAATGATGTCTCCAAATCTAATACTTCAAAGATGTCGATTTTGGTATACATACATATATATATATATATATATATATACACACACAGAGGTCAGGGAAAGCAATTTTTATGAACAGTTGAAATTAAATCATTTAGAATCTTAGCCCAAGTTTGTTTAAAGAAATGATTAACATGGGTTGTACGTAGGAATAACATTAGTACAAGAAATCTATGTTGAGTTTGTGTGATTATAGATTGTTATTTTAATTATTTCATAGCAGAAATTGGACCATACGATAGAAAAATATAAAAAAAGTATCCTGCCGGCAGTCTCTCCAAGAGGACAAAACTTACACATCTTATTAGTGATTAATGTTAGTGAGTTATTGTGGTATATGATATCCATGATTGAGTTTTCACAGTTGAGAAAAAAACCAAAAGGAAAATAGATGCAATCCAGCCGATGTTAAAAACGTAAGAACTTGATAACAAGCTCCACCTTCTAAACGTGGCAGCGATTAAAAAAAGCATTAAATTAATTGACAAGAGCAAACAATTAATTTTTTGTTGAAAATTTGATCAATAGAGTTTAATATGAGTATTGGGAAAATTTATGATTAATTTTTAAGTTAACACACAAAAAGGGATTAATTAATTCGAATTCAATTCGATGGGTCTCATCAAGAAGAGTTGTTGTGAATCAAACAACCAATTGGATTGTGTGATATTAACCTACGTATTGGCAGATCTTCTTAGACAATGAACACTATTTTTCTTGTTAATAAAGCAAAAAAGAAAAAATGGGTCAAACAAATTAAGAGCATAGATTAATCTGAGTAATAATTTACATAATTAAATAGGAAAGGAACAAATTTTAAGTTCGTCCTTCTCATGCTCTCTCTCTCTCTATATATATATATATCTCTCTCTCTCTCTCTATATATATATATATATTTGGATCATGTTATTTGCACATAAATGGAGCAAACAAATAAATTTTTTTTTCTTTTTCCTTTTAATGGAGCAAACAAAAAAAAAACTAAATTAAAGATGCAATTTCCATTGTCTGAAATTATATATATGACTTGGAATTCATGAGTTACGTGATGCAAGCATCACCAAGATAGATTAGTAAAACAATGAAAATAAGAATAAAAATGATCATGATAACAAAGAATTAGAAATGAGGTCTTGTCTTGAACAGCTGATATGTATTATCCCATAAGTAAGTATGAAGAAAAATCAAAATTAAGTGATTTCATTTTCATAAGTTCTGCAATTGTCTGCTAACTGAATGAAAGTCTTGTATTACAATCATTCCTTCAGTTATACACATTGTATTTCCACATCTCTCTCTGCATTCTCATAAACGGTCTTGGACTTTTTTTGTAAAGCTTTCATCAACTTGAACTCCTGGTTAATTTTTTTTTTAGGTGAATAATCCTCTGCTTAAAAATTTGCAGCAGTAATAGTAATTTTCTTGAACCCTACATATTTCCAATGCCATGTAGAAGATCCTCCTCTCTCTTAACCCTTAATTTCATTTAAAAATGCCGCAAGCTTCCGCGATTACAACACTTTGCGGCGTTTCCAATGATTTTCACATGACGTACGTGTTGTCGATCCATTGGCTGTCAAATAATCGATTATAACATTCATTCTTTGGTAAGAGGAGTTACCCTAGAATGACAGAAATGATATAAAGATGGAGAGAAAAAAGGGTCAGTGAAACAACCGGCAAAAGATTTTGAAAGAAGATGAAGGGTACGTGAAACATGGGTTACGTAATACAATTCTACGTAGAAAATGGTAACTCTCTGTCTCGCTGTGTTTGTGAATAGAAGCCGATGAAATGTCCTTTTAGGGTTAGATGAAATATTTTTGGGTCCCTTTGTAAATGGACCCCATCCGGTTTCAATGTCGGCACATCATCATTTTGTACTTCTGTTACTTTTAAATGGCGGTGAGACTGAGCCTCCACTTCTCGCAAACTCCAAAGAATTATAGTTTTTGTTAAAAAAAAATCGATCATTAAGAAGTTTATATCATTATTCTTCTGTATGCAACAACAAAGAACAAGCAAAAGCTAGAAATTAGTGAGGTGTGGAAGCATATTTACTTAATACTACAAAGAAAAAAGGATATTTGTCATCCAAATTAAACATGGGTCACCATTCTTGCTGCAATCAACAAAAGGTCAAGAGAGGCCTTTGGTCCCCTGAGGAAGATGAAAAGCTCATTCGATACATTAACACTCATGGCTATGGGTGTTGGAGTGAAGTCCCAGAGAAAGCTGGTGAATATTCACTGCTCCATCTCTCTGATCATCATCACCTTTTATGTATCTCTTTTTTTGTTCCTTTTTATACTTTTGGTAAGCGTTTTTTCTGCATGTTTTTATAATTTTATCAAGGCATTTATTTTTCCACTTTCCAGGTCTTCAGAGATGTGGGAAAAGTTGTCGTTTGAGATGGATTAATTATTTGAGGCCTGATATTAGAAGAGGCAGGTTTACTTCTGAGGAAGAGAAGTTGATTATTAGCCTTCACGGGGTTGTAGGAAACAGGTTTAAAGTGACTTTATCTATGCTTCTTTTTTTTTTTTGTTTATCCTTTAAAGTTCCATGGTGTAACAATTCTGGGTTGTGTCTAATGGTGCCGGACTCTGAAATTCTTAAGAGTTTCGGGTGGTGTGTATTAAGAACCTGAACGGTTAAAGATAAAAATCAACTGAAGTCAAGTATTTAATTAAACAAACTTCAACATTAAGTCTTCTGTTCAAATGTCTAGATTTTTGCTCAAGTAATGGCTAGATAGAAAGCAAGCTCGATAACTACTGTTTAAGTAGTTGCTAAAGCATTTGTCACCGGCATTTCAAGGGCGTTAAAAAGACAACGTCAGATATTGAAACACAAGTTTTAAGCTGGAAATCACATCTTTAACATCTTCAAATTCTTGATTATCTTTTCGTAATTTCCCTTCTTATTCCCTTAAGCAAATACGTCGGTTTCTTTTCCTTCTGTATAGAATACTTTCTCCCATTTCTTCTCCAAAGTTATTAATTTTTTCTTCTGGATAATGGATGTTATTCAATTTCTGATATATCTGAGGGAATTGTAGATGGGCTCACATTGCAAGTCACTTGCCTGGAAGGACAGACAATGAGATAAAGAACTACTGGAATTCATGGATCAAGAAGAAGATACGAAAACCTTCAGCACCTCCAACTAACACTGCTTCCAGTACTGATCAGCATTCCCAGATAAATTATGCTTCAAACCAACTAGAGTTAGTAAATCAGGACTTGACGACAAGGGCAGTGCCTGCTCAAGAAACCCTATTTTCTTCTTCAGCCCCATTATTTATGTTTGACACAACTCCACTTGATGGGATTCAAGATGCTAATGTAAGAGGAGAGCTTTTTCATGAATCAGCTAATTTAAACACCGAGACTTGGAATCTCAATCAGCATCAAGTTCAAGTATTTCCTCCTTCAACTTCTTTCACAACCAGTATGGATATAAATAATTATTTGCCACCATTGGTAGAGAACATGGAAAACATGGTGCCTGTTGAAGTCCAATCTTGTAGCATTGAAGAGGAAGGAGAAATAACACTTGAGTGCTTGCAGAGACAGCAGCAGGAGTTTAATGAATGGGTTGAATCCCAGCAGTGCTCAAACTTTCTGCTCTGGGACAATATTGAAGGACAACTTGGTGGGGAAGCAATAGAACCAACTTCATCAAATATGGGAACTACACTATCTTCATTCCCTTCATCTCTATAAATTATTAATGGTGGTGAAAAAAAAAAAAAAAACTGTCTCGCCCCCTCCCCCACCTTTGCTTTCTCGGTCTTTGATCTCAGCTGAGTTGCTTTCAAAATGTTCCAGGTTTTTGAAAAAGCAGTTTGCTTTTCTTTTCCTTTCTGCTTTTTGTAACTTTATTGGTCATGAGCTTGTGAAATGTGAGGGAATGCAACATAAGTATGCATGATTTTTTTTTCTTCTTGGTGTTTGAAAACAGAAAAGGGAAGAATAAAAAGCAATGTAACAGCCAGAAAAAGTTTGGTGCTAATGAGATAACTCTTATTAATTCGATCCAATTCCCCTATATTTGTTGAATGTTCAAGATTTTATGATTCTGAATAGTTCTAACCAATGTGCATTGGGAGGGAAACTACAATTACTTCTTAATTAAGATTGTTTTGATGTTTTCTCTAACTCTACAGTCTACATTAAACATTGAAAGTATAGTGTATGGCTAATATTGCCAGGCAGCTGACCAGAAAATTTGTGCACCGATCTTGACTGCTCACATATTCTATAACGATAGCGATCTCCACATGCATACAATATGGAAATTCTTGGATTTTACAGTTTCCATCATAGCTTTCGACAAAAAGACATATAATGAGACACTCAAGAAAACTACGTTAAAGACAGCATATAATTTTCATAAATAGTCATGTTTCTGTTTAGCTGCAGACGTAATATTACAAGGTAGTACTGTTATTTTGTTTGTCAAATTTTCATGATCACTGAGTGGTCTACTTGTCTTCCTGATGAATTATCAGTTGCTTAAGCAGAAACGTTTATCCTTGTTGGCATTTCATTTTTCAGTCTTATCCATGGCCTATAGTCAATAGTTCCATATCTTGTTTTTTTCTGATCACCTCGTGAAATCATAACTAGGTTTGAAGTTATAGCTGAAGTTGTTATAGCTAGGCCTGAAGCCAAGACATATCATCATTTAAATAAGTTTTTATGATTTTTTTTCGTCACCTAGTGCAATTGTCAATTGCTTCAAAGGTTTGCTTAATTAATGGGAAGAATAGTCCTGAAAACTGAAACTGGTTTAACAATTCATGCCATTCCAGGCGATCGAAAATTCCACAAGTTTTATTGCCACAAACTCGGTTAAATGTCAACCTGAAGAACTTTTCCACATCACTGTATGTGACGTACATATATGTGTGTGGGTGTGTGTGGAGAAATCAATGAGACATGCAGTAATGGGGGGCTGGCTAGCAAGGTCTTGAATGCAATATGGGTGAAGAGAATTATTTATGAATGTAAAAACAAATAAAACCCAAGCTTGGAATTATGAGATAGGACCATCAGTTCCAGGAGGAATTGCCTTCTGCATCGATCGATCGATCGATCCTAAAAGTTGATTGAGGGGTGGGAAAAGGTTGTCTTTTGTCCACTAGGCCTGATATATACATTAACACTTATACCATTTGTCGGCCATTACCAAGCCATAATCACTTTGTTGGGCTTCTTTTGATATGACAAAAAGATGTTTTCTCACCTAAGAAGGGATTCCAAAATGCTTCAATCAAAGCTGTCAAAATATGTAATATTATTACCTCCCCTGACCCCCTATCTAATTTAAATATGAATAAAATCTAAGTTTCCCATTTGATTTGTTTACTTTAGGACTTGAGTTGGTATGCTGTATTTTTGCTCACTTTTAATTTGAGAGAGAGAGAGAGAAGATTTTTTTTTGAGTTATTGATTGTCTCTGTTGTGCTGGACCTTTCCCCTCTTTTGAAGCAACCAGCAGCAGAATATTATGTCACATTGAACAATTGTAGAATTATAGTGTTTCCTGTTCATGAAATTAATCACATCTGTCTCATTGCTAAATTTCAAGAAATATTTAATATGACATGTTCATGAAATCATATATAGAAACTTATATACTTTGATCTCATTATCATCAACCTCAATTCTCCATTAATTTGATCAGTACTTCCCCTGATGATTAAAAGAAACTTTAACCATTATTAATCTCAGTTCCTTTCTTCTTCTTATCTTATTAAAGTAAAATTCAAATTACATTATTGTAGTACACTTTTACACACAATGATTTTTCTCTGTAAATATTTTCTTGCAATCCTGTTCTATTAATATGACTGTGGCACTATCATTTGGATCGTCTCTCTTGCTTGGCATAATCTAATTATATAATTTAAACTTATTATTTTACTCAGCTTATAATTCCTATTTTAAATTATAAATTTTCGAAAGAAAATATTTAAGTAAATAGAAGAGTAAATGAAGAAAAAAAATATATTTAAAAGATTTCATAAACTTTTTATTATGGATCCCTTGAATATTGAATTCACTATAATTATAAATAAATATAAGTTATAGATAAATTAAATTTATACATATTAAGTAGGAAAATACCAAAAAAATTATGTATAAAAAATTTTTCTTACTTGTTAGGTTGAAATTGGTTTTGGGTCTTTAGAGGCTTCTAAATCTAGGTCTATCCAAAAGTGATTGGGCTGTATAAGGTAATTTTGGGTTGAGTCATGACAACATAATTTTTTTTTTCATCTTCTTCTCTTTTTTTTTTTTAAGCCCAAAATGCACACAACCAAAAGCTTAAAACCCAACCCTAAGAAAAAGACCCTAAAAACCCTAGTCATAAATCAATTGTTTATTAATTGTTAGATTTGTTAGATGCCATAAGAGAGCAGTGAGACAATAGCCTCCTGCTTGGCAGACTATCTTCGCTGCTGCATCTTTTCTCATTGCAGCCATGGTAACTTTCTCTCTTTCTCTATCTCTTTGTTTGGTTTCTGTGAAAATGTCTTTAATTTGTTTGTTTTCTTGATTCCTAGATTATTCCAGAAAAGAATCGCCGCGAGATCTCCAAGTACCTCTTCCAAGGTAACCAAATAAAAAATCCTATCCACATTTCAGCTTTCCCATGTTTCATTTAGATCTTTGGATTTAAAATCTGGGCTTTTCTTTTATGTTTTTCTTACCAGAGGGTGTTTGCTATGCAAAGAAAGATTACAACATGGCAAAGCACCCAGAAATCGATGTTCCAAATCTTCAAGTAATAAAGCTGATGCAAAGCTTCAAATCAAAGGAATACGTGCGTGAAACTTTTGCTTGGATGCATTATTATTGGTACCTTACCAATGATGGCATTGAGTTCCTGAGGACTTACCTTAATCTTCCATCTGAGATTGTTCCTGCTACTTTGAAGAAACAAACTAAGCCTGCTGGTCGTCCCATGGGTCCTCCTGGTGACCGCCCACGGTAATATTTTTGGTTTTTTTGCCCTTTGATTTAATAAAAATGATTTTTTTTTTAATGTAGGTTGTTGAAATTTTCTTGCTTTGGTAATATTTCTTTTGGTTTTGTTGGGTTATGAATCAGTGGTCCACCACGCTTTGATGGTGAGAGGAGATTTGGTGACAGAGATGGCTACCGTGGAGGTCCACGAGGAGGGGGTGATTTTGGTGACAAGGGAGGAGCTCCTGCTGATTATCAGCCTTCATTCAGGGTAATTTTGTCTTGAATAATTTTGAAACTTTTCCTCTTCATATTAATAGATGACATATAGTAACCCCTGATTATTGCTTTCTCTGTTTCTTTGTTATCACTTGATTCAATTGTATTGTTTACATTTTACAAGTTTGGCTTGTTTTATAAGGTTTTCGGTGTTTAGCCGATTTTGGAATCATTTGTTTGCCTTTTGTTATTTCAATGTTCTGTTGAACCAGCTTAATTTTGAATTGGTTGAAAATAGGTGTTGGAAATGAGTTGCTAACGTATGTGAGTGGCTTAATATAAGCTGTGAATGTCACTATGATGTTAATGTTACTTTCTGCCATTTAATTTCATTTTTCCCTGCCCTAGGACTGCTTGGAAAGAGATTTTGCATAAGAGATGTAGTTATTTGAATTTGAAGAATGCAATTTTCATGTGATTACTTGAATAATCTGCCCATTTATTTCAAGATGCCATCAAATACTGGTTGTCATGCCTAGGCATCAACCATCTCAATCAGGTTATTTTTCTCAAAGCAGAAAACCTTATGTAATTTGTAACTTGTGAATACACAGGGCCCTGGTTCAAGGCCTGCCTTTGGTCGTGGAGGTGGTGGTTATGGTGCTGGCCCTGCAGGCGGTGCAGCTCTACCTTGAAAGGATACTTTTTGTTGACAGATGGTTGTCACTTTAGCTTTATTGGCACTTGAAGTTAATAGAAGTACCTGTCTAATGCCTCGGTGTTTGATAATTTTAGTTGTTTGGTGCATATAAAATATCGCTTCTCCTTGCTTCATTTATTTGGAATTTAGAACAATGTTTTCTTAGATCTGATCAGTATGCACATTTTATTGTTGCGATAAGTGCTTGAGATATCTATATATCGTTTTCTTCTTTTTGGTTTCAAGTAGGCACAGTTATAATCACCTTTTTATTATTCAAGACATTATGGCACATAGAACAATGCGATCATAAGCATGTGATATCCAAAATCAGGAGTTGTAAATAATTCAGTACTTGAGATGTGCAGCTCAATTTTGGAAGATTATTAACATGGAATTTAATGGGCTACTTTCTCGATAGGTATAATGGCTTATTTTTCATTAATACTCAGGACGTTTAATTGTTTACAATCGATCTGTAAACGTTTCATGAATACTCACTGACAACGTTTCATCGTTCGACTTACAGCAGCACAGATCAATTTGCTTTCTGGATGTCTTGTATCATTTGCCATGAACCAGAACATTTACCATAACCCTTTTTTTTTTTCATCCCTTCTATTTGCCTCACCTGTGCCCTCGCCTTTGCTGTATTTTCCCAAAAAACTACAGGAGAATGTGTTGGAATCAAAGGTGAGAACTGGACAGTGAACTTCCGACTACAATTTTACGGAACCAATGCGCGGTGAACTTTGCAGTACGAAATTACTATTACACTTCATACCAAACGAAACAAGATTTCGAGGCAAATTTGTTGTAGGTCATTGCTTAATATTTGCAGTGGTTCGAAATGAGAAGAGTAAATAACTTGGGAGAACATTTGACGCCAAACATGAAATTGCGGGAAAACTGAGATTAATATAGTAGTGCCACAAGACAAACCATTAGACAAACCTGAACAAAACCACACCATCAGAACCCAGCGAAGTTTACACTAAAACGACGACACTCACACATCTATACTATTGAATACATCTTATATTATTGACCATTTATGTCTTTAACTCCTCAGTCAACCTCTTCCATCTTGCTTTCCTCGTTGTTCTCTTCCTCCAAAGATGGCATATCAACATCGTCAGCCACAGCAGTTTCTTCGTCATCGATACTCAAACCCAGCTTTAACATCCTGTGAATTCTTGCTGCAAATGTGTTGGGATCATCCAAGCTGAAACCTGAAGTCAAAAGAGCAGTCTCGAAGAGCAACAGTACCAAGTCCTTGACTGATTTGTCATTCTTGTCGACTTCAGCCCTCTTCCTTAGTTCCTCCATTATGCCATTGTCTGGGTTGATTTCCATTGTCTTCTTGCTAGACATGTAAGAACTCATGCTGTTGTCTCTCAGAGCCTGGGCCTTCATGATCCTCTCCATGTTGGCCGTCCATCCGTATTCTCCAGTTACCAAGCAGCAAGGAGAGTCAACAATTCTGTCAGACACAACAACCTTCTCAATCCTGTCTCCTAGAATCTCTTTGATTGTCTTGCAAAGGTTCTCAAACGACTTTTTCTTTTCCTTTTTTTTCTTCTTCTCTTCTTCGGACTCCTCATCAAGCTTGAGCCCTTCCTTAGTTGCAGAGACAAGCTTCTTTCCGTCATACTCCTTCAATTGCCCAACAGCATACTCATCAATAGCATCAACCATGAACAGCACTTCGTATCCCTTCCTCTTGAGTTTCTCAAGGAATGGTGAATTCTCAACAGCTTTCTTGCTCTCACCAGTAATGTAGTAGATATCTTTCTGGCCTTCCTTCATCCTAGTAACATAGTCTTTCAAGCGGGTCATCTCATCACCACTCTTCGTAGAATAATACCTAAGCAAGTCAGCAAGCTTAGCCCTGTTCTGACCGTCTTCATGAATGCCCAGCTTGATGTTCTTGGAGAAAGCTTCATAGAACTTGGTGTAGTCCTCTTTGTTTTCAGCAATCTCAAAGAACATCTCAATGCATTTCTTCACCAAATTCTTTCTAATCACTTTAAGAATCTTGTTCTGCTGCAGCATTTCACGAGAGATATTCAAAGGAAGATCATCAGAGTCCACAACGCCCTTGACAAATGACAGGTATTCAGGAATTAGTTCTTCACAGTTGTCCATTATAAACACCCTCCTCACATAGAGCTTAATATTGTTCAACTTCTTCCTCGTATCAAAGAGATCAAACGGGGCTCTCTTAGGTACAAAGAGAATAGCCTTGAACTCAAGCTGTCCCTCAACAGAAAAGTGCTTCACGGCAAGATGATCCTCCCAATCATTTGTGAGACTCTTATAGAACGATGCATATTCCTCTTTTGTAATCTCCTCTGGCTTTCTCAACCAAATTGGTTTCTGCTTGTTAATAAGTTGCCACTCATGAGTCACCTCTTTGACTTTCTTCTTCTTTGACTTCTTTTCCTTATCCTCGTCGACTTCCTCCACATCCCCTTCCTCTTCCTTCTTCGTTTCCTCATCTTCATCATCACTGACCTCCTTTTCAGTGGTCTTCTCAGTCCATAGGTAAATTGGATAGCTGATGAACTCAGAATGCTTCTTTACAAGGTCCTTTATCTTCCTCTCCTCCAAGTACTCCAACTACAACATATAAAAACAACAAAAAATCAATACTAAGAATCATCGAAATAATTAAATATACCACCAAATTGACATCGAATGACAACTCGCCTGATCTTCTTTAAGGAACAGGGTGATCTTGGTACCCCTGCCAAGAGGTTCACCACCCACATCCCTGGTGACAGTAAAAGACCCACCAGCCTGAGACTCCCAAACGTATTGATCATCATCATTGTGCTTTGAGGTGACAATCACCTTCTCTGCTACCAGGTAAGCAGAGTAAAACCCTACACCAAACTGACCAATCATGCTGACATCAGCTCCAGCTTGCAATGCCTCCATGAACTCCTTTGTTCCAGACCTCGCAATTGTCCCCAAATTATTCACCAAATCTAAACAAGAACATCATAATTACTATCTCCAATTTGAATAGGTAAAAACGAATTTACTATCTAATTTCTTATTGAAAAAATGACTAAAAAATATTCTTGTAGATATACCTGCTTTGGTCATGCCAATGCCACTATCGACAATAGATAGAGTTTTATTAGCTTTACCAGGGATGATTCTGATAAAGAACTCTGGCTGAGCAGCGAGCTTGCTCTTGTCCGTTAAGCTCTCAAATCGAATCTTATCCAATGCCTATGAAAAACCGAAACAAAAACATTTTAATCTCTAAATCAAACATATCAATTACCCACTAACCCCAAAAGGCAAACCAAAAGGATCACCAATAGAAAATAACATATCAAAATTAGAATTCCCTCAGTTCTTTCTCGGTAGCCAAACGACAATAACAAGTATCACACACACAAAAATCACCTTCCTGTTAAAAATCTAGACAAATTTATGAAAACAAATAAAGAAACATCATGACAGTAGTAGATAACCTAGCTAAATGCTGCAAGATAACATTAGAAGCAACTTAAATTCGAAAGAAAAATTCCTTTTTCTTCTTTTCTTTCTCAGCAAACAAACAGAAATATCAAAGTAGAAACAAATAAACAAAACAATATACGTACATCAGAAGCGTTGCTGATGAGCTCACGAAGGAAGATCTCTTTGTTACCGTAGAAAGTGTTGATGATCAAGCTCAAGAGCTGGTTGATCTCCGCTTGGAAAGCGAAGGTCTCCGACTCTGATCCCATATGCACGTCCGCCATCACTTTCAGATCAAAGGCTCAGGCAGTGAAGAATAAGGTAAAAGCTAGCGTACGATTGACGACGCGGTTGCGGTCACACTGGAAAACAATGAGCAATTCTGTGTTCTCGAAATTTCGCTTGGATTCCTCTGGGAGAGAGAGAGGACAAAGCGGGTGAGACATACAGTGAGAGAAGGGGAACCGAAAGATTTTGGAATCGGTTCTGCGCGGGGTCTAGACTTTTCTTTCATTTTCTGAACTTTTCTTTTCCCTGTTTTGCCCTTACTTCCTAACTGCTCCTGTGGGCTGTGGAACCAGAACCGTCACTCTGGGATTTGGTTCGGATGGTAAATTTCCCAAAACGTCGCCGTGTCGGAGTAACTAGTTTGAACCTTTTCTTTTTTTTTTTTTAATTTAAGGCTCAAGTAAATAGTAGTGGGCCCCAAATTGTCCACATTTATGAAGAGCATTTTTGTCAATTAAATGTGCAAATGTTAATTGAGAATGTCTTTTTTTTTTTTTTTTTCTTATAAAGGAGCTATAAATGTTTGTTTAATATTATTTTTAATGTCAGTGTTTTTCTTTTTCATTGCCAAATTGTTTTACATTTTTTTAATTAGAATTAATTTTGATTTTCATATTTTTATATAATTTAATAATCTTAAATATGATTTTGATCATTTTTAATAAAATTTTATTAATTTTTATAATTTTTTATAACTTATTTTTATTAAAATTTGATAACTTTCTATAAAAATTTGATAATTTTTAATAAATTTCAACAAATTTCAATATAATTTTAATTTTAAATACCTTTGATATAACTCAGTAATTGTTATTAAAAGTTTAATAAAATTTTAATAATTTTAGATATAATTTTGAGAATTTTTTAAAGTTCACATTATATATATAAAAGGTAAATGTAATATATATATATATATATACACGTGTGTGCGCGCGCGTGATAGCTGCCCTTGTCAATACTCCTCTTGTACCAATTAGAACGAACAAATTGTCTTCTTGTTTAATGAAACAGTACTGAAAGCCCAACATCCAATAGGTGTTTCGTACATAGTGGGCCTAAATCCAGCTGAAAAGGTTAGCCATGATAGTCCAATGAAGTAACAGTAAAAGGGTCTTTTTAATTTGCCTACAATGTCTTTACCCAGAATCTTGGCCCTTTTAAGATCCAAAAAAATGGGTTCCTTTTGTTCATTAGGGCACAGATTACACCATAATCTTGGTTTTAAAGTCCAAATCAGTGGAGTTTAGAGAAGTGACCCAAAAAAAATCCCCATTCTTACAAGTGTAGAAACATAGACAAATGTGCACTAAGTTGTGGCGCTGGCTGGGCAGAAATGGAGAGAGCAGAGGAGAGTTTGCCACCATGCTATACCTGCACAGCAAAAAGAGGGCAGGGATTGAGAGCGCAAACATCCCGTGATGAGCACAACCACCATATCCAAAAAGCAGTTGGCTATGTTAATACTTGGCACCTTCTGGTAATCACTCACTCTGGTGATGTTAAAAGAAACCAGCTGCCTGCAGGATTACCATGCAACTTCGATACTCACCCAACTATTTGCTCTCGAAATTGCATAATTTATTTCTTCACAATACTATTATCCTTCATATAAAGAAATACGGCTTTTAAAAAAACCCTAGTTACCTTTGGCAGAAAGAGAAAAAACAACAATAATAAATTAAATTTTATATTTAATAATTTTGAGATAATTTATATAAAAAGGTAAAAAAAATTTATATTAAGTTGTAATTTTAAATTTTTTTATATCATTTATTTTTAAAAAACAATTATTTATTTATTTTTTAATTTTATATTATTTACATTTATATCTTTCTTGATTTATTTATAAAAAAACTTTGATTTCTCTCATATTAAAAAAAATTGGCTTTTAAAGATGTTAAAAAGAGGTAATGGACTTATAATCTTTTGGTGCTTTCATTTAAGGTTTGGGGGTGGATTTAAGAATCGGTAAAAAAAATTCGAAGAAGTTGACTTCGTCACAAATGCAACAAATTGCCTTTAAAGCATTTTTTTTTCCCCTTTTAATAAGGCAATGGAAGAGAGACTTTTAAGCAGAAATATGGTTCCTTTAATTTATTGGTTTTAATTATAAGTGGTTGTGGGATTGGGAATGTTCATTAAATTTTTAGAGAAATTTTTATTTGATTGGAATTTTTTTTATATAAAAGAAGTTGTTGAGATAAAAAAATGTATTTATTAATATTTAAAATTTAAATTTATTCAATATTTTTTTTAGATATAACTAATGAACCAATTCAATTAAATTGTAAATAAATCAATTATATTAAAATTTAAATTAAGAGGATTGTATTTTTACCAAGAAAAGGACAGAGTCCTTTGAAGCCGCCTGGCTATTACTATTATTTTTCAAAATGAAGTGATTAATTTAAAAAAAAATGGCATGTTAGATAATAAAAACTTTTTAAATTTTTTTTTTATATTTAATAATCATTTTAAATTTTGATTAATTTTAAATCGAATTAAATCAAATTTTATAAAAAAAAAAATTCTCTCGATATTTATTTTTTTATTTATAAAAATCAAAATCAAAATTAAAAAAAAAATTCAAAACTCCTTGACTATTCAAACCTAGATGTTTGATTTAGAACGATTTTTTTTTTTTTGGAAGTGATCAATGTTTGATTAGAAAGGTGACATTTGAGGGGTTTTTCGCTCTTGTTTTTTAACAGATGTTAAAAACCTTGAATTTCATTTTTTTTAAATTTAAATTTTTAAAAAATCATATTATTTCAATAAAGCCAAAATAATTAATAATAATAAGATTCCTTCAAAAAGGAAAAAAAAAAACAATCAAAGGTTAAAATATTGAGAAGTTGTAGAATTAAACTGGCTGAATGACACTCATTTAAAATGGGTGGCTTATAGCTTTCAACATATAAAAGGGAAATTTGAATCATTGGGTTTTTAATTTTCAAAAGTAACAAAGAAGCAGATCAAGTTTATAAAATAATAAAAAAAAAACTTTACTCAGGTTTCATATTTTTGTACAACGAGAACCCTAATTATTGATGCATTTTTACTAAAAATTTCAAAAATTAACTTTTAATTATTAAAATTAAAAATTCAACAGTATTTAATTTGAGTTATTGGCTTGCAAATTTTTTCAAAAACAAAAATAATAAAGTCAATTAGATTCCGCAAGAAAACCTTCGTTTGCATTAATAAATGTGTGGGACCAAAGCAAGCAATGCCCACGTGGCACAAAATATTAGCATTTTGATAAAGTCAATTAAGACAGATATAAATGTACCAAATCAACTACTCAATTAAAACTATTGCTTAAAATTTTTTAATGTCAACGGTCACCTTTAAATTATAATAAAAAAATGAAATATAATTTTAAATTTTTAAAAATTTCTTATATGAAATATTAATATATTAATTAATAAGATATTTATTTAATTATGATGAATAAATAATATTTTAACTATTAATTAATTAATAAGTTTATAATTTATATATCATATATTAATTATTTTATTATAATTTGAGAAGATTGGTGAGATTAATTTTTTTTTAAGCTGAAGAAAAGTCTACTTCATTTCACGGATTTTCAAACAAAAAATTTTTATCAGATAAAAAAAAACCTCTCTTCCTATTTTCAAACAAAATATTGAGCTTGGAAGGCCAACAATCAACAAAAGAGAAAAAGAATCTACGAGTAAATCAACTAAACAGAATTGCAGACAATGCTTCTCCAGATATAGCGCTGAAACAAAACAAACCCAGTTTTTGAGAAACAGAGGTGAGGCAGAGAAGGCAAAAACATTAAGAAGGAAATGGCCAGTGCAAAAAGTTCAAGCTCAGAGCGAAGCAATATCAAGGGAGTTCTGACTCATGGAGGTAAATATGTTCAGTACAATGTCTACGGTAACTTGTTCGAGGTGTCCAGTAAGTACGTGCCTCCTATTCGTCCAATCGGCAGAGGTGCTTATGGCATTGTTTGGTAAGTTTTGGAGTTGTTTATTTACGCTCGTTTTACTGTTTTTGTTGAAATATTTGGTGGGTTGTTCTGTTTTTTTTCCTTTTTTTTTGTGTTTTTCATGTTCTGTTCTTTTGTGGGTTTGTTTTTGTTGAATCATAAAAAAGGTTTTTTTCCCCTTGTTTTGGTAAAAGAAAAAAAGGGGTTTTATAACTTGAGGTTTTGGGGATGATATGTTATATGTATCATAGTCAAGCAAACACCTTTTTCCTTAATCTACTGATTTCAATGTAGAGTGATGTTGTTATTTAGTTAAAATTAAGCTTCTTTCATTTGGCAAACTTAGAATTTGTCCTTGATGAAGTTGCTGAGTTCCCTGGCTAATGATTGTTCTCTATGATTTGGAGGCTTCCTTTTTTTATTGATTTTTCTTTTTAATTTCAGTTTGGCACATGATTGAATCAGTTTGATTTTAACAATAAATAGTTAGCATATCAGACCATATAGCATAAATTAATTTATATGTTCACCATTGCTCTTGTTGTTAAGTGTCTGTTATATGTAATTTGACTTTTTGGTGAATGTGGTTAAAGCGCATGGACTTCCAACTGATGGGTTTAGGGATTCTTCTAAGAATAGTCTGCCATATTGTAGGAAAAGAAAATGAAATAGATGCTTTGCTTATGCCTGTAGAAGATGTTTACAAAGCTTTTTTGTGTTTCCATATACCAATTGGCATTATGATGCTTTCTTAATGTGGAAGTGAACTATGTGGCTTTGTTTATTTTCGTTTTCAGTGCTGCTGTTAATTCAGAGACACGTGAGGAGGTTGCCATTAAGAAGATTGGAAATGCATTTGATAATAGGATAGATGCAAAAAGGACACTGAGAGAAATTAAGCTTCTTCGTCACATGGACCATGAAAATGTAAGCACATGTTCTTTATAATTTCCAGAAATTGCAACTTTGGTTTTTGGTTCTCAGGGATAATTATGCATCTACTGCATAACGTTCCCAAGCCCTTTTTTTAACATTTCCTTGGAGTGTGGCCGATTAAGAATGATGCCATTTCTTGTGTTCCCACTTCCCAGCTTCCTCTTTATAGAGCTCATAAGTAATTTTTGGTTTCTATGACTCACCATTTGCATTTCTTTCGCCTTTCTTGCATTCTTTATGCATTCATTGGTTATGACAGTCTTTGATTATTTTGAGTTTTTATTACTTAGTATCACCAATTGCAGTCTATTGACAATGTCTTAGCAACTAATCAGGTGGCTAGCTGCTCCAGCATTAGCAGCTGTTTATTAGCAGCTTTTGCGTTCATGTTCATGAATCATGGTGCTTGTGTTTGGATTACTTATGCTGAAATCAAAGGGATTAGGTTAAGAGTTTCAATCAGAGCTAACACATTTTCACTGTTTATTTATTTAGAATTTTTATGACAAATACCTGCTTTATATACATGTAAAGTGTGGTTTGTTGTGTGGCTACTATATATATCCTCTCTACATTGACTAAATTGATCCGCATATTTCTTTTGAGTTAAATTTTCTTCTTCTAACTATCTGCAGTCTATTTATCATGCCTGGAACCACTACTGAGTTCTCTTCCTGCAGGTTATTGCCATCAAGGACATCATTCGACCACCAAAAAAGGAGACTTTCAATGATGTTTACATTGTTTATGAATTAATGGACACTGATCTTCATCAGATAATTTGCTCTGACCAACCATTGACAGATGATCATTGTCAGGTTTGGATGAACAGTTTTTGAGGACATTTATGTTACTGATATAACTTTTCCTCACAACTCAGTGAGGTGACTGGTTCTTTCTTTGAAGGAATTCATCACAGAGGGGAACTTAATGTAGTTCACATTGCATTTTTTGTTTTCTAGATATTATTATCATACTTTCACCAAAACCTTGATTGATTTAAAATCAAATGGAGGAAACAACAAACACTGCATGTAAGCTGTTAACTAGATAGATGCCATCAAATTTGTTTACAAAACTGGGGACTGGAAAGTACTGTGATGTGCAGTGTGTAAATTGGAGAAATTCTAGGTTACACTAATTGGCCACAGCTGGCAAGGACCTTTGCCCTAATATGAACAAATGATTGCTATGGCACTCATCTGATACTTAGTGTTATTGAGCAAACCATAACAGTTATCCTTTGTTTGAGGATTTAAGGAGTGCAGGACTACGATTGCAAGCCTCAGTGCCACAGGTTTGCAGCCCCTATTTCAAAACATTTTCTCACAAGAAGATGAGTGAACAGCAATGATAACATTGATTCAGAAACCTTAAAAAGCAGATTAGAATCTGAATTTCTGCCCTGGAAATTTATCGTGTTTATCTATTTCTTGCAATTTAAATATCATAACATGTTTCAATACCTTGATTTTGTTTAATGGTGAATAAAACATGAAACTGATACTGAATGAAACCTTTGCAGTACTTTTTATATCAGTTGTTACGAGGGCTGAAATATGTACATTCTGCCAATGTTTTGCATCGTGACCTTAAGCCAAGCAATCTGCTTATGAATGCAAATTGTGACCTTAAGATCGGAGACTTTGGTTTGGCAAGGACGACATCTGAAACAGATTTCATGACTGAGTATGTTGTCACTCGGTGGTACCGAGCACCAGAGTTGCTCCTTAATTGTTCAGAATACACTGCTGCCATTGATATTTGGTCTGTTGGTTGCATACTTGGTGAAATTGTGACAAGAGAACCTCTGTTTCCGGGCAAAGATTATGTTCATCAGCTGAGACTCATCACAGAGGTAATCAACTTCTGTGGAAGTATTCTTGCTATGGTCTTACATGATCTATGATATGATTTCAAGATACAAAACATAGGGTGATCTGCTTTAAAGTTTTGTTTTATATCCTCCTCTCTCTCTCTCTCTCTCTCTCGTCTTTTTGGGAATTTCATTTCTGGTTGCTGAATCTCATCACATTGACTTATCCTGACAATAAGTCTAGAAAGGTATTGCATCTGCCCTTTCATGGCCCTGATGATGGGATTACTGCCCACTTTAGGTACAAGCAGCTTGGCAGACTTGATTGACACATATATGTGATGGTTCTTATATTGGACAATAAGGAAAACAACAAATGATTAAAAATAATTCTTGTCCAGTCCCAATTCTTTTCCTTAGTGTTACTAGCATTAGAGTAAATTTGATACGTGAACTTCTGGAAATATTTTTGAATGGTGGATTAGGGTTTTGTAAGGAAACAAAGAGGGCTTTAGTGTCCAACTGTTCATTCTGTATGATGATCCAGAAGAAGCGCCTTTATTGGAAGTTCATAAGTTATATTAATTTGTACCATCTTGCATGTTAGGAGCCTCTCTGGCCTCCTTTTCGTTTTAATGCTGCCATTCGGGTAGTAATTCTCAGTTTGTTAATGTTTAACATTGTACGTTCTTTTTTTGTCCAAAAGTTGATAGGTTCACCTGATGATGCCAGTCTTGGATTTCTCCGAAGTGATAATGCCCGAAGGTATGTTAGACAGCTTCCACGGTGTAGGAAGCAACAGTTTTCAGCTAGATTCCCAAATATGTCTGCCGGGGCTGTTGATCTACTAGAAAAAATGCTTGTATTTGACCCCAACAAACGAATCACAGGTACAAGCCAAGAAATAGAATTTCAAGCACAGCATTTCAGACTGTTCCTCATTTTTTGGTCTCTCCATATCAGTGATTATTTGCTTGCATCTATTCTTGCAGTTGATGAGGCACTTTGTCACCCATACTTGGCATCTCTTCACGATATCAATGACGAGCCTGTCTGTCCTAGGCCTTTCAGTTTTGATTTTGAGCAATCATCGTTCACTGAAGATAACATCAAAGATCTTATCTGGAGGGAATCTGTGAAATTTAATCCAGATCCAGTCCATTAAGAGAATCTCCTTTGGATATTTACATGACCAGATGTTAGTTCAGTTTCTTATATGACCAGAACAAACTGACACAGATCTTCCTTATTAGTACTAGACTAGGTAATGGAAGTTCTAGAGCTCAGTGCAAAGATTGTGGATGTTGTACTGTCGATCATGGACCCATGTTTTTGGTTTGTTTTTAAATATTTTTTTAACTCAAGAGTGATGGAACCATGGAAAAGAAAGAGAAAAACAAAGACCTTCTTTAACGTTTTAATTTTTTTTTTATTTATATGCACTTTTTTTCCCCAAAACCAACAAAACATTAATTTTGGTCAATCTAAGTCTCTCATGCGCATCAAAAACACTAAATTTAACATGAAACAAGAAAAAAAAAAGAAATGAAAAGAAATCAAGGTTCTTAGTTGGAAAAAATCAAGCAATTTCTTCTGTAATCTATCTTATGAAGATATTAGTTCTATTAACATTATGTATTAAGCAGCAGAATATAATACATGCTTTCTAGAATTAATTAATTGAGAACTCAAAACATGTCAAAATTAATTAAACAAAGTCCATTTTAAACGTAATGAAATTAATTCGGAAAATCAACATTGTAACATTTGAAATATCAAAATTTTTAATATTACGTTTGATTACATAATTATATTAATAATATATAAGCTACAATACGGAGAACCTAATGCAATATTGCCCTAAAAGGTCACTTCATGAAGTAAAAGGAACTATGGTAAATTAGAAAATAAAGCTAGCTGCCATTATTAACGAAGAATGTTACAATACTCGAGTCTACATATGATATATTAATGATGATAACGCTAGTATTAACGAAGAAGGTTTACAGTACAACACCTGCTGAAGCATTGATCAACTTAATTAATTTATTAAGAACACAAAACCAATTACAGATAAGAACCAATAATAACAGCATATCTCTCTCTCATGAATCATGAACAAAAAAATGGGATTGAAAGTTAATTTTAATATTGGGGAACTGGTGGGTCCGAATCTAGCTTTTTGAACAGGAAAAACATACATGCATTAAAAATTGAATTAAATACTCGGATGCACGCATCGAGAGTTTGGTTAATTCTCATAACAAAAAGAAAAAATATAGCTGAATGATCGAAAGTTGAGTCCTTATGCAAGCCAGTTTCTATAATAACACTGCATAGAAGACTATCAAGGAAGGAAAGGTCAGTTCTAACTTCCAGTTAAGTTGATGTAGATGCTGAAAACAGTTGCAATTAGACAAGTGGGGCTGATGACAAGTTACTAAAATAGGAAAGTATTCGATTTATTGCTTCCTATTAATGGCCGCCATGAAATTAAACAAGAAAACCATGTTTTCTGTTTTGTATATAATAAACTATAGAGAGTTGGAATCAGAAAATTTGGTCAAACTGAATCATGAACAGACATGCGTTATTGGGGCAGATCCATAAACAATTCCAGAATTTTTTCTAGTTCACAAGTCTATAGTTTTTTATACAAGAATTCAGAAGGAACACAGCAAATGCAGCACTACCAAGTTTCAATATTAGAACTTTGTATTTGTTCTTGACTGAAATCCTTTTTTTTTTTTTCTTTTTTGGACAGAGTTATGAAAAATTAAATACCCACACGATGCTACTATAAAGATTCAACACTGATATGGGAATTGAATCCCTTATTTTGTAAATATTGTAGATGTACTATTTCAAACCCATTTATCTGTTATCTTCAATCCCTTCAAGTCACGTACTTAACTTGTAAGAAGGAAGCATCACTTGTCTCCAAACAGGTACCCCAGGGATGAATCTCCACCAGGAACTGATTTGACTTTTGTTGATGGACGATCCTGAAATTTTACAATAACAGTACTAAGGTTTTCAACATATCTGATAATAACTCACAGTGATGAATCCCCAGAGATGCACAGCTAGCTAGATGAAGTACAAAGAGGTTTTCATCGTATCTGATAATAACTCACTGTTATGAAGTTCCCTGAATTCTGTCCTTGAGCCCTATGGTAGTTGTTGGTGACGTTTTTCTGTGTCTGTTTCTCTGAACTTGGTTTTTCTGGGGCCGGAGGCTTCTCCGGGGTAAAATCTATACCATATGGAGGCTGGATCGGTGGTGTTACAGTTGGTGCTCTTGGCTGCTCATCAACACCGAAGAGGTACCCCAAAGAACTTTGACCGCCCCCGTAGCTCCCACCTCTACTCATGGTTGGAGTTCTGCAAGATTTTTAGTTAAGAAGTAAATTTCGAACAAGGGGAAAGAAAGGAAGAAAACCCTAATATATAATGTGTTTAGCTATATGTTTGTATGGATGGGGTTATATGTACATGCATGTTATCTCTGGATACTGATGGTAATGAACCATACCTGCTTGGCCAATTATGTACATTAGTAATAAACAGTAAAAAGAAAAACCAAACTACAGCTGTTCTGTAAAGAGGGATCCTATAAATTCTTTAGCTTTCTTAGCATGTATGTATATCCTATGGATTCTTTAGCTTTGACTTAGCATGTATGTATATTTCCAGGAGAGATGTCTAAAATTAAACATTAATGTTTTATCATTTGAGTCATGAAAAACTTATCGTATATATTTCTTTCATCTGCAGACACATAAAAACTTACCCATCCTTTGTATCAGTTATAGAGATTTGGACTGATGCCAGATGAGAATAAAGCATGATTGCAATTCAAACAGTATATTGTTGTAAGCTTCAAAATTGTGCATATATAGTATTCTGAGATTTATATTATCTTCAATTTGGTGATGCCCGCAGCTTTCTTCTACGAACCGCTTCGGGGGAGCTTAATCATGTAAGGGCATCGCAGAAACGTTCTTAATTATATTAGAATACTTGTTTCTGATGTATATATTGTAGACATTCAATTTGGTTCAAGTCCGGATCAATTAGACTTGATCCAAATAAGTAAGTTTAATTTGACTTTTATTTTGTATTTTATATTATTTTTTATTTTTTATTTTTATTTTATTTTTTTCCTTTGTATTTTATGTATTTATTATTTATTTATTTATTATTACTATGTATTAATATATGTATATCTTTATTTATTTATTTATTTTGTTAATATTTATATATGTATTTTATTTATCTAGTTATATATTTATTATTATATTATAATTTATTTATTATTATTATTATTTTTTATTTATCTTGTAATATTTTTTATTTATCTTATTATTATTTTTAATTATCTGTTAATTTTTTTATTCGTTTATCTTATTTTTTTTCGTTTATCTGATTTTTTTTTTTTTTTTGGGTTGAGATTGAAGACTTTGAAGAATCCTACCGTGAATGGGGATTCAATTAGAATCCAGATTAGATTTAAAGATTGAATCCCCATCCAAAAATGAATAGGGATTGATCAGAAACTCTTCTGATCAATCTCTATAAATAGGTACTGGAACAGAAGGAAGAGGGAAAACAGAAAACATAAGCAAAAAGAATACTGGTTGAGGGAAAAAGAGATACAGAGAAGATTTAAAGGCTAGGAAGGTTTTGGTGCATTTAGAACAGCTATAGGAATTAGCAAAAAATTTTGGAGAATTTTTACGATTTTTTTTTTCTGGGAATTTCTAAAAAGTTCTAAATTTCGATTGAATTTTTTGACGAAAGTTAAATTTTTTGGTGACAATTCCAGCCAAGTTTGAAGTTTTCAGCCAGCTGCCCAGTTTTCGGTGAAGATTCCCAAAAATCGACCAACTTTTTGACGAACTTTCGACGAAAAATTTTAGAATCCGGTGAATATTCAACCGGAGTTCTTTGACCATTTTAGAGAGAAGTGAGAGAAAAAAAAGGAAGAGAGAGAGAGGGGAGAAGGTTTTTGCCGAAAAACGAAGGAAACAGCCTTATATACCCTCCTAAAATGATGTCGTTTTATCGTTAAATAACCCAGAGGATCCGTGCGTTTTGCCTAGATCCGACCCGACCCGAGCGTCGACCCATTTTTTGACCCGGGCGTGTTTTACCTCCCAGAGCCGTTAGCCAAGCCGAGCCGACGTCCCGAACCGCTTCTCCGAGCCGTTTCTCTTCCTTGAGCCAAGCCGTATTCTGAGCCGCTCCAATTTTTTTTTCTTTTTATATTTATTTATTTATTTGTTTGTTTTTTTATTTTATTTATTAAGTTAGGATTAAATAATGTTCTTTTATCTTCATTTTATTTTTATTTTTGTTTTACTTTTTTTATTTTCACTTTTATTTTGTTTTATTATTTTATTTTCTTTAAATAAAATCCAAAAAAAATATTTTTGGGAAAAAGTTGAAAGTATCAATTTTTCTTAAAAATAAAATTTCAAAAAAAGGTTTTTGAGGAAAAGTTGAAAGTATCAATTTTCCTTAAAAATCAAAGTTTTCAAAAAATATTTTTGGAGAAAAGTTGAAAGTATCAATTTTTCTTAAAAATAAATTTCAAAAAAAAGGTTTTGAAGAAAAGTTGAAAGTATCAATTTTTCTTAAAAATAAATTTCAAAAAAAGGTTTTTGAAGAAAAGTTGAAACTTGAAAATCAAAGTTTTCAAAAAATATTTTTGAGGAAAAGTTGAAAGTATCAATTTTCTTTTAAAATAAAATTTCAAAAAAAAAGTTTTTGAGAAAAAGTTGAAAGTATCAATTTTTTTCGAAAATCAAAGTTTTCAAAAAATATTTTTGGAGAAAAGTTGAAAGTATCAATTTTTCTTAAAAATAAATTTCAAAAAAAATTTTTGAGGAAAAGTTGAAAGTATCAATTTTCTTCGAAAATCAAATTTTTCAAAAAATATTTTTGGAAAAAAGTTGAAAGTATCAATTTTCCTCGAAATTAAAGTTTCAGAAGAATATTTTTGAAAAAAAGTTGAAAGTATTAATTTTTTCTACACAAAAACAATCATTCTTTTCTTCATTTTTATTTTTTTATTTTTTTTAATGTTAAATAATCCGACGATGGAGCCTCTATAAGTGAAACAATAGTTTTTCTTGTATACTCTTGAGATGAGAGAATTTTTTCAATTTTTTGCTAAAAGTATTAGAGTCAATTGAGAATAATTTTCAATAATTAATCACTTGGTAAATTTTAAGGCTCATTGGATAACACAAATTTAAGCTAATACCATCTTTTGATGAGCGTTGTGAGGGTGCTATAACCTTCCTCACACGTAACCGAACTTCCGAACCTTGTTCTGGTTAGTAGACCTGAATCTATTCTTTTAAGCTCGGCTCAAGGAAAAAAAATGACTCGAAAAAATGGCTCGAGACGTCGGCTCGGCTCGACTAATGACTCGGGGAGGTAAAACACGCGCGGATCAGAAAACGAGTCAACGCTCAGGTTGGGTCGGATCTCGATAAAATGCGCGGATCTTCTGGGTTATTTAACGCAAAAACGACGTCGTTTTGAGAGGGTATATAAGGTTGTTTCCTTCGTTTTTTGCTAAAAATTTTCAAAAAATAAATTTTTGAGGAAAAATTGAAAATATCAATTTTCCTCGAAATTAAAGTTTCAAAAGAATATTTTTGGGGAAAAATTGAAAGTATCAATTTTTTCTACACAAAAACAATCATTCTTTTCTTTCTTTTTATTTTTTTATTTTTTTTAATGTTAAATAATCCGACGATGGAGTCTCTGCAAGTGAAACAGTAATTTTTCTTGCATACTCCTGAGGTGAGAGAATTTTCTTAATTTTTTGCTAAAAGTATTAGAGTCAATTGAGAATAATTTCTAATAATTAATCACTTGGTAAATTTTTAATGCTCATTGGATAACACAAATTTAAGTTGGTACCATCTTTTGATGGGCGTTGTGAGGGTGCTATAACCTTCCTCACACATAACCGAACTCTCAAACCTTGTTCTGGTTAGTAGACCTGAACCTATTCTTTTAGGAACCCTTAAACTTAGATGTTCCTTGAAAGAACAGATTCTTTAGTTGGCCAATCGTACCTAGATAAAAAAGATTGGTGGCGACTCTCTTTAAGTCAATGTCTAGCGATAGATCCTCGGATCTAGACGTTATGACAGCTTGATGACTCCACTAGGGACTCTGAGAGTCAGGCCAGCAAATAATTTATGTTATCCAAAAGCTTAATAAAATTGAACCTTTTTGTATATATGTATTATTATTCATTCATGTTTATTTACCTTGTTAATTATGTCATTCATATGCATGTGCATAATATGAGCTCTACACCCGAGCTCCGTCCCTCTAGGAGGGAGTAAAGTACCTATTACTTTCGTAAGGTTTAATGCCTTCGTAGTGGCTAGTGAAATACTCCCATTCAAATTGAACTTTTTTTGTTTGTAGCCTGTAATGAGTGAGGATTAGGGAGGGTACCTTACTAGTCTGTGATAGACAATGATGTAAGGAGCAATTTGAAAACCTTTAGATTTTAACCTTGAACCACATATAGTGAACCTTAGAGGTGCCTAAATCTAGGATAGAGCCTTTTCTACCTAATGATAGATATACCCTGAAATTAAGACACAAAAAAGGTGTTTATCTAATCATTTTGATTGTTTAACTTTGTGCATCATTTTCATTATCATATGTAATATTTATGCATCAGCATCACTTTCATTTCATCCATGAAACTAACTATGTTATTTGTCTGATTTTATGCATCTGCATTACTTTCATGATATGTTTTAACACAATCATTTGCATCCATTTCATATTAGATTTCATTCAAAAAAATATACATTTCATTCGTACATCAAAGCATCATACATAAAGCATAGCATAACATTTTAAAATTATAATTGTGGTGCTAAAGGTTCAAGGATAGCTCCATCTAGTAAGAACCCTGCCCATCGATACAACACAAGATCCAAAGCCAGACAAATAGAGCAAAAAATTTTTTACAGATTTGAAAAGATAGAAAAAGCATAAAAAAAGATTAAAAGTGAGTTAAGTAAGATTCTGGATGCTCTTAATAGGTTGAATAAGAGAAAAATAATTGAAAAAAATACAAGCCAACAAGTTTTCTCGTTGCAAAAAGTGGCTGACCCTTTATATCCTTCAAGTTTTGACCCACCTCAAGCCCAGTCTACTCAAGAGGTTTCACCGCAACACTTCACATATCCAACATATCCTGAAATACCGTCAGCTTCCAATCTAGGGCATTATAATAGCTATGTAAATCCTGTCTTCACTGAAAAGGTAGTATAACTAATTTTTGATCTAGATGATCTAAAAGAGAAGGAAAAAGAAAAGATAAAAGTGAAAACTTAGAAAAGTTTCAAGATTAGTATGCTAGAGTAAAGGCTACAGGCTGTGAAAGGATTTAATTTTTATGGGTCAGTTGATGCTGCTGGACTCTGTCTAGTCCCTGATGTGGTCATTTTTCATAAGTTTAAAGTACCAAAATTTAAAAAATATGACGGTACGAAGTGCCCCAGAACTCACATCACCATGTATTGTCGGAAGATGGTAGCTCATGCTCATGATGAAAAACTCTTAATGCATGTCTTTCAGGATAGCCTCACTGGTTTTGCGGCCAAATGGTATGTTCAGCTGGATAGAATCCGCATTCGTTCTTGGAGCGATATGACACATGACTTCATCAGTCAATATCGACATATTATGGATTTAGCCCCTGATCGTTTGTCTTTACAGAATCTAGAGAAAAAGATAAACGAGTCTTTTAAAGAGTATGCCCAAAGGTGGAGAGATATTACTTCTCAAGTACAATCTCTTCTGACAGAGAAAAAAACTACAGTATTATTTGTCAGCACTTTGAAGTCTCCCTATTATGAAAAGATGATAAAAAATGCAACAAAGAATTTCGTCGACATAATAATCTCTTGAGAAATTATTGAAAGTGCCATAAAAAATGATAAGTTGAAAGGAGGAGAAACCAAGAAGGTATCAGAAAAGAAAGAAGCTGAAGCTCAAGCTCAAGCTGTGAGCTTTGATAGACAATAATTAAGGGATTATCAACCCTATCCACCCAAAGGTTACTCTTCATACTATCTTACTGTGAATAATGCCTCATCCTACCCATACAGCTAGCTCCACAACCACCTTATTCATCCATATACCGATCAATTTTTAGCCCTTAAGATCTTACATATAACCTTAACATTCAAGCTCCTGCAGTAACCCAAATTCACCCCACTAACCCAATAAGTGGTTCACGAGAACAACGGACTACTCGAGAAAAACCTATATTTGATCCAATCCCTATGACTTATATGGAGTTATATCAAAAACTCTATAATAGTTATTTGATTGGCCCCAGCCATGTGGATCCGCTTAAGCCACCATATCCTAAATGGTATGATCCTACAGCCCACTGCGACTACCACTATGAAATTACTAGCCATTCTATTAAAAATTACACTGCTTTAACGCATAAGGTGCAACGGTTGATCAATAATGAAATGTTAAGTTTTGATCAAGGAAAAGCAACAACACCTAATGTTAGCGTTCTGAGTGAAAATTAAGAACAAAAAATATCCAAAGAGTCACAATGAATTGAGGGACAAGATGTCAATAGAGATTCTTCACCTGATCGTATAGAGGGACACTTTTAAAGAATGGAGATAAGGTTGGTTGAAGGGTTTTTTGTCATTTTATGATTTCTTTTCAAGTGATTGTTAGATTTTTTTTTTGCAATATGATTTCACTTGTTATCATCTTAATAAAGGCAAGTTAATGCATTTTATTACATTTTTCTCTTTCACTTGACCATTACTCTATGCTCTGTTACCTTTCATAACTTTATACTCTCATTCTTAAATTTTAGATGATGAATATTTAGACAATGAAAACAATAATTATGGAATTTAATTTTGAGAACTCATCCACATTAATATGATGAGATGATTTGAGCAAAAAAAAAATGGTAAGCCATTACCAGAGGTGAAAGAGATATGTTTTAAAGATATGTAATCTTTTATACAGGATTATGAGCTTTGTTCAATAGATGATGTTCAAGAAAAGTATTCACAATTGAGATGAAAAATGACCATCTTTCTTTTACCATTCAAAAAACTATTTATTGTTACCCCTTTGAGCCTATTATGATTTCTTTTTCTGAGGAACCCTAACCAAGAATCACCATCTACACTGGGGGGTAATTTTTGAAAAAATCATAAAAAGTCTCAAAGATTGAAAGAGAAAGAAAAGTAAAAAAAAAATAAATGTCATACATGATTTGGGGTAAAATAATGAGAATCCTTTGTGTGAGGAAAAAAAAAGTAATGAAATGATATGGGGTAAAATGCTAAGTTACATCAGATGATCTTTGGTTTTGAACCTTTTTAATACATGTTTTGAGCCTATTATATCCATTTCTTTTATGGCCTCTCACCTTGACCTACATTACAACCTTGAAAAGCCCATTTGGATCAAGTGTGAATGCTTAATTTGAATGATCATATGTTGAGCGAGGGCATGCTCAGATGAAACGATGGAATCATTGTTTTAAAGTTGGATGTATGGAATATATCATCAATGGATGAAAAATGAGAAAAAAAGATGAAAAAAAAAAGAAAAAAAAAAGAAAGAAAAAAAATGAGAAAAATGAAAAAATATATTCAAATTGAAAACCTGAAAGGGTGATTTTGATAGAAAAAGATCTAGGTCAAATGGTTCGCATGGATGAAAGATCAAAGACATCTGAAGACCCCTCAAAGACTAGGGCAAAGTTCGCCAAGTTCAAAACGACTCCAATAATAAATGGAATGAGTTTTTGAAAAAAAATCCTAGATTAATGTTGAGAATTGTCTGAATCTTCATCGTTTGGACATACCATTCATCTCTATGACATGTATCCAATTTATTTTCTTTCCCATTTGTTTTGTACCAAAATAGTTCTTCATTGATTATTTTTACCATAATTCACCTTGTGTTCTCTTATTGTTATACTCCTAGAATGAATTGAGAAAATATTTGATTGCATTGTATTTGTCAAGAATTGAAATGATAATGAATGAATGAATGAATATGTGTTTAAAAGAGTCTTGCATTCATTTGAAAAGAAATCTAAGATGATGGTGGTAACAAAATGAAGAAATGGTAGAAACCCAAAAGAGATGATTTGGAAGGATATATGATGCCACCAAATGGAGAATATGATAAGGCAAATCTTGAAAAGTGGTATAACCAAGTGATGAGTACAAGGATGAATTGGTCGATATGACTTGCAAGTTATGATTGAATGATGAAAACAATCAGTGGACAAAGTTTGTTTTGGAATGGTTAATGCTGATACACCCATGAGTAATGACTCAGTGATGGTGGATGAAACTTGTTCTGAAATCTGTTAGTGCTAAGAAGTCCATGAATGGTGGTCAAGTGATGATCGATTGATGAAACTTGTTTCAAAATATTGAGAAACTGAACAAGGAAGACATGCGAAATGATGGAGTTTTGAGAGCCATATCACCATAATTATTTAGAATTTTGTTGCATAGACATTCGCATTACATGCATCATGGTGGCATCGTCGCTTGAATAGTACATGCATATGATTTGATGAATTAAACTTTGTTTGGACATAGCATGGCACTATGAGAATATAGGTTGTCACATTTGCATCATTAAGAAAGCATTTGCATCTTTGGTCATAACATTCATTCATGCAAAATTTTGAGTCACTTGAAAAAGAAATGGTGAATATTTTGATGAAAATTTTTGAGAACTCAAATGAGAATCTCTGAGTTTCAAAATGAGAATATTTGAGGAGTGAAACCCTAAAGTTCATCAAATGTGAATTTTCGAACAAACGAAAAGTTTTGAACTTTTGGATGTGAATCTTCAAAATACAAAGCTTCAGCTTTTTAGATATGAATCTCTAGATTTTTTTAAATGAGAACCTTTGAACTTAGATGTGAAACTCTAAGTTTTATTGCTGAGCCTTTGAACTCAAATGAAAAGCTTTGAATTTTTGGATATGAATCATAAGCTTGTCAAATATGAACCTATTCTTTCAGGGACCCTTAAACTTAGGTGTTCTCTGAAAGGACAGATTCTTTAGGTGGCCAATCGCACATAAATAAAAAATATTGGTGGCGATTCTTTTTAAGTCAATGTCTAGCGATAGATCCTCGGATCTAGACGTTATGACATATTTGTGAATGAAAGATGTGGCGTGTGTGTGTATGTGCAGTACAAGTTTATGTGACAAAACATAACCCAACTGGCAACAACCATACCTACTTGGCCAATTATGTACGTTAGTAATAAACAGTAAAAAGAAAAACCACACTACAGCTGTTCTGTAAAGAGGGATCCTATGGATTCTTTAGCTTTGACTTAGCATGTATGTATATTTCCAGGAGAGATGTCTAAAATTAAACATTAATGTTTTATCATTTGAGTCATGAAAAACTTATCGTATATATTTCTTTCATCTGCAGGCACATAAAAACTTACCCATCCTGTGTATCAGTTATAGAGATTTGGACTGATGCCAGATGAGAATAAAGCATGATTGCAATTCAAACAGTATATTGTTGTAAGCTTCAAAATTGTGCGCATATAGTATTCTGAGATTTATATTATCTTCAATTTGATGATGCCTGCAGCTTTCTTCTACGAACCCCTTCGGGGGAGCTTAATCATATAAGGGCATTGCAGAAACATTCTTAATTATATTAGAATACTTGTTTCTGATGTATATATTTGTGAATAGAAGATGTGGCATGCGTGTGTATGTGCAGTACAAGTTTATGTGACAGAACATAACCCAACTGGCAACAACCATAACATGCAAGTTAGTACAAAAATGACTCTACAACTGTCGCTCAGCAAAATAGAAATTAAGAAATCAGTTGGTTGAGAGTTCAAATCAGGTAGGTCTATCAGCGAATGAAAACAATATAATAAATCAAACAGCAGTTAATAAAATATTTTACTTTTAATTTAAATGAAACCAACCAATGTCAGCACGAACTAAGGTGATGAATGTTGATAACTCACTTTAAAAAAAGTACAATTAAGAAAATGTTTGCATTGTGATTTTACTGTAACCCAAGATAACTTTGTGATCAATCATGAATTCATGACATGTTTATATGGCTTACTCTTGAGCATAAAGCACATTATTTAACAGCTAAAGGGGGTGTGTAAATGGGGTTAAATCAAGATAATGGGTAACTTTGACAGAACATATATAAAGGGAAATGATAATTTGATTGGTGCTTTAGAGTTGCAATTGGGCCCATTAATGACTTATATTGCTCAGAAAAAATAGTAAGAATAGAAAAAGGGACTAAGCCAGTTTGATTCAGATGGTAAGGTTCAGAAGGAAGGAATAGCTTGTCTGCCAAAGGAATCCAGCTTCAGCTAGTGGTTAATTAATTACTACAGAATAGCACCAAGAATAAAGGTGATTCTGAAATCAATTCCTATGCAATAAGGGTGATCTGAAACCCTAAACGCTAAATACTATTAACACTTACCTATCATCTAAATTTGCATCGATCATTAGAAACGTAGAAAGTTGATTGAGATTGAACTTGATAATCAGTTTGTTGAGTACCAGCAAGATATTATCTGTTGTTGCCCACATATATATACCTTTGAGCCCTTTTTCAACTGGTGGTGGAACAAAATTATGATGTCTGTGGCCCTAGTTATAAAAGGAATATCATCTTGATGACACTGAAAAGCTCAGCAGTGAGGCTTACCCTGAAATTGAAATGGCCTTAATACTAATTCTGTCTAAAAAGCATATGGTTTTATTTGAAATTATAAATTAAAATCATTTTTCAGCTAAGCTTATGTTCTTGCATTGATATCAATTTCAATAAATTTAGAATAGTTTCTAATTTTACTAAAAAAATTTCCGATCCTTTTAAGGCATAAAACACTCAAAAATTAAAAAAGTTTCTGATTCTTCATATTATTGATGACAATGACCTCAAGTACGTTGCTGTCATCTTGGATAATAATGATTGAAAGTTTAGACATATACACAGAAGAGAGGAATTTCATTTGCATCAGTTGGCAACAAGGGAAATGATTAGAAAAGCTGGAGGATACGGATACCAATGTTTAACCGACCAAAAAAAAAAGCTAATGGGGCAAGGTGGCTCAATTCAAATGCAAAAGCTTGATTTGGTTGTTGCCTATCTTGCAGCCTCAAGTAATAGCCTCGGTTTAGTCCATGTTATTTTACCAACTCTAATAAATCAATCAATCGAATTTAAAACATAATTTTATTAGTTCATATAATTATTTTTTATAAATTTAAATTTTAAAATTTAATATTTACAAAAAAAGGTGACGGTTTAATTTAAGATTACTTATATAGTACAGAAACTCTAAAATATACAAGGCCTGTCACTGTTCTGATCAGTTGATGGCCAACTTGACATAGATGCTGGAATCTCATATTACTGAGAGAGGATCTGTATAATTAGCTAGGTAGGCATTAGGTGAAGTGGTGGAGATACTCGATATGAAGCTAGCTTAGCTAGGTAAAATCTATTAGAAAAAGAAAAAAAATAAAGAGAGTAGATATGACACTTGCGACCTCCATTTGTAACCTCTTTACTGGACATATATGGACATACATGCTATGTGAAGGTCAAAGATCCGAAACCCTACCAACAATTTCAATGGACCCACCATAGGGAACCCCCCCCCCCCCAACACCAAAAAAAATACTGATCAACATTCTACTTTAGCTAGCTTCTGGCTTCAATCAGTTGGTAATTTGAAGCGTGATTGATGATCAGTCAATGAATCAATCAAGAAATGAAAAAGAAAAAAAAGGGGAATGCTTTGTAGTTCACAGTTGATCCCTCTTAATCTAGCAGGGATAAAATGGATCGCTTTTGATTGGAGTATAATTAATAAGCTAATGGATATATATGCATTTTATTTTGGTAACACTTATCAATAATGATATGTTGATAAAACATAAAATTTTTAATTTTAATTATCAAAATTTAAATCTTGATAAAATTAAATACAAAATATATAGTATACCCAAATACTATAGAGAAGCAAAACAAAGAAGGAAGCAAAATCTGCTTGAACTTTATCAACACACAGTTTGAACTCCCCAAAGTATATTAATAGCGTTACATTTATACAAATAACTGTTTGATTAATATAATATTAACTATATATACAAGTAGCTAAATTATGTTGTTATATTATATTAATCAGATTAATTTCTAATTTGTATATTTATCGATTAAAGGTAAAAATTAAAAAAAAAACCTCAAACAAAAATAGTTAATAATTTTTTTTAATAACGACTCAATTAATGTAAATATATATTTGATAATTTAATTTATTACAAAAAATATAAAATTTTAGATAATTATTAAATTTTAGTTCATAGTGCTACTCACGATTTTTTGGTCCGCGTCTGAAAAAGGCCCATTGGAATAAAATCAAACCCAAAACCAAGAGGATCAATACTTGTTATGTTGGGTTATGTACCCAAGTCTGGGCCGAGTTTTAACAATAACTGTGATTAAAGTTTTGTTATTGTAAATTTAATTCATACCTTTTCTTGGACCGAATGATGGTCCCAAAACACAAGGGTGGTATAGTAAATTCAACTTCTCAATAAAGCCACATTTCAACAGCCGTGTTGTGTACTGTTCAACAAATCATCCTCCCAGTAAGCGAAAATAAAAAAAAATAAATGCTGCTTTTCGTCCTTCCCATAATTATTCTTCGGCATTTGGCTTGGAGAATTCTCAAGTTCTCCAAAATTCTTATTAGAAACCAGATTCTTTTGTTTTGTTTTTGGCCAGTATATATTCACAGGAAATTTGTGTTAGCTTAATTTTGAGCTAAGAGTATATATTCGCATCCATGGCTACTGGAAGTTCGGTGATCTCAAGCGCTGTAATCTACCAGTTAGGACGTAACACCGCTTCAACGACAAAACCCAACTCGATTGCTGTTTGCTTCTCGGTTTTGACTCGAGAAACCAAGTTGCAGGGAAAGGGTAGTCATGTTTTGAGGAAAAAGAATGGCTTTAATTTGTGCATGGTGATGCAACAGAGAAGAAAAGAGACTGAAAACGAGGTTGACAGGAGTGATACTGGGAAGATTTCTGAAAGTATGAAAGATTACAATCACGTCACACTTTCCAGGGTGGAGGAGAAATTAGCTAGGAAGAAATTAGAAAGAACAACTTACCTGCTTGCTGCTATGTTGTCTAGTTTAGGCATCTCCTCAATGGCGGTTATGGCTGTTTATTACAGGTTTTCATGGCAAATGGAGGTAACAACATTGTTTCCGTTTCCCCTTCTCCTGGTTCCATCCCGTTAAATTATCCTTCTCGTTCTTAATTTTGGTTTTGATTAATTACAGGGAGAAGAATTCCCACTGCTGGAGATGTTTAGTACATTTGCTCTCTCTGTTGGTGCTGCTGTAAGCGTATAATCCTTCTAATCTAAATTTCCCCCTGATTGAAACCCTATCAAAGATAAATGGTTTTCTTAAAGTTGATTTTGTACATGCTTGAATTTTTAGGTAGGGACGGAATATTGGGCAAGGTGGGCTCATAGAGCTCTATGGCATGCTTCATTGTGGCACATGCACGAGGTCAGCTACAAACTGTTAAATCCATCTGAGCCCTGCTCTTTGAGTGGAAAATCATGTGTTTAAATCAAGAGTTATTTCATTATTTGGTATGGGAATTTTGCAGTCTCATCATAGACCAAGAGATGGAGCCTTTGAGCTCAACGACGTATTTGCAATAATCAATGCAGCCCCTGCCATCGCTCTCCTCTCCTACGGTTTCTGCAACAGAGGCCTTGTCTCGGGTCTCTGTTTTGGAGCTGTCAGTTACTTTTCTTATAAAACAATGGCCTTTTCGCTTACCATTTTTAATTAATTGCGTCAAGTTATTACCTACCTAACTGCTTGTAGTTGAGTTTAAGAATTTCATACGGACGATTGAATCTTTTTTTTTTATGGTTTAAAATATTAAACAGGGTTTAGGAATCACGGTGTTTGGTATGGCCTACATGTTCGTTCATGATGGGCTTGTTCACCGTCGATTTCCAGTGGGTCCCATTGCAAATGTTCCTTATCTACGGAAAGTAGCTGCAGCCCACCAAGTAAATTTACACGCCTCCGCATATTAACATTTCCTTCTTAGTTAATTTCTTATAAATGTTTTTCAATGAAGCAGCTTCATCACGCAGACAAATTTCATGGGGTGCCATATGGCTTGTTTTTAGGACCTCAGGCAAGCCCTTTCAAATCCTTTTTTTTGGTTTTTTTAATCCTATTAAAATATGAGAAATAGATAACCAACGAAAAAAAAAAGGCAAGTTGATTGATAATAAATATTTTTAGTACGTTTATTTTTTCAGGAATTAGAAGAAGTGGGAGGCTTGGAGGAATTGGAAAAAGAGATGAAGAAAAGGACTAAATTGTCACAAAAATATTGATATTATATAATTCAGGAATTTCCTTTTTATTAATTGAATTTAAAACAAAATCTATTTGTATAATTGTATTTGTATCTAGTGTTTATGTAAGTTCTTTACAGAAAAAAACAACATATGCAAATAGAAACAGTCTATTTTATTTTTTATTTTTAAATCCATATAAGATCAGCAAATGGTTAGTTAATCTGCTTAATTTTATCTTTTTATTTATTTCAAGAAATTAACTTGTGCCACCATCCCTCAATATTTTTTTATTATTCAAGGGGATAAAGCTTTACATTAAGGGAAAGGAGAAAGATTGTGATTTGAACCCCCGACTTTGATATCTTCTTTAAAGTTATTTTAATCACTAGATCAAGTAGTTGAAGACATCATCCTTTAATATTATCGTCAAGCAATTGAGTTCTAAAATGACATGAAATTTTTTTTTTTTGCCCTAACATGACATGAAATTAGGTAAGGATTTTGATAGATAGAATATTGAAAGCAACATATATTCTCTTTTAAAGTCAAATTTGTAAAGTTTGAGATTTAATTAAATTGATTTTTATAATCATCTTTAAAAAATAACTTTTAATAAATTTAAATTTAAATTGTAAGATTTATAACTTTTTCTCTATTCATAAGTTACAACTTTCTTTATACAAAATATATATATATATATATATATATATATTTTATGTATATATTGAAATGTCCTTAAATTAGTATATATTTACAATTTTATAACTTTATAAATTTTCAAAATAACTGTATAATATTTAATTTACATAATATAGATAACAGAACATTTAGGTTTCATACATGATAATTTGGGAACAAAGCCTAATGCAAATAAACAGTAAAAATTAACAATGAAATTGCAAAAAAAAAAAAAAATGCAATTATATATCTTCAACACTTTTGTGCCGAATGAACTATTTTAGATGTTTGATTTTATTATTTTGGACGAAGATGTTTGCCAATTAATATTTTTTTTAAATGATAGTTACATGTTGTTAAGAATTTTTTTTTAGTTTCATTACAGAATAAGCTATGTAATGCAACACCAAAAAATATCTTTTTTCATGACCCAACGTCTTGCATTTCAGTAAAGTAATAAATTCAAGGAAAATATATAATAACTGTCCTATAAATATGTGCGATTTTTTCAATCATGCTTTTTATTACTTTTCGTATATTTTTTTATATCTTATTTATTTCATTTTATTATATCTTATTTTAAATTATCAAATCTATTTTTTTTTTTCATGCTCCAACACCTACATGCATTTGTGCCTAACAATTTAACAAATCCCATGCGTATGTAAAGGCTTCTCTAGTTTTTCATTAATTCCTAGGGCTTGCTTGGGGATGGGTTGTTTTTATCATTATATATTAGTATTCCATTTGAAATATTTATAAGATATATATTCATTCATTATTCATTATTGATATAAATGTTATACTCATAAGTAACAGTCAATTCATCTGAAAAAGAAAAAAAAAAAAAGAATTGTAAGCATCTACATCACTCTTTCTTTATTTTCAAATTATGATTTCTCTTGTAAAAAAAAATTATTTATTTTTGTTGGAAATATTATGAAAGTAAAAATTTAAATGCATCATATCAATGTAAACAATATGATTATTAAAATAAACTATAAAAAAAATTAAACAAAACTTAAGATATTCCTGATTTATATATAGAGAGGTTATAATTTAATGTGATTAATCGGATAGAATAATTAACGATGGTGATTTAGTTTGCGTGGGTTTAAGTTTAGTAAAATTTAGGGTTCTAAGTATTTGACTACCAAAAATGTAGTCTTAATGAAAAGAGAAAAGAAGACGTGCAAGCAAATGTGAACAGAATAAGAACAGCTACAGCCTTGGCGCAATATATATATTTTAACTTCTTCAAACGGATTAAGACAAAGCAGATCGAAGTCTTCAAGTTTGAAGGAGACGTGGAACTGAAAACAAACGAGAAGGATAACCTTACGTGCTGTCTTATTCTTCCAATTTGTAAGAGACCAGGCATATAAATAAATAAAAAAATAAATAAATAAATATATATATATATATATATATATTACATTTACGAAAATAAATTTGTTTTTGTAACTCCATCGATACCTCAAGCCACCAACAAAGCCTAAGCAAAATTTTATATTTTTTTACTAAATCATGTTTTAATTTTTTTTTTTTTTTTTAATTTGGATAATTGAATGAAACAGCTTTTGATCATAACAGTGTTGGCTTATTTGAAACCTATACCAGAAAAATACAAAAATATTTCAAATTTTTTGAATGATTACGGAGTGCACTAGAGATGCTGCAATTTTGATTAGCATATGATACTTATAGAAAGTGTAAAAGAAATTTTAAACCAAGCTAACTTTTAATAACTATACTAGTATGTTTTAAAAAAAATCTATACTAATATTATGTTAAATTATAATGAAATATTTAATATAATATTTGAATTATTAATCTTTTAATTAATATTATTTTTTAATTATATATTATTATTTGAAATTAATTACAATAAGAGAGAAGATAATATTAATTAATAAATTTATAATTTAAATATTACGTTAAAAAATTTTAAATTTCAAATGTTACATTAAAAATTTTACTATAATTTAAAGAGTATTGGTGACATTAACCCTAAAAAAAACTAGTGATGCATTTCAATACAAGGAGACGTATGTATGTTTCAAGTTTTAAAATGTCAGAGAAGTGTTGCATGCATTTAGCTTTGATGGACGGTCCATGTTGCGGCTTACTTAGGATTGGGGCGGAAGCCCAGAAGTATCCAGGCCCACGTGTGCCGTATTTAGAGCAAAGGGCCTGACCCGGCATGCATCAGTCGCCTTTTCTTTTTTTTTTTTTTTGGCTTTTGCCAAAATATAAGTGCTCTGCCAAATTTGCAAATGTGAAGTAAAAAAAAAAAAAGTGAAAAAATTCATGTTTTTCAAGACATGATGCAAGTCTTTACATTGGTTTGAACATTTGGAAAATATTTTTAAAATTATTAGAATACTGTACCTTTTTTAAATATTTAAAAAATTTAATTTGAATTAATATTAAAAAATAGTTTTAAACTAAATTACTTTAAATAATAATTGTTTATTTAAATAGTGTTTATTTTTGTATGTTTAATATTTAATATTAATGTAATTTTTTAAATTATAAAAATTAATATATAAAAATGAATTATATACAAATTACATAAAACAAATGTATTTACAAATGCAATTTACATTTATTTTTTTATAAAAAATAATAATTTATTGTATAATTTAACGTATATTTTTATTGATGGCATAAAAATAAATTAATTTTTCATGTTATTAAATACTTTTAACGATAACAGTGTAATTATCAAATAAAATCATCATTTAAAATATAATATCAAAAATAAAATTCTTTTATTATGTTTAAATTATTTTAAGGAATAGCATAATTTATAGGATATTTATTCATATATATATAATTATTTAAATTATTTTATATAAACATTTTATTTTTTAAAAAGTAATATCATAAATTTAATTTATATTAAAACTCTCTGTTCGTATTTTTTATTATGTTAAAGTGAATATTTTCCTTTTTTTTAAATCAAAGAAAAAAAAAAAAAGAGAGAGCTAAAAATTTGCTATTTCACATTATTGAAGGAGCAAATAATGCAAGCTAAATGCTCAATTTAGTTGTTGCGGGACTCTTGCCTTAACTGTTCTATACATTGCCTTACCTTGTCTAACAGTTATTGTTCCCTTTATTTGAATTTGAAGAATTAAAGTAAGCTTTTTTAATAGTCAGCCAAATAAACTCTACCACTTATAGGTTATTTGACTGTTTGATTAACCTAGGTATAGAAAAATTATTGCCATATCAGAAACACCTCTCAACAAACTTTCTCCCAAATTAAAAAATTTACAATTTCAAGCGTGATTGTCTCAATGGAATTTAGATGATCTAAATTTAGAAAGTGTAAATGTCTTGCATAATTCTTAAATTATAATAAAATATTTAATGTCATATAGAATTTAAATTTTTTGTAATGTGTTAATTAAATTATAAATTACAAATTTATTATCTAATTTATTGTATCGAGATAAATTCTTATTATTTATTTTGTATCTAAATAAGTTTTTATTTAAAATAAATTTATATATAAATTAAATATTAAAAACTTATTTAGATATAAATTAAAATTTTAAAAATTATTTGATGTAAAATAAAAATCAAGAACTTATTTAGATGTTAAAAAATATAAAAATTTATTTAAACAAAATAATAAATTTGGAGATTTTTTTTTATTTTTTTAACCTTAGTATATATATATATATATATATGCAAAGCTTTCCCAATGATTTCTGATCAGCTGCAGGTGGAGCAAGTCGATGGCCAATCTTTTTCAAAAAAGATTTTCAGTACAAGGGTGAAACAAAGCCAAACAAAATATATGATATAGATCTTTCATTTCTTCCTTTTACTAAATCTCATTTTAGGAAGATTTGAAGATTTTTATTCGAAACATGTGTTTTTATGATTGAATTAAAAAATTATATCATAAAATGGACATTCTTATGAGGTGAAAACTTTCCATATAAGTCTTAAGTTGATTACATATTTACATATCAACAAAATTACTCAAACTTTACTTCAATAAAAATGATAAAAACAAATAAAAATAAAAAATTTAATTTAAACTAATAATAAGGCACAGAGTAAGAAAATGATTATAAAACTTAATCACCTAATTATTAGACTAATTTTTATTTTTAACTTTTTCTATTTTCCTACCAAAAATATTAATTAAGTTGATCAATGATTAAGTACTTATCAATTTAGATAAATCAAATACTGATCAACAGCATTTATGATTAAATTATTTTACTAATAACTCATTTGTAGATAAAATTTTGAGTAAACTTTCATATTATTTGCTTTGGTTATAAGATCTTAAACTGTTAGCAAATTGATTTCCAAATCAAATAATGGTTAGTTACACAAGATAATCTTTTCCTCTTTTATGCCATCTTGTTCAATCTCTACAAAACATTTGGACATGTCAAAACCTTTTATTTTATTTTTTATTTGACATTACTTACCCTCTTATCTTTTTCTATTTAAAATTTATGATTAACTGATTAATTCATTTAATTCATATAATTATTTAAAAAAAACCTTTAAGTAATTATTCCCTTAATTCCGAGTTAAGTTCATTATCATAACTTTATTTATGAATGTAACTGAAGCAGTTTTGATTTTAGATTACATGAAAACAGATTCGAATCAAACCAAATCTTTCTTTTTTTTAATCTCTTTTTGAGACAAAAGAAGGAAATCTGTGCAATCTCATTGTGATAAGAAAAAGGATCAAGAACAAAAGAAATGAAAGAAAAACTTCCACAAAATGGGTCTGATCTGTTTTTCTTTTCTTTTCTATTTGGAATTTGTATCATAAATTTTCCTCTTATCAACTAACCAAGTGGAATTCCCATCACTCAGAAAACAAGACAAAACAAAGGAAAATGCCATAAAAACTAACCGTTAATGAATATAGCTCATTGTCTCCGCAACTCAACAGCCATTTTTGTTTTTGTTTTCCCTCTTGTTCTTCTGTTTTTTTGGCTTCAAATCACAGCAAAATCATTCTGTTTTGGAATTCATCTCCTTCCTTCTGTCCTTCTAATCTTACCAAGCAATTCCCCATCACAGAAAAAATAAGACAAAAATGGAAAAAAATCCCCCATAAATGAAACGTTAACGTATCCTCCATTACAAAGAGTCTGTGCACGTAAAATCAATCCAGTCTTTGTTCTTTTGTTGCAGTATTCTCGGACGACAAGTGTTATTTCCCGCCTTCAGAAATCGACAAGGTGGGGTCACCTGCACAATCTTGGACCACATTACCACAGTCCAAGTCGCTCACATGGTTTTGGAAATCTTACTAATTCACACCCAAAAGAAAATCTTATTTCATACCCAAAAAACAAAAAAAGAAAAAGAAAAAATAATTGCACATGAAAATATTTATTTGCTCGGTGTCGTTCCCATACAGAGGTGGTTTGCTTCCTGCCAACAATGCAAGCTATCACCTTTGCCTCTTTGTAACAAGAAACAATCTCTTTTTCTTCTCATTTTCTTCACTTGTTTCTCTCCCATTTCCTCTTAAACCCCAATTTCATTTGATTTTACTTTCTGGTTACATTCTCGTCGTTCAAACTAGAAACATTTCCTTTTTCTCTTATCAAATCTAGCAAGTCCTTCCACCATTTTTAGATTCTCTAACAAAATACATGCAGTAGAAAAACATCTCTAATTTTTCAACAAAACCGAAAAAGAAAGGAAAAGAAAATGAAAGACGCCAAGAAAGATTCAGTGAAAGTAGTATGGGATCAGATTCAGACGAGAAGCCCATCAGGCAACCCGCTTGTTCCTGGACCATTGACCAGACCCAATCCCAAGCTCATGGTCTGGTTAATCCTATTCGTTTCAGCTACTTATGTTATCTACACTCTCAAGCTCTTAACCTCAGCTCAACAAACCTGCGACGATACCCGATTTACTTTATCTCTGCATCGCTCTTTACTAAATCTCAACAGAACAAACTTGACATCTTCACCGTTGATTCTCAATCAAACGGCAGAGGCTATGCCGACCCATCATCGCCATCGAGATATCCGAGAAGAACAAGTGGTAATACAAGTGCAACAGGCTCCGCCCAAACCAAAACTGACGGAAATTCACGACGTAGTCTTTGGAATTGCAGCTTCTTCCAAGTTATGGCAGCAGAGAAAAGAGTACATCAAGATTTGGTACAAAACGAACCAAATGCGAGGCGTAGTTTGGCTCGACGATCGCGTGAAATACTCTCCCGAAGACAAGCAAACCCTTCCATCGGTTCGAGTCTCCAGTGACACTTCCAACTTCGCTTACACGAACCCGCAAGGTCACCGGTCCGCGATTCGGATCTCACGGATCGTGACGGAGACGTTAAGGATGAAGATGAATAACGTCAGGTGGTTCGTGATGGGTGACGACGACACCGTTTTTATCACGGATAATCTGGTTAGGATTTTGAGGAAATATGATCATACTCAGTATTATTACATTGGGAGCTTGTCGGAATCTCATATTCAGAACATTTTTTTCTCCTACGGCATGGCATACGGCGGCGGTGGCTTTGCTATTAGCTACCCACTGGCTAAGGCTTTGGCAAAGATGCAAGACCGTTGTATTCAGAGGTACCCGGGATTGTACGGCTCCGATGATCGAATGCAGGCCTGTATGGCTGAACTCGGTGTCCCACTCACTAAGGAACTCGGTTTCCACCAGGTCGGTAACTCGGTTTCCACCTCTTTTCCGGTATGGGTTTAGTCTGGTATAGCTCTTTTACCAACTTAAGTGTTACTAGTAGCGTCTCTAATTATGATTTGGGGTTAAGTTAATTGTGACTGAATTTAAATCTACCGAGTTAATGAAATTCTAGAGTAGATTCTCATTTCCCAATATGTTAAATTTCGGTTTCGGGAAAATTTAGGGGGCGATGAAATGAGATTACTGGGGCATTGCAGCATTGTGGTTTATCGACATTAATGTTGGTGTTACGGTGTATCGAGCTCTGGGTGGGTGATTAGCTCTTTGCTATTTCTTCGACTCACCCGGGGTTCGTAGATGTGGGTGACGGGGTGGGGCCCATGCGTTGGTATGGTTTAGACATGGTTTTGTCACATTTTTTTTGTTCAACTGATTTTGTATCATTTATGTTGTCTTTTGCTCAAGCGCTATTCTTGTGCGTGGCTGCCACGCTTCTTTGACTGAAAGATGGAAACAAAAACAGCTTCATGTAAGAGTTGAGATTGTGGCCCTTTTGGGTGGGTGAGATGTCTAGTGGCATTGTTTTTCTGCCGTGGCTTAATGACTTTTTTTTCTTATTAGCCAAGCTAATAATTGGCTACATTTGTTGGGGATAAAGTCCATGTTAATGACTAGTTAATTATTTAGCTCATCGCTGCACTAAATTAACAATGTCATTCCACCAAATTATGAGTTTATCGCCGTGTTTAAGGTAATTGGTTTAAGTTGGTATGATGAATTGAATTTCTTGATCGAGTATTATGTGCGAGGCCTGCATACCAACCCCCATATATAGGTGGAGCACGCGAGTCGGTTGTTTGTTGTGTGTGCATTTGTGGTTTGGATGTCTTTGTCGGTGAGAAAGTGTCCCTCCTGTTGAATTCCACTTACATGTTCATTGTCGATGCTGAATCTGGGTGGTTCATTGCAGGAACAAACATTTCCACTAATATTAATGCTATTACTTTTTAACTTGAGATTTTATCATTCAAAAGAACATCTAATTCTAAGTGTTTCTTGTTGGTTAATGGAATCAGTATGACGTGTATGGGAACTTATTTGGACTCCTTGCTGCGCATCCTGTAACCCCATTGGTGTCACTGCATCACCTTGACCTTGTTGAGCCTATTTTCCCCAATGTGACCAGGGTTCAAGCCCTTCAGCGGCTTTTGCTGCCTGCAAAGCTTGATTCGGCAGGGATCATGCAGCAGTCCATCTGCTATGACAAAACTAGGAGTTGGACCATTTCAGTTTCATGGGGTTTTGCTGTTCAAATTTTTAGAGGAATCTTTTCCCCAAGGGAGATGGAAATGCCTTCGAGAACATTCTTGAATTGGTACCGAAGAGCTGATTACACTGCATATGCATTCAACACTCGTCCTGTTAGCCGAAATCCATGCCAAAGACCTTTTGTGTTTTACATGTCAAGGGTGAGAATGGATTCTGAGCTGAATAAAACTGTGAGTGAGTATGAGCGGCACCGAGTTCCTCATCCTCCCTGCAGATGGAGGATGGCTGATCCTGATGAGATTGAAATGGTGATTGTCAACAAGAAACCAGACCCACATCTATGGAACAGAGTAAGTTGCTCTAGCATCACATTATTTGTTACTTTATTTGCAATTCTGCATCAAAAGATCAATTTAATCTCGTCAATCATGTACCAAAAATTCATTCATATAGTTTTGCCAGGGAAGGCTGCTCCTGCTGACCTTCCATTTCTACTTCTGAACTTAAGATATTGAGGTGAACCAATTTGTTTAAGGACAAAATAAGTGACTTGGGCTTAAGGTTTTTTTTTTTTTTTTTTGCAGTCACCGAGAAGAAACTGTTGCAGGTTCATGGAATCAAAGGAGCCAGGAGCCATGGTGGTGAATGTGGGTGTATGTAAGGATGGTGAGATTAGTGAAATATAGTGAATAAAGTTGATTGTTTTAGGTGTTAGCATCTTGTTTTTCTTCTTTCATCCTTAATCACTGTCTTTCCTATTCTTTCTATTAATTTATCCATCAAGTCTCCTGTTTTATATCTGTCTGCAAGAGCAAAGACAGTTTCATTAGGGAAACAAACAATAAAAAGTATGTTGTATAAAAAATTGCAGCAGTCCATTCAACTTTTATGCATCTCTTATTTGTCTGGTATCAATCTCTTGTTTCGTTTTCAATGGGAAATGGAATACTGAATATCTGATCTCATACTGTTCCATCTATATGCAAGGCCCTGACAGTACAGCTTATTTACAAGCTAAACATTAAAGAGCATGCCTTGCTGAAGCATCCAGCGACCAGATAAATCATTTCTTTGATGAACAGAACAAATCATGCAAAAACAAAGAACAGGACTCCATAGCTTATCAATTAATGAAGATGTTGACTATAGCTATATATTGATGTAATTGTAGTAATGTTCCTGCTTTTTTGAAAATCAATAATTCATCCAAATCCAAAGATGAATTTAGAACAGAATACCACCAGAGAGCAAAAAGATTCAGACATGTACGTGATTAGATTAGCGTGCTTGCAGAAGAAAAAAAGGCAGGGAATCTTTATGATCTAGGCAGGGAACTGGAAGTGGGCCCACAGATGTGTTCAATATAGACCCTTGATCCAAAAAAAAAACTAACCCTTTTGCTAGCTGTGGACCTGGTCTTGTGATTTTAGTAGTGTATATCAATTGATCATTGCCCAAAAGTAATCTGCAGTGGTCCATTACTCTTCTGATGGACAACAATTTATGTGCGCATATTTTTCTTTACTAGAAAAATAGGAAGTACAAAATTCATTTACAGCCAAAGTTGTTTATATCAGAACACTGTAGCTATATCATTCTTACAACATTTTCCTTTTCGAAACAGGGAAGTGACATTTGATGGGGATCTTTCTTTGGGGGGTCAAGTTTTGTTGAATATTATTATTATTAGGCCAAATGGGGCTGAAAAAAAGTGTCGGTGCAAACTGCAAAGCCGTAGTTGTAAACGGCAAACATCGTGTAAGCTCTGCTCCAAGTGTGATTGAGAACGAAGTACAATGACAAGGAAGGGAAAGGGGAGGGAGTCCCATCCATCCACCTGCAGAAGGAGACGCAGAAAAGGAAATATCCGTAGATCGATGTGCAGGGTACAGTGGGTCACTGCACCGCATGATCAGATGGCTCCTGAATCTGTTCCATTTATTTTCCTTTACATAAAGAAGAAAAAGACATTAAGGCCCAATGGATTTGGCATGGGCTTTCTTTACCATACAATATATAACTCAAACCCATGAAGCATTGGGCTCATATAGGTCGGCTTAGCATTTAGCAGCAGCCTACAATGGCTAATGGTATAGTAGTTATAGGTTGTTGCGAAAAGGCTCAAGGAGTTTAAAATTTAAATGTTAATTTATATAATTATTTTATTAAATAAATTTAAAATTCAAATTTCATTATCTATAATCTATTCTCTTAACTCAAAGTTTGACCTATGTAAAAATAAGCTCCAAATTACTAAAACGAGAATGGAGATTAGGGCAACCAGAATCATATATCCTCTATTTATTTTTATATATTTATATATAAAATATTTATGCAGTGTAAATTTTAAAAATATTAAGAGTGATTAATTTAAATATTTTTATAAAAATTCTGAACTAACAATTTTATTCTTTAATTTTAATATTTATTATAATATTATTGTTGATTCAATTTAAACCAATACAAAAGCTAGAATCCTTATCAAACTAAATCATTACAAAACCATGGAAAATAGAGATTACTAATTGGTTATTGATTATAAAATCAAAACTATATAATTAACAAGTAAATTGAAATTGACCCATATTTTCTTTCATTTGTGTTAATTGTTTCTCTTGATTTCAATAATATTACACTTACAAAACTATGCAATTATAATTTCTGAGCCCAAAGCCTAAAACATTTGCTTGTGGGTTCTTTAGAAGCTTGAAGTTGCATAGTTGGGATACATTTATTAAGGTAAATGACAAATTGAATCAACTAATAGAATATCAATCATCGGAATATTATATTTACCAGGGAAAAGTTGCAGTTTCATAGTCTTTTCCATTTTTCCCGAAAATTTTTTGTTTGCTTTGATGGGTTTCATTTCATTGATCAATGCAAAAAAGTACACTAAAGCCTGGGTACATTAATGTGGTCCAGACCTGAGTTTTGTTCCACTTGATAATCCCATTACACTAACATGGAGGACCAAGAGTATCAACCTATAACTTTTTTCTTTTTTCAAGATTTTCCCCCTTTTCGTCACTGATTCCCACTCTTATTGTTGCATGCATCATGTTATAAAATTACAGTAATAATGCACTCTTCTCTCCTACAAATTCAGGGCCAATCAACTTCAACCACATTTGCACTTGAATGTTTTTCATTTTTACTCATTCATGAGAAAGAAAGAAAGAAAGGAGCATGTTTTGGCATGCATACCTTTGTATCGTGACATTCACAGATAGCTATGGATTTGTATCACAACATTATTATCATTATCCCCTCGCAGAGAGAATTTGAAAGATTCCATTAAATTTTGACAAAAGCAAGAATGTTCTATTTATCAGCAGAAAATGGGAATTGAAGTCTGTCCTTTTCGGTTGCAAAATATCCCTCCAGTATGTTTCAACTGTCACTGCAGACAGTACAACACATATATGTCTATCTTTAATTTTTTTTTTATTAAAACATTGAATTTTGCAACTTTAGAACATATACCTGAACAAAACCCATGTCAAAAATCAAGATTTATTCCTTTCATTCCCAGTAAAAGCCATGACCATTTGAAGGTAAAGAAAAGAAAACATATGGAGACTCGGATGATTTAATAAGTGATATAAACGCCTTTCTCTTTGCCTTTCAAAGCAACCAGGCGAAGAATAATGCTTTTTCAGGATGTCTACTTCAAATGACAAGGCAAGTTGGGCATGCATTTTTTCTGATAACTTTTTTTTTTTTTCATAATTTTCAAGAATGATTAAAACATTTTAATAATATTTGAAAAGGGTTTTTAACAAGCAGAATGATTAGAAACTTACGAACTAGCAAGCATATATCAATATTGCTGCAGTCATAAATACAATGCATGCAATTACTCAAATACGGAACTAAGCCATTCCTTGTCCTTTTTGTTTCTAACTTTAGGTTGAAGCAAATTAAATGAGCATTTATGTCATGTGGTGGATGATTTAATGCATCTAGTAAATGTTAGGTTAATCTAACACGCTTTTAGTAGATTACTTTGCCTATTTCGTTTAAGAGCTTGAGCCAATATATATACTAAGCAAGGTAGAACATGCAAAAACGATTTATTTTAATAAAATAATTTATCTTTGATGCAAAAAGTTAAATTTTTTATGAAATATCATTATGTAATTTATTAAAAGTATATAACATTTATATACGGACAATGTATTAAATATAAATATTTATTAAAAACCATTTTTAGATCAAAATTAAACAGATTCTACAATTTGGGTTTATTTGTTGGGTAGGAACTCTATGGTTGTAATTGTTGTTGAGAATTAATTTGGGGTTTCTTCAATTAATCTTCTTTTCTAAACCATGTGCCCTAAACAATGGAAGAAATAAATAAATAAATCTTGGAGAAAACCTAATGGCTTTTTTCACTGTACTATATCTAAAAAGGAAATTAGTAAAGGCACATTTAATGGGCAAAAGCAGTAGCATAAAGCATGCCGAAGTTGACAAATTATAAAAGCAAGCAATTCTTATGGACATGAAATATCATCTTCATGAAGATGAATTGGCGACCACAACAACGATCACGATATCCTGTAATGCTTGTGGGAATTGTATTAATCTCCAAAACTAGGGACCCCAACAAATTTGGTTGCTAATTAAATTTATTTGTCTTTACAAAAAAGGAAAAAAATTAAAAAAAAAATGTATGATGAGCCCCGAAGAAATGTTGTAAGTTCAATTGAAACAAGAACCACAAACGACTCAATCACTGAGCTTGGTCAGTGTGTGTGAGAGAGATAAGCCTAAGTAATAAACTGATATATAATAGGTTAAAGTTTTTTGCAAAACAGATTCGACCCAAAAGAGGAAAGAAATATCTGTATAGCCTTGCCTCAATAACTGGCAAATCCCAAATTAGACTTGCAGTAAATAAACATGTTCTTCCAATTGAAAAGAGATACCATCCATTGAACTAATTATGTTCATAGTATATCTAAATTAACAAGTGTAGCTTTATGTATATATATATGTATTCAGTATCTGTCTATGCTGCCTAAACTATTTACCTACGGTTTCCATCCTTTGATGAGAAGTCTAATGAAACCCACCAACAACCTGATTTTAACCTTTTTTTTTTTATGTTTTCTTTCCTTCTATCCTGCCAAATCATGAAGCAACTGTGCCCCCATCAAGTTCCTGTAAGGCAGATGCTGTCCTTCGCCATCTAACAGTGAGTACTGAACTGGTTGACAATCTTCAATGTTGTCTCTAGGGTAAAAGAGAGAATTTTGAGATGCGGGCGAGAAGGCTAAGCTCACCCCATTACCACCATGTTGTTGCAACCCTAGCGTCAATGACACCCCTCCACTATTGAAACTTTGATTAGCATTGTCACTCCCATAAGATACCCCTCCCGCTGTGTGATGACTGTAGGCAGAGAGGTCCAATTCCATGGCACCATAGGATCCAAAATTTTGTTGCTGATGATGCAAGTGCTGGTTTTGAAGGGTTTTCGCACTTTTTGCGTCATTTTTATCCCGGTTAAAGATAATGGAAGACAGACATTCCGAATCAACTCGAACGAGCTGGTCCGGGGTGGGTTTCTGATCAGTGATAGGAATATTTTGATTAGGCAGGTCACCATTATCATCACCATCAGCAACTCCATCTGAGGAGGCCATGTTGTCGTCATGCTCCTTTGTTTCTTCCAAGTACATTTCTTCCACCATTGGTTTCCATAGCCTCACTCTCGCATTAATAAACCAATTGGATACCTAATAGAACACGATCGAGTAAAAACAGAAGGCATCATATATATATATATATATAATATGATCAAATATAGTAGTATAATTATATTTTGGTATGATACAAAAAACAATAATTGCATATGATTATAATAACTTAAGATCCCAACAAGATATGCTCCATCGATAATATAAATTAATTCATGGAGACTCAAAGAATATATAAAGAGGGATGTGGACATGCCTGGCTTCTTGAGAGACCGGTTTGGCGGGCTAAGATATGTTTATCAACATCGCTTGGATACCTGCAAAAGTTTTATTCATGGAAATACAGAGTTAATATAGAAACTTTGCAGCCATGGATAGTACTTTTGGCAACTTGTTTGTGAGCGAAAGATGGGGTCCAGATAAACATGTTAGCAGAATCAAATCCACATAAAAATAACAAAGAGAAGCAGTCCCAAACAAATATATAGGGGGAAAGAAGTTAAATGATGAAAATAAGATGACAAAAATAAAATGTGGAATCTGAATGGTGATGGGTAGAAACTAACAAAGACTGCATTGCTTTTGCAGGCAAAATGATTGAGACGATTCAACATAAGAGAAAACTTACTGTACTATAACAACTGCAAGAATTGTATTCTTTTTCTTAGTAGAAAACATTGGTTCTCTCACAAAATTTATTTCGTATTTTACGTATAAAAAGCATTGAATCTTGGTAAAGCGAGCTGAGATAGGTGGAGAGAAAGAGAGATATTTACGGGTGAAGAAAATGCTCAAACAACCAAGCTCGAAGAACAGAAACAGATCTTTCTGGAAGGCCTCTTTGGGGTCTCCACGGATGACTCTCCATCATGCTCATCTGTTGAACAGCCCTTTGTTGCCTCAAAGATTGATCAAGGATCCTTAACCTTGGTGTTTCGCCTCTTGATGTACCCGGTGCAACTGGGTCTTTTTCTCCCATGGCCTTCCTTGTAGCTTGAATCTGACTAGCAATCCCATCCCTCAAGCATCTAAAATGTCTTGACATGGCCTTGGAGGCTAAAGCTGAATACACTGATGCTGCCCCGGTGCCAGCCACAGCTTCGAAGGAAGACACTACGGCTTTCATTTGGTCACAGTAGTTCCTGTATCTTCTATCCACCTTAAGTTACATGAGAAGATAGAAAAGGATAGGAGTGAAAGAGAGTTTAATTTTGTGTTCATACATGTTAAGGAAAAGAAATGAGAGTTACAGCAAGGAATACGAACAAAGGCAGAGTAATAAGCTGACATGAAAAGAAAAGGAATAGAGGTTTTTCTGATAGTAAATGAAAAGCAAGAAGTGTCATGATGTGGGCATTTATGGGGAGGCCCCAAGTCGCTAAATTAGTTCAAGAAACGAAATTTGGAGACCCCAATTTTCAATCAACCACCCAGCAAAATTTCAAGACTTTTTTTTTCATAATTTGGATTTAAAAAAAAAATGTTCCTTTGTTGAAAAGATGGGAAAGGAAACGATATTTGAGGACGAAAGTTGAAACCGAAACACATATATCATACCTCTTCCAGCATTGAAAGCAGCTTGGTTTTTCTTTTCTGTAACTCCATGAAGTCAAGGGCATAAAGGGACTGCTTCCTTGAAGAGCTAGCTCCATTCCCATCATCCCACTGTTTGGTCTTGTGAGCCTGCTTTTGCTTTGATGCATCAATTTGCTTTGTTCCGAGGCTGCAGAACTCGTTCAAAAGTTCCTGAGCAGGACACAAATACTTTGAACTCCTGAGTGGGAGCTGCCCTTGCTGATGTAGATTTGTAGCTTTTCCCAGAAATCCGTCTTGGATCATTTGTTGCTGCTGTTGAACATTTGTAGGCTTTCCAAAGAAACCATCTCTAGAACTTGAACCAATAAACCTCATATCATCTTGCTGATCATGATTGCTGTGACTGTTTTGCCTGAGTTCAAAAGGCTGTAGCCCAATACTAGTAGGATTACTTGATGAAAGAGAGAGTGAAAGACCTTGGCTTGGCCTCTCGTTTCCTTCACAAGGAAAAACACATCTCAAAGAAGAATCATCAACAAGCAACCTGCCCTCTTGCCAAGGAGATGACTCAGGTCCAACTATTAGATTCTCTGTACTAGTTTCAGGTATCCCAGTTGTGAACTCATGTTTGTGGAATTCATGTTGATAGAAATCGCTCGTTGACTCATTGATCGTCTTCGAAGAAGAAGGACCAGTGTTGCTTCCATGTTTGTTGAAGAACCCTTTCCACATGACCATGTTGCTGTCACCTTGTTGCTGTAGATTCTTTGAAAACCCTATCATCTCCATTCCTGTTGTCAAGTTAAAGATCTCTGGGTTGGAGTCAAAGCCTTGGATCTGATTCACCAGATGGTTTTGCATGGTTGAATTACCAGATGAAACATCTGAGTAACAAAAACCAGTTGATGAGACAATATTCCTTGATTTATCTTCACAGAGTTCTCTAGCCATGTAATCCAAGTTAAACTTTTTTTCCCTTCCTTTTGTTCCTTTGTTTATGCTTCTCTTGCCCACTAGCTTCTCAGATTCTGATCAAAGTTGATGCTGATTCTGCAATTACAATTCCATCAAGATTCACTCCAAGAATAAAGGGCAGCCATAAACCAACTAGTATTAAAGCACAGTTATAAATTAGCTCATAAACAAAGATCAATTTTAGTTACAAAATTTATGAGAGTTTGAAAGTATCCTTTTGATGATACAAATAAACAAAAAAAGAACACTTTGGTTTCATTTCTTCTTTTAGACCAAACTTAATGTAAGAGAGAGAAAAGGGAGGGCTTACCAGTTATGGAACAAGCTGAACTCTGTTGTTAAAGAATCAACAGAAATGGACTTTTCTTAGTGGGGGATTTATGAAGAAGAAAATATTCAGAAGAACTAGACGGTGAAGGAGATGATAATTGTGATGAGAGGGGCTACGCCAAAGTGCTCCCTCTCTTTGCCTTCTCTTCCGTCAAACTTGTTCTGTTAAAAAGCCAACACGGTGTGCCATGAAAATAAAACCTAGGCTGGAAGATCAGATATTTAACTTCCTTTGAAATAGAAGATCAGATATAGAGGTGATGATGACCCTTGTATATAGCAATTCTGTATGGTCGCCTTTTCTTCTCTCTCCCTTTCCTCTCTATCTCTCTCTAGCTAAGTGGGTCAATGTATTATGGATTTAAAATACATCGAAAATAGACTTCCTACTAAGAAAATCAAAGAAAATCCCCTCCCTCAATTATTTCATAACCACCAATAAAAAATATAATTATAATCAAGAAAAAAAAAATAGTACCTAGTTAAATACTGCAGCAGTATTATATTAAAGACGTAAAATAATCATTAAAAAGACAAGTCCCCTGCTTTCAAAGTACTGAAGCAGAACCCAGGAGCACACCGAAAGTAATGATCGTCCTTTGCCTGGTACTCAAACTACAAGCCGCCACATGACCTGTTCATTTTGCTTTTATTTTTTCTAATAATTTCTTTCAAAAAGCCACCCATTCACCCCTATTTCAACAGAACCCATTGTCCTAATCTTAATAATAATCCCACACCGTAGAGAAGAGAAGAGAAGAAAAGAGAAGCCACCCAAAGGGACAAAAGTATAGCAGGGAGAGATCTTTGTAAGGAGGAAGGAATCCCAAAATATTATTCCAAAGTAGGAGTTGAATCCAGGCTTTTTCAGATGAATTTGAGTGAGACTTCTTTTATAGGGAGGGTGGAGCTGTTGTGACCCAAAAATATGTTGTTATATTTACTCACAAGGCTTGTTGTTTTACTTATTTTATTATTATTTTTTAATATGATGAGAGGGAATAGGAAAGGGAAGGGGCATAAATAGACGAATTTGAAAGAGAATAGATGCCTGGCTGCTGTTGTTGTAATGTGAAAAATGTTTCCCAAAATAAGGGACTCTAAGAGTGATGGAGACGAGGTGGTCCAATGTTTCTCCATCTAAATTCTTATTAATTACTCTATTAAAGTACTCCACCCATCTCTCTACATTGCCAATGGGACCCCATCTTTTTATTTCTTTCTTTTTTTTCCCTATTTTTTTATTACATTTATGATGATGAAAACATCGTTTAATCCACGCGCACCCTTAGTCTTGTCATCCCCACTCAATACCTTTCATTGTGACTCGTTCAAATTTCAGCCTCTAAACCTTATTTCATAAATTTATTATTATTATTTTTATTCATAAACCTTAAATATTTGATTAACTACAAATATCTTAAAAGACATTCATTATATGGCTCTAAAAAAGTTAATGCTCACTCAATTATTCAAAATGTTTCATTTTCAAGTTGTTTTCACTCATTAATCCATTTAATCATAATTTTGAAATCGGAAGAACCGACATTTTAAAAATAAAAATTGCCTCTGTCAATATATATTTATATACACATAAATGACATAAAATTTGTTAAAAAAAATCTCCCAAGCACCTTTTTTTATATCATTTTCCATTTATTCTTTTTTTTAGAAAATAAAATTTTAAAACAAATTCAAAATATTTTTTTATTAATTTTCATCAATATTTTTTTTACTTTTAATAATTTTAAATTTTAATACATGATTTTTTTAATTTTAAATTGCAATTTTTTTATAAAAAATTATACAGCTTATGAGCTAAGCCCTCCGTAGACCTTAGGCCATTGGAAAACACTCGCGGAGGGAGGAGAGTGGGCGAAGGGCAAATACAGAAAGAGGTTTTAATTTTTGTCCGTTAAAAGCAGGTGGTCCTAGGAGGAAGCTTTCTCCGCCGCTTGCCAATTTTTTCTTACCCTAAACCCCTCTACCCCATTGCCAACGTCACTCATTCTTGTGCTTTATCTGCTTGTACTTTGTCCTCAAGCCACTACTCTAACACCCCAGCGCATGTTAGCAACTATCCCTATTCCTCATTCCAGCCCCAGGTTTAGTGACTGACTGACTACATCACACTTTGCCACTTCCCACGCTTCAGCTTCCTTTGCCTTACGTATAACTTTCATTAGATCTTCACCACTCCACTGCTAAGCTTAACATTTACATTATATGACGAGGACGAGAAAGGGTACATTGTTTTTTTTTACTATTATTTTACACAAAAGCAAGAAAGTTTTGTACGGATGATGGAAGGAGGAGCCCAAGAAAGACGGGGGAGAGATGCTCAGAACCAAGGAAGTAAAGAAAGTGAAGTAAAAAAAATAACCTGCGAGAGCCCTGGGTGAGGCAGAGCTTTTGAGACTGTTTTGTTTTTTGGAACTTGTAAATCCTTAGGCTTTATAGGGTGGTCCAATCGGTTCACCCATGAACCTTTTTGACGCCCTTTTCCTTTTTTCTTTTTAAATATAATTAATAATGGACTATCCTACATAGACTAGTCGTAGCTAAACGTGAGTTCAATATATAGGTTCAAGTGGCTGGCTCACTGAGCACTGTGGCTAGACAGGTTTGTCAGATATCATCTGTGCATGCAGATGGTTTTTATTTTTTCTTCGTTTGTTGATTAAAAAGCTTTCAGGTTTGTAGTCATTGGAATTGGACCTAGTTACAATCACCAAACAGGGGAGTGTTTTTTAAGCAGAGAATCAGAATGAGTTATAATTATTGCTTGGGGAGCAAATGCCAATTGATTGGTCAGTGTGGTGTGTCATTATGGGTGGTAGGGTCTTTTGATGAGAATGGAGTGTACTTTGGGACAGTACGGTCTTGGAGTATGGGGTTGTCTTTTTACCCCCCTTGGGATCAAGATGGATCTTCAGGCGTGGACCCCGAAACATTTAGAAAAGAAACCCAATCGATATAGGTGTTTGTTTTGCATCCTGTTAATTTCGATATTAGCAAGGCTTCTTTTGGTTTCTTGAATTATCTACTCTCAAAATCTTTGATTTTTATTGAGAAATTAATCACTTAAACACAATGAATTTCATCTCATTAACTTAAAATACCTAAAACATGTCTATTTAATGCACATACATTATTTTTTTCCAAAAAAAAAAATTAATTAAAAGATCTAATTCCTAATTCAACATTCTTTCTTAATATATATTATTATTAGTAGTCGAAAACTGTTTTTAAACCTTTTGTGACACGAATAATAAATATTTAAATAAATAATTGGGCAGAGAAAAAGCCAACATTGAAATGAGCAAAAGACTTGGAGCTGTTTGCGAAGCTATTTATGTGTTGTTGTTGACTAGTAACTGATTACAAAACATATGATTTTATAATATATATCATAGTTTTAGGTTTTGCCCAAGCCTTTCAACGAAAAAGAAAATTCTGATATTTTTGGATTATTGCATCTTTTTCCAAACACGTTTTTAAGGTTTGTTTCATATATTTTTAATTTGGACAGGAGTATGAAGCATTGGCAGCCGACAGTGGTCAAATCCTGCGCCAGGAAAATCACTTGGTCTTCGGACATCTGCCATATTTTCCTTTCCCATCGTACATTTTGCAACAATTTATACGTTGGAATGCTAGGGTCCAGCTTTGAAATCGGACCCCCCCCCCACAGTCCCCACAAATGCAATGTTTACTCATTTAATGTTGCTTGTTGTATTCATTCAACAAATTCATTTTCCACCATAAAACTGTTGCAACGTGCCTTCTTGACAATTAAGCCAATAGGAATTGCTACTTTCGTCTCTAGAAAAAAAAAAGGTTGAAGTTTCTTAAGATTCTTTTTAATTGGCTCTTGCTTTTTTAGAATTAAGGAAAATGTCAAAAATTGATATTTTCTTTCATTGGCAATCTTGAAAGTGAAATTTGAGCATTTAATGTTGCATACGAAAGCACGATGAAAATTCATTTTCAGTATGTGATAATATCAAAATAACATGAGATTTATATTAGTATCCAAATGACACTCAAATGCGATGGGAAGAGATTTTCATCACGCTCCAAAATTCAACCATAAATTTAAGCTTGAAAGGGTATTTACAAGCTTCGAAGGACAGGTGAATGAAAAGAGCTAACTCAAAAAAAAAAAAAAAAAAACTCTCTAGAGGGTTGAGAAAATTGATAAAACTTATTTGAAATTACATAGGTAGAGTTTGTAAAAATTTTTATTAAAAATAATTAAAAAAATTTTGATAAAAATTTAAATCGATAAATTGATAAAATTTAATATGAAGATCAATAATATATAAAAAAAATTATTAAAAATATTATTTATAGTTTAAATTTGATTGATATTTATTTAACGATAAATATTTTATCAATATTTTTATTAAAAATTTTATTTAATAAATATATCAAAGTTTATTAAATTTTTTTCAAATTTTGCATGTTTAATTTATATGATGGGATTTTTTAATCTATTTATTTTGATTTTCAATTTTAATTTTTATTTACTCATTTCTAATAATGAACTTCATAAACTCTACTTATGAAATTTCATATAAATTTTTCTTTGATAAATAAGAACACAAATTATGTATTATAATTTAATTTGTTTTGCCGTTATCACAACTTTATTGGACCACATGGCCAAAATATGAATTGGAGTGTGAAGTGTGAACTTTTCATGCTTTCAAGAGTAACCATATCTTTATTCCTTTCTTTTTTTTTATTCCCACTTATGTGGGAGACATTGCAATTTGTCACAACAAGTGTGCTCTTATAATAGACCACAAAGACGGTGCACATGAAAGGAGAAAAAAAGGGAAATTTGTTCTTTGGTGGGTCAATTTGTGAATTATTATATGAAATAAATAAAGCTGTTTTTCTTTTCATGGTCGTCAAAACATTCACCCTATTTTTGTTCTTGAATGGACTGTCAAGAGCCCTGGATCAAACTTGCTCTAAACAAGCTAGTCATCCATCAAGCCCTATCGGTCTTGATCAATCTGTTATCGAGAGATCAAAGTATATATATGCCAAAAAAAAGGAACTTATAGCCCCCTTGTTTAAAAATGTAAGTGAAAGTGAATGTGAAAGATGGATTTGATATCTCAGTCCCGCTACTGTTTTCTGTTGTGTATCTGATTTAGAAAATCTAGCTAGTTTCATGATCTGGGCTTAATGGTTAATTTATTTCCTCAATGATGCCAAAAAACAAAAAGTTATTTTCCATCTTTCACAATAGAAAACAGTAATGGGATTGTTTATCCTATTGTGTATCTCAATCCCCCTTCTGTACTTTGTTTCCATGCATTTAATAATTTTCAACATGACTATCCTATTTGCATGTAACCAAATGCAAGGACCCAGCCAATCGTATTTGATACTTAGTAGCTATAAATTTTTTTTATATAAATTCAAAACTCAAAGTTCTGTTTTGATTAATATGGTATTATTATTTTCTTTATTATTCTTGAAGCATCGTGAATTTTAAATTTATTGTTTACACATGTAATAACATGACAATAATCAAGATATATGAACTTTAATTATTCAAATTATCATATCATATGTCACAAAACATTTTTGATATTTGAAATGTTATAACGTCTCGATCTGTAGATCTATCGTCAGACATTAACTTGAGGAGTCGCGCACCAATCTTTTTTGTTTAGGTGTGATTGGTTACCTGACTGAATCTGTCTCTTTTTAAAGAAAAACCCTAAGTCTGACTTAGGTATCTTTGCAAGGTAGATTTAATATCTGCGAAACCAAAACTAGGTTTGGGAGTGCGGTTACGTGTGAGGAAGGTTATAGCACCCCCGTAACGCCCATTGAAAGATGATACCAGCTCAATTTTGTGTTATCCATTAGCCTTAAAAACTTTACAAAGTAATTAATTATCAGAAATTATTCTTAATTAACTTAATACTTTTAGCAAAAAATTAAAAAAATCTCCTCACCTCAAGAGTAAGCAAGAAAACTATTGTTTCTCTTGCAGAGGCTCCGTCGTCTGGTTATTTGATATTTTTTAAAAGGGAAAGAAAAAAAGGAATAATGCTTTAAGCTTTTGATAGAAGTTTTTTATTTTATTGTTTTATAAAAAAAACTCATGCTTTTATTGAAGAAAAATTGATGCTTTCAATTTTTTCTTAAAGCATTTTGACATTTTTATTTTTAAGAAAAATTGATACTTTCAACTTTTTCTCAAAAATATTTTTGTTAAAAATTTCATTTTTAAAGAAAATTTAAGCTTTTCCTCAAAAAATCCTTTTTTGAAAATTTTATTTTAAGAAAAATTGATACTTTCAACTTTTTCTTAAAATATTTTCTTTTTTGAAGATTTTATTTTGAAGGAAAATTGATATTTTCAACTTTTCCTCAAAGATATTTTTTTTTGAAATTTTTTTTTAATTTTTATTCTCAAGAAAAATTGATACTTTCAATTTTTCTTCAAAAACGCTTTTTGAAAATTTTATTTTTAAGAAAAATTGATACTTTCAACTTTTCCTCAAAAAATGCTTTTCGAAATTTCATTTTTAAGGAAAATTGATACTTTTAATTTTTTTTCAAAATATTTTTTATAATTGAAATTTTTATTTTTGAGAAAAATTGATATTTTTAACTTTTCCTAAAAAATGCTTTTCAAAATTTTGTTTTTAAGGAAAATTGATACTTTCAATTTTTTCTCAAAATATTTTTTTATAATTGAAAATTTTATTTTTAAGAAAAATTGATACTTTCAACTTTTTCTCAAAAAAGTTTTTTAGAATTTTTATTTAGGAAAAGTCATTGAAGATTTAAGAATGTTTAATTAAATAAATAAGTTAACTCAGTTTAATCAATAAATAAATAAGGAAAAAATAATGATAATAATCAATAAATAAATAATAGAAGAAAAAAAAACTTTTGGTGGCTCGGCTGAACGGCTCAACAGGGACGTGGCTCCAGAAACGAAATCAACTGGAACGGCTTGGAAGTGGCTCGGCTTGATGGCTCAGATGATAGGGTCGGGTTCTTGGATCAGCGACACGGGTCGGGTCTAACCAAAGGAAACATGCGGATCTTACTTTCTTTTGATTCAAAACAACGTCATTTTCAGCTAATATAAAAGGCAAAAATCAGTTTCTTCTCTTTAGACGCTTCCCCCCTCTCTTTACCCTTGCTCCTTCTCTTTTTAGGCAATTTTTGGTCACCATTTTTCATCGATTATCGTCGAAAAGTTTATCGATTTCTGGGTTTTATCACCAAAAACTGAGTTTTTCGTCGGAAAGACGTCAGAAAACTTAAATTTTCTCAAAAAATTTACGGGATTTTGGGAATTCCTAGAAAATTTCCAAAAATCTAAAAAAAAAAATCTCTAAAAACACAATTCAAGCCAGGAATTCTCCAAGGACCTCATACCAAAGAAAACCTTGATTTTGATTATCCTATTTTTTTCTTTTTTTTTTGAATACCACTTTCTATCCTCGTCTTGTTCATCAGACCCTGTACCCATGAGTGATTTTATTAGTGAACGGTTCAAGACTCACCCTATGGGGATTTTTTCATGCTTTAATCACATCGTTCATCCTCTGAAAGGCTTTTGGCTCATTGTAAGAAAAATTTGACTGATGAAGCTTATGTGTCATAGGAATGAACTGTTCTGTTCTAAACTATCTTCTAGCTAGAAGTGGCGCATAACTTGTTACTCCCCATAAACCTAAAAATAAGACCATATGTTGTCTCCATATTGATATAGCATGGGTTCGCGATTCATCCATAGGACCAACCATCTCACTTCGACACTTGTCAGCTTTTGTAAGAAAGCTATCCATTCTTTTTTAAGCTTTTGTTCTAGCCACTTACTTTCATATAATTCTTTTATTGAAGCTCTATTACGAAACTAAAGCTTTGAGAATGCACTTTTCTTACACTCGAAGTGACTTTTCATCCATAAATACAATAGTTGTATATAGCCCGTGAAACGTCCCTCATTCTGACGACAGTAACTCAAAGATCTAATAGTCTCTGCTAGTATTATCGTTGAAGGGTTACAGCCATTGATCACGTTTTTTAAGAAGTCAACCATTGCTATTTTAATATACCTCAAAATCATTGGAAAAATCTTCATTCCGTATATAGCTAAGGCAAATACGTCTAACCCACACTCTTCGTTAGAATGTTGTACCAAAAAATCATGAAAGAACTTTCAAGATAAGCAAACTTGTTCTTATTTTTTCTTTGTATGAGAATCCATAATCTCTTTGTTTATCTCCATCAAATGGGCTAGATTCTTACAAAATTTTAATTTATGTTTTTTGACATATATCTTGTCAAGAGTTCTGAGGTACAAACCCAACAAAGTCGAGTATTCTTTAATGGTTGGTGTCATATCAATTTCATTAAAGATGAAACACTTATATGAAGGATCCCAGAATTACACTGTGACTCTGATTAGTTGATTCTCAATATTTACTGCAAGAAGTTATGCTATATGTCTATATCTCTAGCAAAACTCTCTTATCTTGATGGACTCATTTTCTTCTATATATCGACTAAATCCTTTAGATTATTTTATTTAAGGAGCATGGATGTTTCTTGAGCCAAGGTAGAAGCACAATCGATTGGTAGACAATCCCTCTCCTTTTGTTGGATCTTTTCTGACTGAACCTTTGCTTCATTGGGTGACTCACAAGGAGCTAATACAGATGAAGAGCAAACCAATCGTTATATGAAGTCCATGAAAAACTCTTTGTTGAAGACCGTCTTTCAAGCAAATGTTCTTTATGCAACTGTATGATATGAGTATAAACCATGCAGATAATGAATGAGAGAAGAGGTTAGTACATCGAATAAAGAGATAAATAAATAAATAACTAAATAAATTAAAACACCACACATAATAGGATGAATGAATCCTATGCTTTTGGTCAATTCTAAAGGGAAGAAGATGGCTCATCTATTGGTTAAACGTTTCTAAAATTCACTATATGTGGTTTAAGGTTAAAATCTAAAGGTTCTTAAATTGTTCCTTACATTATTGTCCATCACAGACTAGTAAGGCATTTCAATTCTCATCCATTACAGGCTGCTAGCAAAAAATGTTCAATTTGAGTGAAAGTATTTCGCTAGCCACTGCGGAGGCATTAAAACCTCATGAAAGCATAGATATTTTACTCCCTCCTAAAGGGACGGAGCTTAAGTATAAAGCTCATGTTATGTAAATGCATATGAATGACAGAGTAAACAAAGTAAATAAATAGAATGAATGAATAAAAAATCTATATAAAAAGTTTAATTTTATTAAGCTTTTGGATAACATGGATTTATTTGCTGGTCTAACTCTCGACTATCTTCAGCGAAGTCGTCAAACTGTCATAATGTCTAGATCTGTGGACCTATCTCTAGACATTGAATTGAGGAGTCACCACTAATCTTTTTGGTTTATATACGATTGGTCACCTGACTGAATCTGTCCCTTTTTAAAGAGAAACCCTAAGTCTGACTTAGGTATCTTTGCAAGGTAAATCCAATGTCCGCGAAACCAAAACTAGGTCCGAGAGTGCAGTTACATGTGAAGAAGGTTATAGCACCCCTACAACACTCATCGAAAAATGATACCAGCTCAATTTTGTGTTATCCATTAGCCTTAAAAACTTTACCAAGTAATTAATTATAAGAAATTATTCTTAATTAATTCCAATACTTTTGATAGAAAATTAAGAAAATCTCATCACCTCAAGAGTATGCAAGAAAAACTATTGTTTTTCTCGCAGAAGCTCCGTCGTTGAATTATTTGACATTTTTTAAAAAGGAAAGAAAAAAGGAATAATGCTTTAAGCTTTTGATAGAAGTTTTTTATTTTAGTGTTTTATAAAAAAAACTCATGCTTTTATTCAATAAAAATTGATACTTTCAACTTTTTCTCAAAAATTTTTTTCTTAAAAATTTCATTTTTAAAAAAAATTTAAGCTTTTCTTCAAAAAATCTTTTTTTGAAAATTTTAAGTCAAAGAAAATTGATACTTTCAACTTTTTCTTAAAATATTTCCTTTTTTGAAGATTTTATTTTGAAAGAAAAATGATATTTTCAACTTTTACTCAAAGATTTTTTTTTGAATTTTTTTTATTTTTATTTTCAAGGGAAATTGATACTTTCAACTTTTCTTCAAAACCGCTTTTTGAAAATTTTATTTTTAAAGAAAACTAATACTTTCAACTTTTCCTTAAAAAACGCTTTTTGAAATTTTATTTTTACAAAAAATTAATACTTTCAACTTTTCCTCAAGATATTTTTCAGAATTGAAATTTTTATTTTCGAGAAAAATTGATATTTTCAACTTTTCCTCAAAAATACTTTTCGAAATTTCATTTTTAAGGAAAATTGATACTTTCAATTTTTTTTCAAAATATTTTTTATAATTGAAATTTTTATTTTTGAGAAAAATTGATACTTTCAACTTTTCTTCAAAAATACTTTTCAAAATTTTGGTTTTAAGGAAAATTGATACTTTCAACTTTTTCTCAAAAAAAAATTTTAGAATTTTTATTTAAAAAAATCATTGAAGATTTAAGGATGTTTAATTAAATAAATAAATTAGCTCAATTTAGTCAATAAATAAATAAGGAAAAAATAATGATAATAATCAATAAATAAATAATAGAAGAAGAAAAAAAAAACCTTTGTTGGCTCGGCTGAGCGGCTCAACAGGGACGTGGCCCCAAAAATGAAATCAGCTGAAACGGCTTGGAAGCAGCTCGACTTGATGGCTCGGATGATAGGGTCAGGCTCTTGGATCAGCAGCACGGGTCAGGTCGAACCAAAGGAAACACGCAGATCCTACTTCTTTTTAATTTAAAACGACATCGTTTTCAGCTAATATAAAAGGCAAAAATCAGTTTCTTCTCCTCAGACTCTTCCCCCTCTCTTTCTCTACCCTTGCTCTTTCTCTCTCTAGGCAATTTTTAGTCGTCGTTTTCCGTCGACTATCGCCGAAAAGTTAGTCAATTTTTGGGTTTTATCATCGAAAATTGAGTTTTTCACATGAAAGACATCGAAAATTTTAAATTTTCCCAAAAAATTCACGGGATTCTGGAAATTCCCAAAAAATTTCCAGAAATCTTGAAAAAAAAAAAACTCCACGAACACAATTCAAGCCACGAATTCTCTAAGGACCTCATACCAAAGAAAACCTTGATTCCAAATCTCTTGTTTTCCCCTCTTTTCTTTGTGTTTCTACTCTTGTGATTGATGGGGTTTATATAGGCCTTTATTCACATATTACACAATGATTTGAAAATTAAAATTTTCTATCTTTTGATCTGTTTATCTCTATTTTTCAAAAACCCTTTTAGATTGATCCCAATTACAAAATTTAAAGTTTTAATCATAGCATTTTACTAGTATTAAAACTCTAACTTTTTTATTTATTTATTTTCTTTCATTAGCCTACCCAAAAGAAAAAATAAATAAATCAATAAATAAAAAAAATGGGTGTCTACATGAAATTATCAGGATTTGAACTCTAGTCATTGAAAGCAATAAACCAACTTTCTACCGATAGATTACACGATTGTTAGCCTTAAAAATTAAACAAAAGAGAGTATATATAGTTTGTTATCCCTAAGTTTTATGGAAGACAAAGGAATTAGATATAAAAAACCTAGCTATAGTTCCAAAAGAGAAAGAAAATGACATGTGCAAATTTTCAACATCATTCTTTCCTCTAATGTGATCTCTTTCACCTATTCCTAGTTCACCTTTCGTATTTAATCACTATATATATATATATATATATATATATAATTTGATGCGGCGTTGACATCAATGACATGATAATTAGAATGAAAATCCGATCATTATCAAGTCATCCAATTTGGAAAATCGAGACATCAAAGAGTTTGATTTGGTCACACAATCATGAACATATAAAATTTATTATATTCCCCTAAGATCAGCAAAGTTAATGTTCATTATATCAATCAAAGTGCAGATAATACAAAATAATGCACGCGGTTTCCCAAAACAGCTTTTTTCTAACTCTCGAAAGATATTTGTTTGCAAGCTTTTGGATGGCATTTCTGATTCCAGCTGATTAAAGAAGATAAACAAAGAAGATTGAAAGAAAGTTTCTATATAAGTTTTAAAATTTTGTTTTTAAATGATTTAATCCGAGTCACTCTTTTGGTATTTTGCAATGGAATGTTAATAGCCATAGCGGCATCACCCATATACTATCATTTTCGGTAATTAATTCATTAATTCTTTTGCTAGCCCTAGTTTTGTCACAACTCCATTGTAGGGAAGAGTTTGTTACGCTTTTGATCAAGATGCTATTTTTTTTAGAGGTGAAACCAGACATAAGGTAAAGAGGAGGTCAAACAGTGAAGTTAATGGAAAAGGGAGGGCCGATAGTAATGTTAGATGGACTGAGTTACTGTACTACAATGGTGATGCCTGTTCCTTTTGAATTCGCCTTTGATTTTTTTATTTAAGAAAACGAAAATTTGAACATTATTTTTAATAAAAAATCATGTATCAATCACTCAACCAAATATAAATACTGGTATTAATTAATGTTGAGATCTTTCGGTATATATGTACTCAAATGCCTTCAAACATAATTTCATACTTTGTCTTCTTTTTGGTTCATCTCAAGCCCATTTGTTTTTCCGAGTACACATTCAATATATAATTATATAACGTCATAAAATTATGCCATAATCTCTCTTTTCAATTCTATTTTTATAATTTCACAACTTTTTTTTTCTTTTTTCCCGAGAAAGTGTTACAAAAAGAACAAATTAAAGTATGACAGATCGAGAATCCAAAAGCAGGAAAGCAACCTGAGGAAAAACTCTAAGTGGCTACCATTGTCTGTCCATGTGAAAGTGTGAAATCATATTCAGTCCATTCCCTCCCATCTCCATGTCTATATGGCAATCTCATAAGTACAAACACAGTGGGCATGTTGGGAGATTTTAATCCTCAGCCGGAAGCTAAAGTCTCTGTGCGTGTTTTGGGAACGCTGCAATTGGATCAGAACAACTCTTACTATTCAAACCGAGCAAAGGGTAAGTTCCAGAGTTGGTTGTCTCCTTTGGACACATGAAATGAAGTGGTCCTCAATCCTTATCCTTCCATTTGATTCTTATTCACATGTCTTCCCCTACACAAAATCAAATTCCGTTGTTCATACCATTTGTTAGCCTTTTTCCATCACGTATATAATGGCAACATTGACCCTTCAACAAATTTTATTCGCGTCCACATATGGCAACCATTTCTTATATCATATTTCCTTTTCGGTAGTTAAGTTGAAAGACATGGAATTTGAATTTAAAACAAGGTTTTTTTTTTTTTTTTTTAAATCAAAGAAGATTAAGGACACTCCAAGTGCAGTTTCAAAAAGGATTAGAAGTTAAGGAAATATTGCAACAAATGGTAAAATTAATAATTCATGTAAATTAAAGAGTTTATTTACTTTATTAATTCACTGATTATTATTCTAATGGAAGATGTGATTTTAATGATTCAATTTTGTTGTCGTTGTTTTGGCATGAGATATTTCATGTAAATCCCATATCCCATGCACCTTGAAATTGATACAAAGTACAATCCTTCTACTGGCAAAAAAAAAAAAAAAAAACCCCAATGTCGTGATTCATGACACAGATTCGGTACTTTGTGTTTCTACTTGGTTTTGTTCATTGTCGCTTTCAAACAAACCCCCCCAAAAAAAATTTTTTTTTTACTCTTATAAGTCTTGCCTTAAACCAGAATTAATCACACAAGATTAATTAGTACTACAAATTAATGGTTGTGGTTTCCAAACATGGATCTAATTAAGTGAGAGTTTAGATTTTATCATATTTTTAATGTGATATAATTAAATTTAAATGTTAATTTTAATAAGATTCATTTAACATAAAATTTTTATAAATTTTTTTAATTACAATTACAATAATTTTTTTCAATTATAATTATAATAATAATTATTATTATTTTTAATTTCATTAAAATTAATTTTATTATCCATCAAAAAGATTTTAAGTCAATGTGCAACTTGACTGCTATGATGAATTGATGATGATGTAATCCAAAAAAAAAAAAAAAGTGTGGTTCAAACATTAGCAACACCCTTGCATATTAAACAGACCTTTCGATTGACAAGTTCTTCAACTAACTCTAAAGTGGTGGTTTTTTTTCCAGTCATCCAACTCAAAATAGTAGAATTTGTAACCAAATTAATCAGATTCATTGATTTGGATTAGTTTTATTCAATTCTTTTTTCTCTTTTAAATTAAAAAACACTCTCGTGGGTTGATTTCTAATCAAATTTCCAAACAAATTAGCAACGTGAGCTTGTAAATGCCCTTACTTCTTGTCTAAGCTTGAGAGTTTTGAATAACCCTAAATCACAACCAAAAAGCATTACAGCACAATCAACAACGGAAAACCCCAACATAGTTACAGAAATAGCAAGATCATCCCAACATAACAGCATCCATTGAAAACCGAAACAAGCGCAAAGAGCATCAATTAAGGACTTTCACTGAGGCATTTCAACAAACAGTTATGAGCATTAAAAAAAAAGGCCAAACCAGAAGAACTTGATCCAGACTGAGCCATGCAGGAAAATATACAGATTTCATGGTCTCCTAACTAACCCCAGACCCAGAGATATTATCATTCAAACTATTAATTTAATGAGATAAAAGATGGAATTTAAGGGAAGAGGATCTTGAAATATTCTAATGGTAAGACCAATTTTTCCAAATGGAGGGGCCATTTGAGGTTGACCCGGTTTTGGAATAATAAGTTGTGAATCTCAACAACCGGTCTTTTTTTTTTTTTCCCTCTTTGTCAAGTTTTACAAACGAGTGGTCATATTTTAAGCGTTTTGGATGATCGAATTCGAAACTTGTATTAAAAATCTTCAACTTGTTTACCATAGAGAACATCTGGATCTGATGCATTCTTAAGTAATAAATTGTCTCTTTGTTATTTATATTGATTTCAACACCCAAATGGAATATGAAACTTCATCATCAGAATTGCAGAAAATCGGTGCATAAGAAAGAATTGGCAAAAGATTGAAACAGTGTCATTTCAAAGAAAAAAAAATCTGATCATTAATTTTCTTATTAATTAAAATTCCATATCAATTTTTCTCATGACAATGATGAGTATTTTTTTTCTATCATGATTTCATTATTTATCAATATTTGTGTGATATATTATTAGAATTAAAGTTCATTATTTAAACATAGCAATCGCAAGTAAAAAAAAAAAAAATACTATTGTTTGGGGCATTTATAGTAAATAAGGATATAATAATTTTTTTAGCAAGAGTGTAATTCATAAGTTATTTTGATCATTATGTCCCAACTAAAAGGGTAGACCGACCTAATTTATTGGAATCCATGTTAGTTTGGTCACTACAACATCCCATTTAACTATTTGTAAATATGTTAATTTGTTATTCGCTTGTTGGACTTTCTTTTAACATATTAGATCGAATCGATTTTGTCAATATTATATAGGATTTCATTCTCAACACTATTTTTCCTCTCTTTTAAATATTAATTTGAGTGTCGAAATATAAACATTGAAAAAACTTTTTATTTTTGTCTTTAATTTATCTCTCATTTTTTTATGATTTTAGGTCTTTTCTCTCCTCGTTGAGCTCAGATCAACGATTACATTATAAAAATTAAAAATAAATCAAATAATCCAAAGTAGAAAATTTTTAATTAGTTTAATTAATGAATCGAGTATTAATTATAGGGATTCTCAAAGTATTTTACATGATTCTTTCTTCATCTTCTCCTTCACTCACACGAAATAAGTCACCTGACATGAATAAAGTCAATGCAAATGACAAAAACCAGGGAAAAAAATTATAATGGCCTTCGTTTGTCCTAAGTGGGATCTGTCAATAAAGATGAATTAGTTAGTTTCCTGATGTTTTCTTTCTATATTCCCATTTAGTTTACACACATTTTCAAATACATAAGCTAGGCTTGCACGTATTCTTAATATAAAAAATAATAATAATAATATCTTGCATTGTCAATCACAAGAAGTTTCTTCAAATACCTTTCGTAGCTACCATTTTCATTGGCCGATTGACAAAACCCTTTTAAATAAGAGACAAATATGATGAAATTAGCTGCTTGAAGACGTACGGATGTTGGTGGCTTGAAATAGGAGGAACTAAATGGCAAAATAAAAGAGTGAGAGAGAACATGCATATTGTATAATCCTAGCATGAAAAACAAATTACAGCCAATTTCCATGGTACTTATTATTTTCAGGCCAGAGACCAGATAAGGCTTAACATTTAAGCATTTATCCACTTCCATTTTAGCACCGTTGGACACTCAAAAAAAATTTACTTAAAATATAGACAACTTGATTTTTATATTTTAATTTGCTGAATTAAATAATAGTTATTTATATTACTCCAAGTATAAATTTAGATGCAAAACATTAAATACAAATTACCTAGTAACTAGGTACATTCAAGTAGATACATTCTTCTAGTATTAATCGGATTCATGGATAGTTAAATACATGAACAAATAAAATAAATTCAAATTTAATTTCTAACATAACCTTGTAAAAATTAGTTTGGTTTTATTGTGTTTTCTAGGGTTTTCATTAATACAAATATATATTGTTTGTGCCCTTGTAGTCTCAAAAGAGCATTTCATTTTTCACGAGTCAACCCAATTCCTTTTATTTTTTTTAATCTTCATATAGCTTTAGATAGGTAAATATGTATAATTATATCTTGCAGTTCTTGATGACAACGTTAAATACTATAAAAAAAAAAAAAATCTTAATCTAATCTCAATTCTTGATAAATAATAACTGGTAGGCGATAGCAGCATGGGAAAAGGTCATTTGATGATAGCTCAAGCTGCTAAAGACTAGAATTTGATGGTGCACATTAAAAGGCTACAATAGACTATTCAAATGCCTATTAGAACAAATCATTGTGATTTTGCATGTACTTAGAATTCTAAGTGAAACACTACAACAAAGACAGTTGATAACAAGTTATAGTTTTTCATATGATCACTAGGACTGTTTTGTACTACTTTCTTTATCCTCCTGAAATTTCTTAGCTTGATGTTTTTTCAAATATAAACTCTACACAATTTTGTCACCTAATTCTAGCTCTGATCTCCTGTTTGGAAGTTCTGTGTTTCCAAACTTTCAACTGAATGTTTAGGTTCATTGAGTCACAAACAAGGACTGCTTGCCTCAACTTGAGGTCATCTTGGATGATTATTAACTTTAAACTACTACTCTTAGAGAATTCAATTCCAATCACAACTCATAAACGCAAAACTGAGGAGATTATGATTCCCATGGGGTGGCTTTATGCCACAGGTAATTGCACCGGCTGATCAGTTTCACAAAGTGTCCCTAGTTAACCATTAATCCTCCAAGTCATCTACAAATCTTTTGTCAACAACGTTTTTTAATCTTAGATAATGACCATTCACTCATAGCTTAGCTCTGTGGACAAATGCACTTGGCCTTTGAGTGGTCAAATTGGAGTTTTTAATTGCTTTCCTCCTTTTTTATCTATATGGAAAGGTTAAGATATAGCTTTAGGCCAATGTGATTTTGACACACGGCAGGTTATGACATGTCGGATGATGAAAAAAATGGAATGAAAACTGTTTGGAAAATACGGGTAGCAAGAGAAGATAACCTAATATCCAACAATGATTTCCTAGTGAGGTTCATCACCACCCAGCGGAGGGCTACAATTCAACACTTTCCATGCAGTTTCCTTCAAACCAGGGGCTGTCAGTTGTTTTGCTGAGATAAGTGAACACTTAAAAGAAATCCTGGATTCGTCGCCATACTGAATGTATATATGAAGTCCTGAGGTATCATTCTTCAAATGGATACAATGTAAAAATAATGTTGTTCATAGTTCCCATATATTCTTCTTTCTGATGATAGTCCGAATACCATGAATTGGGAGCTTAAGCTAAATAATACTAATATATACATACAAAATCAAAGGTAATACCTAATAGGGTGGTATGTCTCGCTGCCTATAGAGAATTTATGGATTTCGTAGAGCCAACAAAGCAAGCACTAGCAGAAAGTTGAATGTCATTAAATACCGGCATTTACGAGGGCTATTAAAAAGTTACCGGTATACCGATTTCAGAGCTAACTTCTAATTGGTAGTGGATCGATCTTCGAGCTCAGCCCATCAAAAGCTTTTATGAATTAATAACCAACTGTCCAGCCTATAGAAGTGTGGGCCAATGAACTGCAGCGCGTCTCTGACTCAAACAATTAGTAAAGCCCAATTTCTTAGTGATTTTTCATAGTTTCAATTTATCCTTTTCAATGCCTTGGGACACCAAAAGAAGCCACTCAAATCTCTCGTAATGGACATGCCACTACTTTCACTGAAACGTGTCTTCTTAACACAACGGGTAACATCATCACCTCCTCCTAGGCCTAGCATGATAATCGTGGTAAGGCTTGGATAGACTGAAGGGAATGAGGATGAGAGTGTCTATGCAAGAGTTGCTGATCCAAAGATTGCATTTACTGAGAAAGGCAATACTGAGGCTGAGGAATGTGGATGGAGGATAAGGGAAATTGTTGAGGAAGATGGAGCTTCTGATTGGAAGGTCTATTTCTATATATGTGTCACCATGTATAAGAACACTTGAAACGCTTCAGCTCTTGGGTCGTGCGTTCGAGCGTTGAGAATTGCTGGCATGAGAGAAAGCTAGCGAGCAGGCCAGGGCTTTGGTAGGTTACTCTCTTTCATTCTCTGATAGTCTGAACTCTGATTTCTCTGTGATTCATTTTCGCTAGATAACTGCCATAAATATTTACTCACACCATGAACATTGCCGAGTAAGCTAATGGCATGCACCTAACTCCAACTTGAATGATTCATTGCATTATTTCATTTTGTTTCTAGCGATATGTACTTATCCAAACGAAACAAACAAAAGAATTGATGGGTCCCCTCTTAATTTTCACCACACATTCATATCTATCAGATAAAGTTGCGACCACCACCCGCAGTGAAGAATTTAGAAAATAGCATTACATTATAAATGACGGAAAATTTTTAAGCGCTATCACTCTGCCTCTGGATGTTGGAAGTGTTTCCTAGCACTTTAAACGTGCACCTCAAGACGACTCATTTTCACTTGTACTCAATAAAATGGGTAATGGTAACATAATTGTCATGGAAAAAGGCTATGGTGGAAGGTAATAATCTTCTGTGTTCTGCCCAAAATGAAAAAAATTTCAATCCATTTTCGAGTTGGGAAAAAATCCGACTAGTTGGCAATCTTTCTAAATCTTCAGATACAGCTTATTCATGCACCACAATGAAGAAGAGCTAAGAGAGTTTGGATTGAAAGATGAAATGTTAATTGATCAAGAATGGTAAGTAGGATGTTTCACTCTCAAATGTAAATCTTGATGTTTCTAAAGTTAAAATGATGTTTATCCTTGTAATGTCCTTTGAAGTTTCCTGGTTTCTGATTATTCAGGCAAAAGACTGCAAGACTAGGAGAACTGAATATGATTGTCCAGTGGCAAATTCTTTCATCACTCACTTAGAAGATGAGGACTGCAGAACCTGAACTAAGGGAAGATATACCATTAGTATTCAATTATCACTATACACCAGAAAGAAACTGAAGACCATTATCGGACAACCTCAGCAAAAGACTTGGAGCCTGCGCAGTGTTCTGCTTCGTGTACATTATGATTCTGCCAAGGAATAATTGATGATGTTATTATATTCATCACTATTGCTAGGATTTTGATTGGGATGGAAGGATGGAAGGCAATGCCAGAATTCCCTATCCATTATTATATAGTGTAATATAAGAAAAGGCCTTGGCAAGGAAATTGAGTCAGCTGAAGAGAATTTGTCCCTTAAATGAGTAGCAACATTAGAACAAAACGGTAGTTGTTTATTGAAAATTTACACCCTGGGTGTATTTTGTTTGGTCTGTGATTTGAATTTTCAACAATTTTCATTTAATAAAGAGGAAAACAGCATTTTGTGCATAGAAACATGTGATGGGGTCCAAAAAGTTGCCGAAGTCTTTGGAGCCAGCTTTGATACACTTTCTAATCTCCTTTTCAAGCTCAATCGCTGTTACAAGTGCAAACACATTGCAAGAAATAAAGAAAATAGGATTATTGAATGCTAACATTTAATTTAGTCAAAAAGTCTGTTATTAATCAATAATTGGGTTGACAAACTTTTGTTTGATAAAGGAGATGTTGGAAAGCTGGTTTTCACTTAAGAGAAGAGCTGCAGCTATGAAATGATACAAGTGGAGCACATCCATACAACTTTTTCCCCATTGGCTTCAAATGAGAATGGATATGGCATTTTTAGAGCATATAAATGATGAGCCCTTTTTTTTCAATCTGTCCCATCTGGAGCCGTTATTGATATTGATTCTCCAGTTGAACTAAGTGGTGCAAAGGCACATTCACAAAATAACTATACGAAGTTGAAGTCTTCAAAGGCAATAAAGAACCTTTAGGATCACATGAACTTTATTTTTTCCATATCATCTATCAAGTTTTGGAATCTCAAAGCTAATGTCTTCTAGTAAAGTTCAAAACCAAAATCCTCGACAAAGAAGGAAAGAATATTGATTTTCCCACAAACCTCTGCAGCATATTACACGGGAGAAGTTATTCCAAACATATTCCTAGGTTATTCCCACAGGAACACTAGTAAAGAAGTTATTCCCCAACATCATTTTTTACTAAAATAATATGGTAAAGATGCTCAAGAGTTTGACTTAGATTTCAAGTTTTCAACATTCACCGCTGAAATAAATGTCAGCAAGCCACCACAAGTAGTCATCATCTTTCCTGCAGCATCTTATAGGATGCACTGCATTCTACAATCAAGATTTTCACATCAGTCTAAGATCAGAAAACCATGAATTCAACACCATCTTGCTTCCAACATTCTGGAGTGTATCTGGCTAATATTAGCAACCTCATTTTTTAGAGTTCTGCCACTCCAAAGTTTTTAATTATGACCCCATAAAAGCCTACTCCTCTCTGAAGCTCATCACAAATTTGAACAAAAGGTGGCACAGATCTTTTTTTCCATAAGCAGCACCTGTGAAAATGGCACTGTTAAAATAAGCGAGATGAAGTGATAGAAAGGCCGATTTTCAGCATCAATCATCAGACAAAATCAGCATAAAAACAATACAGTATTCATTGTAATAATAGATGTTCATATAATGGGACAAGAGCTGTGAAGGAGAAACAAGGTTATCAATCATCAGCCGAATGATATGAGTAGTAGAAATAAGCCAGTAAATAAGTTCTGAGGTCAGCTTCCATGCCCTAAATATCCCTAAGTGAGACATTCTGCATTTTAAGTATTTACTAAATGGCTTTCACATCTCTTTACAATTCAGAATAACAAAGATTGTAGAAAAGAGAAAAAGGAATCCCAAAAGCAGGAAAAAAAAATCAATACCTGGGAATAATTACCATTCAATGATGAAAAGTACAAAGAGAAAACATTAATGGACAATAAATAACTCATGCGAGGTGAAGTCTTCCATTATAGGAATTTATTTGGTTGATCACTCCCCCAAGCTATTAACATTCTACTGTTATGAACTGTCAAAATGCCAACTGACAGCATGTATATCTCAGACAACATGGGTCCTGAACGCATTCTGTTGAAATTGAATGTTTGAATATGTCAAGTTTTACAATATGTTATTCTGCTTGATTTATTCCATACAGTTGCAAAATTTCCTCAGTGTTTTCCATATTGGAAGAACTGGTTATTATAACTCAAAAATTAATTGTGAAACCAGACCCACATTCACTACTATGCAATAATATTTTGAGCTTTCCCTACCTTGATCACGCAACTAGCAAAGCCAATCCACTGATCTAAGGCATGTATCTAGTACCGACCATAAACCTGGCTGAAAAAAGGTGTCTTCTTTTGGTTGCATTCTAATTTACTAGTTCATATTAATGACCCTCCAATACAAAGAAAACCAAATCAGATATGTCAGTTAAAGAGATAATATACAAACTTGTTTCTATATAGTTTATTTTTAACATAAGAAAATTTAACCTAAAGGATGTTGTCTTCTTCCATGACTAAACCTGGTTACATTTAAGTCAAACAAACACATTATCCACCTATGAGAACTCAATTCCTCCACACAATTGTGAGCCCCGGTTTAGAGAGGAAGAAGATAGATAATGACCCATTAGTGTAGAATGAAGACCAAAGCATTTCAAAAACAAAACAAGAAACACACCCATTAAAGTACCACCGGTTCTGCACCATGTAATAGGAACTTTATGAGTTCTCAATGGTTGCAGCTGTAACATGTAATTGCCTTGGTAGTTCTTGTTCACCACTGCGTCGCCAGAAAGCCCTCCTCCACCAAACTTCAAAACCTTTTTGAATGTTTGGACAATCTTCACCAGAGTTCAAGAATCTATCAAACCAAGCAATCAAAATTTCCTGTTGCCAAGCCAGAGGTAAGGTGAGAATTGTGTTACTAAGACCATCCTCAATTAAATGTCTATCAAGGCCTTTTGATGCCCTCCTCATCCACCCAAAATCATCATAAAATGGCACCAACCATGTTTGTAAAAGCAAGAACCTTACTTCCTTTGATGCCAATAAATGCCCCTTTCCAATTCCCACAAATAGCCGTGCAGTAACTCTGCTGACTTCATACCTATGGACAGCTGGAACTTTCGAATGAGCATCAGATAATTCAGATTGCGAAGCCCATGATTTTAGAAAATCCTCAGCAATTTGCCTATCAATCAAAATGTCCAAAATCCAGTGCAAATTATCTGCTTGTCTTGCAATCTGACTCACATCCTGCAAATCAGATGAAGCTGCTCGGAGAAAATGGTGTCGGAGAAGTTCCAGACAGCCATCACAAGCTGAATACAAAGACTCTTTCCGTAGATCATTCTGAGATGGATTCTCACGAAGCATCTTCAAGACCAATCCTTTCATTTCACGCCTTGCCTTCTCATCTTTGCCTTCAAGAACCACATGTAAAAGCTTGAGAAGCACTTCTTCATTATCGCCACCCTCATCAGTTCCATTAGTCACTTCAACAGAAACCCTCTTCAAAACTTCCCCTGCTCCAACATTTTCAAGGCGGAGCTCTGACAACAAAGAAGCCACTTTCTCTTCTTCATCCTCAGCCCAAGGAGCGGCTTCCAAGTACTCCAAACAAGACAAAACCCCAGCATCAAATCCAATTGCCGCTGAAACCTGACAAAGCAAAAACACCACAAAACAATAATACTCAAAACCCAAATCCTCCCTTTTGGTTGCTGTGGAACAAAAGAATGCAAAATACAAATTTCCAACTTCTTTCAACCTATGTCACAAATAAGAGTTTAGATGGGTAATTGTACTGTTACTACTAATTGTCATGCCAATTCTCAAGTATCCAAGTTAACTAAAATATCATAAATACCTAAAAACCTAACAAAATTAAAATAAACAACTAAAACTTTACCTTCAAAATTCCAAGAACCTTAGAAACGTCCTCTCTCATTAACTTCTTCTTCAAATCTTTACAATACATCAACCTCAAAGTCTCTATATAAACCTCCACGTCATCACAATCCGCTATTTCCACAATGTACGGCCCAGCTGATCCATTCCTCTGCTGACTTGCCCATCGATCCGATAACTTCACTGCAAAAAACCTACTGTGTGCCACCAGTATTTGTCTGTGCACGTTCATTGCCACACTAATCCCATCCTTGGAACTCAACGTCAGCTTTACATCACTCGAACCTGGGTCGTTAAACTGGTTCCCAGGGCTCCGGGTCGACAAAAGATCCGAAATTCGCTGCATGGTCAATGCCTGCTTATCCATTACTGGCGGGGGTTGATTTTGTCTGGGAGCTGCAATGGGTACTTGGATCTGAGCTTGGTTTTGGGTTTGGGTTCTTGGGTGGATATCGGGTTCACTAGCCATCATCTCGAAAAGGGTCGGGCTGGATCGCGTCTTGTCCGGTGGAGGCGGCGGCGACATCGGGTTTAAAAGACCCGCCGTGAGAGCAGAGTTGAAGTTGGTGAAACTCGACGGAGAGTGACCGTTGGAGAGTGTTGTCCCGCCCGTGAAGTCCATGACGGGTGATACACTGCCCGGAGAATATCGGATCTTGAAACCCCACAAAGAATCGGTTATTCCCTGGTCCGGAACACGGCGAGCTTGCGGCGGAAGCGGAGGAGGAGAAGGAGGGGGAGGTGGGGGAGTGGGGAGGGGTTTTGAAGCAGGACAGCACCAAGGGCTATCAGGGGAAACAATGGTAGGAGGGTCAAGTTTCCGAGCCAAAACCCCAGAAAAAACCGACTCTGGGTAGTTGTTTGTAGTAGCAGTAGTAGCAGTACCAGCAGCCGTGGAGACACAGGAAGAAATGGTGGTTTCTTTGCACTTGCGACGTTTGGGCTTGATGGGTTGGACTTGGACTTTGAGCTGAGCAGACGATGTTTTGGTAGAAACTGATGTTGTTGTTGTTGTTGTTGTTGCCATCGTATTGAATATGTACCGCTATGGTTTTTATCTTTTGCCTGTATTTTATTGTCTTTTAGTTCACAGCATTGGCATCAGCGATCGTACCTATTAAAAATGGCGAGAAAAACTAGAGCTGGCCAGTTGGGTGAGAATTAAAGTAAAAGACACGAGCGAGTCTGAATGCGGCATTTAATGTAAGAGAAAGAGAAAGATCCGATTATGTTTTGTTCTGTTTTGTTTTGGGTTTTTGGCCTTCGGGGAGGTTCAGCCGCTCAGTCTCTACTTTCTTTCTTCGTAAATTTTTTTGGGTATCGGATTGATGGGGTATCGAGATTTGATTGGGAGACAATGAAGTGAACAACCTGGCGTGTTGGGGCAAATGAATGGGGGATTTTGCAATTGCTGTTATTGTTGTTACAGAGGTTAAAAAAAGGGGTTGGGAGAGAGAGAGAAAGAAGAGCAAAGCAAAGAGGACAGAGACTCAAAATCTAGCAGGGGAAGCAGGGACAGGGCAACCCCACCCAAAGGGGGCCACCATTGATTTATTGTCACTCTTATAATCTTATGCATGGGATTGAGATGGGGAAGAAGAGCGATTGTCTTTTGTTTCTCAATTAGTCATTTGCTTCACTTCGCAGGCTTGCTACGGTGCCAGTTGTCACTTTGATTTTTTATTTTGAATTTTGCCATTCCCTTAGGGATTTCTCCCTGGGACACTCTCCCCCACCTTTGCAAAACATCGATGATAATATTAACCATGATCTTTTTTATTTCATGTGATTTTTTTTAGGTTTCTTTTTTTTTTGGCATTGAGTAATCACTGACTCAACAAGCTTGCATCCAAGGCAATGTACTATTATTACGTAACTGGTTCAACTTCTTTTTTTATTATTATTATGATTCAACCAAATCCAAATTATAGCGTTTTATGCCAAACTAAATTTTGCTTGAACTTAAATTTAGGATAGGATTGGATTTTATTGTATTTTTTATGTGATATAATTAAATTTATCATATCATAAGTTAAATTTAAAATATTAATTTTAATAAAACTCATTTAATATAAATTTTTTATTAAATTTTTTTAATCATAATTATAATATTTTTTAATAATAGTTATAATTATTATTATTTTTTTTTAATTTCATTGACATCAATCTCATTACTCATCGAAATAAAAATTTTAAATTTAATTCAATTAATTTATACAATTACTTTTAAAATACATTATCTAATAAAATTAAGTTTAAATTCAAATTTATATAATTTTTTATATTTAAATTATAATCATTTTGTGTAAAAAAATTTTGTTGTACCAATTAATCTTCTCTTTCAAAACTAATAATTAAAGATTACGATTGGTTTCCACTAACATGACAATTATGGACCAGCTGTTCCAAGTTTTAACAAATTGACATTACATGAAAACAAATAAATAAATAAAATACTTGTTATTTTCCAAGCCAAGTTGGAAAAATGTAGACTTGCAGTTGACATGTGAAGGAGAAAGAAAGGGAGTCAAGGTCATGCACCAAAGATAAATTTAGATTTAATAAACATATTTGTTCTCTACTTGATTTTATATAAATTCTTTTTTTTTTTTTTCATTTCGAAAGAAACGCAAAACTTTACACTGTTGGTACCATGTGAATTTGGATTTATGTAGTATTTTTTTTTTGGCTGTACTACTGCCAAGGGCAGCCTACCCTAATCCTTATGAAAGAAGCCAAAATTTGAGACGTAGCAAGGTTTCTTCCTTTCCAAAATGGATATTACAAAAATTTAACACTATATAGCCAAAAATGTGAAATTTGATATCATGATTTAACTCGTTTGATACATGTAATCGTTCTTAAAAAATATATGCAATATTTTATAATTCAAATGTTATCATTTACTCTTTTTTTTTGTAAAAAAATATAAAACTTTATCGGATGTTAATAATAGAAAAGTTTTTGGAGCAATGGGGAATTGGTCATACATTTTCATTTTGGGCCAAAAAGATATTAGAAACTGAAAAAACATTTTTAAAATTTTTTTTAATTCAAAGAACAGTTCATCATAAAGTGAAAAATCAAAGAATAGAACAAAATTGAAAGAAAATTGAAAAGGACGGGGAAATAATACCATGCCTGATACATCGTACAGTCGGTCATGGTAGGCCCACAAAAAAGTGGGCCAAGGCTCACATTAATTTTGATTGGTTTTTCACAAGACATAAGTAGAAATAATCAAGAATGGACGAACTGACAAATAAACATCATTGAAAATGATAAATTCTTGGCGTGCAAATTTACCACTGTAGCTGGTTTTGTTTAATGCTTCGGCCCATAACTATTTTGCTCAAACCAACCATAATTCACAGTCAAGATGTCATGATCAGGTCTTGATGCGCCTTGATCCTGTCATGACTACTCCAACAAAGAACAATGGATGAGACTTTACACATGTGATGAGGATCCTAGAGCAGTGGGCGAACGGAATGAGCTCTAAAGCCAGACCATCGTGTAGTCACCCGGGAACTTGAGAGTTTGGTTCGACGCCCTCAAATGAGTCTCATTTGGGTACCTTCGAGTGAGTTAATGGAATAACGAGTAGAATTCTAGCGTTATTGGAATCAAGAGGAAGATTGTTAGATTATGAGATAGTTGAAGTTGGCCTTGAGTTGACTTATAAAGAAAAGTGTTTTTATTTCAAACATTATTATAGTTTCTAGTAATATAATTATAAAAATTTTTAAGCTCGATTGCTGTCAGCTCTCATCACCTTTGTCATAAGCTAACTCTGTATAGGGTCATGATCAGTCATAGATTATCATAAGTCACTCATGTATAGGGTCATGACAGGATAGAGGTACCAAAAGAGAAGGTAGATCTCATGTGCTAGAAAAAAGAGTCATAATTTTAAACATTGTAATGGTTATTGGTAATATAACTATAAAATCTTATTTGTTCTTTAGAGGGGTTGAGTAGTCGACGTATTATTGGACTGTCTCACTGGTTAAAGTATGTACTAGATCACTCATCTAGGGTTACCCTTTTGGCCCAGACGATGGTGAAAAGACTTGATGTACTATTCTCGATATTAATAAAATATTTTTTTTATTCGAAAACCGCGAGTGTTGCCTTGATCTGCCCCCATTTTGCCTCCATATGTATATATAATTGTGTATACTTGAGATTAACTTGTGACCTGTTTGTTGCTTGTTCAGATATCGAACTACTCTTGGTTAACTTGTATAGAAACGTCCATCTAAGTACCACATGGTTTATTGCTTCATTGAAAGAAAGCTTAGCCCGTGACATAAGGTATCAGAGCACGATTGAGAAGTGCTAGAGAATTGATAAAATGGTCATGAGTGATGGATTCAGTGACCAATAAAAGATTAAGGAGCTTGAGGCCATAGTGGTCGCCCTAAAAGCTCATGTGATAACTAATGATCGACTGAGAAAAATCGAGACAATCAAGTGTGAGTAGTCCGATACTCTATATAGCTTAGGTGAGAAGGCTAGAGATGCCTTGAATATCCTTCAAAAAGAGTTTGAGGAGTTTAGGGCCCAAGTGAGCATTTTACAAATGGCTGTGGCCAGGTCAAGTTCTAGCTCAATGAAAAATGGAAAAAAGGCCAAGGTGCCAGAACCTCGATCTTATGAAGAGACAAGAGTTGCCAAAGAACTTGAGAATTTCCTGTTTGACATGAAATAATACTTTCGAGCTATGCACACTGAATCAGAGGAGGATAAGGTTGTAATGGCATCAATATACCTTGCTAGAGATGCCAAGCTATGATGGCATTCAAAATTTATAAATGATGAATACCTATTAAAACTTGGATGGATCTTAAACAAGAATTGAAAAACCAATCCTTCATTGAGAATGTGGAGTATATGGCCCAAAGGAAGCTTCGAGAATTGGTATAAATGGGAATAGTGTATGAGTTTATGATGAGCTTTTCTACCCTGATGTTGAATATTATAGATATTTTTGAAAATGATAAAATGTTCTATTTCTTTGAGAGCCTCAAACCTTGGGCTAGGATGAAATTACAAATATAAAAGGTACAAAATGTGGCCACAGTTATGGTTATTATTGAACGTCATCAAGATTATAATGATGGCTCCTCAAAATGAAAAAATTTTCATCAAGTGGCAGTAACTCCAACTTTGAGAGTAAGGGAAAGATGGTCAGAGTGAATCAATCTTTTAGTAAGGGATCAGATAAGAGGCCTTTTGATCGAGATAATACCTAACCTAAGGCAAACAATGCAGTGAATTTCAAGTCGAGGTAACCTCTAGCTTGTTTCTTATGCAAGAGGTCACATCAGGTGATTGAATGCTCACATAGAGGTACCTTTAATGCTCTAAGAACCTTATCTCAAGAGTTTATAAAAGCACCTGAGACAGTCGAAGAAGTTAAAAAAGAGCCAGCCAAGATGGCCTCAATATGGTTCTTTAATGCCCTTCGTACCCAACTAAACATGATAAAGAGAGAACTTGGTAGAGGCCTAATGTATGTGGATTTGATACTCAATGAGAAGACCACAAGGCCCATGGTAGATATAGGTGCAACCAATACCTTCATCACACTAAAAAAAGTAAAAAATGTGGTCTCAAGGTTATTAAAGACTGTAGGTAAATAAAAATGGTTAATTTACCAGCCTTTACGATCAGTGAAAGCTCCAAGAGTGTGATGACCAAGTTAGGGCCATGAGAAGGAAAGGTAGACTTCACAATTTCCACCATAAATAACTTTGATGTTATCCTCAAATTAGACTTCATGATGTTGGCTCAAGTGATCCCAATCCCAACTGCTAGTTATTTATTGTTCTTAGGGGAACGCCCATGTGTTGTGCCAGCCACGATACTTCCTAAAAGTGGAAAGAAAATGATTTAACATTATAATTCAAGAAAAAGGTAAAAAGAAAAGAGCCCTCTTATGTGGCCATGCCGATTTATAAGAAAGGGATTAAGTTGGAACTAATACCTGATAGGGTGAAAAAGATGTTGGAAGAGTTTGGGAATGTGATGTCGGAGCAATTGCCTAAAGTCCTACCTCCTTGAAAATCAGTGGACCATAAAATTGAGCTTCCTTCAAGAGTCAAACCACCTGCTAGAGCCCCATACCACATGGCTCCACTAAAGTTGGTTGAATTGATAAAATAATTAGATAAGCTTTTACAGGTTAGGTTCATCAGGCCATCGAAGGCACCCTTTGAAGCACCCATGCTATTTCAAAAAAAGCATGATGAAAGTTTACGATTATATGTAGACTATAGGGCCTTGAACAAAATCATCATGAGAAATAAATATCTTATTCCCTTTATTACAGATTTGTTTAATCAACTGAGCTAGGCCAAGTACTTTTTCAAATTGGACTTAAAATTTGGCTATCATCAAGTTAGAGTTGCTAAAGAAAATGAGCCAAAAACCACTTATGTAATGCAGTGTTCTATAACTATCTTGACAAGTTTATGGTCATTTATTTAGATGACATAGTGGTGTATAATTTTACCTTAGAAGAGCACCAAGAACATTAAAAATACCTACGTCTTATGTTTCAAAGATTACAAGACCATCAATTGTATGTTAAAAAGGAGAAATGTGCATTTGTTCAAACACGAATTCACTTTTTAGGTCATCTTATTGAATAAGGTCACATTCGAATGAACATGAAAAAAATTAAGGCTATCAAGGAGTGGGCAACATCAAAAAATGTCAGTGAACTTAGCTCATTTTTTGGATTGACCAATTATTATAAAAGATTTATAGAAGGGTACTCTCGTAGAACCACTGCCTTCACGAAGCTATTGAAAAATGAGCATAAATGGTGTTGGACAAGTAAATGTCTAAGGGCTCTTGAGGAATTGAATTAAGCTATTATGAAGGACCCTGTCTTAGCTCTCCCCGATATTGGAAAGCCTTTTAAAGTTTAAACAGATGCATTTGACTTTGCTATTAAAGGAATGCTTTTATAAGAACAACACCCAATAGCATTTAAAAGTAGAAAGTTAAATGAAGCTGAAATGAGATATACGGCTCAAGGAAAAGAACTCTTAAAAATAATTCATTGTTTGAGAACTTAGCGGCATTATTTGTTGGGTTCACACTTCGTCATGAAGATGGACAATGCGACAGTTAGTCATTTTCTCATCCAACCAAGGCTCACAGCTAAGCAAGCTAGATGGTAGGAATTTCTATCTAAATTTGAATTTTATTTTGAGCACACAACTGAAAGAATCAATCAAGTGGCTGATGCATTGAGTAGACGAGTAGAGTTGGCTGCCCTCAGAAGAATTACCCCAATGATGGCTAGTAAAGTCACAACAAATGTCCGTAAGCTAATTAAAGATAATTTGAAAAAAGAGCCACAGGCCAGTGCCATCCTAAAGTTAGTAGAAAAAGAAAAGTCCAAGTACTTTTGACAAAAAAATAGGGTCTCGTTGATAAAAAGCCCTTGATTATTTATGTCGAAAGTAAGAAGTCTGAAACAGATGCTAATAAGAGAATGTCATGACACCCCATGAGTAGGGCACCCGAGTTAGCAATGTACTTTAACACTATTGAAACAAGGTTATTATTGGCCTCATATACGGTAAGATATGATGGACTATGCAAAAACTTACCTTATTTGCCAGCAGGATAAAGTTGAAAAGAAGAAACTGGTAAGCTTACTTGAACCACTACCTGTACCTACAAGACCTTGAAAAAGTATCTCCCTTGACTTCATATCGGGCTTCCCTAAAGTTGGTGACCTCGGGTCTATTTTGGTGGTGATTGATCATTTTTCAAAGTATGCCACATTCATTCATACCTAAAAGTATTGCATTGTAAAAGATACAACTCAACTAATGTTTAAACATGTAATCAAATATTGGAGCCTTTCTCAAAACATTGTTAGTGGCAGGTATCCAAAATTTACTAGGTCATTTTAGAGAGAACTTTTCAAAATATCGAGGTCTCAACTCAACATCTTTCAAGCTATCACCTGCAAACCGATAGTCAAACTAAACGATTCAATGGATTGTTGGAGGAATACTTAAGATACTTTGTTCAAGCTAATTAAAAGAATTAGCCTTCATTATTGGATGTTACTCCACTTTGTTTTAATTTTAATAAGTGTTTTTCCACAAACAAGAGTCCATTTGAAATGGTTACAGGATAACTACCAAGACTACCGCATATCTCCCTTGAGCCATATAGAAAAAAAAATCTGCAAGCCTTCAATCTTAGCAAAGAATGACGACAAAATACAGAGATTGTCCAAGCATACTTGAAGAAGGCATTAAAGCATATGAAAAAGTGGACAGATAAGGGTCGTAGAGTACAGTAATTCAAAGTTGGTAATTTTGTTCTTGTCAAACTAGTGTCAGAACAAACCAGGTTCCTAAAAAAGCAAGATCGCAGATTAGTGCGTAAATATGAGGATCTAATGAAGATCCTTTCCAAAGTGAGGAATGCCTCTTACAAAATCCACCCACCAAGATGAATGAAGGAGCACCCAATGTTTCATGTGAGCAACTTAAAGCCTTTTCATACAAATCCCATAGATGTAAGCTATGGGGAGTCAACTAAGGCCGCCATATTTATGAAACCACCATCAAAACGTCAAGTTGAAGAGATTTTAGCTGACATGGTATCTAGGGTATCTCAAAGAATAGTGCATGAATACTTAATGAAGTGGGAGGGCTTAGGACCAGAAGAACCAACTAGGAAAGAGAGCATGACCTCCAAGCATTCAAGCAGAAGATTGAAGAATTCCATGCCAACAACTCGATGAAAACATCGATAGAATAGGTGGGGGAAGATGTCATGAGCCAACCTTATATAAGGCTATGACCGGGTATAGGTTGTCATGAGCCACCCATGTATAGGGCCATAATGGGGTAGAGGTGCCAAAGGAAAGAGTAGATCTCATATGCTAAGAAAAAAGTGTCCCTATTTCAAACATTATAATGGTTATTGGTATTATAGCTATAAAATTTCATTTGCTCTTTAGAGGGGGTAAGCAGTCGGCATATTATTGGGCTGTCTCATTGGTTAAGGCATGTGCTAAACTACTCATCTAGGGTTGCCCCTCTGGCCCCAATGATGGTAGAAAGACTCAGTGTATTATTCTCGATATTAATAAAATATTTTTTTTATTTGAAAACCCCGAGTGTCGCCTTGATGTGCTTCCATTTTACCTCGATATGTATATATAGTTGTGTATGCTTGAGATTAACGTGTGGCTTGTTTGTTGCCTGTTCAGATATCAAATTACTTTTGGCTAATTTATGTGGAAACGTCCATCCAAGTGCCACACGATCTATTGCTTCATTGAAACAAAGCTTAGCCTGTGACAACCTTTTTGGTTAGCAAGTAGGCGAAAATTTGTTAATTTAAAATGAGTTACTCCTAAGCACATGTGATATTTAAGTAAACGGACATTATAGGATTACGAGTATTGGTATGATATCTCTTTGAGAGATGATAAATTCAGGGACCATTGGGGCTGACTTGCTTTTTATCTGGCCTTTGTGTTAAGTCATGGAGTTGCATGGTAACATTTGCTATGGCCATTGTGGGCTTCATTTAGCAATTGGGACAGCACACTTGAGTATCCGATTAAATGTGAATACGATGTTAGATGTCCATCATGTGTGCATACGGCTTAAAGTGAGACTTAGAGGCAAGACTCGAAAGTGTAAATTTCATAGATAATGAGATGAGCCTAGTAAAACCCCGGACTGACTATAGATTAGCATTTATGTTGTGTCTTAGGGTTCCAAACACTAGAGCTGCAAAACATGCGTGTAGGCATCGTGTTAGGTTTTCACTATACGTTCTTATGTGAGTTCTTGTAAAGTCAGTGTTCGAGATTTTGATGTCTGTGGACACTAAATTTGTACTCGAGGCCACCTAAAAACTTGTGGGTTCATTATGCGATGGCTTACGGCGTTTGGTTCTTACCATGCTAGAAGTTGACCTTACGTGAAGTTCTTGTAGGGTTGATGCTCGAGACTACCTAGAAACTTGTGGAGTCGAGTTTTTTCCTCAACGAATTTAAAAATGTCGTGAGTGATCCTGGAGGATCGAGCCAAAAAAGGCTCTCATGCGTGAGACGAAAGAGTTGTTGTGAGTTGTCCATGAAAAAAAATGAACTTGAAAAAGGTTGACCTCCATTAAGAATACTCATGATGCAACACAGCCACATCGTTTCAGCGTAAAGAACGCTCCATCCGTGTGACAAGACTTGCAGGTTGGACAAAGTGCCGATTCTTTAATTAAACTCTTTGCTTTTGAAGAGGTTCCGGCACCTAAATTATTTTGGAGACCGGATTTTTATCTGTCTAATGGCACGGAAAGATAAATCATTGACAGCAATTGCTACCTAAACCAGAGAGAAGATGTCGAGTTCATATAAATGACAAAAAAATTATGTTTATGCTTTTTCCATGCAGAACAACTACTACCTTCTGATTAATGATTTATAACTGATGAGAGTATAGGAGTCGAAATTCGTCATCAATAATCTGAAATTCTTAATTCTGCTGAGATAACTCTTCATTTCATCTGAATTATTGGAAAATTATCCATAAAATTTACGAATGAACTTGCAATATACAGAGCTATAATACATCAGCAATGGGAAAAATTCTGCATCTACAGCTGTAGCAACTTGGAAGAACCATGATTGATTTAAAAATAATCAATTCTGACCGAAATCTTTGATGTCAACAATTCAGCAATTCCACACTCCTGACGCAACTGAGATTGTTGTCTAGGAGATAATTTTTGAGCTCTGAGTTGGTGCCAAAACAGCATAGGGGATTATGCAGGAAAAGAATGGCCTTGCTATATATATATCAATGGTGTTGAAATAAATCTAGTTAGTCAGTTTAGACAGCTGCACATATAGATCCTGACGCATAAGGGAAATATGAATATGATGCACCTGAACTCGGTTTAACAGGAAGTTCGTCTAGTTCAAATTATATATATAAAAAAAAAAAACAATTCTAGGTTCTTGGACAGAACATTATCAATTATTGATGGGTTATTGATGGCATCATATATGGAATACAAAGAATCAATATGTAAAACGAAAAAAGGACAACGATGAAAAGGGATGGATGCAATTGTACAATTGTTTCGCCTCGTATTAACCAATCAATCACCTTAGCAATCATATGCTTTATTTAAAAGATGCGAGGCTTGCTTTTACACAATGCATGTGTGGACACATGTAAGGGAAAGCATGCAAGCATCTTTGTGTATGCGAAAGAGAATGGAAGAAAGACCTGTAGACAACGGGGAGCAGCAAAACTTCCCCTCATCAACATGCTTCACATCAATCCCAATAAACCATGATCCTGCACTCACATCATCATGGGCATATGTCCGAAGAATAGACTTGCAAAAAGGGAAAAATTAAGGTCAACTCGGTGTAATCTAAAAGCCAGGGTGAAAGGAAGTCTTAAAGATTACCTATTCATTGAGATAAACTGAGCTAAAGCTCGTGAAATGGCATATATTTCACCTGATGCATGCCGAAAGAATCTGCACATATACAAGAATTCTAAATACACTGACTTATCGGATATCAGGGACAAGAAGCTGTAAAAGCACCAAAATACATAATACACAGAGTTCATGATGACTTTCAAGAACTACACTGAACATTTGACCTGTTGTCGTTGTATTTATAGTTAAAAACCAGTAATTTTAACGTGTGAGCTATTTGACACAAGACTATTAAATCATTACTAAACTTCCATAACGTGCATGAGAAAAAAAAAAAAAAAAGATTCTTTGTTACTCTCAATTTTGCATCGCCAAATTTCCACCAGTCTGGTTCATACCATTTGCGAGTCCTATAAAATGTAAAAGAACATAAATATAAGGACTCGTACATCTTTGGAAAAGGAAGTTTGGAAAGGAGGTGATCACAATCTCCTACAATATTTATCATCAAATGAAAACAATCAGAGTATACTCACGGTTCAGAGAAAACTCCCCCTGACACGAGGCTTGTCCAAATGAGCTAAAAGTGTTGCTTCAAGGGCATCTTTAAAAAAATCAAAGGACCAGCGATAAATATCAGTAAAGGCTGGAAATATTATTTAGTTCTATAGCAGTATGTATTCTGAATTCACCATGTAAGACAACCCTTGCTGAGAGATTTTGCATCATAACAATTTTTGCTGATCATCACTAATTGTCCTGTTTTCTGCAACAAGTCTTCGTATTTATGAGTAGGACTTAAATTGCTATTGAAATTGATACAACTCAGACATCAATTATTTTGGGATTCAAGGCCTTCTGTAATTGATACTGTATACATGACGAGAAAATCCTAGAGAAAGAGGGAGAAAGCAAACTTCCATATCAAGAAATCATGTCATTATCTTCACTAGGTGGCACCTAATTTATTACCTAAATGAACTAACCAGAGGATTAGATACCAATATTAACATAAACAACATCATTGACCTTCATAGAACTCTGCATCCCAGCTTTCTGCAGCATCACCCTTACCCTCTCAACCGGCTTATTAGGTATGCAGCACCAACGTTTATATGCCCAACAAACTTCCTTTTTTTATCTGATGTAGGATTAATGTACCCTGCCTACTCTCTTTGAACGTTTGGTGTGACATTCTCTCCCACCTAATCTTGTGCCACCCTTGTCACGGCAGCCACCTTTAGAGTGCTTGGTATAATCAGACTTTGCCATCGTGTCTTACACCGATAACATTTTAAATGCCAGACTACCCCACCCTGCCTTGCCCACTGGGGCACTTGGCGTAGAGCCGGATGATCTTCTTCGAACGTTCCTCAAGTGCCTCCATGTGATTCTGTTGAGACACAGAGGCAAGTAAATACATGCGACGTCAAGATCTAATTCATTGGAACATGTTGATTCACCAGCAATAACATACAAACACATAAATCAAGTCAATGGTTTTGCAAGAGTTCTAACCAAGGTAATTGTCACTATATGATATAAAAGATGGAGATTTATGCATTGCATACATATATGCAAACAGCTATGCGGTGCACCAAAAGTTAGAATGAAGGATACCTGCAAGTGCAAGTTACTAAAAACTTTCAACTCTATTTAGCACTGACTTCTAAGGGCTACAATTCCAGTCAGAAGAATTAATATAAGCTTAAAATTCCTGTATTCAATGTAAAAACCTCACCAGGTAGCATGAAATGGCTTCATATAGGAGGTCGGCATACCAGAATAATGAAATCATTAGTCTGGCTGTGCTCATTGCCAGTCTCCCTGTCCAAACTATCTCCACAATTCGCACTAAAAGTAATATAAATTTCAACAAATCGAAACGAAAAAAAAATACTTGATGAGCAAGGATCATCAATTAGAGACCTTCCTATAACGAATCACACAACAATTCCCTTCTCTTCTTCCAGTTTTTTCAAAGCCGCACCTGCGCATATTATATTTTTAGGTTAAGCGCCAGCTGAGGAAATGGGTAATTAGGTAGCAAGATATTTACAAAATCTATAATAATTGCAAATTTTGTTTTATTCTATTATTCCCAACAAAATCTTTTCCTCCATATTGAAACAACATAAAATCAAATACCAGGGCACAAGAACCCGCATATCATCCTAAACAAGCAAACACCATGCTGTCAACCTACATTTTGAAAGAGCCTACTAGTACGTTTTAAAAATTAATTCAAGAATATTACAAGTACTTTTGGATAATGATTTTGTTTCTATAAGTTGGAATTACTACTCGTATTATTGACCAAATTTTAAGCACTCAATTTCAATCAAACTTTTACTTTCGTTGTTTAGCTTGTTATTGTATATAACATTTTTTAAAAATGAAAAATACCTAAATTGCTCCCAATCAAATACTTATTTTAAGTACAAAATTAAAACCCTTAATTTTGAAATATCTCATTTCACAAATTTTCTATTAACTACCACATTCTCATGCTTAAAGGAAGTTGATGAATCAAAGAATCTCGAGTATTTAATTCATTTGTTTTATATAATATTTTTAAAAATATTATTCGTGAATCTTAACCCCTTTTCAATATATTATTGCTTTCTTTATTAAAAAAAAAACTTTAAGGCATGCCAATGAGGGGACTCGCTGGTGTCACCGGCTGAGGGGATAGACAAGCTCATCTGCTCTGTCCCCCACAAAAGTTAGGAATCCGAAATCAAGCCATCTGTCTGTGAAAACCCGATATGAAGTTATTTTTAGTCTTCGTTTGTCTTTTCATTTTTTACGGCAAAGCCTAAATTAGAATAGAGAACGAACACAGCCAATTGGGAAAAGGCAAAACCAAAGAGGTCAATTGGCCTTTGAAAGTTAGGCTTTTTCCGGTGTCTGACAAGCTATATATCACTAAGCTGGAATACAGCAGTTTACAAAGCAAACCAAAACGGAAAGACCAAACAGGAGTGGACAATACAGTTTTACAGAAAATTGATGAACTGCTATTGCCACTTACTGTGAATTATATTTTTATTTAACCAGCTGTCTCGGGCCTTTCTGTAAATTGGTGAATTAACTAATGCCCATAGCTTTTTTTATGTCATTGCCCTACTTTCTATTTCCATGCATGCAAAAATAGTGTCAATAAATAAGAAAGTTGCATATAAAATTAACAAAGATGATTAAGATTCGAACCCTCATGATTTTTGGTTGGTAAATAATTTTAATTTTGAATAATTTTAAAAAATTTATAATTTTTTTTTTATAAGTTGGCAGTTTATTCTAATATTAGAGATGAGTTAATTTTTCCTGTTTTTAAATTTTTTCAAATAAAAATAATAACAATAAGAAAGCTGCATAGAACAGAAAAACTATCGACAACTTATACATGCAGCCTACACTCTAGACTGAAACTTCCTATATATCGGTAATTTCCTGTGGAACCTTCGATTCTAAAACTTCCTTGGGTCTCATCGATTATACTTGCAGACTTCATTGGAAAATATTTTTTTTTCAATTGATTTTATATTCCTATTTTAAGAGGAAAAGATTTTTGTCACAAAATCACATTTTTATTGGCTAACTATATATTTAAGACGCCAGTATTTTTTTTTAAATTCAGATAATGTGGCAAGGATAAACTTAATTTGTATTATATAATTCAATTATTACTAAAATAATTTTAAATTTTAAATTTTAGTTAAAATACTTTTTTATTAAATTCAATATATATAATTTTAAAATATATACAAAACAAATTTGTATAATACAATAATATATAATTTATTAAAATTGAATAAAGAAAGCAATAATATATTGAAAATTTTAGTTTATATAATTTATCATTTTATTTCTAGACAAATGATTATAAAAATAACAAAAAAAAAGAATTAGTTAAAATTATTTTATTAAAAATAAAAAAACTTTTAATTTTGAGTTTAAAATATGTAAATCTAAGTGAAATCATTATTGTAATTAAATTAATTGAAAAAAAAAGAGAGAAATATAAAATAAAAATAGTTAAAAATTATACTGAATTTAAATAGTTAAAAATTAGTCAAGTATTTTTTGGATTAATCGTTATGTTATTAGAGTTGATATTTAAAAATTATAAATTTAAAAAAATTTATATGAGTAATATTTTTTCAGTCTAGTAAATAATAGGATAAAATTTTAAAAATAAATTAAAAATTAAAAAAATAAAGAATAATCTTTATTAATCTAATTTTCGTTTACTATCGTGAGTCCATTTATTTGCTTATAAATTGATAATTCGATACGTCCCAAAATCGGACGACCAGAGGATGTCCCCACCATTGCGAGGATAAGTCTAAAAAAATGGGACCTGATTTAAAATAAAATTAAAAAAAAAAACGAAAAACATAGACAAAAAATTAAAAGTTAAAAATAAAAAACAAACGTCTCTTGATCATACACATATCGGAAGCACGAATAAAAACTGCTTCTCTTCACAGTTCGTTTCATATTTTTTTTTCCATCGATTGAAAATCAGCTAAACGAAAAAAGAAAAAAACTCTTGTTCTACACAGTCTCAGTCTTTGATCTGATCATCAAAAATCAAATCAAGTTTCCCGCGAAAATGAACGACGCAGATGGTGAGATTCATCCGCCAAGAGGCAGAGGAAAAGGCTAACGAGATCTCTGTTTCTGCTGAAGAGGTACTTGAGTTTCATTCGTTTATTCACTTTTGTTCCTTTTTCGCATAAAATTTTTGTGAGTTTTGGATATTCCGGTGAATTGATGGGTAAACGATGGGTTTTTTAGGAATTCAACATTGAGAAGCTCCAATTGGTGGAGGCGGAGAAGAAGAAGATCAGGCAAGAGTACGAGAAGAAGGAGAAGCAAGTCGAAATTCGAAAGAAAATGTAAATTAATATATTTTTAATTTTATTTATTTTCCATTTGTTTTTGCTGTAGATTTCAGTATTTAGTTCAATTTAATTTATCATACTGGATTTCTATAGTTTAGTGGATAGTAAGTTGAAGTCAAACTGAGATTTACATTTCTACTTAAATATAAGCAAATTTTGGAACTTAATTTTCATTTATTGAAAATTAGTGAGGTTTGGGGATTGCACTGGTTTGTTCGGTGATCTGAAACCATAACTTGAATTAGATGAATGTTAGAACATTGAAGAAGTTTGATTGTCATGATGATAATTGATGTGAAAGCAAAGTGAATGCAGTTTGTTTCAATGCAGAGCTGGCATGTAGGAATAATTAGGAATATACTCGTTCCGTTGTGAATAAGAATAAGATTTATCATTATTATTATTTGTTTCAGTGAGTACTCGATGCAGCTTAATGCATCAAGGATCAAGGTCCTTCAGGCTCAAGATGATGTGGTTAATTCAATGAAAGAATCGGCATCCAAGGAACTTCTGAATGTGAGCCGTCATCACCATGTGTACAAAAAGCTTTTGAAAGATCTAATTGTTCAGGTCAGTGTATAGCAAGATCATTAAATCATTCTTGAAAACCTCGGAAAGTTGCAACATTAGATAAAATCTTGGGACTGTTTGATTTGAATGATTTTTATGTGCAGTTGAGAATTAAAAGTAATGTTTTATTGCAGAGTTTAGTCAGACTTAAAGAGCCTGCTGTCTTACTGCATTGTTGCAAAGACGATGTGCACTTGGTGGAGTCTGCCCTGGATCCAGCAAAGGAGGAATATGCTTCTAAAGTCAATGTTCATCCACCAGAGATATTCATTATCTTCCCCCTGCTCCTCATCATCATAATGATCACGGTCCTTTCTGGTATGCATTACCAATTCTATGAAAATGCAAGATTACAAGTTACCAGTTATGCAATATAATGGTTTTCTGCTTTTTACTTCTCCAAAAAAAAGTGGGGCGAGAGGTTTGTTCTTTGGTGTTATGAAGTGATTGGCTTAAGTTTGTAATTAAGTGTTGACTTGTATGGTTATACTTCTCATTTTATGAAATAGTAGTAATATATAACCAAGTTTCATAAGGTTTTTTCACAGTGTTGCTGCTGTTTTATTATCTTAGCAACCTCTCCTACCCCCTTCCCCCTACCAGAAAGAAGAAAATGAACAGTGATGAAATGTGAATACTAATTTCTTTTTTTGATTTTGCAGCTCTGGAGGTGTAGTGTTAGCATCTCAAGATGGAAAAATTGTGTGTGAGAACACCTTGGATGCACGGTTGGATGTTGCATTCCATAAAAAACTTCCAGAGGTGCATTTTGGTATTTTTTGAGATACGTTTAGATTAATTGCTACTTTATTTCACTTAGTTATACTAATTCCAACACCCCCTCCCCCCCCCCTCCCCAAAAAAAAATGTGCAAGCAATTGGTTTCTACAAGAAACATATTAACTATAGTTTCTTGGTTATTCTATGCATTCATGGCCTGGATGGAGAGATTTTTTCTGTAATTAATTATTAGTGAAATTTTTTTAATTCTTCATGAGAAGGTAGAATATGCAAATTGCAAGTGCGGAGTCCATAGATTGCATGCTTGTGTGTATTTATTTCTTGTTTGCATGTGTGTTGGCATGGAGGGGGAGCACATTTTATGGATGGATTGATATAGGAAATTTCAAGGTTTTGTAATTTGGACCTCTACCATTGCTCATTTGCTTGATTTTTGACCCTTGAATTAAAATATTTCCTTTTCTCAACTTGTTTATTTCTTCTCATTGCAGATCCGCAAGTGGCTCTTTGGTCAGGTTGCTGCTTGAAGGGTAGGATTGTAATCATTATTGTTTCCTCAGCAGCTTTGGTCATCGACCATAGAGCATAGTATTGAAGTTGTTTCTTCATGTATTTCTCATATTGTTCTTCCCCGATCATTTGTTTACTAAAAGTTAGTGAAACTGTTCTTTAATTGGTGTGTATATCATTTTGAGGATGAAATAATGAATAAAATATGCAGTGTTTTCAGCAGAAGGTGGGCTGCTGTAGGTTTCAGGGAGTGCGTTTCCTACTGGAACTAGTGCGATTCCTGTAGATTTTGAGCCAACATTAGTTTATCTTCCATGAACAACTTAGCTTTTTATGATCTCTTGACTCCTGCCGATGAGTTCCTCGTCTCGGCTGACATGGGGTATATCAATACTAACACAAGTAATTTTATCAGTTAAACACTGGGCAATAAATTGGATTCTGCAGACGATGGAGTTTGAACAGAGTTAAAAGTACGGTTATCCTGAGAGCATTACTACTATTGTATTCCATGTTATGTCCTCGGAATAAATCAAAAAGGTCAAGAATCACGCAAAAAGATGATGGTCCAGAGGGACCAGCCCACTGAGTCATATTTGATCCCCAATGGAACAAGCCTGTTGTCCTTCCACTGCCAAGAGCGGGAGGTCTTCGTTGCTCTGTGAAACCAGCCTTACGCAGTACCCTCCACTCTAGGAGCTACGAGACCCAGAGCCTTCACTCAAGTCCCATAGCTCAACTCTTTGCTTGAAACGGGCAAGCCGGAATTAAACCACATTCGGACCGGATTCAGGGAACGGAGCTATGTTCCATCATCTTAATACCCCCACTCGGGTTACAAGCTTACGTTACTAAGCTCGGCGAGCATTACTGTTTGTATCATGATATATAAATGGCTAACGTTGGTTGTTGTAGGTTAATGTGGGATTCAATCTCTTCCTAGGGTGCTTCTTCTTATTGATGTGATGAGTATGGGGACTTCTTCGAAAGGTAAAACGAAGACTTTGGTAAGACGAAGATCCTGTTTCATGAATTCATGGAGGATTAATGAAGGGGAAATCCTGAAAATTTGCAATCAAACCTTAAAGCAGGCCACTGTGTTTTCTCATCCGTCTTTCTGCTTACTCTCTATTGCTTGTATGAACATAGAATGTACTAAATATTCTACACAAATTTTATGAGAATAAAAGAAACAACACAGTTTCGAACAAAAAAAACGAAACATTATAGATTTCACGACATCAACGAATTTGTATCAAACCATTTCTATGAACTTATATTTCTTTAGATGCATCAATAAACCATAGATAAAAGCTTCAACGTTCTAAAGAGACTAAGAAATGATGATGTTGCGCGACGATGAACACTTTTAATAGATTTAAAACAAGCAAGCAATTCAACTTTTAGCTAATAGCTAGGGATCCTGATCAGATATATAGAGTATGACCTGCGAATCACATCATTTTAAGGTTGCTAAAAGTAGTAAAAGTTTATTGACCAATACTTCGATATTTCTTCATAGAGCATAATTTGTTAATTGTTATATACTTTGTTATTATTATTTTCATCTTTCATAAATCCTATATATTGAAAAACACTGAAATCTTTCTTCATTAGTTAAAAAAATTGTAATTTTATTTCCCATGTTCAGTGTTTGATTCTTCCATTGAGATTTGAGTGAAAATTTGAACATTAAAATGCAAAAAAGGTGATGGTTCGGTTGGATCAACCCCACAAAGCCATGTCTGATCCCAATTGGCAACGACCTGCTGTTGTCCTTCCTCTGCCAAGAGTGGCAGGTACCTTTGCCCTTCCACCTTTTTCCCCTCGCGTTGTCACATGTCAGGCTCGGCAATCAGGGAGTCAGGCTGCAGTCTATACATATAACAGAATTTGGTTTTAAAGCAGTGTGGGATAGTTTTCTCTTTTCGTGCGTATCAGCGTATGCTCCGACTATCACAAGGACGAAGCTAGCGGCGAGAAGAGGGGCCACGGCCCCCTGGTTTTGCCAAGCTTATCATAATTTCTAGTTTTTATATTAACCAAAAAAACCAGGCACATTCTAAAAGCCTTCCTCAGAGTTTTTTATTTAGACTAAATCAAAATGATTCTTTTACTATAAATTGTAAAATAATGATTAAAAAAAATCCAGAAAATATGGTGAATTACAGTTTTCAGCTGCATGATTTTCTTTTTACTTAATCTCCCTTCAATCAAACACAAAATTAAACAATGTATATCCTTTATATATGTAGGTAAGCAACAACATCCCACATGAGGAGATTGACCCACAATTCTGACTTGTGTCTCAGCTAAATTCTTTATCTTTTCAATCACATAGTGATCGACCCTGGACAATGGACACTTCTCCCTTTAACTTGGTTATTTCTTTTCTCTTTAGTGGGCACCCAACTAAACTACAAATCCCTTGGAAATTTTTCAGACTATACTACAGTAACTCTTGGGGAGAAATATATATATATATATATATGTATATAAGTAGCTTATACAACTAAGATTAGATGGTGACAACTCTCGGGGAACATCCAAATCAAGAGTCAAAGAGGAGTATAGCAACCCTCCCTTACACATTGGAGAAAAGATAATGTTTTCATGGTCGCAAGGCCTATGTGTTGGGTGGGGAAAGAGATATACAGACAAATTAAAGAAAAAGGTTATTAATGAAAAGTGATTGGCATCTTGTTGCCATCTAAATTTGCCATTGGTCCCCCTGACCCGTCCCTCCAATTCCACTCAAATTCAAGAACAATTCTCCTTTCACTGTAACATTCTCGATCGTAGGTTTTCTGTAAACAAAGAAAACGTGGGTTTGCAATGAGGCATCGTGCAGAAACTGTTCAAAAAGCAAACAAATAGCACAACTTATCTGTTAACCACATTCCATCCTCTCAAGAACAATGTTGGGGAGGACATCAGTCAGATGCTTCTTGCAGTTCAATTATATTTCATGTCATCATATAGCTGTTATTTTTTTTCTTTTTAATTCTGATCCGATGCAGGCTTACTTCTTTGCAATTGCTAATGCTAATTTTAATACTTTGGCAACTTGTTTAAAAAGGTGCTATGCTTGCTCATCTGTCAGCAATTCCCCTTCGTCATTACTAAGACCTTTCATTGAAGCCCATTTCTCTTTCTTCATTGTTTTATAATTAAACAGTCATATAGAAATTGTGGATTGGAATCTGATTGCATATGTAGCATGTCCCATATACATAGATACTATGCAAGCAAAGATGATTAGTCGTTTAATTTTCCAAAACAAATGGAAAAGGACATACAAAAGAAGCCATGTGGTCCTCGTCAGTCCATATCGCCAATGATCAACATGCTCTCACATGTCAATTTAAGCATGACTCAGAAAAACAATTCTTCATTGTCTTTACAATGCAAGTTGCTGTTAATTTTCTGGTTAAATATTCACCCAAATTATTTCATTGTTTTGATTTGAAGCAGAGACAAATTCTGACAGGCAAAGTTGGATTACAGACACGTTTTGATACTCAGTTCGATCTTATCACAGGCAACTTCTGATAGTGAGAATGTGAGATATAAAATTTTGGGTTAGAGTCAGAACCCAGAGCTAATCCCCACAAAAGTCATGCTTTTTGGCTAAGTGCGGGGAAAAACAGAATAAAAACAGCTCCAAAACACTGGAATGGACAGGACAAACACAACTAAAGTAAGAGAGAGCAAGTGGAATAACTTTGGCTTAAAGATTTGTGCAGTACAGTTAGAGTGAAAAAGAGATGTTGGTTGGATTTAGCTGGCCTACATGTTAATATGTTCCTAATGAGGCCAAATGCCAGAAAGCCTTCTGAAAATTGCATTCCCATGCCTGTTTTACTTTTGGGTTTTCACCCAATAAAGTTGGTTTTTTAATCATCTACTAGGAAACAACTAGACTGTTTACTCCTTTTGTTTTCGCACATTCTAGTCTCTCAAGCAGCTGAGGTAAGTATTAGCTGTAACTTTATGACATATTAAAGAGCAGTAAGCATACACACACACACACACACACACACACATTTAATGAAGATTCTTGTGATTCCTGTTCGGGACTCCACGGCATGGACACAAAGACAAGGAATAAGACAAAGGTGGTGGTCACTGGTGAGATCTAGCTCCGCTCGGTTGGGTGGGGTTGCCCCTCACATATGGGTGAGCTATTAGGTGGACCAATGGTTGTCTTGGCTGTATAGGGCATTTGTCAGAGAAGATTGGCAACAAGGCCTGAGAGCTGCTGTATGTTGTGGCATGAGCTCCCTCTACTAATGTTGGATGGATCCTCAAATTAAATATTTAGCCATGTTCTCATTCCACTCTCCTTTGCTTTCTCGATGCAAACCCACACATCACTTGGCTGGTTGGTCATGCCTCGTAAACCTGACACCCCTGTCTCCGCTAGCTCATCTCTTTTCCTCTCAATATCTCTTCAACCATGAATTAAGCATCGAGGATTCCTCCTATACATAATCATGGTCCCCGTTTCCATGGCGTTGATTTAATTTGATGCCAATCACAATTCACAAACTTCCCATTGTTGTAAGTTTGTATATATGCTCAAAAAAGGTGTCCCCCATTAAGAAATTCTCAGTTTTCATGGCATTAAAGAGAATCTCATACATAATGAAAATCAACCCAAACTAAAAAGCTTAACCTAATTGATGAAGATCCAAGATATTATATATTTCAATTTGAACATTTGAAAATCAAATTCAGGAGATATTATTTTGCCTTCCAAACCTTTTGCATGCATTAACAATTAGATTTTGATACATATATAAACGGTATATCAGAGAATATGAATCATGCGAAATTCGTTTCAATTGAATAATAATGTATGTTTGAGATCATTATTGGTTCAATGATTAATACAAGAATCTACGTATATTATTAACTTGACTGATAAATTAATTAGAGGGTGAAGATGATCATAAGACAAAAGTGATTGAAGAAACATTATTTTCAGATTTGGATGAGAGAGTGTTATTGGAAATTAGATTTGATAATTTCATATACATATGGTGATATGATACAAAAATGATACGAAAAAATTATATATATGTTTTAAAAAAATGTGTTTCAATTTATTTATATCAACATGACATAATTTATATCGTACGTGTATTGACATATTTAAACATTTGACACAATACGAATAACATGTTTAATTTAATCTTATCATACGAGTACATATTTAATATATTTAATATGTTTAACATATTTTTTATATTTATTTTAATTTAATATAAATATATAAAAATTATTTTAATTTTTAATACTTAATTAATTATTAACATCATTTAAAACTTATTTTAAACATTTAATTATGATATTCATTTAATAATTATTATAAAATTATTTTTTATATTAATAATATAAATACAATATAAATATTAATATTATTCATATACATTATTATTTTATTCTTTAATAGTTTATCATTTTAAATTTATACTAAAAATTAATATAGTTATGTAATATAAATATAAATATAAATATATATTTATATTAAATACATATTAAATAAGTATTAATTTATTTATTTATTTAATATGTAAGTACTTTTATGTTATTAATATGTTAAATTTATTAAATTATAAATTATGAATAATTTACAATTATTTATTATTTTAGTTGTATTTTATATATATTCTTGTTAATTGTATATATTCATATAGATCCATATTAGTCGTGTCTATTCGTATATATTTATATTATTCATATTTATTTTTATTATATTTAAATAAATTAATTAAAGACATATTAATTGTATCGTATCACATATAACATATATATTAAATATATTATATTTATATTTAAAATTTAAATATATTTTATAATCATCTTGACATTTTAATAATTTATATTATTATATACATCAAATATGATACAAAAGACATCTCAAATATGCGAATTACCAACCGGCCCTGAAAACTTTGTCTCAATATCCATTCGATAAGGCCATTTGATGTATCGGTGTTGGCTCTTCCATTTAACATGGAACATTCATGTAGAGTTAATAATAGGTCGGGTTTGGACCGGTTTTTGTTTTCTTCGAATCTAACTTGATTAACCTGAACTTGATCCGATCAAAAAACTTTTTTTTCATACCCGTTCTGATATTTTGTTTAAATCGTACCCAATTCGATCTGATTCGAAATTAATAAAATATTATTTTTTAAATATAAATATATAATATATAATTATATAAATATATAATTAAAAAATTAATTTTTATATAAATATCAAATCAAATCGAATTTATCTAAAATTTAAATTCGATCCAATCTTGATTATTTTATAATAATATCTGATTCGATCTAATTTAAAATTTAATTTTTAAAAATAAAAATTAATTTTAAAAAATCGAATCAAATCAAAACTTATCAAAAATAAGTTAAGTTGTTGACCCTACGTTCACGACACACTATGATTTGTCATACGTCAAACCAACTGGCGTGACCATAAACCTCTCCCCTTTGTTATAACCCCAAACCCACTTCATGTACAGGCATTTCATCACCATGGCTCTCTCTCTCCTTTTTGGCTAATGCTAGTTTTCTTTGCTATGATGATTGATGGTGTTATTTACACTCCCAAGTTTAGTACATGTGAAGGAGGAAAGGGGATTAGAAGATAGTTACCCCTAGGCTAAATACTAAGGAAAATTATTTAATATGATATAAGTATAAATTTTAAATTTTGTTTACAAAATTAGAAGATAGTTACATATTTCATTCATATGTATTTAAAAAAATAATTAATTGAATAATGATCTCATACCAAATTACCCATTTTTAAAGACTAACCATCATCATAATAGTTCTCTTGATTACACTTTGATGGTACACATCTTGCATTTCTTAATTCTTATGGACCCTGTTTCATGACATTGCCATAGAAATTGCAGATTGTCATTGATGCTCTAACATCTAACATGCATGTTAACATCATCAGTCTTCTCTCTTCTCAATTATTCATTTGGGAAATTAATCATTTCTTTTCTATTCTTATCAAAAAGCTCATTCATATTACTAGCTATTAAATCATCATGGTTACTTCCTTGAAGACAAAGGCATGTATATTTTATCATTATTTTTATTTTTATTTTTTACATTTGAAAATGAAATTTCATATTTAATTTTTCAAAAAAAAAAACAATAATCTTTCAACCAAATATTTATGGGTCATTTGGAGTTGTTTTTCTTTTTTTTTTTTTCATTTTTAGGTTTTTCTAAAATTGAAAACAAAAATATATTTGGTAAGTTGTCTTTGTTTTGTTTCTGAAAATTGAAAATAAAATTTTGGAAATTATTAAAACCAAAAAGTAGTGTTTTGGATTTTTCGAAAATAATTTAATATTATTACCACACAAGCATTGTTCACCCGTTCAATTACAATTGATACAGTTTAAAATTTTTGCTTTAGGTCATATTTGAACTTCTCCCATTTAAAATATAAAAATCTTAATCAATTTCTATTACATGTTTTTATTTTAAAAATAATTTATTTTCACATTTCTAAAATAAAAATATTCTGTTCAAATATGTTTTCAAAATTTATAAATTAAAAATAAAATAAAAATTTTAAAAACATAAAATATAAAACACATTACAAAACCAAACCACCTAACGACCTGTTAATTATTTTTAATAAAACGCAATAATGAAGGAGAGCATGTCCAATATAGTAATTTCGCTTCCAACTCTCTATATGGCAACTCCATCTCCCTTCCTTTTTCTGTCTCTCTCTCTCTCTCTCTCTCTCTCTCTCTATTAAAGAACACAAAAACTGAAAAAGCAAACCAAACCAAACTCAACAAACAGAACGCAAAAGGGAACGCTTTCGCATCGCTCACTTTCTGTTTCAGGAAAAAATGGGTTTTCCGGTAGGCTACTCTGAGCTTCTACTTCCAAGACTACTTCTCCACTCACTTTATCTTCTTTCTTACCTTCGCAAATTCATTTCAACTATCTTCCTTTATCTGGGTCTTCCTGATTTTCTCGAACCCGACATTCCCTGGCCTGACACGGCCGATACCGAGGCTTCCGCCTCGGTCTCCTCTTCTCCCACGCGCCGCCTTTTCCCGGTCTCAGCTCTGCTCATCCGGGAAATCCTACCCGTCGTCAAGTTCTCCGACCTCGTCGACCCGCCAGACAGCTGTGCGGTCTGTTTGTACGACTTTGAAGGGCAGGATGAGATCAGGCGGCTGACGAATTGTCGACATATATTCCATCGGAGCTGTTTGGACCGTTGGATGGGATATGATCAGAAAACATGTCCGCTTTGTAGAACGAGTTTCGTTCCTGATGATATGCAAGAGACATTTAATGAGAGGCTTTGGGCTGCTTCTGGGATCCCTGAATTCTCTGGTGATTATTCTCAAATTACTGCTTTAAGTTTGTAGCTATAGCTGTCATCTTTAAAAGAAAAAAAAAAGAATTTTCTATTATATAATTATTTTTCTTTTTTTAAGGGTGTTGTTTTTTATATGTACATGAAAGATCCTGAATATTACCAAAATGAAAGAAAAAAAAAAGAGCCATTGAATCCAAAGGTTTTTTTTTTTTTTTTTTTTGCATAGTTCCAATTTTTTTTAATTTTTGGGTTGATGAATTTTGATATTTGTTGGCTGTTGCTCTTTATCCTCTTTTGGGGGGGGGGGGGGGTGGGGAATTTTTTTGCATTATTGGGTTTGGATTGATGGTTTTTTTTTATTTATTTATTGATGATGAGGATGGTTTTGAATGTGATAATGGTATTTGGAGCATTGTATGCGTATAATATTTTTGGTTAAAGTTTTGTGAAGGCATTTTATGAGTATTTCTTTTACATGTCGAAAGCACTTTATTTAATCTAATGGAGGAATGAGAGTGACAGGATTAATTGCTGCCTTGTTGGTTGGGGTTTGGACAAAGTTTGGTCTTTGTAAGAAATAAATGGGTCTTGTTTTCACTCTCAAGTGGGGCAATGCTAGATAGATCAACCACTTGTTGTGGATGTTTCTAATTAAGCAAATAATGATCAACTTCAAAGAAAAGAAAATATAAATGCAAAGGATAGAAACCAAAAACTTTGATAGATTTCATAGTTTTCTTGATTTTCTTCAACAACAATTCATTAATGAATACCTAACAGATGAAAAATATTATCCTACTGGGCTTTTATCTTTATTATCTCTCTCTCTTTTATAGAGTACCATTTTTTCTTTCAATCTATTTGGGAAACAAAGAACAACTTGCCTTAAAAGTTTGTACAAGTCTCCAAATTAAAGCGGTTGAGAGATATTGCTTTTGAAAAAACTTTAATATAATTCATATGTTTATAATTTTATAGAATCAATAAGAAATTGATGAAAAGAAAAGTGTTTTGGAGTTTGGCCTTATGGGATTAGGAAATAAGGCCAACCTTGCTTTATTAATATGATTTCATTATGATGCTAATAAATTAAGAAAAATGTTTCCTAGAAGATATAATAATCAAATCAAACATAGATAATCTATCACAAAAGAAGCTTCCAATCTTCATTTTAGAGTTTAAAAAAAAATCTTAAATCTATGTAAAAGGCTTCCACCAAATGTTTAAAGAAAAAATTTGTATAATTTATATACAAGAAGGGTCAGCCTGGGATTTATGTGCATTTGAGGGTATCCATTTTTCATGTTTCTTTACAAAAATATGTAAGCAAGTTAACATTGTCACGATTCTGGAAGTGGTGCTGGAAAACAATAGTAGCTCGTGACAGATGAAGGCCTGACGCCAGACAGTCATGATTTCAACATCAGGTGTGATTCTTAGCTAAAAGAGGATAGGAAACTGCTTCGTTTGGTTGCATCACCTTGAATTAGGTCGGTTGTGAAAAAATAAAGTTCATCACCTGTGAATGGGTGGATGGGTAGGTTGAATTTAGGTTTTTGAAAGAGTCAAAACTGAATCTCCATCTGCCTTTTTTTTTTTTTTTTAAATTCATCACAAACCTTAGTTATTCTGATCTTTTTTTCTAAACCTTTTTTGAATTAATTTAATTTCTGTGATCTTCCTATTTTAAAAAATTAGGACTTAATCTCTTATACAATTTATATAGTTCTGCATTTTCAGTGTCACCAAGTACTGGGAAAAATCTCACTACCCAATTGTATCAGGTAGCCATTGAACCCTCAATCTTGACAAATATAACATGCACATCTAATCTGAAAGTCAAATTCAAACATTTTTATATCCAAACTCAGAATAATTTACAAACTTAATCAAAGTTCTATATTTTAAAATTTTTTATTATTTTAATTAATAAAATATTTTAAACTCGAACCCAAATAATAAAATTTATATTAAATACAATAATCGAATTTATTTTATATGTTAATCAAATTTAATCGATCAAATTTAAATAACTTGATTTTTATTTTGAATCTAACTCAAGTTAAAAAAATAAAACTCAATTTAATTCGAATCGAGTTTCAAACTTTGAATTTAGAATGGAACTCGCATTTGAACTTAATATTGTATCAATCTAAACTTGATCAATTACAACTCTAATCCAACCATCATAATCAAGGAAGGGCTGGAAGCAATTGTTTCAATCGCTAGAATTCACTGGATACGCAGATAAGGGCCAATTGACAATATCACTGGATACGCAGATATGGGCCAATTGTACCATTTTAAAAAGATAAAAAAAAACCCCGAAATCAGAAGCTTTGACAATCTTGGTTTTATCCTTATGTACCAAAAGCTGTACATAAAATTTACATAAACACCAGAGCGAAGGAAAATGAAGTAAAATAAAATTATTAGGAATAGACAAGCTGATACCTGATAGTATCAATATTTAAATCTTTAGCTGTTTAAATCAGCAATGCCAAAAGCAAATTACACATGAAATATATAATTGTATAAATGCATGCCAGTCAATTTTTAAAATGAATACCAGCTCCATCCATGTCTCGGTATAACCCGACTCAAGTGCTGGCAACTAACCAGTAACCCAGAGAAAACTCACCTAGAATAACCAGATGGTGGGTAACCAGCTGGAGGGTACTGAGGAGGATATGCGGCCGATGGGTAACCTTGAGCTGCATAACCAGGTGCCTGAGGTGGGTAAGGCTGTCCATACGCTCCATATGCTGCTGGTGGATAGCCAGCTGCAGGAGGAATTGGCTGATCAATGCGTGACATCTGCTGGACAGGGGGAACTGCCATTGGTTGTGGACCAAACTTGCCATCTCTTTTGTCCATTTCAACCTTATGCTGCGTCTGTAACCAAGGAAAATATTAAAGGATGGTTCAAAATTAAGGATAATAAAATTCCCATATGCATGTATTAGAAGCACTTCATACCTGCATACATGCACAAACCCTGCAAAAAGTAAAATAAAATAGAACTGTCAGTAAGGTATCTTTAGGCAAAACTAGCTAAGAGATACATAGTGCTGACTGGAACAGAATACTTTACGTGCAATAAACCATATCAGACAAACAACTCAGTAACTGTGCCGCCTCTTGAATCTCATCACTTCCAACAATCATTGCAACTATGGAAAATATACAGGCAATTTGTTGTAGGCAGAACATGAAACCCTGTATATCAAGTGGCAATATGTTTAATCTATGGCCAAGAAATGGAGATATAATTACTAATACATAAGTGTAGAAAGAGATAGATTACAATGATACAATTGTCACATTTTGTGGTTTGAATGTTGAATTCATCTTGCAACAGAAATCGGGTAGAGGCCACTGAGTTTCCAAAGCAGAGGAAAACCTAGAAACAAAAACACAAGATAACGAAATTAATGACAAAACAGGAATGCCAGCTCCATAAAACTGCCACACCAAGTTACAAAAATATATTGAAAAAGAAACCAACCACACATGTAGTTACCTGTCTTTTACCACAATAAGGAGAACTTAGAATGAAATAGTTTATTCAGACAATTTAAAATTATGCTTTAAGAAGAAGAAAACCATGTCCCTTCCTCCCTCCTTCCCCTCACTGCATACCATGCTTTCAGCCTAAAGACATCAGCTAAAGATTTTTCAAAGCTAGTTTTTTCACCACTTCTTCAGAATTAAACATGGTTATTTTTAAAAACCTAAATTCCCATTACTCCTGATAGGCAAATAATTTGTATATATACAGCTAAATTTTTGCATCTCTAATATTCCAATAGTTCGTGGTAACCCAACCCAGTCCTCTCACCCCATAGACATTCTGGAGTTGAGAATCAAACATGTAGGCTTATAAATTAAAACCATGAGTTGAAGTAACAAAAGAAACAATACAGACCATATAGATAAACTTCGTACCTCAGTGCAAAGGCAAAACTCAGGACATTTACTCTCTCCACACCTACCACTACATGGCATATAACCAGCACAACATGTATACCTACAAAAAAGAGGTTAAACACAAGAGGCTATATTTAAACCAAGAAATTACATCATTGACTTGTGGTCAAAGCGAAATCAAATTCATCAATTACCTTGACATGTCATTATAAAGCGCTCGTTTCCGGAGCATGTAGGATGCACATGGCGCACTACAACCAGAAAAAGAAAAGCAACAATTTATTGGTGACATAATCTATGATTAGATGGTTTTAAAATAAGAAAACTATAACAAAAGTGAGGGAAGGAGAAAATTCATCAGCTTATGCACAAATACAGCACAAAATTTCCTAGTAAAGAGGTAAAAGCCCAGGCAAGAAGTGAGCATTTTACAAGGTGAAAAAAGACCTTCCATCTTAAGTCAAAATACTAGTATCAAAATCAGGCATTCGTGGAAAGACATTTTATCATCCAATTTAGAACAGAAACACGAAATCAGGCAGAGTCAACCCTAGGTCACTCCAGTCACCGACGTCTCAATATTCAAACCCCAAACCATCATTAATAAGAAACCTAATTGCGGCCAGGAAATAAAGTCACGATCAGATCGAGAACAAAAAAAAAATAGTAAAAAAAAAGAAAACAGATCCAGAATACTTACCACCAAAAAGCAAAGCAGCAATCTGCAAAAAAGAAACAAAAAAAAAAAAACCCAAAATGGAAAGAACAGAAATTATCAATCAAACTAAAAGAAAGGAAAAGGAGAGAAACCCAGAAAGGGGAAGAGGAAAATACAAGGAGGGTCCCGTTGAATGGTGCTCATGAGATCGGTGTGCCAGAGATTTCGATAGTTCTGGCGGAGCTGCATCTTGTCCAAGTATTCTTGCGACGCCATGACTCAAAAGATTTTCAAAACAAAAAGAAAACACCCTTTTTCCACAGAGTAACGAAGAGGGAAGAGAGATGGATCGAAGTGAAGAAGTTACTACGGAATCAGGGAGTTGAACAAGCCAATGGGGGCAGGCTGTGTTTTTAGGTTATTATTCACAAAAAAAAAGTCAACTAAGAAAGACTCTTTAAAACCAAACAAGCAAAGGAATTTGATTAGAACAATCCGTTTGAATGGACAAAGAAATTAATTTTAATAAGATTAAAAATAACAATAAAAATAATTATAATTATAATTATAATAAAAAAATTATTATAATTATGATTAAAAATATATATATAAATAAATTTTACTAAAATTAATATTTAATTTCATTCAACTAATAATACAACCATTACGATGCGATAAAATCCAATTGACCGCCCTCCCCCCTCCCCCCTCTCCCCAAACTTAATTGTTGGCTGGAAAATGCTATACATTGCCGCGTTTCTTCATCGAAAGTCTCGTTCATTTAGTCCTACGTCAAAGGCTTGACTCAAGTTTTATGGCCATTTACTTACTTTGAAAAGGTAACAAAAGAAAATGACTTCAACTTTTTTAACTTTTATTAAAATTTAAAAATTTAATGTCCATGTATTATTTTAAATGGTAATTGATTTTTTGGTGTTTTTATTTAAATAATTGAATTACATTCAATTTAGTAAATATGACTATATTTTTAAAATATATAAAAAGTAAGAATATAAAGTGCTAAAAATAAAAATAATATTTTTAAATCATCTTTTAATAATCTAATTCGAGATTAGTTTTAATTATTAGAATAAAAAATGCAATCAAGCTTATTATTTTTGTTCTTAAATTAAGAATTATAAAAAGCTTTGGATGCTGCTCTAAACTAAGTACCAAATTGTCTTTTAATATATAATTTTAAAAAATTATTTTTAACTTTACGAATATTATTTATTATTTATTATTTTTAAAATTTGTTTATTTATTATTTTTTAATATATAATTTATATTAAAAAATTTTATGAATATTACTAAAGTTAAATCATTTAATTAAATTTTGATTAATATGGGTCAAATGTGGGTTGTAAATTTATTTGTCAGGTTGAATATGGTTACAAAAAAAATAACTTGGTGCTGAGTTGGTGTTGGGTAATTTTTTTCTTTTTTAAAATTTGAGGTAGGAAAGGAGATGAGTTTAGAATGCTCTAGCCCGTCTCATTCCATGGTATATATAAAAATATATATTTTATTATTTATGTAATTTTTATTTATATATATAAATGTTTCGTATTAATAAAATTTTTATTTAAATTTTAATTTATTAAAATATTATATTTATATAATTAAAATATAATTTATATTAAAAATATAATATTTTATGAATGTTATATTATTGAATTTATTTTTTATCAAAGTTGGGTTGGATGTGGGTTATATATATGTTGGGATAGGGTTAGATGTAAAAAATAATAACTCGATGTTGGTTAGAGTCGAAATGAGTATAAACTTAACCCTACCTAATTCATGCCATTTTTAAGTGAAATTGTCTGCATGGCATCCTATTTTACTTTTTTTTTAAATTTTCTTGGGTTTTCTTTTTTTTCAGTTTTAAATTTTTATTTTTTAATTGTTTATTTTAATATTTTTTAATTATGTTTGTAAAAATAAATTTGAAAGAGTAGATAAAAATCTGAATTGTATATAACTTATAAGAATAAAATGCATATATTATCCATCAATTAATTGATAAATTTTTATTAATCATTAATTTTATTAAAATTTATAAACAAAATTATATTTATTGATTTATTAAATTAATCAAGAATATTATTAACTGCAAATAAAAATTTTATGAATCCATTATAATGCGTTGGCATGTTGCCATTTTCCGTCAAAATCAAACATAGACTGTTGTACAACTTGTATTTAGTTACCAATTTCTTGCCTTACTATAGAAAAGGATTACCACAAAGGTCAACCGGCATTGGAATATGTTCCCACCTCTCTGTAAATGTTTACAAGGGTTATGCTCGTTATTAAAATAAATCATGTACATTTGGTCTTGTTAAATGTTTGGTTGAAGAAAAATGGCACCAGCCTTGCTTGATGCCCTTCAAAACTGGCACCAGACTAGTTCACACAATGATAAAATAAAATCCAATGGGAAAGGATTATTTACCACCATAAGATGCCCATAAATCCATAAAGGGAAGAGTGACAATTATTCTTTTCTTTGTTGTGAAGTAATTGATGGAGGTGAAAAAAAAAAAAGCTAGATGGCTTGAGGGCCAACTAGTAAGTGGTCATGGTTCATGGAATATTTATATATTTTATTTTTCTAAACACAAATTCATTTGATATATGGATTGGTATAATCAAATTTTAATTTGCTTTGTCCATTGACATGGGTTTGGATCAATTTAGCCAGTTTTTTCTCTTTAATTTTTGTAAATGAAATTATTTAATTATTTTTTTTCCTTTCACACATATTTTTAAAAATAAATTTTTTAAAAATATGGAAATAGATTTTCAAAAAATCATATAACTTTTTGAAAATGGGTTTTGACTTTTTAAAACTGAATTTCTAAACAGATTTATGACTTTTCGAAATTTGAAAATTTATTTTCAAAAAATATATGATTTTTTTAAAATTTATTTTCAAAAAATTATAAAATTTCATAAAATTGTGAGGAAGGTAATTAAATAATTTTACTTTAAAAATTTATAAAAAAAAATTGGAAAGTGAAGGAAAAAAAAAAGATACATTTAGCACCACTCTTTTGCTTTTCTTTTCTTCTTTTATTGATTAATCAGTCTGGCTTCATACTTAAATTGGAAAGAAACTCTTCAGAAACAGGGAACAACTCTTAAAAATTTGCCTTGAAAGGGAAAGACATAAATAAATAGGCTTCTAGATTAGAGAACCAAACCTAGGGGCGGAGGGTAACAGGAACTACAGAGGACTTGCCCCCAAAAAGTTTTAAAAACAACATACCATATACTTTTAATTTTTTGTTATATTTATTTATTGAATTTAAATTTTTATTTTTAATTAAATTTAATATCACGGTTATTATTTTAATTTCATTATTATAAAAAATTAAAATTAATTCATTATGTTATAACTTGATTAATTCAACAAGATTTCAAGTCTTGAAACATGTTTTACTTTACCTTTCGGGGGACTACAATTTCCCTTTTTCATATAATTTTTTACTGTCAATTTTACCTTAAATCTCTTTCCTTTTGCCATGCAATTTTTTTTATAAAAAATTAAGATTGAGAAAGCACTTTATAAACGATTAAAAAGTATTTTAACTTATAATTTCAAAATTTCAACTTTATTCATTTAATGGTGTATTTTATTTTTTTTTATTTTTGATAAAAATATATTATTTAATAATTAATTAATTTATTTATATTTAAAATAATTATTCATAATTTTAAATAAAATTATGTATTTGATGTATTTTTTGTATATTTATTTTATTCTAAAAAAAATAAAATTATATATAATATTGTTTGATTCTTTCAAAATCAAAAGTTAAAATATTTTCAGTCAAATATCAGTCGAAGCAGTTTCCAAGACTAGAGGATTAGTTTATATGTATTATTATGTTAAATTTTTACTGCTGTCAAAACCAAGGCCACGTAATGATGGCTTAGCACAAATTCACCCAATGATGTATTGATTCAATGTATGGAAAGCCTTTTATCATTCTAATTAATATATACTATTTTTCACAAAATTTATGATTCTAAATTGGAGAAAAAAATTAAACTCTGATTTAAAAGTATTCTTCACTTACTGAAGGAAGGAACCAATAAAAAATGAATCTCAAGCAAAGCAGCTGTTATGTGAAACTCTCAGATGTTTACATAGATAATATAATTCAGCAGACAAAATTTACATAAAATTTAATAAATAAAATTTATAAAATTTATTTATTTTAAATTAATTAATTAAAATTTTAATAAAAAAATTTCATTTAAATTTTTTTTCATAATTAACCAGACAACTTGTAACCAAAGATATTTGCGTAGTCTAATGTTTAGGGACTTGATAAGCAGACTTTGGGTTTCATGTTTAGATAGATTTGACAGCCAATATTGGTGGAACATCCGATCCGAAACAGAAAGGGCTTGAGTTTATCATTATAATAAAATGATTTATTGTAAAAACTGGGATTCCAAAAGAATCTCCAGACGAGTGATCATGGCCGGCTATATATAAAGCAAGAAGATTCCGAAGCTCACTTTTGCAGGCTATAGTTAATGAGACGATTAGAATCAAGTCGTCGCCGCGGTTACTCGGTCCTTTTGTCCGTCCAAGAATGAGCTTTTGTGGTAGTCCATGAAAAAAAAAAAATTCCCCCCCCCCCCCAATATTTATTTAAGATATTATCGTATCATAATTTTACACATGAATGGGATATGATTGTCAACTGGACCAGCTCCCTTTTTGTTACTAGCACTATTAAATTTTGCCAATGTAGTGCACCAGAAAAGAACCCATATTATCATCATTTATGATGAAAGTAACTTTTGTTAACAACATAAGAGAGAGAAATTTTAACAATGTTGGAGTGCATTTGATGGCATAATGAGAAGAACTCGCCTTGTCATATATATATAAAAATTTGATATATTAATAGTAATTTTTTTTAATTTTACAAGTAAAGTTAAAATGACGACAAATATCTCATTTTTTAAATTAATTTTTTTAAATACATAAATGACATGTATCATCATTTTAATCTCATTTATAAAATTCAAAATTTTTATCATGTGTATTTGATTTTTTTTTATTGAACTCATTTTTTTATTTGAAAACATATCAAAATCAAGGTTCTATTTATTTTGTGAAAATTGACTTTTAAAAAATATTTATAATTTTTTTGTAAAAATAGAAAACTTTCATTATTTGGATGAGTTAATAAAAATATTTTCTGTTATTTGATTACTTTCCAGAAAATATGTTTTTAATAATATTAACATAAATATTTAAAATTATTTATTAATAAAATAAATTGAAATTATTTATTACTATATTTATTAATATTAAAAAATATTTTTATTTTAATAATACTTTAATGTTAAATATTATATTAATATTAAACACTCAAAATGAAACTATTTATTATTTATGTTAATATTTTAAAATATTTAAAATAATATTACTATTATTAAAATATTTTATTAATATATTAATATCATAATAGTAATATTTAATATTAAAATATTTAAAATATTTATACTATTAAAATAATTATATTTTACATTGAAAGTATTCATTATTAAATCATAACAAAAATATTATTTATTTATATTTATTATTAAAATAGTAATATAAATACATTGTCAATAAAATATAAAAATAATATATTTTAAATTAAAACATATTAAAAATGATTAAAAATACTTAAATTATTAAAATAATAAAAATATTATTTAAATAATATTAATCTTAATTATTAAAATAATAATATAATATTATTTATTATTAGAATATTAAAAATTTTATGTATAATAATTTACCAAATAAAAATATTTAAAACTAAAACACAAAAAAAAACTTTTAATAATATTATTTTAATTTATAAATTAAAATTAAATAAAAATATTTTAGATTAAATCAATTCAAAATCGAGTTTTAATATCATAGCATAAGTCTTAACTTGAATAAAATTATAGAAATATTTAAAATTAAAATAACAAAAGAGTTTTTAATGTTAATATTTTAAATTTTTTAAAATAAAATTTATTGCGAGTGCGGAAGGATCCACCAGTTGTCTTTTCCGTCAAGACTCAAAAGCTCTGTTTGTAGGGTCTCTTACCAACTTCCTGATTGTGACAACCACCCCTCAAAAAGCATTCCTGCAGCCAATTGAAGTCTCGTTAACATACATAGCTTTGTTTTTTAGCTGTGAACCAAACACAAGTAGCTTTGAGCTGAAACTTTCCACTCAAAAAGTTGCTATCTGACATGTTTTTTCAATGCCAATATGCGTATGAAGGAAACACCGTAGCATCAATTTTGCAGGCTAATGGAAATTCCAAACTTTCATGCTTTTAATCATAAAATCTTGGTAATCAGGAGGGTTCTAAATTGTTCATACGTAATGCATATCATATACTTTTATATGCAGATTATATTTAAATTAAATAATTTCGACATTAAATGACTGCCATTAATATTATTTTTTTTATTTGAAAAAAATTTAAGAGTAGAAACCTTTCTTCAAAATTAAGATAAATCAACTCATAAGAAGATTTACAATCATTTAAATTTTAAATCTTAATTACTTATGTTAATTCTTCATTTTCTTCATCCTTTTTTATTGTGGATAAGATTATAGAAAATAACATAGTCATTGGTCAATTTTCCTCTTCAGGTACTTAAAACAGTAAGGAAAAAAATTCATACTGCATGTCTTCATATTTAGGGGGAATCGAATTTATTCTTTTTAAACCCTTTATAATTATCATTATCTCACTTTAACAAATGCAAGAGTCTGGAAACTCTTAAATTCTATTTATTTATTGGGTCAAATTATGCCTATTGTCCTTATATTTTATAAAAATTTAAAATTTAGTTATTATATTGTAATTTATGTAAATGTAATTTTTTATTATTTTGATTTTATAATTTTAATTTCATTTTAATTTTATTAATTTTTTGTTATTAAAAATATTAATGTAACCATAGAATCTATCCAGTAAACTCCAAATGTAACGTTTAGAGGTGGATCTTTTGTTACTGTTTGTTAAAAAAGGGTTTTGACTGACAATTCAACTTGAATATATTAGATTTTAATTTAATTCGATTTTATAAAATTATTTTTTTAATCTGATTTAGAATTGAATTGGGTTAGATTTTTTTTTTAAATTGATATCGGGTCATAATCAAATTTTAGATAAACTTGTCAAGACCTAACCCATTATATATATAATATTTTTTATTATTTATTTAATTATATATTTTATATTTATGTAATTTTATATTTAGATATTAAAAATATTTTATTAATTTGAGTTGAATTAAATATAAAAAATAATATTTTCAGATGATATCAAATTCAAATATTTAATAACAAAACCAAGTTCGATTCGGATCTGTCCCGTCTCAATCCGTTGACATTTTTTAGTTTTGACCTCACAGCCCAAAGCCTAATAATCAGCATTTAAGTCGGTTACTTAAAAAAAAAAAAATGTTGGCCCAATTTGGTTTGGATTTCACGGCCTAGTCTGGGCCCAATAATCGGCATTTGAGTGGGTTGCTTAAAAGATTTATAAAAAGGATTTACCATTCACTAACCCTCCCTTCCGCCGAAAAAAACCTATCACTAACTTGGTACGGAGTTTGGGCTAAGGTCTACATTTACCATGGGCTCAAAAGCCCGCCTTTTTCTTTGCCCTCAAAGCCCGGATATGGTTTGGACTTAACGGTTTCCAATTCCCTCGCCTTCGAAAACCCTTCGATCTGGTCTCCTCCCTCTCTGGCGGTTGTTCTCCATTGTTTTAGTTTACTTCTTATTCTTCGTCGACTCCATCAACAACAAGAAGAAGACGAGACCTCTTAGAGTGAGGAAGGAGCGGTCACGATTCCAAGTACTTCTCGACGACGAAGAAGGGAGAAATCCCTGAACTCAAGGAAGAGATTAATTCTCAGTACAAGTACCTACTTATTCCAACCAGATCTTTTTTCCGATTCCTTTCTTGATCTTCTGTTTCTATTCTTTAGGTTTTCGGTTTGGCATCTTTGTAGCGGATTAGTTCGTGTTTTTCGTCAGATCTTTTGGTTTTGCGCTTTGACTTGTTCTTTGAAGTCGTCAAATTGTTGAATTATGATTTAGCTAGCTAAGTTTTAGGCTTTTGTTTGGATCAATTACGGATTATGGAAAATAGCTGGAAATGGAAAGAGAGATTCAGTTTTCCTGATATGCTAATTGAGTCGCATTGGAGTATGGTTTACCTTCTATCAAGTTTTCATTGGGAATATATTTATATTTATCCGATTCAAAACTGAATTTTAATGGTAATACGATTTCAATTCTCTTGATTCTTTGTAGCTAAATGTGTTTTTTGAAGAATTTTTTTTTTCTTTTTAATCCTGTAGTTCTTAGCGTGTCAAATGAGTTGAAACTGTCCCATTGGAATTTGAATGTATATTTTAGCATATCTATTTTCGTGACTTATAGTTATGGGATTGTAGTCATGCCTTTCTTTTCCATTTTATGAAGGATAAAAGAAAAGATGCTGTAAAGAAGGTTGTTGCTGCAATGACAGTTGGGAGGGATGTGTCATCGCTGTTCACAGACGTGGTGAATTGCATGCAAACAGAGAATTTGGAGCTGAAAAAGCTTGTTTATTTGTATCTTATAAATTATGCTAACAGCCTGCCTGACCTTGCAATTCTTGCATTAAATACATTTTTGAAGGTATACTATTTATTAAGCCCTCTAACTTATCATGGCTTAAAAGAAAGAGTGTCTTTTTCCCATTTGGCATGGATGTTGCCACTTCATGATATGAACATGTAAAATCAGAAAAATTTACATTGACCATTTCATCCTCCGAATTCTCAGCCTCAAATCTTCTAGGAATGGAGTGAAAGATTCCTCAGAGTTTGAAAGCGATTGTAAATTACTTGTGGGAAACAGATTTCTTTTACCCATGGTTCAGTTACTTGGCCAAAAATGTCTCTTCTCCTAAGACAGTAATACAGTATTATATTTTTAATTTGATAGTCAAACAAAACCCATGCAAGTGGCAAAGGAAAATGGTCTACATAGATGAGTAAATAGCTTATAAATCTTTGTCTTTATGGTCCATTTCCCTTCTTCAATTTTGTTGATTTTTTTTTTTTTTACTTTTAGTGGAAAGGAAAGATTGATATCATTCTAGTTTTAAAATAACAGTGTTGGTAATGTGCTTATAATAGTATTTCTCTTCTGATACAAGTACATGTTTTTGTGCTTTTAGGATTTCTTTTCTAATCCAAGATGTCTCTTCTGACCTGAGCATATTGAGCATTTATAAAATTTGTTGCACATATATATGCATTTGACAATATCTTTATTACGGAAAAGAAGATGTTCAATGATTGGTACTTCTGACCTCCCTATCGTCATTGTGTCTGCCTCAAAGGGTATAAAGCATAATAGGGGGTTAAGGTGACTTGTTATATTTTGTTTAAAGTCATGTTTGTGACTTTGTGTTAAAGTTTTGTAATGATGCTTTATGAATCTATAATGAAATTTTGCTTTATGAGTATATTTGCAGGATTCACAGGATCCAAATCCTCTCATTCGTGCTTGGCTGTTTGGACTATGGGATGCATCCGTGTTGATAATATCACAGAATATCTCTGTGATCTCCTTCAGAGGTGCCCCAAGGTTGATTCCTATTATTATTATAGTATATATTTCCAAGTTTTAACAATTCTTTTGTTTTTTTTTTTTAGTTTCCAACTTCATCACAAACTTGCTTTATGCAAGTCACACCAGTTATTATGTATTTCTCTTACTGTGTATAATATTTTAACAGGATGATGATCCGTATGTTCGCAAGACTGCTGCCATATGTGTTGCTAAACTTTATGACATAAATGCAGAGTTGGTCGACGATGGGGTTTTTTTTTGGAATCTCTCAAGGATTTGATATCCGACAACAATCCAATGGTTGTAGCTAATGCAGTGGCAGCTCTTGCTGAGATCCAACAGAATGGTAGTAGACCAATATTTGAAATCACTAGTCACACGCTCTCAAAGCTCCTTACTGCCCTTAATGAATGTACAGAGTAAGTTCCAAGGTTTGAAAAGTGTGGCCTTGCTTCACCCCCGTTAATTTGATAATTCAAAATGATTACCTACAATCAGGGCATTGCAATGTGGTTGAGCTGTCTTTTTAATTGCTACCCAAAGCAGACTTTTTAATAACCTTGTGCTTTGCCCATCTCATTTTGATAATGGTACATGTCAGGTGGCGTCAAGTTTTTGTACTTGATTCTCTCTCCAGATATAAGGCGGCTGAGGCCCGTGAAGCTGAGAATAGTGAAGAGAAAAATACAAGGAGGGTCGTGTTGAATGGTGCTGATCAGATCATCGGTGTGCCAGAGATTTCGATAGTTCTGGCAGAGCTGCATCTTGTTCAAGTATTTTTGCGACGCCATGGCTCAAAAGATCTTCAAAACAAAATCAAACACCCTTTTCACAAACAGTAGCGGAGAAATAAGAGAGATGGATGGTAGTGAAGGAGTTACGACGGTATTAGGAAGTTGAACGAGCCAATGGGCAATGGGGAAGCTTGCGTTTTTGGGTTATTATTAAAAAGAATAAGTCATCTAAGAAAAACTTTTTAAAGCCAAACAAGAAAAAGAATTTGATTATATTTGATTTAATTATCGGTTGGAAAATGCTATACGCTGCCGTGTTTCTTCATTGAAAGTCTTGTTCATTTATTCTACGACCAAAGGCTTACTCAAAAGTTTTCTTGCCTTTTACTTCCTTTGAAAAGGTAATAGAAGTAAATGTTATTCTTTTCAAAATTTTCAACTTTTATTAAAATTAAAAAATTAATGTTATATATATTTTTAAATGGTAATGAATTTTTTATTATTTTTATTTTTTAAATTTAAATAAATTTATTTACATCAAATTTAGTAAATATATTTGAAGTAACGAAAAAAAAAAAGCACATCTTTTTTAATAACTCAATTATATTTAAAAAATATATCAAAAGAAAGAATATAAAATGTTAAAAATAAAAATAATATTTTAAAAACATCTACAAAGATCTAATTCAAAATTAGTTTTAATTAATAATTAGAAATGCAATCAAGTTAATTGTTTTTGTTCTCAAATTAATATCTATAAAAAGCTTTGGATGCTGCTTTAAACTAAGGACCAAATTATCTTGACCAAAATGACTACTGCAACAAATATTAAATCCTATTTCTCTAGGGGCATGATTGCAAACTTCCGTAGCTCAAATAGTCAACTGTAGTACCTTGGTCTGCTTAAGGGCAAGGCAGTGGAGACGTAGACTCGACTCGCCTATATATATCCGTTGTTCGAAGGGCGAGGTACTTTGTCTTGTTCTTCCATGTAATTTCAAACCCTTTAATAAACAATCTGAGGGCCTGAGCCGCTGAGAGTGTCACCTGGTGCTATCCGGATAGAAAAATCAACTCAATTTCTCTTTGCTTCTTCTGTTAGTTGTTTATTGCCTTTTGGGTTCAATTTCAATCAAGAGTTGGTCAGTTTGTTTTCAAATGTCTTATGATCTTTCTCTTTCTGATGACTCTTTCCTGAACAATTATATTCCGGAGATCGTTTCCTCTAATACGATTGATTATAACTTTTTGTTTGATCTTCCTTTGTCTCCTGTGTATGATTCCTCATCTGATTATAATCTTCAAGCTTTGTTGAACAGCAATCAAAACCAACAAAACCCAGTTGATCAACCCACTTGTCCAGACCAACTGGATTCTGATTTGCTTCCTTCTTCACCTTCAGCAGACCTGCTTGAAACTCTCAGCCGTTATCAAACTACCCAGTTTCCCTCTCTGTCATTTGGTCGAAATTTAGAAAACGGCTATGAAAATTTCAACAGCTTGAATTGTTTTGAAGTTAAAAAAGAAGAATGTCAAGTGGATTTCGATTCTGCTTACAGTGATGTTGAAAATGTACAGAAGTACTTGCAACGGGGCTTTAGTAGCAATTCTTTTGAAGGAAAGCTTAAATTTTCATTCCAACCTCCTTTCGATTCTCTCATGGAATCACAGAATTTTCAAGGCCAAGCCTTAAGCATGCCTGAGAACAGCTTTTTCGCCGGACAAATGAGGAAGGTATGCAGCACTGGAGATTTAGATATTTGTTCCATCTCTTTATTATTACCTAAATTACCCTGTTTTTTACTCTGTTTTTGGTCTGTTTTCTTAAACTCCTATATCTTATGGAATCTTGTTTTGTTCCTCGGCTTTTTTAGAACATGAGAAATGTTCATATGAACAAAAGGTCAATTTCGACCCCTTGGGCTATAGAGAAGTCGTTCATGGAGGAAGCACCCTTCAAAGTAGCACGTTACAACCCAGAAGAGAAACAAGAGAGGATTTCGAAGTATAGAGCAAAGCGCAATCAAAGGAACTTCAACAAAAAGATTAAGGTTTGTTTTCTCTTTGACAAGTACATTTGTTTCTTCATTTGTTTGATTGCGTTCTAAATTTCTAAATATGGTTTGGTTTTTATGTTGTTGCAAAGTATGCATGCCGTAAAACACTAGCCGACAACCGTCTTCGTTTTCGTGGCAGATTCGCGCGCAACGATGAAACTGTTGAGATTCCGAAAGCCTCATGTTCAACCAGAGATGAAGACGAAGATGATTATGGGTACTATATCAGTTCAATGTAGTATAGTAATCATTCCGGTCGTAGCAGATATCATTAAACAATAAATAACTGAATCAATATTATATTTTAATGGAGGTCCAAATTTTTTGATGCATTCTTTTTGCAGGCGCTGCATGAGGTGGAGGATGAAACAAATGGCAAGAGGAACTTTTATGAACATCAGTTTCAATACCACCATGGCTGCTTCTGATCGTTGAGGAAGCCTTCTATTTAGTATCTTTAGCAAATAGCCATGGACGCCTTTCAGAGCAAAAAATATTAACTGTAATTCTAAAGAGTAAGAATAAACAGCTCAATATTTGGTGTCAGGTAGCCATTTTCGCTTTTGCTTCTTTCATCAAATTGTAAAAAAATTTCCATTTTTTTATGTAATTTCTCGCATATCCTTGCACATTATAAGGTGATCAATGATAAATATTAGGACTCTTAATGACCTTGAGCTCGAATCTTTGACCTTAAAGTAAGATCCACTCATGGTAATTCAGGAAGTGCTCATGGTTTAAGATTAAACAATGAACTTTATGCCATTAGTTTGGTCTCACAAATGAAAAAATAAACAAATAAAAAAGAAATTCAATTCAAGGTAATAATAAACACACAGCGGCACCATGCCTGCTGGCTGCTGCTATCATCGTGAGCTTGGAATCTTTTACATATTATCAAAGCATTTTGATGAATTCACCAATGGAATCATTCTTTGAGATATATTCATAAATTCTTCAATCCACCTTTTAGCTGGGATAAGCCGCTTTTCTTCTTCTGGTTTTGTAATTTTCATCTGCCGCAAGTTTATTACTAGCAACAGGATCAAAACCAGAGAGAAATGATCATAGCAAAAAAAAAAAAAATCTGAGCTTAATTCAGTTGTTTCATACAATCAATTTTAAAAATTTTCTTGCAACAAATTTAATGTTCAAATCTTAGCATCTGTGACTTTTTTTTTTTTTATCCCATGCCTCTCAAGTCATCATTTAAATTGAAAATAATTAAAATTGTTTTACTTGTTGTGCATTTATAGATAATATATAATATATGGAGGTTGGTGAGATTTTTGGTTCATTTTCTATGTGAAGTGCAGTAATCAATGACAATTTGAAAAGTTCAAATAATATAATATAATGATCATGTTAAACAACTTTTTATGTTTAATTGCATCTATTACTTAAAAATTTGAGAACAGTACCAAAGATGGAAGAACTTGGCTTGGAAAGAGAGCAATTCATAATTACCAGCTGCCTCCTTATGTTGTTGGTTGAAAATCTATGTTAATAAACAATTTGCTCAGGTTCACTGGCTGGGTAAATTATTTTAGAAACCAAAAATTAAACATGAAAAAGTACATAGCAATCTTTAAAAAGAAAAAGAAACAGCAAAATTTCAAGACTGCTGGAAAACAAAACAGGAAACTTATATATGCAGGTTCTCTACAGTATAGATCTACCTTAGAAATGGTAGGATTATTTCAGAAAAAAACTGAAGATGCATTCTGTCCTATCTTACTTTGAACTCTCCTATTCGACGGGTTCTGTTGTTGAATGGTGCATTTATTTTACCAATTTCTATAAAAATCAAACAGAACGTTGTGCTACTTGCAAACTTTTCTTGCTTTACTATAAAAAAGAATTACCAGTGATTGGCTACCACAAAGGTCAACGTCCATTGGAATATGTTCTCTTCTCTCTGTAGATTTTTACAAGGGTTATGCTTATTATTAAAATAAATCATGTACATTTGGTCTAAATGTTTGGTTGAAGAAAAAGCGCACCAGTCTTGCTTGATGCCCTTTCAAAAACTTTTCATCACAAAGTTCACACAATGATAAAAATAAAATCCAATGGGAGAGGATTATTTACCAAAATAAAATGCCCATAAATCCATAATGGGGAGAGTTACAATTATTCTTTTCTTTCTTGTGGAGTAATTGATGGAGTTGAGAGAAAATAGCAAGGTGGCTTGGGGGCCAACCACAAAGTGGTCATGGTTAATGGAATATTTATATATTTTCTTCTTCTAAACACAAATTCATTTAATATATGGATTAATTGGTATAATCAAATTCTAATTTGCTTTGTCCATTGACATGGGTCTGGACCAATTTTGTTTTTTTTTTTCTTCTTTTCTCGATCAATCACTTTGGCTTCATACTTAAATTGGAAAGCAACGCTGCAGAAATAGGGAACAACCCTTGCAAAAAATTGCCTTGAAAGGGAAAGACATGTATAGTTTTCTAGATTTTTCTAGATTAGAGAACCAAACCTAATGCATTTCTCAATCAAACATCAGTCAAAGCAGTTTCCAAGGCTAGAGGATTAGTTTATATGTATTATTATATGTTTTAACCCTTTTTAGTGTTGTCAAATCCAGGGCCACAATGATGGCTTAGCACAAACAGTCCCAATGGAAAGAGTGGATGTCATGATTCATTCTAATTCATATACTATTTGCCACTGGATTTATGTTCCTAAATAGGAAAAAGAGTTTAAACTCTGAATGAAAAATATTCTTCCGACTGATGGAAGGTAGCAGTACTATTTCTATAATTAAGGCTGAAAATTAATCTTGGAGTCCAAATGCTCTAGCTATGGCTTCAAAACCCTTTAAGCCAATGGTTAAATTAGTCTGGCAATTTATGCCTTGCATTTTATTCAAAAAAAAAAAAAGGCATCCAAAGAGATTAGACCTGTTACCAGCCTGCACTTTCTTGTTTCAGAAGCTAGAAATTAAACTATGCTCTTCATCTTTTCTTAAAACAACTATAAAGGTTCTTCCATAGTGCTAATCTCTGTGTATATATCATAAAGATGATAAAAAACCAATAAAAAACGAAGCTCAAGCAAAGCAGATATAAAGTGAAAGTCCCAGGTGTCAAGCTGATTAACACACTAATCTGTATTCCTCAGGAGACGATATTTATCCATGCTTACAGAAGATTTAGCACATAAAAAGAATATATATCACGTCTGTCACAACATTTTCTTTCCTACTATAAAATTCCTGGGAGGCGATCAGGTGTCAACATGTTTGCATTCTATTCGGCAATGGAAAAAGAACACAATAGGCTGAGACCGTACTGCTGAATATTTTATATTTGACCAGACCAACTGTAACCAAAGATATTAACGTGGTCCAATATTAGGAACTTGATCAACAGACTTTTGGTTTCTTGTTTAGATAGACTTGACAGCCAATATCAGTAGAACAACTAATCAGAAACAGAAAAGGCGACGCAAAGAACAATATGAGCATCTTGAGTTTATCATCTTAATGATTTATGGAAAAAAAAAAAAAGTGACTGGAAAGTTGTTCAAAAACTTGACAGCCAAAAGAATCTTGAGAGGATGGATCATAGAAGGCGATATATATATATATATATATATATATATAAATGCGAGTGAGAGAAGATCAGAAGACAGGTGGGAAAGAAACATCATTATACATATTTATATATTGAGAGATGCCTATAGAAACGTGAAGATTCGAAGCTCACTTTTGACCAACTGATAAATATAGGAAAAATGATTCTCAAAAGCTACTTCAACATCCTATCTTTGCAGGCTACAGTTAATGAGATGATTGGTCGGTGGCCTTGTTATAAAATTAATTACGATAATACAATAAAAATAAAATATAAAAATAATATAACTTAAAATTATAATAATAATCATACATAAATTTTGATAAAATAAAAAAATTATATTTTATATTTTATATTTTTATATTGATATAAATTAAAATATATAATTTTAATATAAAATATAATATAAATATATAAATTTTAATATTTTATATATACAAATAACTAATTCTAAAATCAACCTCCAAAAAAAACTTCTTTCTTTTGGGACGCTGAGAATAGAATCAAGTGATTTAAAGTTGTCGCCTTTACTCCGTCTTTTGTCAGTCCAAGAAAAGTGCTTTTGTTGGCTATATTGAAAATTCCAAGTCCTTAAAAAAAAATTCCCCCCAACAATTATCCAAGAGATTACCATGTCAAAAGTATGCACGCGAATGGGATATGATTGTCAAGTGGACGAGCCCTCTTTTTGTTACTAGCACTATTAAATTTTGCCACTGTAGTGTATCAGAAAAGAACCCATACTTGTCGTTTGTGATGAAAGTAAGTAAGTATCTTTTGCTAACAACATATGAAAGAAACTTTAACATGGGTGTGAAAATATATCAACGTTAAGTTTTCCTTCTTTTTATGAAAAATATTTTATAAAAATTATTTTTTGAAAAATATTTATATTTTTTGTAAAAGTAAAATTTTTTTATTATTTGAATGAGTTAATAAAAATATTTTTTATTATTTAGTTGTTACTTGAAAATTATTTTTTAATAATATTGATATAACTATTAAAATATTAAAAATTATTTATTAATAAAATTCATTAAAATTATTTATTATTATCTTTATTAATATTAAAAAAATAATTTTATATATGTTAATATTTTAATATTAAACACTTAAAAACAAAACTATTTATTATTATTTATATTAATATTTAAAATATTAATATTACTATTATTAAAATATTACATTATTAATATAATAATATTAAAATAGTAATATTTAATAGTAAAATATTTAAAATAATTATATTTTATATTGAAAGTATTCATTAGTAAATCATAACAAAAATATTATTTATTTATATTTATTATTAAAATAGTAATATAAATACATTACTCAATAAAATATAAAATAATATATTTTAAATTAAAAAATAATTAAAATATTCATAATATTAAAATAATATTAATATTTATTAATAAAATATTAAAAATATTTATGTTTAATAATAATATAAAATAAAAATATTTAAAACTAAAACATGAAAAGACATTTAATATTATTTTTAATTTATAAATTAAAATTAAATAAAAATATTTTGAACCGAATCAAATCAACATCAAATTCAAATATCATGTCTAAGATTTAGTTTGAGTAAAATTATGAAAATATTTAAAATTAAAATATTAGAGAATTGTTAATATTAATATTTTAAATTTTTTAAATAAAATTAAATAAAAATATTTTTTATTGCAGTGTGAAAGAATCCACCAGTTGTTATTTCTGTTAAGACTCAAAGGGTCTCTTACCAACTTCCAGATTATGACAACTACAGATTTCGTGCCTCAAAAAGCAATGCTGCAGCCAATTGGATTCTCAGTGGCAAACACATTTTTTTTTTTTTGCTGTGAACCAAATACAAGTAGCTTTGGGATGAAAACTTTCCGTCGAAAAGTTGCTATCAGACGTGTTTTTTCAATGCCAAGTTGTATTTCACCACAAGGAAACACACTACCATCAATTTTGCAGGCTAATGGAAATTCCAAACTTTCATGCTTTTAATTATAAAATCTTTGGTATTCAGGAGGGTTTCCAGAACAGTAGCTTTCCAAATTGTTTATATGTAATGCATACCATATGCTGTTTTATGCAGATTATATTTAAAGTAAATAATTTCGACATTAAATGATTGTCATTAATATTATTTTTTTATTTAAAAAAATTTAAAAGTAAAGAGATTATCTATTTTCAAAGTTAGGGTAACTCATCAACTTATAAGAAAATTTATAATCATTTAAAATTTTTCGAACTTACAAATTATTTATCAATAAAAAAATTATAAGATTTAAACTAAAGTATTTTTCATCTAAATTTTAAATCTTAATCACGTCCGTCAATCCTTATTGACTTGTTAATATTATTCTTATCACTAAAGAAAATATATTACCTCCTTTTCTTCACCCTTTTTTCTTGCGGATAGGATGAAAGAAAATGACATATTCGTTGGTCAATTTTCTTCTTTGGGAACTTAAAACTTTTAAGGAAAAAAATTCATACTAAATGTCTTCCTATTTAAGGGGAATTGAATTTGATATTTTATTCTTATTACCCTTTACAATTGTCATTATCTCACTTTACCAAATGCCAGCCAGAATCTGAGAACTCTTAAACTATATTTATTTATTTATTTATAAATTGTTCATGGAGTCGAACGGGTAAACTCCAAACGCAGCGTTAGGGGTGGATCTTTTGTTATTATCGGTTAAATGAGGGTTTTGACCTGACGGCCCATTCAAACCGCCCAATAATCGGCACTTAAGTCGGCTACATAAAAAAAATAAAAAATGTTGGCCGAATTTGGTTTGGACTTCACGGCCCAGTCATGGGCCCAATATCGGCATTTAAGTCGGTTACTTAAAAAAATTTATAAAAGGGATTTTCCATTCACTAACCCTAACCCCTCCGCCCGGAAAATACCTTAACACTAACTTGGTATGGAGTTTGGGCTAAGGTCCATATTTATCTAGGGCTCAAAAACCCGCCCCTTTTCTTTCCCCTTAGTATCAAAGCCCGAATATGGTTTGGACTTAACGGTTTCCAATGCTCTCGCCTTCGAAAAACCATCGCTCCGGTCTCCTCCCTCTCTGGCAATTGTTCGCCATTGTTTCAATTTAGTTTTTATTCCTCGTCGACTCCGTCAAGAAGAAGAAGAAGACGAGACCTCTGAGAGTGAGGAATGAGCGGTCACGATTCCAACTTCTTATCGACCTCGAAGGAGGGAGAAATCCCTTAACTCAAAGGAGAGCTCCATCCTCAGTACAAGGTACCTACTTATTCCAAACAGATCTTTTTTCCGATTCCTTTCTTGATCTTCTGTTTTTATTCGTTAAGTTTTCGGTTCGGCATCTTTGTAGTGGATTAGTTTGTGTTTTTCGTTAGATCTTTTGGTTTTGCGCTTTGACTTGTTCTTTGAAGTCGACAATTTGCTGAATTATGACTTACTTGGCTAAGTTTTAGGCTTTTGTTTGAATCAATTACGGATTATGGAAAATAGCTGGAAATGGAAAGAGAGATTCCGTTTTCTTGATTAGGAAGAATGCTACTTGATTCAAGCATTGAAGTATGCTTTGCCTTTTATCAAGTTTTCATTGGGAAAATATTTATATTTATTTGATTCAAAACTGAATTTTAACGATAATACGATTTCAATTCTCTTGATTCTTTGTAGTTAAATGAGTTTTTTGAAGATTTTTTTTTTAATTCTGTCAAATGAAATTTTCTTTTTAATTCTCTTGATTCTTGGCGTGTCAAATGAGTTGAAACTGTGCTATTGGAATTTGAATGCATATTTTAGCATATCTATTTTCGTGACTTATGGTTATGGGATTGCCTTTCTTTCCATGTTATGAAGGATAAAAGAAAAAGATGCTGTAAAGAAGGTTATTGCTGCAATGACAGTTGGGAAGGATGTGTCATCGCTGTTCACTGACTTAGTGAATTGCATGCAAATAGAGAATTTGGAGCTGAAAAAGGTTGTTTATTTGTATCTTATAAATTATGCTAAAAGCCAGCCTGACCTTGCAATTCTTGCTGTAAATACATTTGTAAAGGTATACAATTTGTCAAGCCCTCTAATTTATCACGGCTTAAAAGAACAAGTGTCTCTTTCCCATTTGGCATGGATGTTGCTATTTCGTGATATAAACATGTAAAATCAGAAAAATATACATTGACCATTTCATCCTGCGTATTCTTTGTCTCAAATCTTCTAGGAATGTAGTGAAGGATTCCTCAGAGTTTGAAAGCGATTGTAAATTAGTTGTGGGAAACAGATTTCTTTTACTCAGGGTTCAGTTACATGGCCAAAAGTGTCTCTTCTCCTAAGACAGTAATGCAGTATTATATTTTTAATTTGATAGTCAAACAAAACCTACGCAAGTGGCAAAGGAAAATGGTCTACGTAGATGAGTAAATAGCTTATAAATCTTTGTCTTTATAGTCCATTTCCCTTCTTCACTTGTGTTGATTTTTTTTTTTTTAATTTTTAGGGGAAAAGAAAGATTGATACCATTCTATTTTTAAAATAACAGTGTTAGTAATGTGCTTATAATAGCATTTCTCTTCTGATACAAGTACATGTATTTGTGCTTTTAGCATTTCTTTTCTAATCGAAGATGTCTCTTCTCACATGAGCATATTGAGCATTTTTAAAATTTGTTGCACATATATATGCAGTTGACAATATCTTTATTATGGAAAAGAAGATGTTCGAAAATTGGTACTTCTGACCTACCTATTGTCATTGTATCTGCCTCAAAGGATATAAAGCATAATAGGGAGTTAGGGTGACCCGTTATGTTTTGTTTAAAATCATGTTTGTGACTTTGTGTTAAGGTTTTGTAGTGATGCTTTATGAATCTCTAATGAAATTTTGCTTTTTGAGTATATATTCAGGATTCACAGGATCCAAATCCTCTCATATGTGCTTTGGCTGTTCAGACTATGGGATGCATCCGTGTTGATAATATCACAGAATATCTCTGTGATCCCCTTCAGAGGTGCCTCAAGGTTGCTTCCCATTATTATTATAGTATATAGTTCCAAGTTTTAGCAACTCTTTGTTTTTTTTAGTTTCCAACATCATCACAAACTTGATTTTATGCAAGTCACACCAGTTATTATGTATTTCTCTTACTGGTTATAATATTTTAACAGGATGATGATCCGTATGTTTGCAAGACAGCTGCGATATGTGTTGGTAAAGTTTATGACATAAATGCGGAGTTGGTTGAGGATAGGGGTTTTTTGGAATCTTTCAAGGATTTGATATCCGACTGCAATCCAATGGTTGTAGCAAATGCTGTGGCAGCTCTTGCTGAGATCCAAGAGAATAGTAGTAGACCAATGTTTGAAATCACTAGTCACATGCTTTCAAAGCTCCTTACTGCCCTTAATGAATGCACAGAGTAAGTTCCAAGGTTTGAAAAGTATGGCCTTGCTTCACTCCTGTTAATTTGATAATTCAAAATGATTGCTACACTCAGGGCATTGCAATGTGGTTGAGCTGTCTTTTTAATTGCTATGCAAAGCAGATTTTAATGAATTTTTTGGTATCTTATATATTTCGTTTTTGGATATTATGATTTCTTTTTCAAAAGTGAGTTTATACATAATTAGTATTGTTTTTGAGATGGATATGTTACTGATATTTAAGCTTCTAACGAGACTGCCTGAGAAATTCACTATGTTTCTTTTTGTTGAGTTTTAGCTGGGAACCTTTTGCTTTGCCCATCTCATTTTGATACGGTGCATGTCAGGTGGGGTCAAGTTTTTATACTTGATGCTCTCCAGATATAAGGCGGCTGATGCTTGTGAAGTTGAGAATATAGTGGAGAGAGTTACACCACGACTTCAACACGCTAATTGTTCTGTTGTACTTTCAGCTGTTAAGGTGACTTTTGTTTCCCATTCATTATTTGCTTCAACATCAGTATTGTCTATTATCAATCTACATATGAGCATTCCATAATTTTGTGCCTTCACCTCTTTCTTATTGCTTTCCAGATGATCCTTCAACAAATGGCACTTATCACTAGCACTGATGTTGTTCGAAATCTTTGCAAAAAGATGGCTCCTCCTCTTGTGATATTACTCTCTGCCAAACCCGAGATACAATATGTTGCATTGCGGAATATCAACCTTATAGTACAAAGCCGGCCTACAATTTTTGCCCATGAAATCAAGGTGGCTTGATATGGAATAAAACATGTGGATTTGCCCACACACATGCATTTGCACTTTTTGCATGGCAGCTTGATTTGTATTTCAGTATCAATGCAGTACCCTTGCATGTTTGCTTATCAAATGCTTATTCTTGCTAGGTGTTCTTCTGCAAGTACAATGATCCAATTTATGTGAAGATGGAAAAGGTAGAAATCATGATAAAGCTTGCTTCTGACTGAAATATAGACCAGGTATCCCAATTTTGGTGTTATGGATTTCTATTGATAGTTTTTTCTCCTGCATTTAAGATGTATTAATGTTGATATAATAAAGTCATAATGCTGAGATTTGTAGGTTTTATTGGAGTTTAAAGAATATGCAACAGAAGTAGATGTAGATTTTGTCAGAAAGGCTGTTCGTGCCATTGGTCGTTGTGCTATCAAGTTAGAAAGAGTAGCTGAACGGTGCATCAGTGTTTTGCTTGAGTTGATCAAGATTAAAGTAAACTATGTTGTTCAAGAGGCTATTATAGTTATCAAAGATATCTTTATAAGATACCCTAACACATATGTCCTATCTTTTATTCTGCTATTTATTGTTGCAATATAATCCAAAACATAAAAATCATATCATTACATTTGTTAATAGTAATAGAAACCTCATTTTTGCACCTTGGAAGCCCTGCTGATGATTTCCTACTAACCTTCACAGGCACGAATCCATCGTTGCAACCCTCTGTGAAAGCTTGGACACTTTAGATTAGCCAGAAGCTAAGGTACCTTTGTGTCACATGTTGCAAAAATATTAGTACAGTGTTTTCTGTTACTACTGTTAAGTTGTTTTTCCTTAGCTCATATTTTGTCCTCTTCTTACCTCCTCTCTGTAAGGCATCAATGATTTGGATAATTGGAGAATATGCAGAAAGAATTGACAATGCTGGTGAGCTCCTTGAAAGCTTCTTGGAGAGTTTCCCTGAAGAGTCTTCCCAAGTTCAACTGCAACAGTCAAACTTTTTCTTAAGAAGCCAACTGAAGGCCCGCAGCAGATGATTCAGGTCTTGCGTTTGTATTCTTCATGCGTATTGTTAGTTTCTGTTCTGGCTTTATCACATTTGCATTTGCAAGGATTTCACCAAGGGTTTTATTATCTTTGATTACACATACTATTTTTACCCAAAAAATTGTCTGATTTTTCTCTATATTGACAAAACAGGCGTATAGGGATGCAGGCCATAACATTTTCATGGGAAATACACATAGCATCATACTTTTCCCACCGAAGACTGCTGAGCCTTCCCTTGCCTTAGTTATCTGGCAATACAAGTTGTGCTAAGTGCTGTGTATTTTATAAAATATTTGAATATCCAAAGAATTATTTCTATCAAAGTGTATGGGTATCTTTGGCCATGCATCTATTTCTGTTCTAGTGCAGAGAGATTAATTTTATCAGGGGAAAAATATAGTTTGTGATTTTCAGAATTATGTATTCCTTTACCAATGCAAAACCCTAGTTGTCTGAAATGAAATTTGCATAATTATTATGGTTAGAGTTGTCATCATTGTGGTTGCCATATTTTTAGCAACATGTTTCATTTCTTTTACTTAGCTATGCTTATCTTGGGACATCACATCCCGGCTAATTTTTATTATGTGGGTTTTGTTTACAGGTTGTATTAAATAATGCTATTGTGGAAACCAACAATCCTGATTTTTGGGACCGTGCATACATCTATTGGCACCTTCTATCAACTGATCCCGAGGTATGATTTTACTCTAAAGTCTAGCCAATTGCGGTTCATTGTTCTATGAATTAATCCTTCAAAATTTTAGGACTCATTTCACTACAGATGCATCTTTAATTTCTATTTCCTTTTCTTACCTTGAGAGGCTAGATAAGTATTTTGCTTTAAGCGTCTTCATCTCTGATCTGAGGACTGCTTTTAAGTCGGCCATCGGCCATACTATATGACTATGCTCAGCTTTAGAATGCCTTTCATTATGTCTATATGATTAGCTATGTGAGGCTTTTTGTTTAAGGATTTTTCCTGTCTCTGTGTGGTGGTCTTCTCTATGATCCAAACAGTCCCAAATCTTCAGGGTAATGCAGGGTTGCAATAGATAGCCATTGTTGAACACAGGTGTCATTGCTGACATGAATTTGTCATTTAATGGTACATCTAGACCACATGCGGTAAGTTTTACGTGGTTGAGCCTTACTATTTTTCCCCTCAGGCAGCTGAGGATTTCATGTTAGCTGGGAAACCAGTGATCAGTGATGATTCAAACCAACTAGATCCAACTCTTCTTGATGAGCTTCTTGCAAATATTGCTACACTGTCTTCTGTGCATCACAAGCCTCCAGATGCTTTTGTAACCAGTGTGAAGACTGCAATTCAGAGAACTGAAGGCGATGACTACCCAGATGGAAATGAAACAGGGTATTCTGAATCACCTGCTAATGCTGCTGCTGGTGTTGCATCACCTCCAACTACTTCAACTAGTGGCCCATATGCTGCAGGTAGGCAGCCAGCTCCAGCTCCAGCTCCAGCTGCTCCTGCACCTGCTGCTCTGGTGCCTGATTTGTTAGTTGATCTTATTGGCCTTGATAATAATGCAATTGTCCCCGCTGATCAGCCATCAACACCTTCTGGGTAAGTATGCTAGAATGCATGAATCATCTTGGTTTTTTCAGATAAGTCTCCTTTTAGCTACCAGAACATTTTGCTGCAAATGTGACAAATGTTCTTTAAAATATTTATGTTTTTAACACTAAAACAAATTCCCAGCTTTTCACATATTTCTTATGTTATTGGAGTTATGTGTGTATCTTATACATGCATACATGTTGCAGCCCTCCTTTGCCTATTCTACTGCCAGCATCAACTGGACAGGGTTTGCAAATCAGTGCACGGTTAGCTTGACAGGATGGTCAAATATTTTACAGTTTACTGTTTGAGAATAACTCACAGATTGCACTAGATGGATTCATGATTCAGTTTAACAAGAATTCATTTGGTCTATCAGCCGCTGGACCTCTTCAGGTAATTATGACTTGGGTGGTCTTTAGTTTGTTTATTATTACATTATTGCAGTTTAATCAATACTGTATATTAGGTTCTACCCTTGGCACCAGGAGCAATAGCAAGGACATTGCTGCCGATGGTATTGTTCCAGAAAATGTCTGCTGGTCCTCCAAGCTCTCTTCTGCAGGTTGCTGTGAAAAATAATCATCAGCCAGTCTGGTACTTAAATTATAAAATTTTGTTGCATGTGTTCTTTACTGAGGATGGTAGAATGGAACGAACTAGTTTTCTTGAGGTAAGAAATTTGTTCCATATTTCTTTGGTTTCTTGTGGTACAAAGTTGTCAAAAGCCCTATGTCATGAAGGATGATCATTGCTGAAAGGTCAGTCTATCACCAAGTCCTTTTGGAGCTTGTCTGACCATCTGCCATGTTTGTGTAGCTTTGATCTCCACCCCCCCCCCCAAAAAAAAAAATTTTCAGAGAGGTTTTTCTTTGATGATATTGATTCTATCAATTTAAATTGAATGATTTCTTCCCATTATTTAGACATGGAGGCTGAAAGAATTTACAGGCATTGTGGTTAGCAATGCAGAAGCAACCCTCGACCGATTAGCTGCATCAAATATGTTGTTTATAGCGAAGCGCAAACATGCCAATCAGGATGTGTTTTGCTTCTCTGCCAAGATCCCTCGAGATATACCTTTCTTGATTGAACTTTCAACAATAATTGGAAGCCCTGGGGTCGAGTGCGCAATCAAGACTCCAAATCCCGAGATATCACCATTGTTTTTTGAGCCATTGAGATACTCATGAAAGCTTGATTCTTTCCTCTTTGTTATTTTGAAATAGTACAAAATTTGTCAGTGTATGTAAAATTCATCTTAGCAACTGAGGTTTTGGATTCACATTCTTGCTAACTCCACCCTCCTCCCCTTTTTGCCCTTCTCTCTTATAGTGACAAAAAGGAAGCAGAAAGAAAAAGAAAGAAAACAATCCCTGCATGCCTGCTTTCCTCGATTTCAGTCATTTTTAGTGTACGTGTATTTTACTGTCAAAAACCATTTGCACAGTTAACTCTTCGATCTTCATTTCTTTTTGAAAAAAAATATATAATTGACTGTGAAATCAAGAATAGTAAGATTATATCGAAAATCGAATGGAAGACTAATTGTTACATCTTTCGTTTCGTGAACCTTGCAGCTTATTATTATCATGCAATGTCAGAGGAGCTATCAAGAGCGTAAATATTCTCGAAGGGCTTATTACCCAGATAGTGTTAAGAACAAATTATTATTTTACAATAAATAAGTGCTTGCGTAATGTAAATAATAATAATAATAACAATGCTTACTCTTATGGAAAGTTTGTCATGTGCCATGACAGATATTTGCCACTGATTGGCTTGCCAAAAGCAGTCACCAAGCACACTTGTAATATTGGAGACCCCACCAACGGAACCCTTCTCTCACCTCTCCAACTCACCAAGAAAAGATAAATACCCTTTTTCAACACGTGAGCTGCACCTGCCACATTGTTTAATCATTAATGCTCGTGATAGCCCTTTTTGGGTTTTCTAGCCTCTGCTTGATTCGATTGTCTTAGAAGAGACAAGCTATAACCGAGTTGGGGCATCCGAGTTGACTCAGGCAATTCTCTGAGAAAGAAAAGGTAAATCTTCAATTTTTACTCTGGTTCCATGTTAATTTTTGGATTTGGGCTGTTTAAACCTCTCCGATTTAGTAAAATATCAATAATTAGAAAAAAACCGTACGCTATTTTCAAAGATTTTCAGTGTTTTATGGCTGTGGATCTGAATTATAATTTTCAATTTTGTTCGTTTTTGTTCTAGAATCAAGATTCAAGATGGAAAACTCGTTGATTTATGTAATTTATAATGGAAACCCATGAATATTTTACTGTTATAAACTGAAATTGTTATGTTTGGTTGCTGAGAAAATGTCTGATAGTGAAAAGAAAAAGAATTGGAATGTTTAAAAGTTTCGCGTTAAAAAGTGCACTTTTTAGTGTTTAAAATCTGAAAATTATGTTCTGTATTGGCAGATGTCGTATTCCAGGGAAGGAAGGTGAGCCTTTTTTTTTCGAAGTATAATCTCTCTTCCCTATTGTAAAAGGTCATTTTCTTTCAATGTAAGTAAATTGAATTTTCTTTCAAACTGATACATTCAGGTCAGTTTCACCGGGAAGAGGACGTCGATCAAGGTCATTGTCAAGGTCCCGCAGGAATCGCTCCAGGTCTAGGTATACAAGCTTAGCTATTTGTTTATCATATTATGTTGGTTCGTATAACATATTAGGGTCATGTTTTACTGGTTTTTTAGCAGTTAAAACTTGTGTTAATTTAGTTTTTATTGCTCCAGGAGCCGTGATTCTCAGGATGCAGCCAATCCAGGAAATAATTTATATGTAACTGGCTTATCCACAAGGGTTACTACCGGTGATCTTGAGAAGTATTTCGGCAATGAAGGAAAGGTATGGAATGATTGTTTATGAAGACAACATGTTTTGTTCTTAAGTGCTCTTATTTCTCTTAATGCCTCTCTATAAGCAGGTAATTTTAGGTTTGTGCTACAGCCTTCAAGTTGCAATATGATACAGCAGGCATATAGGTCCTTGTATGTTTTTGAGCTGGCATATGTTGCATGGGTTTTCAAAGCATGGAACTTGAAACTATGTTGTAGTTTTTCTTAAAGTGTTGCTCCACCTTGTTTAAGTTAAGGGTGTAAGTGGTTCCTTTGCCTTTGTATAACCTCTATGGTAACAGAAAAGTGTAAAATATTACAACAAGAGTCACCTTAGAACTATAAGTGGGTGTAGGTTGTGCGTTGATCTGTCTCTGGAATTATATCACCTGTGTTTTTGTTCCAGGTTGTGGAATGCCATCTGGTTACAGATCCCCGCACCAGAGAATCTCGTGGATTTGCTTTTGTGACCATGGAAACAGTTGAGGGTGCAGACCGCTGCATCAAGTATTTGAATCGTTCAGTGCTCGAAGGTCGATTAATCACGGTGGAAAAGGTATTAATTTATACCAAGGATCTAATAGTTAGTCCGTCGTGAAGTTAAATCATTTACCTAGAATTTTATCTAAAATTCTGCTTTCTTCAGAAGTGTTGCCTGATAAATTTTGGCAGCAGGTCTTGTATGTGTAGCTTCATCGAAATCTAAGCTCTTAACAGTTCAACCTGTACCCTCTCACGACATGAGTTCCGCATCGACATTCCAAACTCATCAATTCAAACTCAACTATTTTGCTGAGGGTTGTATGCCCTTTTTTCCTTTCCTACATCAGTAACAATATCTGGAGAGGCTGTTTATTATTTCTGTGTCATTTTTGAAATACCCTCAAGACATACACGTTACATCAATTTGTTGGTCTTTTCGTGCTTGTTATTTGAAGGTGAATATCTAATCTTATTCATTACAATATAGATTGGTTTAAAAGATCAGTCAGCCCTCAGTTGAAATGCTGGCCATAACAGCCCAAGGCTGCATGCTTGTTTAATATTTTTGAAAAATTCATACTGGTTGTGTAGACCTCCTGCATATGTCTATTTCAATGTGGGACTTCCAGGATCTTTTAGTGCAAAAGTTAGTTTCAAATTTTGCATGTTGAATTACCAGCTTGCCTTATCTGCCATATGTTAACTTGCTTTGTGCTAACTATGCCAGGCAAAAAGGTCCCGTGGAAGAACACCGACTCCTGGGAGGTATCAGGGTTTGCGAGATAGAAGAGGTAGATACTATAATCACTCTTGCTATTGCATTTTTCTGGAAGTTCTTTATGATTTTTTTTTTCAAGTTATGTTGCCTTGAAACTTTGAGCTTGTTAAAGTTTGTCCTTTTTTCCCTTTATAGAACTTGTTAACTCTAGAACAGGTAGGCATTTGAACATGATTATCTTTTTCAAGCATTCTTAGATATTGATCAACTTGCCAAATATATGCAGGACAGGGTCGCAGAAGGTCTCGTAGCTACTCACCTCGACGATATGATAGAGATCATTTTTCAAGGGGTAGGCAAGGAAGATCACGATCTCGTTCTCCGCATGGTAGGAGAAGAGATGATTATGATTCATATAGGAGGCGCAGAGAGCGCTCCTTGTCTGGTGATGGCAATGGTTATCGTAGATGAGAGAAAATCGATCTCCAATCTCCATATGATAGGAGAAGAGATGATTATGACTCATAGTCATGTGATATCAGCCGGAAAGAGCGCTCCTAGTCTAGTGATGGCACTGATTATCGTAGCCGAGAGAAAATCATTCTCATCACAATTGATCTTGCCACTGCACTTAATTAGTAGTAGTTCATTAGATGAGTTTCTTGATTAAAGTGGGATCATTATAATCGTTACCCCTTTATGTCATCTCTCATGACTGTATTTATGATGTACCCTAAATGTTGTATGAACGTTAACTTTGCCTCTTTTTTGGCAATTAGCTATGATGGTTGGTGAAGAATGTGCCCACAAACATTAGAAATGCTACAATTATCAAGAGATCAAGAATCAAAATCCTCAGTTGGAGAGGATCGTGATTACCTTTGATCCAAAGAAAGGCTGCAAGTAAAGATGAAATAAGTTTCTACAAACCAAAATTTCAAGAAAGAATGTGAAGTGTGAAGACTCGGATTTTTGTTGGACAGCAGCAGCAGCAAGCAAGGCTTTTTGAGTGTAAAGGCTGTTGGATCAATTTTCCATGTTTTTTCCCCCCTTGTTACCGGCGCGCTTTTGCCTTTTTGTGGCTCATGTCGGATCAATTTTGGAGGGAAAAAAACTTGACAAAAAGAGACAAAAGGGTACGGAAATTAAGCAATTGTGCTTGGTAAAAAAATCCAAAAGCAATAAATCAATATGTCAGACCCAAAAAGATTATTATTATATACTATTTTATATTTAAAAAATGTAACACTAAATTTTACATGGGTCGGTGGGAAAGTTTGAAATTTGAATGCTGCAAAGTTAGCATTGGAAGCAAAACTTTTTTAAATGATTGGCGAATGGGTAAAAAATTAGATATGATTCGTGCATTTTTATTTTATATAAAAATTATATATCATAATTTTTGTGAATATGAAAATATAAAATTTTATTATTTTTATTAAATTTATATATAATTAATATTAAAATTTTAAATTATATAATTTTCGTATTTTATATTTATATTGTGTTTGTATTATATTATTATATTTTATTTTAAATTATTAACTAAAAAAAAGTTTTACTAAATTTATTAAATTACAAAAAAATAAAAATGAGAACGAAAAACAAAAAGAGAGGGAACATGTGGGGCTAGGAAAAGGGCCCCACACTTTGAATCCTAAAATCTGAAAGCGGGCTTTATAGAATGCGCTCCAGCTGCATGAGCGGACTTCAAATGAAATTTCAAATTTATTCAATTTGTTTATTAGTACAAATAAAAAATATATCTTTGGTAAAAACAGCCCGATAACTTTATACAGAGAGAGGGGAAATAGAATAGTAAGATTTTCGCTTGGTAGGATAAGATCCGACAGCTGGGTTCTGACACCTGTAAATCAACCGGTCATCGGCTTGGCTTTGTTCTGGATAATAATCAACGGCTTGGCTATTAGTTAGTGATAATTGACAAAGTTACCCAGTGGGGGTCGCAATGTCGGAGATAATTTGACTGAAACTTAAAATTTATTTCGATAAACGGTAAGATTAATTTTGATGAAATTAAAATTAATAATAAAAATTAAAGTAATTATTATAATGATATAATTAAAATTAGTGAAGAAAATATATATTTTGATATAAATATAATGATAATAGTAAGATGAATTATAAAAAGAAGATAAATGATTTTTAAAAATATTAAATTAAAACATAAATTTAATAAAAATTAGAAGTTATTTAATATTTATAAAATTTATTATTTATTCAACATTTCTAAAATTTAATAAAAGTTGAATTTATTAATTTTTATATAATAATAAAATTTATTATTTATTAATTTATTTTATAATAGTTTTATTATATTAAATAAAATAATAATAATAAAATTATTTTACAATTTTTAAATAATAAAAATCAAAATAAATAAATGAAAAAGGAAACATTCTCCGCTCAATTTTTAATGTCCAACAAAAAGGAGTTGAAATTTTTTTTAGGTTTTGATGTAATTGTTTGGATCAAGGGTAAAAGTGGAAAAAAAACCAGCTCCAAATAGCCCCTTTAGGGTTATGTTTTCGCTGAACTGGAACTTGGGATGACAAATTTGTTACTGCTGCGCCGAAATGAGAACATCCAAACGGGTAGCCAGTTCAGTTGTCTTCTCATTTGAAGGTTAAATCTCATTGTACCAGAACTGCAATTACATCCAAACAGGCCCTTAGTCATTGAAAATCATTGTCGGACACCTTGCAAACAATGCTTAAATTAAGGAATTATTTAGATGAATAAGAAAATTAATTTTTGTGAAATTAAAAAAAATAATAATAATAAAATTAATTATTATAACAGTTAGATATATATTTAAATATAAAAGTAATGGTAACGATGAGATAAATTAAAAATAATAATAAAAATAAAATTAGTTACAACAATAGAATATTAAAATTAATTGTGATATATATATATTTAGATGTAAAAATAATAATAGTTATGAAATGAATTTTAGTGTGAAAAAAATATAATTAAAGATTATATTAAAATTTATATACAATAATAAATTTAAATTATTAATATATATAATTAAAAAATAAAAAATATTTTTATAAATAATAATAATAAATTAATAAAACCATTTTAAAAGTCATACATTAATATAATTTTAAAAAATAGAGAAACAAAATGCTTCAATTGCAAAGACATTGTTGTCCTAAGTGTCAATTGGATTTTAGGTGATATTATTTTTGGTGAGTTTAAATATAATAATAAAAATAAAAATAATTATTACAAGGGTGAGATTAAAATTAATATTGAATTATGTGTTTAAATGTAAAAATAATAGTAATGATGAGATAAAAGAAATATTATTCATTAAAAAAATTATATTAAAATTTGGATATAATAAAATTTTTTAAAAGTTTATATATGATCATTTTATATCTAATATTTTTAATAATAATTAAATTAAATTTATTTATATTAAGATAAAATTAAATTTTAATAATGTTTTATTTACTTTATTAATTGTATAATTATTTATTTTAATTAATTTCTTGAAGATGTTTATTTACTACATTGAATTAAAAAATTTATTTAAAGATTTTGAATAAAAAAATGAAAACGGAAGAATAAATGCTATATCTTCAAGGGTAAAAAATAAAACAAAAAAAAAAAAAATGCTAGAAGAAATGGCTGGGAAAAATAATTTTTCATTGGAACTTTTTTAAATAAAAGTACGACGCGATAGAATTCCTCAATCATGTATTTATTGTAAATCTTATTATTTAAAATATGATAAAATAATATGATATAAATATAATATAAAAATAAAATATAAATGTGATATAATTTAAATATATAATAATAATTATATATAAATTTAATAAATAAATATTTATATTTTATATATTTTTTAATATAAATTATAACACATAATTTTTATATAAAATATAATATAAATATATAAATTTTAATATTTTACATGATATAAATATACAAATTATCAAATTTAACTCATACTTAATTTATGTGGATAACAAATTTGACTTTTTTTTGCTGCGAACTACATCTCATCAGGCGTGTAATTGCATCCAAACAAATCTGCTATTACTAAAATCTTTAAATTTTTTTAGAACAAAGTTTAAAATTTTACCATAAAGATCTTTTTTTTTTTAATATGACTTCATATTAATGATTAATCCCATTTGTTTATTTGAAATTAAAAAAAATTAAGAGATTATGAATTTTGTTACCAAATACTGTAACAATTGATAATTTTTTAAAATTATCATATTAAATAATAATTTTTAATACGTTAAAATTTATCATAATAAATATTAATTATTATATTTAATACAATAATATTATCGTAAATTATATTTTAATTAAATTTAAAAATATATTTTTTAAAATAAGATTGATGAATGAGGGGGACAAAATCGAGAGAAAGAAAAAACCTAAGCCATCATAAAGCTGTAAATAAGCATTTAACACAAGGGTGATTTTAAACACACTCTATTTTTTCTTTTCACACCTTTTTTAATCATTTTTAAATAAAATTACTAAATTACATTTCATCTTTTATTTTCACACCATTATCACTTTTTAATTTTTGAATTTGTAAATTGTAAAAAATTTTAAAATTTGTATATCCGAAAGCTTAAAAATTTTTGAATCAGACCATTGAAATGAATAAAAAATTTAAAAACTCACATGCATAATTTTTTTTATTAATTTGTAAATAAATTTATATTTATTTGAAATAATTGGTATTTTTTCTTTACATGATACAAAAATTTTCAAGATATGAAAATTTTTTCTTTTTTTTCTAAACCTTAAATTAAATAACATATATTATTTTTTAAAATCCGATAAATTATATAATGTATAGGATATTCATACCTAATAAATTATAAAATTTTTTAAAAAATAAATATATGAAAACTTTAAAAGTGAAATAAAAATAATTAAATAATTTTATTTAAATATATTTTTGAAAAAAAAATTCAATGTGAAGAGAAAAATGGATGTACGTTTAAAACTACTCTTCACATACGGTCACGAATAATTCGTGTCCCGTAAGTGCGTAGAAGAACCATGCAAAACAATTTTCTTAACAAACAAGTAATCCAGGGCCCCACAAGATCCTTATCAGTCCAGCCGAGATAACACAGGCCCCCACCTCCAATAATACGACCAAAAAAAAAAAAGTTTAACCCTTACGCCCACGCTCCCCTAATTAGCCGTTAGCCGAGCCATTCCCCCCCAAATCAACCAAAATGAAATACAAGTAGAAATCTAGCCGGTCATCGCCGGTTACAAAAGAAAAAGAAAGGGTGACCGTGCGGCACATGGCAGGTCGTTTCCAAGGCAGTTGGTAAGCATTTAGTGTGCCTTCGCTCTCTCTCTCTCTCTCTGTTTGTTCGATTCTTACTTCTTTCTAGTTTGTACTGCATTTACCTATTTTTCATGGATTTCAGTTAAACCCTCTCTCTGCTCAAATCCTAGCCTTTTTTCTTCTTCCCCATTTTTATTTTTTAAAAAACATTCAGTTCAGATCCGTTACGATCCCGATTTTCTAAACCTGAAATCCAAAATCCCGACCCGGAAAACCCACCCCTTCCTCGGACTCGGTTTTCTTCCTTCTTTGAATCGTTTTGCATTTTTCTCGTGCTCTGCGGGTAACACTACTGCCAGATTTTTTGGGTTACTTTCTTTTATTCATTGCAAGATTCTTTTGTGACATAATCTTTATGTTTGAATGGATTGTATACCAAAAAAGCTTCTCAATTCTCGATTGGGTTTCAGCATTTTTGTATTGAATTTGAGCAGAACTTGAATGTCACAAAGACTGCTCTTTTTAACAACAAAATTTTGACCTTTTTCAACTTGTCCTTTACTAATTTCCTTGAAGAAAATGCAGCAAAGAGAATTTCAGCTCTTCTTTTGCTTCTATCTCTGTTTTCTTCTTAGATTAATGGGATTTTGATTTCTTGACTAAATTTCTAATGCTTACCTTATATGGATAAATGGGTTTCCTTTGCTATAAGCATTTTTTTAGTTTTTGTTCTATAGTTGGGATTCCTTATCTTTCCTTGTATAGTTAAATTCTCTCAGCAAACAAACATAAATTTTCTTTCTTGGTTGGCTATTGATATGCAATTCAGCTGTAAAAAAGCTTCTTCTTTTTTGTTTTTCACAGGTTGATGATTAAAAATATGGCAGTTTTGATTGATTCAAATTCTTACTTCATTAGGGTTTTAATTTAATTGTGCTTGTTTCAGGTGATATCAGCATGACTTAACAGGCAGAAGCTTAATGGTGAGATAGCATCGCCTTCTTTTATTTATTTATTTCTGGGTTTCATTTATTGAGATCGATCCAATTCCCGTGAATCAGTCATTGGTTTCTCCAAAGCCAAATCCATATTCAACTCTTCCTCAATATTCGTGTCAGTGACCAATTTTTCTCTACTCAGTCTTCAAATTAATTACTCTTTATAAATATGGAATTCTCTTTGTACTTTTTTTTTTTAAAGCTATCTTGTCTTCTTTTACAGGGTCATAAACTAAAGCTCCGAATCTTCTATTAGAAAAACGCAAATAAATGTGAAGACAACTGGGGCTGATGAGTTATTGATTAGAAAAGTCAACTGCTTTTCTGGGGATCTGGGCAATTGGATTGAAGGTTCTTGATAATTTAACTTTGGGGAGGAAAAATGTTGGAGCATGAGCTGTGTGCTACTCGGGTTCTTTCGCCGTTCAGGGAGGAAAGCGGCGATGAAGAGCTTTCAGTTCTTCCAAGACACACAAAAGTTATTGTCACAGGAAATAATAGAACAAAGTCTGTATTGGTTGGTTTGCAGGGCGTGGTCAAGAAGGCTGTGGGCCTCGGTGGTTGGCATTGGCTGGTATTTCCCTTTACTTTCATTATTATTTTTTTTCTTTTTTAAAGTCATCGTTTGATGAACAGAAGCTATGCTTTCGTCCGTATAACTCCTCTTAAAGAGGTAACATTGTAAAAGTTCTGAATTTAAATCTCAACATCTACGATCTTCTGCCTAAGCCTCCTTTTGAAAAGGAAAAAAACGGTTTTCAATTCAAATTCTCTCCTTAACAATTATTCAGTTGTTCCTGACCTTCTGGTTTTTAATTGGTCTGGATTATTCTCAGATTTTTTAAATATGTTTTTTCATGGGGCATTCCAATTGGTTTACATGCAATAGTATACTTGCATGTGATTGGTTGTTTTTTTTAATTACTACTAGTATTATTTACTTTATTAATGTGATATTTTTTTGCATGCGGATATTATATAAAGCCATGTAATTCGGTCTAGGTTTTCGTCTAGAGTTTTACTTTTACTGGTTTCGGCCCCCAAACGAATCTTATTATAGTTAACCATGATTGGCTCTGATGATGATGTAAGTAGACGCTTTGATGTATCCAAGGAACTTGTCTTGCAGAGATTGTTGGCTTTTTCGTCATACTCAATCTTTTTAAGATCTAATAGTTCTACCCAAAAAAAATTTTTTTTGATAGTTGGACCAATATAGAATTTGTTGAACACTTTTGTTATCCATCCAATGATCAGTTTCTGTTTTCCTCACTCAAGGAAAGAAAAAGGAGGGAGCTGCTTTTCCTGTTTGTAATTTGATTCTTAACAGGATATGCAATTTTGTTTTGCATGTGTATCTACTTTTAGTCGGACAAGATGGACCAGACATCAATTTAGATGTTTACGATGTTTTTCCTAAATGAAATTGTCTATGATTAGCTTGGTCTTTTTCTTGATAATTGAAATTGACCTGTGATCTCTTTGCTGCTAATCCCTTTAATAGCTAGATAGCACTTACTCTGTCACCTTTATTTTGTGGAAGAATCATATTTTGTGACACCAGTGCTGCCGTTTTCAAGGTTTTGAAGAATGGGATTGAAGTTAAGCTGCAAAGGAATGCATTGAGTGTGCTGGAACATCCTACAGCGAATGAATTAGATGATGATCATGATTTTGATAACTCAAGCAGTGGCTCAGAAATTGGCGAGAAGGACCATGATTTCTGTAAGTCAAACAATTTCATGCCAGAAGAACATTCTTAACTAAAAACTTTTCTCGTTGCTTTTAACATTATGGTCATCCCCTTCCTTTTCTTTACCTTGGATAGCCACTAGCATTGAGTTCCACAGGCCTGCTAAACCAAGAGTTCGACATACAAAACCATGGGTTCCAACTGCATCCATGAAATCAACAAATCGCAATGGTTACAGAGATGTCCGATCCATTATTCATGCACCTCCATCGGTTAGTATCACCAAAATTTGCAGTGTATCTAAGCGTTTGTTTTATGATTTTGAAGTATGACTATTGTCACATGCCCATAATTGAGAAAATAATTCTAAGTGTATTTTATCATGTGTTTCCCAATTCTGAAGGTAAATCTGGCAAGACTTGACGCCGACTCCTTGCTAAGATATTGCAGGCACTTCAAACTCGTAGGTCCCACTAACTCTCAACCTGATGAATTTTCTTCGAGGGTCTAGATAAAATTAAATTTATCTAATTCAAGGGGTTCATCTATTTTGAACTGTAGGGAGGCAACAATGCTTATTCAACAAGAGATCAAATGCTTAATGCCGTGCAGCAGCATTTTGTGTCACAGGTCTATTCTCTCTTTGAGACTCATGCACATACACATAAACGTGCGACATTTAGGCAACCTTTGTGTTAATCTTACATCCTTTCTTTTGACACAGCCACCACTGAATGAATTACAAGTGATCTCGGAATTCATCACCGCTGCTAAGAGACTGAAACCTGATGAGAAACTGAGTGAGCAACTATGAATGTTTTTAACATTGTATATTACATACATATAACCTTAGATTAGATCTAATTAAAAGACTAATTGGGAAGAGTTGTCAATTGACCAACCGGATTTCTTCCCCGGATTCTAACCTTGTGATGTAGGGCTTCTGCCCTTTGTTATTTTCTGGTATATCTACTATTCCAATAGTGTATTATTCCCAGCCCTTCTATATGTTCTGAATTTCTACTCTGGGTTTCTTTGATAATGGTGGCATGATTGTAAATTTGGGATGAAACAGATTATAGTTTGAGATCTTTCAAAAATCAAAACATTGGTGGCATGGAAATAAACCGGGCCCCAATTATATGATGTTGCTGGCACAGAGACCAGGCTGGCATTTGGTGTCTCGGGATCTGTGCAACAGTCGGTGATGGGGACATATATTCCCGGGCTGCCTCAGGTTCCGAATCAAAGACTCTTGCTTCTTAAATATCTGCTGTTCCATTAATGTTACAAATTTATTTTGAATTAAAATATTTAATGTAATAATTGAATTTTAAAAGTTTAATATTTAAATTATTAATTTATTAATAGTATAATATTCGCATATAATGTGTTTACTTTTTTTGGTACATTTTAATCATTTGTGTCGGTGTACGTTCAAAGTTTTTTAAACTCCTTTTTTTTTTTTCAACTTTCAACAAAATTTTCTACGATGAAACTAGAAATTACATAAAAAAAACTATACTAACAAATGAAAAAAAAAAAAAAGTAGGGAATAGACATGGGAACTATATATAAAGAATTTGGACCATAGAAATATATTTAAAATCTTAATAATTGAGCTTAATGCTTTGATGGTATGGTGCCGTGCCAGTAGAGTTACAATCGTTGTCTACAACTCAAGTCAGATTATTTCTCTATCCAATATTTAACAAGTCAGTCTATCCATTCTATCTTTTAAAAGTAAAAGAAAATTTGTCTACACAGATAAAATTCTACGGCGTGAGTCACAAACTTATGACACTAGCACATCCACCACCATCAAACAATTTTCACATAAAGATGAACTGGAGAATAGTGTAACCACATGCCATTTACAGAAGCAATCCAACAAAAGGAAGCAAACATCTGTTCGCAAGATCAGAGTTTGCAGACTCATGGAACAGAAATATATATATATATATATATATATATACATAGAAAAGAGTTAACGTGCTAGTTTGGGCAACCAAGCAGGTTTTCTGGACAAAGAAGGCACTAAAAACCAGCATTACAGCATCATATTCCCTCTTTTATGAAACTTCAGGCAATCGCTTATTGGTGTAGGTAGAAACTAATGACATGCTGATCTAAACATTTAGAGTAAAGCATACATAGGCCATTAAATATTAACCTTTGAAATGGTATCAAACCTGTTTCTGTTTACTTTATCTGTGTATTTCTTTCTCCTAGCTTTTCATCTATTCATTTGCATGACTCTCTTATAAAATGAAGAAAAAAAAAGGAAATGAAGAAAAAGAAATCCAAAACCAAACTATTGCCAATCTGCAGCGGCCACTAAATATATGATGACGAATGAGAGAAATAAGTAAAAACTGAAATTTTGATGTGCTTGGAAGTTGTAACCTTCGCAACAAACTTAACTTCAAGTAGCTAAAGCTTATCAACGGGAAACGGATCACCGGGTAGGTCGAATATCATTTCCTGCATCATAAGAGAATCAGAACTCTCTTTTTATGTCTTTAGGTTATATGGAATAACTCCTATTTACTTATAAGAGATACAAATAGTTTTAAGACAAACCTTATCGCACACAGGACATGTGTCACTTCTTTCCATCCATTCAAGAATACATGCAAGGTGAAAATGATGCTCACATTTTGTGATAATTTTTGGATTTTCTGCATCATACTCTACCGGAAAGAATAGAAAAAGGATATATCAAAAACCTTTCTACTTGAAAGTCAAAACACTACTTAGCAGAAAATTTTGCAACACCATATTTGGCAGTGAGGCAGAGAAAAGTTTCATAAATTGCAAGGGGAAGACATACCTTCTAAACAGGTCGGACAAACATCCTCCTCCTCGTTTGTAGACACAATTGGTTCAACTGGTTTTGAAAGTTCAATTTCTATCCCCTTTGGTGACTCAATTTCAGTATTCGATTGTGCTTTGCAGTCCAATTTCTTTGTGTTCTCAGATTTTATATAAGTCTCTTGAGTGTTGACAACAACTGTTTCTTGACTGGAATCAACATTTGTCATTTGCACTACTTCATCGCTCTTACCGTTATGAATTCCTTGGGCTACTGAAGGAGTTTGAGAAGGCCTTAAGACTGCATCAAATGGCATTGGAGCCGGAGGAGGTCTATAAGCATCAGGAACTGATACATCCAAATTTGTGTCAACCAGGAGCCCAGTGGAGAGGGCAGAGGTAGCACCATTGTGAGAAGATAAAGGCACATGCTCTTCTAAGGCTCTTGGGTACTGTTAAGAAAAGAAGTTCAACTCAACAAAGATAACAAAATTGCATTCAATATGATAAACAATTACTTCAACTCTAATGGGTTACCTTTGAATAAGTATTTAGTAACCCATAATAAGTATGTGAGCAAAACGGTCAAATAGAAATTCGAATATTCATTTTTTGTTTTCAGGTTGTTCTAAAGTTTAACTCTGACCCATTTTGGCATTAAGGGTGATCATATCATGATCCATGAGCAACTTAGTAAGGGTGATTAGAGAATTAACAATTGGAAACATAATAATTGGTTGCATCCAGACATCCAGTTATTACCACAACGGGAAAAAATAAGGGCCCTAGCATTTCAGCAAATTTAAGACACTTTGATCCTCTCAAGTGCGCTGGTGAGTCCAGTCTAACTCATTTTTTAGCCACATCATGCTTTCACTCCTAAAATTTAGCAGTGTGGCACTTAATAAATTACAAAATACTCTACACTGAACTTGCAATGAGTTGAAACCAAATTAAAAAAAGAAAGAAGTTAAGCATGAGAAGTGAGGATGAGAAGATCAGGCTGAAAAAACTATAACCAAAAAATAGAGAACAACAATTCCATGGAGGGAGAAAATTGTACTAACATAATAATATGCTGGTGCACTATTTATTTCAACTCCTCTAGAAGAGCAACAGCAGCAACCTCCCATTCCTTTTACTTACATCCACTGGCCATATAACACTACTGATATTTGGTACATTAGGATTCCACACCAACACAAAGTAAGAACATCTGCCGTAAGAGAAAGACTAACATCACTCTGGAAGATATAAACAGCATACTATTCCATCCAGTAAATCATATACATGCCAAATGCCACATGACAACGCGATAAACACTGAAAACACTAAGGCAAATGCACTGATTTACAAATACCACAATTTCTAACAGAGTTTCAGAAAAACAACCAACTGCATGAAGTTCTTGGAGGAAAAGTAAAACCCAACAGAAAATAACAAAATTATATCTGGCTTCTCAAAACACTTGTCATCAACAAGCACACAGATGATAAAAAACATAAATAAGACCCTACTACAAAGCCAAGCTGACTGATACCCTTCTCTTACAGTAATAGCAGAATTTGTATGTTCTGAACAACAGTAATAGCAGAATTATAGAGGCAAAAGCAAAAGCATCATCCACTACAGATTGTCAAACACGAATCAAGTTTAGAAAACAACTTGGTTCAATTGTCCTGCCATAATTCCATATCAAGAACTTCAACATAAATTGGTCAACAAGGGCCAATTAAGTAAACTAAAAACCTAACAAGATTGTGGCAACTGAAAAGATAAAAAGCAGCGATAAACCCCAACCCCAAGTTTGCACTCCTCAAGTAATCACAGTGGATGGTCTTAATTGCAAACTTCTAACCAAAGCACACTTTCTTGTCGAACTCTAATCAACCCATGCGCTGAAACAATTGTAACAACAAATAAAAACAGGTAAATTCAATATGAAATCAAACAATAATGAGCTGCCTTCAGTTACTGTTCATCAACTGGCACTAAAATAGAGTTTTAACCGACAACAAACTATCATTGAAATACCTAAAACTGATAAATGTAATAGTAAGAAAATAAAAGAAAATCAATATCCTATATAAAAGCTATAGCCAAACAACTAAATTTCATAAATTTGAGGTAAACCCAGTTAAAGTTATCAATAATTCAACCATTCAAGAACTAATAAGAAAAAAAAATCAACTTATTCTTAGTAAAACCCTAAAGAAACCATAATTTAATCAATAGATAACGATCCAAATTCCAAAAAAAAATGAATAGGATATGAAATTACCTGTTGAATTCAAGAATTCCAAGCGAAAATTCAATAATAACAAAAATAAAAAGAGAGAATTACATAAAATTTTTTATTTATTTACTTATTCATAGAGTGTGATCGTTGTGGTTTTTTCATTGAGAAAGGTCGGCTCTCCATTAAAACTGATTCACTATTGCAGAATTTTTTTAGAATTGTTTCTCGGAATTCTCTCCACGCGCCAACCTTTCCGGTTTATTCCACTCTCCGTATTAAAAGCTTAATAATTAGTATTATATTCGTATAAATGTATAAATTTAGCGACGAAGGATATAAGAAAGTGGGATAGTTTTTGGTGACAACATTTGGTATTTGGAAAAATAATTGAAATTTGATGAGATAAGCATGATTTTACTCTTTTTATTTTTTTACTTTTATAAATAATTAAAATTTTATATAGTTTTTGACTTTTTGCATTTGATGAGATAAGCATGAATTTGAGGTTTGATTTAATTAATTTATATAATTATTTTTAAAATTTAATATTTAAATTTCACCCTTTATTATTTTTATTTACAAATACTAAAATAACATAAATGAGAAGCCAAAATTTGAGCCGTTTAATTGGGTTGTTATTTTTGAATGATTCTTTTAGGATTAGGTTTATTTCAGAAGTGTCACTCAGTTAGAACCCAAAACAATGGGGGCGATTTGTTTCAATGATCCAAGCCCAATCACATGGGGATGGCCCCAATTAGAACCCAAAATTCGAGATGGGGCTCAACTTTTGTTGTGGCACGTAGCATGATTCACGGTTTTTTATCAAGTCAAAGTAAATGTTTTAAAAAATTTTAAGCTAAACTTAGTCAAATTCAGGATTTTTGAAGTTTAAAAATTCAAAATTAGATACTTTGAATTTTGTTTTTATCAGTCAATTTGCCCATCACATTAATATAAAAAATTTTATAACTAACCCATTAGTTTTAATATTGAAAATGGAATCCCATTTTTACAATAATTTATAAAAGAAAAAAAAAACGACAACCCCATATTTAAAGGTGTTCATAGTCAGGTTGGGTTGGACCGAACTCATACTTGATATTAATAATTTATATATTTATTTAAATTTAACTTGACTCAAAATTTTTTATCTCAAAATTTTTTTAAGTTTCGTTCAAATTAAAAAATTAAATCTCAAACATACTCATTAAATTTAATTTATATACTAAAAAATAAAAAATATGATTAAATTAAATTAAATTAATTAAATTTAATTCACATATATAATTAAAAGTAAAATTGATATATGTAAAAATTAAAAATAAAATTAAAAAAATTTAAGTTTAATAAAATATATATTATTTTTATTTTTATTTTTTTTATATATGTGAATTAATTTATATATAATTTACATATATATAAAAATAAAAAATTTATATATATATATATATTCGAATTAGATTGAGTCAAGCTCAGATTTTAAATATTTGTCTAAGTTTCGATCTAAAATTTAAAAAAATCTAAAAATTATGTCTAAATTCATGTAATGTATTTTAAATTTTTGTTTAAATTATCTTAAAATTTAAACGAATTTTCAAGTTTGGACGAATAATTCTATCCTTAAACATCTCTAGAATAGGGATTTTGTATATAAACATGATTCATGTATATAAAACTATGATCTTCATATCAAAGTTCGATAATTGCTTATTTATATTTAATGCTGCAGTTTTAATTGATCAGTGTCACTGATTCCTTTCAGTGGGCTCTGGCTTTATCTAAACTTGATTGCTATTTCCCATGGTTGATTACTTTAAGTTCCATTTCATTTTCATTTTCACCTCGCAACAAACCATACGATTTAGAGGATAAATTACTTCCTTCTTACCATGTTCAACCATTCATGCTATTAAACAAAAATAAAACCTGTTATATCAACATGTATAGTTTCACATGTTAACGTTTAATTTATTTGTTGAAAGTATGGACCTGACATGCTGATAAAGTTTTTATGACGCATTGTATCTTTGGATTTCTACAAGAGTTATAATTTGACTCTATGTTAATATAATTTTTAAATTTTATAGGTGGGAGTAACAGATTGGTACGTGATTTATTTTTTAATTATTTTTTTAATTTTTAAATATATTTTAAAGGGTATGTATCATCCAATTAACTTTGCTTGTGAAATCTAAAATTTTTAGTGATAATTGATGAAATAATTTCTCTTTATATAATAATTAGTTTATGATCCGTGCAGTATATAGATTAATTTATTTATTAAATTTGAAGTTATGATTATAAAAAAATATTAAAATTTAAACAAATATATGAACAAAATATAAAGGTGTTATTCAAAAGTATTGAATTTCTTTCTTTTAAAATTTTTTAAGTAAAAATGGATGATCTGATTTTTCATAAACTATTTTCTAAATTTGTGTAATTTTTCAATTTAAACTTGAAATTAATACATTTAAATTTACAAAATTATGCAAAGTCTTGAAAAATAGACACATTTCTCAGCCTATGGATATGAATTGAATAATACTTAAAAATACAATGATGTACAAATTAATTAAATTATCATTTAGAATAAAAAATATATAATTTCATCTTCACCTTAATTATTTTCCGGCTTATATTGAAATATCTCTATTTGATGAAAAATTTTCTTATATTACAAAGTTAAAGAAAATAATATTTTTTATTATATGAATAATTTGATTCAAAAAGTAAAAGATTTGTAAGTACCTAGAAAAAATTTTAAAACTTTAACTTACAAATTTTATTTTTTAAATTTTTTAATTTTATAATTTTAATAAAAATAATGATCAAAGTTAATTTTATTTAACTCAAAAAATCGATACAAGACAAACATAAAATAATAAATATAATACGTCATAAGTTGCATAGAAAATATTTTATAATATGGTGAATATATACAAATATTATAATTAATTTTGTTCTTAAAAAATTATGCTTTTAATTTTTTATAAATTAAAAATACATATACCTAGATATGATACCTACAAACAAGAAATAAAATATTAATCATGACATTATGATGTTAAAATTATATTTATATATATATTTATTAATTATATCTACACATCCACGTCAATGCAGAATTGAATTCAACAGTGAATTCTAAAACTATACTTAATCATTTTTATTTAAAAAATTAAATACATTGAATGTCATTTTTTATTCTTTTGGTGCAACAAAATATATTAGACAAATACAGCTCACGTTAATATTATTTTACTATTACATTAGGAAAATCAAAAGCGTCTTAAATTTTAATATTAAAGCATACAAACCTTAATTTTTATTTTTTTGAATAGTCTCATTAAACAAAATGTAATATTTAAATATTGATATTATAACTTTTATTGATTATTAATTGATAAAACTATTGTTTTGTCTAATGGGATGTTTGATTTTGAAGTTCTAATTCCCCTAATATAAAATAGAACCTATTAATCTTGAAAGTAAATTCTAGAAAGAGGTAATTATAGCACAAAAATCTCATAAGTTAATGACAAAACTATAATTTTTGATAAAGTATAACTAAACAAACATCAATTCTTACTTCCTGCAATAATTTTGTTAAACAAAATGCAATATTTAAATATTATCATTATAATTTTTATTGATTTTTATCGAATAAAATTATTGTTTTGCCTAATAGGATGCTCAATTTTGAAGTTCAAATTCTCCTAACTTAATATATGACATATTACTCTTGAAAGCATATTTTAGAAGGAGGTCATTGTAGCACGAAAATCTCATATGTCAATGGCAAAGCTATAATTATTGATCAAGTAGAACTTGACATTTTTCACTTTGATATTTTTTAAAGGGAATATTAATTACCAACAAAAAATCTCGAAGCTTTGAGTTGGGTGTTTAGTAATTATTTTTGTAATTATCATCCATTTTAATCAATTAAACAATTGTTAAGAATCAAAATAATAGTTTCTCAAAATCCAAAAAAAAAAAACATATATAACTGGTAGTGAATGAAAGAGATGAAGATGATACTTTACTTGATATAAGTACAACTAATGCCATAGACATGTGCAATTGTGAACTAAATGAGTAATAGGAGAAATTCAACTCAAGAATGTTTCATCTAAATGGAAGACAATGTCCATTAAATAGTAAAATAAATGATATTTGATTTTTTTAAAAATTTACTAGAAAATTTATAAAATTAAAATTATATTTAGAAAATTTAAATTTAAAAAAGATATATTTAAATTATATATATATTTTAAAATTGTTAGAGATATACTAAAGTATATTTTTTTAAAATTTTTAAAAAGATATATCTAAACGTTCATTTGAAAAAACAAATAACAAAATTATTGATTTTATTATAAATCTATTTGAAAAAAGTGAGATTGGGATAAATTTTATCTTATTTAAATTAAAATAAAAACTCTTGAAATATTAGAATAAATCTATTTTTGAAACTTTCAAATATTTTTTAAAATTAAATAATTATTGAATAGGATTATTTGGTTAAAATTTTAAATTAAATTATTATCTTATGTGTAAAAAAATATAGATTATTTATGTAAGCATCCTTACGTAATATACTTTATCAAATATCTATGTCTTATGTAATATAATATATATAATAGATTTTTCAAATATGAGATTTTTTTACTTGTTAAAGTTTACGATGTTATGTGCTTAGCATTTGATTTGATATTTTACTTTCAAATAAAAATAAAAAATTACTTATTTTTAAATAAAAAATGAATTATAAGTACTAAGATTTTAATTCAGATTTATTAAATGGTATTTCTAAAAAATGATTGTATGATTAATTTATTAAGTTTAAAATTTATTTTTTGATATTTGAAATTGTTAAAAATTAAAATTAAAAATTTAACATTTCATCGTGTTGATATTTCATTTAATTATTTTTATCAAGATAATAATAAATGAAAAGGAATTAAAATTTTATATTTATGTTACAATTAATGATACATAATTCTAATACAATTTTAAATTATAAACTTATAAGTAATATTATTGGTTTATCTTTTTAAAAAGAAATAGTGCAGTGGACAGCAGTAATAAGTTTTGCTTGTTTTTTGTGCCAGAGCTTATTCAATGTATTGTTTTTCAATCACCTGATTTTGTTGTCCAAAATTGGCCAAAAAAATGATAAATCCATTAAAAAATACTGTGGCATTCCTGAGACATCTTCTTTTACGGGCCTCATGGGTAGGGCCTAATATTTAGTTACCTTTATTATTTTTTAAAATATTTATATGATATGATATAAAAATATTAAAAAAATTTAAAATTTAATAAAAATTATAAATAAAATTAAAAATTATATTTTATATTTTTATACCGATATACAAAAAATTCATACATAATTTTTATATAAAATATAAATAAATATAAGAATAGCCTGTCTCCAATAAATTCTAAAAAAATTGCCATATTTTTCTTGCTGTAGCCCATTGATCATTTTCTAAAATCCCAAGACACATGAACCTTACTCTAGGCTATCTTCATACCCTTTTGTTTTGTCCAATATTTTTCCCGTTCTCTCTGCAACTCTGTAGATTAGATTGGTTCGGCTTCTAAAAAGCAAAGATAATCAACAAAAACAAAATACCCACCAACAAAAATATGAGGTAATAAATTTGAAGACAAAGGGGCAAAGGATCTTACTTCCTTATGCCCACTTGATGTTTCAATTTCTTTTGTTATTTCTTCATTATCGTTTCTTTTAATCTTTCACCAGCCCTAAAAAAAAGAACCGTTTTTGATATAAAAGATTGAAAGGAAAGCAAACGAAAGAAATTCTAATTTTCATGGCAGGATGGTCAATTTTAACAAATTGGACCCAGGTGTTGGTCATGTAACACAGGATAGCGTTGAAGAGTCTGGTGATGATAAGGATAGACTAAGATGCTTGTTTGATCTGGTTCTTTCTGGTTATCTAAAAGAGGTTGCTAGTAAGGGTTTTGTTAGGCCTATGCCAGCAATGATTGGAAATGATGGGCAATCACCAGATTTGCTCAAGCTTTTCCTTGTAGTTAGGGAGATCGGAGGGTACGAGTTCGTGTCAGAAAAAGGGTTATGGGCTTTTGTGGCGCAAGAATTAGGGTTGGATCTTGACGTTTCAGCTTCGGTTAAATTGATATATGCCAAGTATTTGCATGAGCTGGAAAAATGGTTGAGTCAGAGTGGTCGAAATTTTGGGTTCTTGTCAATGGAGCAAGAGAAGGAGTTTAGAGGTTTGTTTACAAATGGGGTTGATCGAAAAGTAGTAGTAAACCGAGTGGCTCTATTGGAACGTATAAAAAATGACAAGTTCGTTGATAAGGATACCAAGAATGATGTCGAGAAAGTGTTTGGTGATGATGACGAAAAAGTTTATGGAAATGATCTTGCGGGGCTTGGTCCACCTGTTGCTAGGAAAGAATTTAGTACTCGTAAGAGAAAAAGGGAATCTTTATCAGGAATGCTGAAATGGGTAATCCAGGTTGCAAAATGTCACGACGATCCTTCAGTTGCTGCAATATTGGAGCCATCTAAGTGGAAAGAACATCGAGGCAATGAATTCTGGATACAAGCCATCAGGGCACGCGAAGCTTTAAGGCAGAAAAGGGATGATCATTCAGCCACTGAACAGTCTCTCTTGCAGGTAAAGTTATTATTATCGGTTAAATAAAGTTGTCCAATAAAATAAAACAAAATATTTCTATATGAAGTTGAAAGATTTTGAAATTTCCGGTTCGCAAATTTGAAATTTCCATCATAAAATTTTGCTAGAGCATTATTACACCAACTTGGGTGGTTTAAACCTTACTTGGCTGTTTGGAACAGTAACCATTGCTGTAGATTGGAGTTTTTTAGACCAGAATCGGCAAAATAAATGAATTCTCAATATATGAAACCTTTGGTTATCAAGGCAGAAGTTTGTAATGTGGATTTTACTGACTCTTATTTGAAATTAGGTTAGTTGTCAATTTTAACGGCATATTGCTGTTTAATTTACAGAATAATCAAAAGATGCATCCATCCATGTATGAGGATGACTTTCTTAGTCACCATTTTACAGAGAGGTTAAGATGCAGTGAGACACTTCATACGCCAAAATCTTGTTCATGCTCTTGTTACAGTTCTGGTTCAGCCTTGCAGAACAACTTGATTTGTCTCCACAAGACAGAGTCTGAATATGGCCCTAAAGAGCAATCCCCTGTAACTATTGACTTATCATCTTTAGATATGACTGCAGAGCTGTCTGGGGATGATTCTTTTAGAAGACAAGTGTCTGTGGGTCCCCTCTTTCAAGCTGAACTACCAGAATGGACCGGTATGGTTTCTGATACTGATTCTAAGTGGCTAGGCACACAGGAATGGCCCTTAAAAGGTGGAGAACATGATTCCTTAGCTGTAACAGATCCAATTGGTAGGGGAAGACCCGATTCATGTGGCTGTAGGATACCAGTCTCTGTTGAATGTATTAGACTTCATATTGCTGAGAAGAGGATGAAATTAAAGCTTGAACTGGGTTCATTGTTCTACCGTTGGAGATTTGATGGGATGGGGGAGGAAGTCGCACTTCAGTGGATGGCTGAAGAAGAAAAGAGATTCAAGCATATGGTACAATTAGAATCACCATCTTTAAATGCATTCTGGCCTGATGCATCCAAGTTTTTTCCTAGGAAGACTAGGCAAGACTTGGTAAGCTATTACTTCAATGTTTTTGTTATCCGGCGTAGAAGTTATCAAAACCGTGTGACTCCTAAAAGTATTGATAGTGATGATGATGAGTCGGAGTTGGGATGCATAAGTGACAGTTTTGGAATTGACGCCTTAAAAGTTCCTGGCTCAAATATGCTGAAATGTTCTCAGAGTAATTAGTGCATTGACTGGGATTAGTATGAATACCAATGAAGATTTATCACGTTGATTAGAATCTGGAAACACTGTGCTTGAACCAATGGTAGTTGAATCTTACTTTTCTTTTTTCCGTTACTTCTCTGCTTACCTTACGGCATCAGTGAACCAATGATGCAGTTTTGAAATGTCCCGTGGAATTTGCAACTGGCTTGGTTCGTTGACTCTGGTAAAAGAATTTTACAAATGTGCAAGTGTACAATACCTTTATCAGGAAAGATTTATACTTCTGCATCTGTGAATACTGTTATATTGTTTCAAGTACCAACTTCAGACAGAGGAAGATGGAAGTGGGAGACAATGATGCAGCTTCTGCTTCCGCAATTCTAAGTTTTACTTTGATTTTTCTCTTAAACGTTTACACTTTACCTGGAACTTACCCTATTGAATTCATTCATTTGTGTTTCAATGTTGAAGTGATTTTTTCTCTTCTCCCATCAATGCTGCTATCTTCATGTTTAATTTGCCTGCAGTTTTGGTTGAAAATCATCATACAACCAAATTTCACTCAGTGTTTGGATCTTTATTACTGATGATAATACTGAATTTATGTTTTTACTGAAAAAATTAGGAGGTCTTGTTGCATTAAAGTTCATTTTTGTATCATCAGATTAAACTTTTGGTGCAGAAGTGAGCAGCCTTATTCCATTCCAACTATTTTTCCAACTTTTGGAAGCAGATATATATGATGTTATATGAGCTTTTCCAAGTTCTCTCTTCATCAGGGTTGAATACTAAAGAGATAAAACTGCATTTGTCTCCTAATGCAATGACGGATATCATATATATATATATATATATATATATACACTTTTTTGTATTTGAGGTTGTTAGATCTTTATAATTGAAATTTGGGATTCAATGTTTTATTAACAGATATGTGTGAGGGAAGCAATAATGGAGATTTCTTTTTTTTATTTTTTATTTTGTTCAAATGGCTTTACCAAGGCACTATTTTTATTTATTTTTTCTTTTTTTTCCCCTTTAAAATGATTTTCTCAAATATTTGCATCAAAGGCAAATTGATTTTTCCAAGGAAACCTTGACACCAATTATGCAATATAAACAAAATGGTAACATCATATTTCTTCCATTGCATTACATTTTGGATTATTTGTAATTGTATTGATTGAATAATTTTTTAAAAGATTTGATTATTGAAATTTGATGCAATAAAAAAATAATGATATTTAAGATAAAAATAGAAAAAAAATGTAATATGAATATAATTAGATTTATAAAATATATAAATATTATTAATAATATGAAAAATAAAAACATTATAAATAAATAAATAAATATTTTATTTTTTAGTTTTTTATTTTAATAAAAACAACTAATTAAAACAGCTTAGATTCTTTCAATTTGCCACATAAAACAAAAACCTCTCATTTATCCCTTTTTCACAATTAAGAATGTAGGTTAATGAGAACTACCTCACCATTTTTAGATATTGGACACTCACATTTTACAAATAAAAATAACAAATAAAAGAATTTAAAAAAATAAAAAAACTAAAAAATAATAATAATAACATTAAATCGATAAAATAACTAAAAAAAGGGATTAAGGTTACAAATTTAAGTAAATTTACTGTATTCAACATTAAAAATTAGACATGATAATTTATGTATTTATATTATATAAAATAATAAAAATAATTCATATATTTGTATTATATTTTATATGAAAATAATATATTATAATTCATATTCACATAAAAATATGAAATATATTTTTTAATTTTATCAAATTTATTTATAATTTTTATTAAAATTTTAAATCATATTATTTTTATATTTTTTATTTATATTATTTTCGTACGATGTCATCGTGTAATATATTGATATTGTTGAATCTAGTAAAAATAAGAAAATTACTGAGTTGAAATTAGAATTACCACGGTGACTACATATATACATACATATATATATATATATATATAAATAAATGTAGTCCTCAAAGGTAGTGTTCATCTACTATTCATTGAGAGCCCATTTTTTTTGTCAAGTGTTGCACATTAAATGGTTCCTCAATTAAAAAAAAAAATTTTAGTTAAGCCCTTATTTTCAACATTCTTTTTTTGTTTATTTCCACTTAATGAAAGAAAAAAATTTGAAAATTGAGACAAAAAAAATTGATCAGTTCTTAGTTTTCTGTCCTTTTTTTTTTTTTTTTACAAAAAGAAAAAGCTGGTTTATTTTTCATAAAAAATTTTTTCCTTTTGTCAACCTAACGCAAACTTTTCAACTCTACCCTTTACGATTTTTTTTCTTATTTATTTATTTAGAAGAATAATTCACTTTCAACAAAAATAGAAACTAAAATGTAATGAAATTACCCAAAAAGAAAAAAAAAATCTTAAAGGAAAGGAAAAATAATTATTAGCAATGACATTTGATCAATTTATATGCTTAATTGAATGACACATGTCTTTAATTATAAAACAAGATTGTATTGAATTGAATGAGATATAATACAAAGATGATAAATTTTGCAATTAATTGGGTTCATGAATATTATTCATTGATTTATTTTATTTTATATTATAAATTACATGAATTTAACTATCAATGCACTTAATTATTCATAAATTTATAGTATCCACAAACTTATTTAATTAGAAATAGATATATTTCGTATTTAGTGTCATTTACATTTAATATTTTGAGTTTAAATTCATTTATATTATTGAGTAAGATAAATAATTATGAATCAAACTTAAATTACATGAATCTAATTATTTATGAATTTAATTATTCATGAATATATAATATTTATGAATTTAATTAATTATGGACTAATATTTTTAATGATTAATGTTATTTAAATTTAATATATCTATTAAATATTATAAATACATATTAATCAAATCCAAATAATTATATTTTAGTTTAATTTTTTATGTTTCAATATGTTGTAAAAGTATAAAGTATTTGTTTTGTATAATTAGAAATTAAGTTTTATTTTTTAATTTATACATTAATATGGTTGGTTCCATTTGAATGAACATTTTGATTTTATTCACTGGAGATATTATTTTATAAATATTTATTGTTTGTTTATATTTAATTAAATTGTGATCCGAGCGAAGCCGGGTACTTTTCTAGTCTATATATATATATATATATAAGCTCCTGGATTCACTCATGGATGTCTGAACTACTTTTGGGGTGGCTTTTCTTTGTGAAGAAATCTCAGTTCTCTTCTTTTTTTCCTCTGAAGAATCCCAAAGAAAAAAAAAAAAAGAAGAGAAAAATGTCTTCTCCAAGCAAACGCCGAGATATGGACTTGATGAAACTGTGAATGCATTTTTTTTTTGTTCCCAAATAACATTAAAAAGATTTCTTTATGTTATCTTTGTCTTTGTTAATTTGATTTTAATTTTTTTTTGGTTTTTTTGTTGGATTGATTTTTACTAGGATGATGAGTGACTACAAGGTGGAGATGATCAATGATGGCATGCAAGAATTTTATGTTCAATTCAATGGACCAAATGACAGTAAAGATCGTTTCGTACCCTTTTCTTTATTTTTTCATTCACTTCCATGATCTATCTCTTTACTTCTGCTAAAAATTTCATTTTCTTTTATCTTTTCTTTCTTGGTTTTTCTCATTCATCTCGAAAGTTCAATTTTTTTTTCCTTGGAAGTATGTTGACCGTCTGGTAATTGTTATTGGTTTTTTTTATTTTTTTTATTTTGATATTTGAAGATTAATATTTATCTAAGTGTTATTTTAATTATTGTTCATATCTGAGCTTCCACCTTTTATTTATTTAGTTCATTGAATTTTCTGAATGAGGATAGTGTTTGTTGATAGATTTTGCTTCTGGGTATTTTTAGACTAGAGCCAAATAAGGGTGATTCTTTTTTTTTTTTCCCCTTCTCATGGATTGTCTAATATGGAATATGACAGGTCCTTATTATGGTGGTGTGTGGAAGATAAAGGTGGATCTACCAGATGCTTATCCATATAAATCTCCATCAATTGGCTTTGTAAACAAGATCTACCACCCAAATGTTGATGAAATGTAAGTTTTTGGATGTTAAATTCGGCTGTTTTAGCTTTCTTTTACCGGCGGTATTAACTTGTATGAGGTAATTTAGAATGAGTAACTGGTTTTGACTTTTAAATGGCTGTTATCAGTAATAAAAATATATTCGAACTATGAGTTTCAGGTCTGGCTCAGTTTGTTTGGATGTCATCAATCAGACTTGGAGCCCCATGTTTGGTAAACCTTGCACATTGTTGTTTTTCCTCATTCTTTCTTGTTTTAAAGTTGCATTGCTATTACTCTTAGAACTTGAAAATCAATTTAACTTCTTTTTTTTCCACCCTTTTGTTCTATTTCAGATCTAGTAAATGTGTTTGAAGTGTTTCTTCCTCAACTTCTTTTGTATCCCAACCCATCAGATCCATTGAATGGAGAAGCTGCTGCTCTTATGATGCACGATCGTACAGCCTATGAACAAAAAGTGAAAGGTAGCATTTCTGCACAAGCGTTTGTAGTTTATTTATGCATTTCTTTCTCTTAAGAATGCCCAGCTCAAAAGTTAAGGTATTTATCAGGATTTCTTGCTTTTCTAAGGTCAATTAAGCGAAAGTCGGGCAGCAGTGAGCTTACAAGAAATTTTCTTGACTACCTGTGTTTTTGAAAGAAATTACATGAGGTCATAAATCTCATATGTTGGGGGCACAAAATTTGTTTTTATAAGTAGCACATAACTACTTACTCAGTTTAATTTGTACTCAGTTGACTAGTGAGTAACGGCAATTTTATTGAGTTGTCAACAATCTTGAACTTCATTATTAGTCTAAAGTAGGCAACACCAATCTTGAACGTCATCATTAGTCTAAACTAGTTCTAGCTTTAGTGTCTAACCGCCTTGGCAGCACAATTTTGTATTCTTACGTGCTTTATTCCATTTAGGTGAAATGGTTGGTAACGGTTGTAGACCTTGATGTTTGAAAATTGCTCGGCCTATACCAACATTTCATTGTTATGCATTCACAACATTGCTAATCTGTGTTTCTAGCCATGAACACCTTTTTTTTTCTTCTGTTCGTACCATTTGAAGTGATACTTGTGGATCATTCTCTTTTTCTTTTCAAGTTATTATATCCTAGCTATAAGTGCAAGCAGGTTCTGTTTCTATTTGGTGTTTTTAGTTACCTGCAAATTACTTTAGAATAGTCATCATACAAATTGCAATCAAGTGGAATGTTTTAATCTTTTTTTGACCATTTGAAAATGTATTCATTTCATCTTCTGCAAGATTGGAGGCAGGTGGATAGGGTACATAATGTGACTTAAAGTTCTTTGAAATTGGAAAATCTTTGATTCTTTCTAGGTTTTGATTTTAAAGAAAATACATGCACTGTAAACCTTGAGGTGCTTTGATTGGACCAAGAGTAGAAATATTTTCTTAGAGATAATGCAATAGCAAATATATCAATTGGTGCAGCCGTGTAAGAACATGGAGGGATGAGTTACCTTTCTTAGTGATTATGAAAATTAGCACCCTATGGATTGCAAAGATTATTTCCAATTGCTTTGTCGGACATCTGTGTTTCAGAAAGAATTCCTTGTCTGTGATTTCATTTACTACCCAAGGAAGAGTTGATTTTGAGTTTCTTTGCAGAGGTGGTACTTGTTAAACATCCAACTTAAAACCAATTGGCTGTAAATGGAGAGGCCCAACTTGAATATAGGACTATAGGAAATTGGATATTTATTAGATGTGAGATAACCCATTTTAATAGTATTGTATGACATAGATGACATAAAGTATTAAAATTGCTGTAAATTTATTGTTAGTCATTAGTATCAATAGACTCCTATTGCAATCCTACCAACTGTTTTACCAATACTTGAAGAGACCAAAGCTGAAGCTTGTTATCTATTGTCGTTGGCAGTCCTTTGTTTGCAATTTGGCTACTCTTTTGATATGGGATTAGAGAGAGTGTGATAGAGTTCAGAAGTTTTTCTGTTTGTTGTTGGAAAGGGGAGGTTGCAGCTTTAAAAGTAGGCCATTTTCAGTCAAAATAGGATAAATAATAGCTGGCAATAGACCCACTTGACCTATTTGTGGTGGCCATTTCACCTACTTTCTCAGTTCTTGTTTAAAATATTTTCTCCACAGATCTTAATCAATACAGCTTACTAGTAATAAGTTTGCGGCAAACCGGTTTTATCATCCTAGACAAGATGCAAAAAATTTTACTGGCATTACAAATATGGTTCTTTCAAAGTGTGATCCGCAATTTTACTTCTGTAGCAACATTCATTGCTTGTCCTACTTTCAATGTCGTTTCAAGGATGCAATCATTGCAATGCTTATGATTTTTTTTTATTCATTTTCCAGAATATTGTGAGAAATATGCCAAGCCAGAAGATATTGGTGCAGCGGCAGAGGAGAAGTCCAGTGATGAGGAGCTAACTGAAGATGAATATGCTGCCTCGGATGATGAGGATATTGCTGGAAAACCTGATCCTTAAAGAGAATTGTCTGTGCTGTACACGATATTCATCTCCAGGAAAATTTGAACTGGACAAAACTGGGGGCATATTGAAAAATTCCTGCCCCCCTTTCTGTCTTTATTTTCCATGAATGTTGTGTAAATTATTTCACTGTTGTCTAATATTTCAAATATTCATCCACTGTTAGAGACTAAAAAGCAGATTGGTAATGCTCCTGCCCCTCACATCAATTTAACTTTGTACATGCGAGAGTCCTTGCCCACCCAGGAAAATGCATTCACATCTTAGATATGCAAATCCTTCATTAAACTTTATCAAATGCAACTCATTAAATTTTCATTTTCATTTGATTTTCACGAAAATTTTTTTAAATTTAATTGTATTTTAATGAAAATGCAGTTACATCCAAATTCAACCTAAATGCCATTTAATCTAGATCTAGGATTTTGCAATAGTACCCCTAATTTGGGTCCCACTTTGTAGCTAAAATCTATGAGGGGCTCAAACTTCAAATTACACTTTTTTTCTTTCTTTATTCACCTTTCCCTTCACTTTCAGCAGTCTTGCCTGAGTTATCTTTATCTTCATCATCATCTCTTTAGCTTTATAACATACTTTTTTCAGAATTCTGTTGTAGTTTATATACTTGAAGATGTTCGATTTTTTGTAGAGATATTGGAAATGATCTATTGGTACTTACTTTATTTGAAGAGAATTTTATATAGAAAGATACATATGTATTTGCATATATTTAATAATATCACACTCAAATAGATATAATTTTTGTTTTAAATTGTTATTATCATTATATGCGATCATTAAAGATAATATATATATATATAAATTTAAAATTTAATTCGATTAATTTATATATCTAATCGTGAAAGATTAGTCGAGAAATATGATATTAGGATATGCAATATATTTTTTTTTATAAGTGAGAAAGATGACCAAATCAAATGAAGGAAATATGAAAAAAGGAAAAGAATTGTTAAAGGTTATTGAGAATTCTCTAATAAAAATATCTTAAGCCAAATTTTGTGATAATCAAGTTTCATACTCATCTATAGAATGCAATGACCTTTTTTTTTTTTTTTTTTTTCAAAAATCTCTTCAAATCTGCCCACCCAATACCGTTGAAAAGAAAAGAGAATATGATTGTGAGACAGTAAAAGATTATACGAGAGAATTAATTCTGCCTTTGTTTGATCTAAAAGGTTGACTTAAAAGGGTCCAAAATAATTGGGAAATCACAAAATGACATGACTTCGCAATCATGCTTCCATATAGGATCATGATCCTGCATGTTTGTGCTTGCTCCAAACTAGGGCTTTGGCTTTTCGGCTCAAATGTTTGGTTCACTCTTACCTTACATTTTTCATCGAGGCTTAATTCTCCCCGTATATATTAGGTTAGTTTTTAACAAATTAATATACATTTATTTAGATTTAATGATTCGTGTATTCGTATTATATAAATTATTAAAATTCATGTATTTTTATTATATTTTATATAAAAATTAAGTGTCATAATTTATGTTAATATAAAAATGTAAAATATAATTTTTTAATTTTAACAAAATTTATATATAATTATTGATAAAATTTAAAGACGTATTATCTTTATATCATTATATCATATTTTAAATTATTAAATTTAATTTAATTTTAAAGTAAGTAAAGCCCATTAGCAATGAAAAAGAAAGGTAAAGATCACCCCAATAGTCCCCTAGTGTGAAATCTAGTATTAGTGTTAATCATACATGCGAGGTGTCAAAGCAAGCTACAGTTTAACAACCAAAAGGCACTTTTCCTGCTATCGGTGGAGGTTGGAGAGCATGAAGAAAGGGAACCATGGGGCATGGATTTCAAAAAGATTAAAGACAAGGCCGGAAGGTAGCATACACATGGTGAAAAAAAATCTAATTTAAAGATTCAAATAAGATTAAAAACGGCTCTTCTGCTGTATGTTATGGAAATGATGGTTTGCAAATTATTTATTCAAATCTTTAAAAGGGCTCATCATTATTCCTTAATTTAAGTTTTAGATAAGAGCTAAATATAAAATTATTTTAACAAGTGTAATTAAAAAAATAAATTATTAAAACGGTTAGGCAAGAGAGTGTGTTGATTTACCAAAACAATCTTTTATAATAAAATGACAATGCTAGATTGACATTTTGATATTAAAATTTACAAGGTTTAAAGAAAAAGCAAGAATTTTCAAGTCTTCAAGATTTTTACTTTTTAAATTGGTTTGGTTAATTTCATCTGGAAGATCTTATTGACTTAGTAGGTATTGAGTTCGTAAATATAATTGAATCAAGTCAAATTCATGCAATGAAAAAATTAAATTTAATTTTGATTTAAAGTTTATTATTTAAAATTTGGTATGAGTTTAATTAAATTTTAATTTTTAAATTCAAACTTCACTTGAAATAAAAATCGAAATATTTGAATTAATTAGATTAAATTTATTTATAGAATAAAAAAATTCGATTCTTATATTCGATTTTAAATTTTATTATTTATATTAAAATTCAAATTTAAGCTCAAATTGATAAATACATATATAAATAAAATAATAATTTTAATTAAAATAATTAAAATATAAAAATTTGATTAGACTCATAAATTATTTTAATCGAATATTATAATATTTAAATTTAATTTATTCGATAAATCAATCTATTCAAACTCGAAATAAATTCAATAATAATTGAGATAGATTTAAATATTATTCGAATTAAATTTAAATAATTTATGACTATCATTTAAATCTTTAATCAAATTTATATTAATTAAAAGATTTTAACAGCTCCTAAACATTGAAAAAAAAGAGTGGGAGATAATTCGTTAAAAAAGAAATCCAAATGTCAAAGGGAAAAGGTCTCGTTTAAGTGAGATGAGCAAAATTTTGTGGGCATAAAAATTTTCTTAAAGAGGATGTGAGAAGGGAAGAGGGAAATGAGAGATAGGACAAATAGTGGGAGTTTGTTGAATTGGCGGGTAAAGGCCTGGCGAGGGGAAGAATTTAAGAATTTTAGAGGAAGGCCGATGGGACCCCTTCTTCGTTTGCGTCCCCAATTATTATGCAAGTGCTGCCAACGAAAGCCATCAAGAAGTGGATGTGCACACGTGCACAGCTTTACAAAACACTTTATTACAACGAGACCAAATCAACCTCCTCTTTACTTTTTTTTTTTTTTTAATTTCCTTCGTACTAAAAAAATAATTAAAATAATATTTTAAATAATCCACACGAATTAAGTAAATTGATGAGAATCAAATAATATTATTTTGAATATAAATTTTTATTAATTTTTAAGATAAATATATATAATTTTTATTTTTTAAAAAATTATTAATAAAATAATATTATTTGATTTATTAATAATATATAAAATTTTAAATTTTAAATTAAATAAAAAATGTTAAAATCATCCATGAAAAATGATAAATTTAGATAAAATGTGATAACATTGTAAAAAAATAACGTCTCAAAAATAATTTTGTGATGGTTGTAATTGTCTCTTTCATTTGACTAAACTACCCTCTTTACCCTAAAAAAAATTTAACATTATTTCAAAATTTAACAAATATTTATTAATCCAAGTAATAATAAATTTAATTTTTTTAAGTAAAATTTTAATTTTAAATTTTGTGAATAAAAAATATAAATTTGAAAGAATTTATCTTTTTATAAAATTTAATTCGCTCCGATTTTAAATTAATCAGAATTTAAAGTGATTACTGAACATAAAAAAATTTAAGATAAAAATTTTTTTATATTACTATATATTTTTATTGTAAAAATCGTAGTTACCAATTTTACTTATTGGATAAAAATAAGAGTATATGTTCAATTAAGTTGGGAAAAACAGATTTCACCTAAAATTAGAGAAATGATTTTTTCTTAATTTTTAAAAACTTTTTTGACCTTTTATTCTCCAACCAAATTAAAAAACTCATTTCTAGAATAATCACAATAGTAAATATAAGTGAATGAGAAGGGTATATAAGTAAAATGAATAGAAAATCAGGTTTTTTCGATAATCACGTATAATTTATAGAAAATCAAGTCATTGTCGTGTTTGACCTCAAAGGCCTTTGCTTATACACATATTTCACACAAACAATGTTTTTTTTTTTTTTTTTTTGAATTTCTCAGTTACATAATATAATAATTATAAAAAGGGATTTACTTTTTTTTTTTTATCATTTCTGGTTCAGTATTTCACTGCGGAAGCTTCTTCTATAAATCACAGCTTCATTCGTTTCTCTTCTCTCTCTCGGTTTTTTTTTTTTTTTGGAGGAAATTTGACATTTTTCAAGGGGAAGAAAGTTCGAGCTGGTTGTTTCGCGAGAAAAAGAAAAAGGAAAAGCAGAGATGAGAAGCGCAAATGGAGAATCCAGAGCTATGAATAACACTTTGGAGGCCATACATACTGCTGCTAACGCGATCGCATCAGCTGAGAATCGTGTTCCACAAGCTACGGTTCAGGTAAAATTTTTATTTTCTTAATATATTATTTTAAAATTCTGTTTCATTTAGTTTTCTGTTTGTTTTCTTTGATGTGATTGTTTTAATTGAATTTAATTCAATTTGTTTGAGTTTTGGACGTGTTTTAAGTTTCTCTGTTATTCATTTTGTGATCTGTTTTTGCATGATTTGATTTTTTTTGTTCTTTGATTATGTAATGGTGATTTAGTGAGCTTTTATCTTTAATCAAATTTAGGCTTAAGTTAAATCGTTGTGATTTTAGGCTTAGATTTATTGAAGGTTGACTTGTTCCAAGAGTCTTTAACTGTAGCATGTGGTTAGATTTAGAAGTTGATGTTTTTGCTTTTGTAACTAATTTTTCGCACTTCAAGTTCAATCATGCAGGGTTTTTACCTGTTGAGCTTGGCAGTTCAGGAATCTAGGGATAGTCTGTGTTGATGAAACAGTGTTTATCAATATATATGGTTTCTCCATTATAATTTTTTTGGATAACTAGAAACTTCTGTACATTCTATTTAGCTGGCTAAGATCAGATTAATCTCATTTCAACATCCAAATTCAAGGTGGATAATCAGTGGCTCTGAATAATGGAAACTGCTATATTCTGTCTATGGATATGATTTCCATTGTACTGGAGGTCTAGTTGAAGAAGAGTTAATAAACACACAGGAAAAGCTTCCGAAATACTTAAACAAACGGTGGGAAGTGCTTCTGCTCCTTGACCTCAACTTACATGGTAATAAGATGGATTAAATTGGGGTATCTAATATGTTAAAAGCTTTCCAAAAGGAAAAAAATAGCAGCATGCTCATACTCTTTCTGCCAAAACGTTGAATTGCTGTTGTCCGATAAGTTTTGAGCATGAATACTTTATTATGTTTCATTACCTGATACACTTTGGTAAATCTTCAATGAGGCAGTGTCGCATTATTGGTGTAATATGTCTTTTTAAGACAAAAGTTATCAAGTAATTAATTGTCTTGTCAATTATTTGATTTCTTTTTGGCTACATAAGAACTTAGTATAATTTCCCGTATAATTCATTTTATCTTAAATTTGTTGACATTCAGAAGAGAACACGGGTGGCTACTGGAGTATTTATTGGTGTTTTGGATCTTACAAACAGAAAAAAAACGAATTGGTTCCGCTGTACTTGTTTCTGAAACTATTGCTTCCGGTATTAATGTGCCTGCTGCTGAAAATCCAACCCAAGCTCCGGCCATGGTACTTCCTTTGTTTGCACCACCCTCATCTCCTGCATCTTTCCTTCCTTCTGAACTCCCCTCTGCTATGCAGTCTTCAGCTGGTTTAGTGTCTCTCACCTCTATTTCTGCTAGTATTTACTCTCCAGGGCATGCTTCTATTTTTGCAATTGGCCCTCATGCTCATGAAACTCAGTTTCACCACCTGTTTTCTCAACATTCACCCCCGAACCTTCAACCGCTCCCTTTAGTCCCCCTCCCGAGTCAGTGTACTTAACTACGCCTTCCTCGCCTGAGGTGCCATTTGCTCAGTTGCTTTGCCCCAACTTCCAGCATGGAGAGGCTGGACTGAGATTCCCAATATCCCACTATGAATTTCAGTCTTATCAACTTCATCCTGGGAGCCCTGTTGGCCAACTGATCTCACCAAGCTCAGGCATCTCAGGTTCTGGCACCTCATCTCCTTTCCCTGATGGTGAGTTTGCTGCTGGTCTACACTTTCCTGAGTTTCAAATGGGTGACCCTCCCAAGCTCATGAACGTTGATAAGCTTGCCAACTGTGAATGTGGATCACATCATGGTCCTGGCATTTTAAGCCCAGATGCTACAAGGTCCACACCTCGCAATTGTTTTCTTCTGGATCATCAGGTCTCTGAAATTGCGTCACATCCGCATTTGGGTAGAGAAAAGCAAGCTGGTCAGGTTGCAGTTAATCATAGAGTTTCATTTGAGTTGAATATTGAAAAAGTTGTAAGATGTGTGGAGACGGACACAGAAACACTATCAGAGACTGTGTCCGAATCTCTATAAATGAAGCAACAAGAGAGAAAGTAGAAAATGCTACTAAGGTGGTGGATGATTATGAATGTCGTGTTGGTGAAACATCCAATGAAAAACCAGAGAAAGCTCCAGAAGATAGGGAAGGCGAACCACAGCACCATAAGAATCAATCCATCACTCTCGGGTCAACTAAAGAATTCAATTTTGATAATGTTGATGGACGTGATGCCCATAAGCCTATTGTTAGTTCTGATTGGTGGGCCAATGACAGGGTAACTGGAAAGGACGATGGTGTACCCAGGAATTGGTCCTTTTTCCCCATGATGCAGCCAGGTTTGAGCTAACTGGTATCCATTTTAGTAGATGCCTTCTGATTTCCATATCATTTTAAGAATTTAGGTGTGCCTTTGGGGATTCAAACAATTTGGTGACAGCAACAGAGCGCAATTATTCAATCAAATTATAGATAATTTTAGGGTTTTGACTCATATAGCATATTGCATGACTGGCAATGAATGAAGGCTGTTTTTGAATGCTTCCTGACTAAAAAAGGGTTTTATAGGAATGTTTCTGATGTTTAAACATGTATTATATTGGAACTCAAAATTTAACTTAATTAGTTTAGGTAATTACGTTAAGAGATAACTTTCAGCGGGTCAGAAATTAAATTTCAGTAGTTGCAATTTTTTTTATCTCCATAATAATAATAATAGAAGTCGAGTTAAAGTGGAAAAATATATGATGATTATTGTCTACTTGAGATTCTACTCTTGTGGTAATTGTCCTTAAAATGTTTTTTGCTATTTACCCGAGGAAGAAATGAGTGACCAAAAAGCAAAGGCTGAGAGGAAAGTTGTTTGCCAAACCAGTATGGGCTGATGGGCTGTTCGGAGTCCGCACAAAACCTAGAAGCCACTCTTATCGATGGACTCATTGCCACAAGCCTATATAACATTACACATCGCTCTTAATTTTTGTTTTCCGAAACAATAAACATGTCTAGTGATACTAAAAATTTGATCAAGGTTACGTTAAATAATCCAGTATTTTGAGGTATCTTATATATTATGCATACCAAAACTACCATAAAAACATATAAAATAATAAAATTGTTACAACGGATATAAAACAAGTTAAAAATATTAAAAAAAAATTATAAAAAGTAACGAAAAAGCTATAAAATCATCTTAGATTTCAATGACCAATATTTAAGTAATATTATGGATCAGGTGATGACTAATCCCATGGAATTATGCTTTGACTGGAGTAAGGTTTTGGACAAAAATTTTCCAATACAAACATCCATGCTTGTGATGCATGGAATCTGCTTCTCTACAAAATAGTTAAGCAACATCTTTGTTTGGCGTCAAAAAATCAGTCAAAACCAGCTTGAACTCTTTGAAGGAACCAAATCAGTGTCATCAATTCTAAAATTGCAACATTGTTGCACCCAACGAACAATCACAAATAGCCAAAACAAGAACCAATGTTTTTCTTTAAAGAAACCAAACAAACGAACTTAATCTAACGGTATAAAACTATTGTTTAATAGGAAAAAAACCAGTATTTAAGATCCCGCATTTATTATTTAAATGGTGAAAAAATTTCTTCTCCTGTAGAAAAAGAAAAAACCAAAACAGTAATCTCTTTCTTTCTTTCTCTCTCTCTCTCTCTTCTCCCCCTTTTTCTACAGAAATAACCAAATAGATAGTCATTATCATAAATTTAAGTTTAAAATTACTATTATATCCTTTTAAATATCTATTCCATCCAAGCTGAGATTTCAGTCAGTGTTGTCACCCTAAAGCCAAACGTAACTCTTTGACGGTTTGAGTTTGACCTTTTTTAAAACCCCTGAAAAAATCCCCTTTCTTGTAATAGTCTTTTTGCCCAATTCTCCCTTTCTTCCAACAAAATTAGGGTTCCTCTCTCTCTCTCTATCTATCTATATATATATATATATCTCTGAAATCCAGCGAAAACTGAACATTTTCTGGGTTCTTATCTCTCAAAAATTTGAGCTTTTTTTTTTCTCGTGTCAATTGTGGAATTTAAAAATCCGAAATTCATTGAAATTATGCCATCATTTGCAATGCAGTGTTTGGAAACAGAACCGGAGTTAAACGGCAATGTTGTAACGATCAATGTCGGCGGCCAAATTTTCCAATCAACCAAACAAACCTTAACCCAAGCGGGCTCCAAATCCCTCCTTTTTCAACTTGCAGAAACGACGTCCAACCGTTTTGTCGACCGAGACCCCGATTACTTTTCTCTCCTCCTCTCTCTCCTCCGAACCGGTACCATTTCTTCTAAAGTCAAAGACTTTGACCTGGGCGACCTCATCGAAGAATCTAGATTCTACGGCCTTGAGTCCCTCTTGACCAGCTCTTTGACCAATCCTTCCCACTTTGACGCTTTTGCCCTTCAAAAATCTTCCATGTTACCCTTGAACGGTCGCGATTCCCCTTCCGCGATTGCCACGACGCCATTTGGGTCCTTGCATGTTTCCCACGGTAGCAAGATCACGTCTTTCGATTGGTCGCTGACAAGAAAGTCAACGATTTTGACCCAATTCACAGCCGTTGATTCCTTACTTGCAATATGCCCGGATGTCGCGGCGGCCGGTGCAACCGACTTCTCAGGACTCCAGATTCTCGATCTCCAAAATGGATCCATCAAACAAGTTCTCAATTGGGAGAATGTGACCCGGTCCGGTTCCACGGTTCAAGCTATTGGTTCATCAGGCGAATTCTTGTTTACTAGTTTCGAATCCAGTAGGAGAAACTCCAATTCAATTCTGGTTTATGATATGAATACTTTGAACCCTGTTACCGAGATTGGTCATAATGAGATTTTCGGGGCTGATCTTGATTCAGCCATCCCTGCTACAAAGCTGAGATGGGTTTCGAGTTACGGGTTACTTATGGCATCCGGGTCTCATAGCGGGCTATCGGGTGTGTCAGGTAATATTAAGTTTTGGGATATAAGATCTGGTAATGTGGTTTTTGAATTGAAGGAGAAAGTTGATTGCTTTTCGGATGTTTGCGTTTCGGATAATTTGAATGCGATTTTTAAGGTTGGAGTGAATTCTGGGGAGGTTTTTTATGCGGATTTGAGAATTTTAGGGAGTGTGAATGATGATGGAAATGATAATAGTCCATGGATTTGTCTTGGGGATAGGAGGAGGGTGGCTAATGGGAAGAAAGTAGGGTCTGGGTGCAAAATTGAGAGCCATGGTAATCGAGTGTTTTGTAGTAAAGGAGGGGAAATTGAGTTGTGGTCGGAGATTGTGATGGGTTCGGCGAAGAGTAGTGAGGGTCGATTGAAAGAAAGGGTCTTTAGGAAGAATTTGATGGGGAGAGTGAATGATAAAGGAGGCTTGAGGATAACCAACTTGTCATTTGATGGGAACAAGATGTTTGTGACCCGGAAGGACCAGCAAGCTGTAGAGATTTGGCAGGGTTCGACAAGAGGTTTTTGATCTTCGAAACCTTTGGTTAGATGTTGCATAGGACAAATGTTGATCAATCTACGAGTCAGTAAACTATTTCATAAGTTAGTGTCTAGTTTTATACTTTTGTAAATAGGACTGTCTTGTACCTTGTGATTGTTTATATATTTGGTTCTTGGTGATTGAATTCGTATCAACTATTGATACTGTAATATTGAATCATAAATGAGAAGAAGCTCGGCTTTGCTGTTTAGTGTATTAATTTTACGCCCTATACAAAATTTTTGGTGAATTGGTATTATTTTTGTTGTTTAGGATCTTGTTTCTTGGTATTCCGAAGTTTTGCACCTTTCACTCAATTGTTTCTAGTTCTCAGCTGGCCTTGTTTATTCTTTTTCTTTTGACCAAATTGAGGAAGAATTACCAAGGCTTTCACGAAAGACGCGATCATATCTTGTTATACGCCAATTTGGATGCTTTTGATTTTCTTGTGGATTTCGAAATACCATGGACCAAGGGGGGTTTGTTCCTGTGTTATTGATTTCAAGGATGAAGAGTCTTGACTGGAAAGTCGAAACATGCTATGGGAAAGTAGCAAGGAACTTCTGAGCTGTAATTGCCCTAAATAGCTATTTTTACGTCATATTCTTTGAAGTTTGAACCAAGAACTTTTGTTTCTCTTTGTATCAGGTCTCGTATGCTCTGTTGATATATATATATATATATATATATTTTTTTTTTTTTTCTGTGGCACGTTCATTACATGGCATTTGAGGATTGATAGTGTTGGGGGATTGCAGTGCTTGCCTTTGTTTTGCTGCATCCTGTCCTGACAAACATACACTTCAAGTACTCCTAGTGACTTTGGCTAGCGCACTAGTTCTACCAATTACCAACTCATATTAGAATTCTCTCATCTCCACTGCCACAACCTGGTTACGCTTTCTTTCTTTTTCTTTAACCAATTATTTTGTACTTGAATTTAAAGACAAGATTTTTATGGTTGTGATTTTCGTGATGATCACCTGCAAAACTATGCTTCAGAATTGGGGAAGTTAACATTCACAAATCCAGAGGATTGTTAAGATTTACTTTTAAGAAAGAAGCAAGATGAAGGATGGAGATAAAAATGATGCAACATAAACTGGATAAATCATGAACGAGCAGAGAGGTTAAAGAATAGGAAAAGAGAGCACTTAATTCATCATCAAAAGTTGCTCTGAACAGAAATAAAGCCTTAAAATGACATTGTTGGTAATCAGGATACAGCTTTCTTGATGCAGAAACTCCATTCTGATATAATGTTTCAAAGTCATTGTTAAGCTGGTGGAAGTAGCAGTTTGACATTAAAGCCATGCTTGCTTTGACATCCATTTACTTGATTAATTGATTTATGCTGATAAGTCATAGTCACTGAAATCCCCTACATCGTTTGCCTCTCTCTTTTTTGTTTTTTCCCTTCAATTATTTTCGTGATACTGCTATTCTCTCTTGTGCAAGAGAGCAATGAAATTTTAGGATATAAAACACTGTTTAGCATGGTCCTTGAATGGGATGATTTTAGCAGAACCTTTTGTTAAGCAGAACAAGGGAAAATTGGTTTTGAATCTTCTGGAATTTTTAGACTTGTAAACTGGATGGTATTTTGATCGAGATAATAATCTATGATTTTTTGAATTGTGTAGATACTTGATTTTAGCAGCTCCAAAACAACTCTCTCTTCTTTGATCCTTCCTCAATCTTATTCTCCTCTCTATTCAACCTTATTTCAGTGTTTATCATCACCTGCTGCTACACTCAATACTTGAGAGCTTCCCGTCACGTCCCGCTTTACTTGTTTACAACATTTCCTCCCTTTACAAATTGTAGGAGTATGCAAGTATTATCAAATAATTTTTGTAATCTTAAGCCTGGAGGATAAGTTTTTGATATTTCAGGAATCAATCTACGAATGTCTTCATATGGTAGTTAAGCCTGCAATTGCCTGACACAAATCTGTAACTTCCCAAAGTGTAGCGTATTTATTCCAAAATATGGCAACAACAATTTTACCGAAAGTGACATAAAATGTGCATTTCTGTGAAGGTCAAAGCACATTATGGCAGAAGAAGTAGCATTCTGAAGAAACACCAGGCCTGTCGGTCTGCCAATGGCAGCATTGATGTTTAAACTTAAAGGGTTGCCCTTTTGGCAATGACACTATTAAAGTAAGCTTCAGTATGCATGCTTACTTGATTCAGAATGGCAGCTTCAGCAGGAGCAGCTACAATTTTCCTAAAGCTCAAAGAAGTTATGGCTTATAATCTAGACAAGGCAGACAAGGAAAGAATTTGTGTCAAACCTGTCAGGTTGTCGCTGTAGCGTTCATTTGCAAACATGATTATGTAAGCAGGTCGTGATGCTGACTGTTTAGACTTTGGCTGTACTTGCTCCTTTTATAGCATTTAACTCGGTGCAGCGGATTCAAATAGTAAAGTTGAAAAACAAAAAAAGTTTAGGAAAAAATTTTTTTATGGACATTCTTTCCATAATTAAAATTAATAAATTCGGTGATAATTATATATATATATAAGTGTATACTTTAAAAAAAATCTTAAATTCCGTACTAATTTGGTGTACCCTCAATGCCTATTGTCACCACAGTCAGTTGGACACTAATTTTTGGTCGATTAATTAATTGTGAGTTAAGAGCTGTAGATTTTGGTTTCCTTTTGACCTTGTATAAATGCCTCAGGACAGTCCGTGGAAACCTATAATAACTAAATCTAAGTCCAAAACTTAGCTGTTGATTTCATTTACATGAATTTGGAATTTGTGGTAAAATTTTTGAATCTGTTTTCTTCCAAGATTTGACATAGGAAATCCATGTGATTGGTAATGATGTATAACAAAACTATGAGCTGGGCTCGTTTAATTTGAAGATGCAGTCTGGTTTCGTCCTGCAAACCAACATGGGTGGTCCAGGAGCTAGCCTGCCTTTGTCTAAAAGGCATGATGCCATTAAATGCTAGTATGTGGTTTTGGGTGGGTTTATGCTTTAAATAGACGAAGGCTGTTAAATTTGCGTCCTAGCAAATGATAAGGACATTGAAATGCTGAAACCATACAAGTTTGGGCCAGCTGGCTTATCCTCCCTTCAACATCTTAGTTACTTTAAATTGCCTCGAAAAGTTACCATGTGAAATGGGATGCATTTCATCTTTTTAGTATAAGAACAATATAGATACAATTTTCTTTTATAAAAAAAAAAAATCACAGCCTAAGATTAAAAAAAAAAAAAAGTTACAAGCGAAACATTCAAATTTCAAATTTATTGAATGTTAATTTTTAAAATAGATAATATAAGAATATAAGTTAATTAAATTAAACTCGAGATTTATTATATATTCAAAGACAATGGGTGATTTTAGTCGGCAGCTACAGCTTTTTCATTTTGAAAGTATTTTTCTTGCTAAGGACTCAAATACGTATATGGAGATGAATGAATTTATAAATACTAGGATGGTTTATGTTATTTTCATCATGAGAGGAGACCATAAACTTGGTTGAATTTACAATGCAACCTCCATCGATCATCATCAAAGAAGTTAAACAGTTGGCAGCATTAGATACTTGGAAGGCTACTTGAGCTATCATGACCTTTCATCAAATTAAAAGTCATAAATAATAACGATAACATCTCCATTGCTCCACCACTAATTCAAAAGCCCCATTAAAATTCATTAATGTCGACGGTATAAATATATTTTTTCAAAACTTCAAACCCAAGAAAACCCTATCAAACCCTGTCTACCTCACGTATTTTCATATTAATATATATGTATGTATATATGTGTGATCGTGATGTTCATGCATTTAAAGTCAAACGAAAAATCCCTACATAAAAAAATATGAGTCCAGAAAGGGGTTTGGATTACAAGTACAATGAAGTAAATAAAGAGAATATATATATATATGGATGTGTGCGTGGATCGTGATGGTCATGCATCCATAGTCAAAATGAAAAGTCTCTTCATAGAGAAGTATGAGTAAATAAAGGGGTTTGGATTACAAGTTGAGTGAAGCAAAAGAAGGGGAAAAAAGAAAAGAAGAAAAAAATGGTGATAAAATAAATGATTGTTGGATTGGGTACTCAAAGTTTCTAATTAAATTACTGCTTTAAGTCACATATGTCCTATTCGAAATTGTTTTGTCAGACAGATCATGTTGCTTATCCGTCCTGCCTCACCTTGATTGCGTTAATCACATCTGGGTTGGGAGTTCAAGTCTCCGTCCCTCGAGGTGAATGATGAGATTAATTATAATGAGATTAAAAATAATAATAAAATTTATTATAATTATAATTTTAAAAAATATATTATAATTGTGTTTAAAATAAAATTTAATAAAATATTTATATTAACTTAATTTTATTAAAATTGATGTTTAAATTTAATTAAAAATGTGATAAGCTTCGTTACACCACATTAAAAGTGTGATGAGATTCAAACGATTACTAAATCAAATAAACAAGAATTAAAATTATCAAAAATTTTTTAATTCGACAAAAAAAAAACTGAAATTGCTTTTAATTTAAATTATTAATAAAGTGATTCATCGATAATATATAATATTTATATATAATTAATGCATCCAATATTATTTTATTAATTAAATTTTAAAAATAATGCAATAATTCTTATCAATATATACTTTTGAAAATTAGTAAGATAACCTTAAATAAATCTAAAATAATGTAATACACTTTTCATGCATCATAATTTATCTTATTCTTCGAGTTTAACCAAATGAAATGATTGATGTAGATAGAAATATCAATCTTATCTATATTCAATGAAAAATCTGATTTTTTATTCGAATGAAAAAGATGATGGGGATGAATATTATATTATGAGTATAATGATGGAACGGAGATGAATATGATTTTAAATTTTTATTGAGTATGAGAATGGAGACAGATACTATAATATCCGTTCTATAATCGTACTTATACCTTATATATATTTATATATTAAAATTTTTTTATTAAATAATATAAATTATTATTTTAGATTAATTACAATTAATATATTTTTATTAAAAATATTAACATATATTTATAAAAATATATTTTAATATACAAGACAAAAATAAAAAATAATTAAAAAATTTTAGTTTTTATTTCTTTTTAAAACTATGAATATAAATATCACTCATATCAATTAAATACCCACGAAGATGTTTGATAAAAATAAATTTAAAATATCTGTTGAACATAAATGTAAAAAGAGGTATAATATAAAAATTTAAAAATAGAGAAAAAAATGTTATATCCTACCCATATCTTATCCATTGAGATTTTTAGAGGCAGGTATGGCCGCTCACTAACACCATAACCAGTTAGATGAAGAACAATTTTTTCAGCAATAAATAATATTGTCAAAACCAAAGGGAAAAAAAAACCGATTAAGTACTTCTCTAAACCTTAAACCCTATGCATGGTTTTATGCATGTAAAGAAAGTATGTAGAAACAAATAATAAATATTATTTTATGTATACGAATTTAAAAAAAAAAATTATATAGATTTTATTTTTACTTGATACAATAAAGATTCATAATTTAAGCATAAAAAAATTATAATTTTTTAAAGTAATTATACAAATTAATTGAATTAAATTTTAAAATATTTATACAAATTCTATACTAATTTCTATTTTATGTATATGAAAATAATGTAATCTGTATAGGCATATAGGGAGTAGAATTGTTCAACCAATCTTGTTTACGTCGACATCGTCATTCAATGCCGCCATAGTAGAATTAAAGGAGGAGAAGCTCTTTCCCGCAAAATTAGGTGAGGCCTTCCTTTCCAGGGACAGAAATAACACAAAAATTTTCATGACTTTCTTTATTTGTTTTGTGAATGAGGGTTAATTTTATAATTGGTGAAAGGTCTCTCTTGTAGGGTTGTTTTTTTCTTATGATTTCTCAACGACCCCAGTCGGCCATTAATGGCTGTGTGTTTATAAGCTGAGTTAATCAGGTGATACATGCACAAATAAAAACTAAAGGTAAAAACAAATAAAGAAATAAAAATGGAGTCTGAAAGAGAGAAATTACAATGTGAAAGAGAGAGAGAGAGATATTCTTAACAAATTTGGTTGCCCATATTAATTTCTTGTTTTCTGACTTTCTGTGTTATTTCCCTCTATATAACGCTTTTGTCTTCTTTATTTTCCATTCGCTCAGACTTCCTGTTCTCTTCTCCCTTCTTCCCTTCCCCTTCCATTCTCCACATTCCTTGATCCTGTTAACAATCCAATAAACAAAACCAGTCATTCTTCACAAAACAGGATCTGGGTTCCATTTATTTTTCTCCATTTTTGCTCTAAGAGCTCACGAATCAGTAGCTTGAAAGTTGAAACTCATGTTCCAACAACTGTAAATAATTTTTTGTGTTTGGTGTCAGCATTAGAGAAGAAATTAGAAGTTTCTTGTTTACGTCCAAATTTACTTGGTGTGGTCGCTAATCACATGGATGCATCGGCAGCTTTTATGATCTTACTAGCCATAGTAGCTTATTTAGTATGGTTCAAGTTCATCGCAAGGTCACTCAATGGTCCACGTGTCTGGCCTCTATTGGGCAGCCTCCCAGGGCTTATCCAGAACTCGCATCGCATGCATGAGTGGATCGCGGACAATCTCCGCGGGTGCGGTGGCACGTATCAGACATGCATCGCCGCCATTCCATTTTTATCCCGGAAGCAAGGTCTCGTGACTGTCACGTGCGATCCTAAGAACGTGGAGCATATTTTGAAGGGCCGATTCGATAATTACCCCAAGGGACCTATTTGGCAGGCAGCGTTTCATGATTTGCTAGGTGATGGGATCTTCAATTCTGATGGTGACACATGGCTATTTCAGCGTAAGACTGCCGCATTGGAATTTACCACCAGGACGCTGCGCCAAGCCATGGCACGGTGGGTTAGCCGGGCCATCAAGCAGCGGTTTTGCCCGATTCTTGAGACGGCTCGACTCCAGGGGAAGTCGGTTGATCTTCAAGACCTCCTGCTTCGGCTCACCTTCGATAACATATGCGGCTTGACTTTTGGCAAGGATCCTCAAACACTATCTCCTGGGCTTCCCGAGGACGGCTTCGCAATGGCTTTTGATCGAGCCACTGAAGCCACGCTCCAACGCTTTATTTTGCCTGAAATTATATGGAAGCTGAAGAAATGGTTTCGGCTCGAGATGGAAGTCAAGCTGAGCCAAAGCCTTCAACACCTGGATAAATACTTATCCGAAATCATTAATACACGTAAGCTTGAGTTGGTGAATCAGCATCAAGGTGGGGTCCCACACGACGATTTGCTGTCCCGTTTCATGAAGAAAAAAGAATCCTACTCAGACGAATTCCTCAAAAACGTGGCACTGAACTTCATTCTAGCTGGACGTGACACCTCGTCGGTTGCCTTGTGTTGGTTCTTTTGGTTGGTCAGTCAAAATCCAAGCGTGGAAGAGAAAATCGTGACCGAAATTTGCGCTGTTCTAATGGAGACACGTGGCGCCGACACGTCCAAATGGGTAGACGAACCCCTAGTATTTGAAGAAGTTGATCGATTGATATACCTTAAGGCAGCACTGTCCGAGACACTAAGACTCTACCCTTCGGTGCCACAAGACTCAAAACATGTAATCGCTGATGATGTCTTGCCTAATGGAACATTTGTTCCTGCTGGATCAAACGTGACATACTCAATTTATTCAATTGGTCGGATGAAATTCATCTGGGGTGAAGATTGCCTAGAATTCAAGCCAGAAAGGTGGTTATCCGAAGATGGCAAGAAATTTGAGGCAAAAGATTCATATAGATTTGTTTCCTTTAATGCCGGTCCTAGAATTTGTTTAGGCAAGGATTTAGCTTATCTGCAGATGACATCAATAGCAGCGGCGGTGCTGCTCCGACACAGGCTTACAGTGGTGCCAGGCCACCGGGTGGAGCAGAAAATTTCGCTAACACTGTTCATGAAATTTGGGCTCCTGATGGACGTGCACCCAAGAAATCTGAAGCTTGTCCTGGAAAAAATAAGCAAAGCTGGTGAAAAACTCTCCTGCTAATGGCAATTATTAGGGATTAGCCCGAGCAGCTGGAGTGGCATCTGACCCAAGGGTATGTTTTAATTTTGATGAAATTTTTTAATAGATATGCACGATGAAGAAGGGAGCAAGTATTAATCAAGATAATATTAATTATCTTTATTTTTATTTTTTGTTTAAAGGAAAGCAAAGCTCTTACAAAAGGAGAAGAGGTGACGAGAATTTCCGTCCATACACCTTCTTCAAAGCCACTTTGTCACCAAGCCGAGAGTTAGAAGATTAATTGTCTTTGTTTTAATTTATCTATAGATGTACTATTCGAAGTGAAATAAAAACTGAAATCCAATTATATATTAACCTCCCGAAGATTGAAATTTGTATAACTGGAAAATGATAACACAGTCATTTGCTTCAGTACTTGGTGCTTCTTTGTTCTCTACCATGAAAACAAGTTTTGGTTTTTTAAATTTGATTATTTATGAGGCTTATTGTCTGAATTTAAAAACAGAGATAATTGGAATTATACTTATTTTTTTCTAGTTAGTATTTGAGAACTGAGATCATCTTAAATTGAATGTTTTTCATTTTTTTTTCTTTCTTCAAACTATTTTATTTATATAATTAATTGAATAATTAATTAATAAATTAAAATATAATTAAATAATCAAATTTACACATTATAAGATTTAAATTTAAAACCTCGACCTCCTTCCGATTTTTTTTAATAAAAAAATTATAAATATTAAAATTCGAATATCTAATTTATTAGATATTATTATACAAATTAATTGAATTGAGTCGTAGATATTTATTTCCTTATCTTTTTCATACGTCCAAGTAAACTTTGCTTTCGTGAAAGAAATGCAATATTGTGACTAATAAAACAACATTCTCTCCCAAGGGTATATGCGCTACATATGGCATAATCAAGTGGACTTTGATTTAAAGAAATTGATGCAAATGTTTGTCGCTAATAATTGGTCCACATAGTAAAGTAAAGCCTACAATTTTGGTGAGCAACTGAGACGTTTAACAAAAAGTTAAGAGGATTTAGTTGTAACCATCCTTCCTATACTTATTAGATCTCGCGGCAGTTGGAGATTATGACAGCTTTTTGGGCATTGATTATTATCAACAAGTTTTGAGCTTATCAACTAACACTCATTTTCAATTTTTCATTAAAATAAACCCAAAAAAAAACCTTCGAGCGGTGGAATTTTCTTCGATTTTTATACAATTTGCTGATGCTATTTCTATGCTTGAACAGCAGTCACCATTAAAATGCTACTATTAATTTCTATACTCAGAAAAAAATAACTTGGGGAAATAATAAATATCAGTCAAAATAGGGTCCAGGACAGAATTCAATTGGGGCGACAACTGAAACCATTGGTTGGTTGATGGTTTACTCAGCCTTCAAGAAGAAAATATTAATTATTTTGAGATAGTTAAAGGAAAAAAAATTACATTCGGATAAAACTTGAGATATCATGATCGAATTACGATAAAACAAACCCTAATCCGATTCTTAATTCAGCAACAAAAACCTTCTAAAAATGTAATTTCTTCATGCCCCTTTCTCTCGATTCGTCCCCTTCATCTGCATCCAGAAAAGTAATGGTCCACAGTCTATTGCCTTTACTAGAAAATGTAGACTCCATCACGGAACCAAGGCTGCCTGGCTGATGACATATATAGAAGGCGGCTATGTTATAGAGGTCACCGTTGGGCCAAAAAGAAAAAAAGACAATTATTTTGAACCCAAGGCTAATTGCCTAATTTCATTATTTTTTTCCTATAGGGTCAACTTTGGTTAGTGGATTGTTCCCATTGTACTGCCCTTGGTTTCAATATCCGCACTAATAAATTACTACTTGGATTAAGAGCTTTCAAATATATGTATTCTCCCAAGTGAAAGTTTTTCATATACATAAAAGAATACAGCAATTTTGAGGGTTGGGTTATAATTATCCTTCACCACAGGTCCACAGCATTTGTTTTGATATGACATAACGACTGTAAACAACCTGGAAAATGCCCTATCTATATAACATGCATAAGATTTGCAAAAGTAACAATTAGTTGGTAGTCAGCTCGGTGCATTCACTACATGTCCAAAGCTTGAAGAATTAAATGATTTTTATTTGTTGATTTCTCGAGTGTAAAGCACAGAATCAAACTATTCCAGTTGTTATCTTCAATTTGCTAAAAAAAAATATTTTTTCTTGTTCTACTTGGTTCATATCATGAATCTTCTCCTAATTAGTGAGAAATGAATAAGGACAAATAGGAAAGATGGCAAGAAAACTTCATTTTTGTGTGTTTAAAACCCAGATGAATGTTCTTATAAATTTGCACCTTTAAGAAGGTATTAGGCAGTCTGGTGAAGAAATTGAGAGAATTCATTCATGGCGCCTAGAATTATCTGTGGCCTTAATCAAGCTCAGGTTTGATGCTTGTCCCATTTCTAGTTCTCTTTTCTCTGTGTTTCTCTATAATCGTAAATGGATCAGAATGGTAGAAAAGTTTTGAAGATCTTGATTTAGAAAAACAGGTCAAGATTCTCAATAAACTCTTTGTCATGAGCATTTAAGGTAATTAATTAATTTGCTTTTTGGATGGAAAACAAAGTTACAATCTTATAAATAAAGTTGCATAAGCTCAAAACAAAAAATCCATGAATCTGTTATCAGTTAAAATTGAGTACTAAATAATTAATGATCAATTTTATTATTTATTTTGTACAAAAAAAATCATAAATTGAAAATAAGTGAATTCATTCACGTGTTAAAATTTAAATTTTAAATCTGTTAAATGTTACATCTTAATAATAATTATATAAATCAATTGAATTAATGAATTAATAAAGGTGTTGTATTTGATAGTCTCAAACTCTGTAAACAACCATCATTTGCTCAAAAACCATAAAATCCAAAGAAAAAAATCCCCCTTAATTTTTACTAGAAGAATTTTAAGTAAAGTGGCCTGCATGGTAGCTCAAACATGTTACATGTACGGTTTAGCACAAACAACTTTATGGTTAGAAAATAAATAAGCAATTCATCAATGCCACCATTTGTACAGTAATTTATTGTTATAAAGTATAATAAATTATAGTTCTGCTTTTGCTTAATAAATGAAAATAATGGCATAGATGGAGCCTAGTTCTCCAAAGAGATTGTTAAGTGCAAACTCATTGCCAGCCAAGTCACTGAAAATTGGAATGTTGAAGAATGGAGGCTGCTGATCTGGTACAGCTCCAATTAAGAGGACCACATGAAAAGTACTCAACCAACTGCTTTTGCTTCTCCTGGTTATAATTATTTCTTGATTTCTTTTAATTATAAAGAAAGTGGCTAATTGGATTTAAAATAGTCTCAAGAATGCAACAAATTGGTGAGAATTTTAGCTAAGCCTGTGCAATGACCAGCAAACAAAATCATCAGTTTCGAACACCTTATCCAGTGAAGCACTTGTGCAAAGTGGATCACAAAATCAAATTGAAATATTCAAGTCGGATGGATGGATGTAGTGTTGGCAATCAAATCCAAATCTATTAGATTTTAACCCGACTTAATTTTATAAGAATTTTTTTTTTAAAATAAAAATTCGGGTCAAGTCAAGTAAATTCATTTTAATCCAATTCAATATATATAATATTATTTAATTATTTATATTTATATATTAAAAATGATATTTTATTAATTTTTATTTAAATCAAATTGATTATGATTTTATATATACGATAATCAAATATAAAAAATAATATTTTACTATAAATCAAATTGAATTCAAATATTTATTATATAAAATCGAGTTGAGTTTAAAATAAATAAAAACTCGTCTCATATCATCTCTAGATGGATGGATGGTAACAAACTCAGCCTTTTCCTTTTTTTTTTTTTTTTTAACTATTTACATTAAACTAATCTCGGGCAAAATCCAGGGTTACAAGGTGACAGTCAATTACACTCGATCTTCTGCCTCATGCTCCGTAAGTATTCTTTAGTTTCATTTAGTTTTGGTCATCAACCATTGTTAACTTTTGCCTCATGGGTTTAGTTTCTGTTCCAAATACATATTAAAGTAAATATAAGCAGTTTATATATTTTTTTCTTTTACATAAGAAATCAAAGTTTAAGAGAATTTGAAAAAATAAAAGTTACAAATACGGGAGATTGAACTTTAATCTTGCTGGAAAACACCCTCTAAAACAGATAGATGAATCATTTGAGTTAAACAATGGGAACTGTCATTCACTTATTCTATTTGCAACCAAAAATCCCATGAATTTGTTACCACAATAAAAATTTCATTAGATTTATATATATATTTTTTCCAGACTGAAGGGAGTGATTTTTCCGATTGTGTTCATATCCAAAAACAACCAGCCCTTGACCATCCTTTGCTTAAGAGCCATAAAATTGGAGTGTGATCAAATCTTCTTTGCAAACCAATCCAAAGCTTGCTCTGGTTGGGATGACAAGTACTTCCCAATTCCCACTTTAATCACCTGTTTAAACTTCTTAAACTAAATTAAATTATGCTACTAACATATTGTTCATCTTCTTAATTATAATAATGTTGTAGGTCAAACCAAGTTCCTTTCTAAAGGGATTAATTGTTCAAATTCATCATCTAAGTCATTATAATATGTGTGTTTTCTTCTTTTTCATTTTTTTTTTCTTGTATAAGTTTTCATTATAATGAAGCTATGTAACAGAGATTGCTGAACAAGCTATGACGGAGGAGGCCTACATTAAAGAGCTACAAATTGTAGATGGATCCAGCAAAAATCAAAAACAAAAAGGGTTGTTAATTGCCTTGGAACTTCAATTGAAAAATCTAGGTATTGTCTTTTTGGGCTTTGGGTTTCTGGCCTGCCTCCATCAATGACAAAGCTTACTAGCCGAGAAAAACCTAACCCACTCTTGAATCGGCTATATATTATCCTTGAATCAAATATTTAAATTTTGAATTCATTAATAAAATAAAATAAAATAAAATTATATTGAGATGTCAATAGATATGATATGAATATGATAGAGTATTTTTTTATCTTTATTCTTAAAATTTTGTACTATACTTATTCTCAAACTCGTACCTAACAAAAAAATTAAATTTATCTCTTTTTTATCTTTATAGATATTTAATACATATGGATAATTTTTATTTTCATAATTTAAAAAAAAATTTATTTTTATTTATTTTTATCTTATATATTTAAGTATTTTTTTATAAATATATATTAATATATATTTTGAATAAAATATATTAATTTTAATTAATCTAAAATAATAATTTACATTGTTTAATAAAAAATATATTTACTAAATATATATAAATATATATAGAGGATACGAAATAAATACGGGTTAATGTTATATTATCCATCTTTATCTTTATCTTCATACTTAATAAAAATTTAAAATTATTTTTTTTTTTATCTTCATCTCATACCCATAATGTATTGTTCATCTCCATTTTAATTTGGATAAAAAATTAAAATTTATATTGAATATAGGTAAAATTAACATTTCTAATTATATTATTGTATAAAAAATATAATTATTTTAATAGATATTATGAAATAAATTATCGTTTTTATCATAACTTGTAAATTTAATTAATAACAAGGTTTAAAAATAAAAATTTTCTATAAAACTAAAAGTCAAACACACACGGGAAATTCTCCCATGTCTCCCAACATTTGACTGTTTAGGTTCAATGTCTCATTCAGAAAAAAAAAGAAAAAGAAAAATTATTTCTTTCAAAGATTCTTGCGAGGGATAGAAAAAAAAAAAAAATCTTTTCATACACACCAGTGGAAGGCCTTAGTTCACTTTCGATGGCTTGAGTAAAAGATCATGATATAAATTGTTGGTAGCGTCAACATTACTAGAAAAAATGCACAATGAAGGAATGGCTCAAGTTTGACTAAAAATTCGATGAAATTATTTAATTTAAAGATATATATTTTTTTATAATTAGAATATGAGAGGTTATTTCTAAAGCATATTATTCGTAATATTCTAGAAGGTTTAAGTGAACAACAATTTTTTAAACATGGATTTCTTCAAAGCTTGTCTGAATTCAACTTGGCTTGCCCCATCCAATCTCAATTTATGAACACTCAAAATCTAATTATACATTGGAAATTTGTAATTGTGCAAATAATTTAAAAATTAATGAAGAGAGACAAAAAAAAAAAAAAATAGTATGCAGATAATATAAAATTTAAAAAGTAATGATTTTATATATATACATATATATTATTTTTATTAGTTCTTTATAATTTATATTATAATTTCAATAATTATTTTCTTTATGAAAAAACAAGTAAAAATTTTATGTTAACAAAAATCTATATATATATTTTATAGTGATATAATAATTTTAAATATGATGAGATAAAATTTAAAAAAATTAAAAATAAGATAAATAATAAATTTAATAAATAAGAGGAGGTTAGGTATAATGGCTGATGGAATTAATCACAATAGAGTTAGAAAATTTTTTTGGAGGTCGTGATCTATCCTTTGGTTATGTCTCTTAATATAATTACATGACATAAAAATAATATAATTTAAAATTTTGATATAAATTATATATGAATTTAAAAAATTATAAAAATTATAATTTGTATTTAACCTATCGAGTGATAATTCAAAAATTTTTATATTTTATGTATATTTGATACGTAATAAGCGTAATAAATTAATTATCAGGAATGGATGAGGGATAGAAAAGATTAAACAGAAGAACTAAGGTGCCAATTTCAAATAATCCAAAACAGGGGGTCTTCGATATAAAAGAACAAAGATAAAAGACAATTGCGTAAAGCACAGGAAAAATGATAATGGGAATATATTTATTTTAAGTAAGTTGGCATTAAAAAAAATTGAGAAAAGGGACGGGTAACCAATCCAACGCATCCGATAGCACGATAACAACAAAACACTTGACTTCACTATTATGAGCTTCAGAGCATGACTGAAAGTCATGAACGATGCGTCATTGAAGTCAAATCTGACGGTCCTGCTTCTACGTCACAAACGTGTGACCTAACATCAGCTTTTTCACGGGAGGATTTCCCACTTTTTTCGTTTTCCAAACGGACCAGACCCTTATTACGCAAATTGAAACGACAAGGACAGCACTCTATTATTTCGCTTACTCGAAAACTAAAAAAAAAAAACTCTCTTTTCTCTCTGAAGGGCTTTTCGTTTTTGCTCTCTCTCTCTCTCTCTCATTCATATTAGAGCCTTTTGCGCTTCTCTGTGCCGTCTCTCTGGAAACTGACGGTTTTTTTAGACGGGGCTATACTTACACTTCACTGTAAGTAATGATTGTTTTTTTTTTTTTTTTTTAAAGTCTTTTCTTTGTATGTTTTAAGCTGAAAATTTTGGATTAATTTGACTACTTTTAAAGGGTTTCAACATTTGATTTGTTTATTCTGTTCAAGCTTTCAGCGTAGTGAAGTGTGGGTTATTCTGCTTTTATAGTGTAATTTGAGTGTTTCTTTCTTCATCTTGGACCAATTTATTCATTGTTTTAACTTATGGGTTTTTAGGTTGTGGTGAATTTGGTGATGGGTTTTTGATTTTGAGTGGTTTTGTTGTGTAACTTGACAGATTTTTAGTTCTTAGTTTTTGTTAATTGTTGTAAATTGGTGTTTTTTTGTTGGATATATGAGTTGCTTGAATTGCAGATCCAGGTTAAAAAACTTGTTTTGGATTGGTTAGATTTAATTTATATGTCAGTTTATATGGAAAAATGGGTACTCAAATCTTGGATCTGTTATGGCAGTAATAAATTGAGTGGCAAGGACCCCTTTTTGTTTGTGCAAATAGTTCAATAGCTGCTCTTTTTTTAGCTGTAAAATTGAGCTGGAGTGCTCTATTGATTAATTAGAAGTAGTTTTGGACTAAATGGTCTAGCTAGGATGCGTCTTCTTGATGTGGACCAATGATTAGCTAAGCAATAAATTCAAAGTTATGACTTTCATATGTGACATTTGAAGTCAATGCATCATGTATGGCTGCTTTTTGAAGGGGAAATTAATGATGAAAATTTTCAACATTCTATCAAGTTTTTTTTTATTTTTTTGGTCTGACCATATTCTGAACTTAAGCTGTCTATGTGCTTTTGAGGGGTCCTCTCTGCTTTCTATTTGCATGTTAATATCTATCTTCGAACCTGTATATTTAGTATAATTCTTTTTTTTTTCTTTTGGTATATCCTTTGCTAGACGCTCATGATGAAGCTTTTATACACGTTCTTACAGGCTAATGTGTGTTTAGAGCATGCAACATGCTTTAATCAGCATGCTCAGCGTCATGTCCGTTTCTTTGTACTTGTAATGTAATTATGTTAAGGAGAAAGTTGTTGGACTTAGTTAAAGTTTAACCAGTATGTTAGCAGCAAGTATGACCAGGGATGTTGAAGTAAGTATCAACTGTAATTAAGAATAGGATCTTTTACTCTGAATTTACCCAGTATTACATAAACATGCCTACATGGTGGGGAAAGTCTTCATCCAAAGAAGACAAAAGGAAAGCAAGCAAGGAGAGTTTCATTGATGTTATAAATCGTAAGCTTAAGTTCACGTCTGATGAAAAATCCACTAGCAGATTAGGGGGTTCTAGAAGACGCCGTTGTGATGCTGTTTCAGAAAGGGGATCTCTGTCTCGAGTCCCGTCGAGATCATCATCACCCTCCACGCAAGTATCACGCTGTCAAAGTTTTGTGGAGAGGCCTCATGCTCAACCACTTCCACTACCTGGGTTGCATCCTGCTAGCGTTGTGCATGCTAATTCTGGAATTAATGCATCAACAAGACCAGGAGTTGACAAAGATTCAAGGCCATCACTGCTTTTTCCCTTGCCGAAACCTGAACAAGTCTCTAACAAACTGGATCATGTAGACGCTGAGGGAGATATTGCTACTGCTTCTATTTCTAGCGATAGCTCCATTTATAGTGATGACCCATCTGATTCTCGTCTTCCTAGCTCCTTGACTTCTGATTATGAAAATGGACAGAGAACTGCTGCAAACAGTCCGTCTAGGTGAGTTTCAACTAATATCATTTAACTTATAGTATTTCTGAACTGTCCCCCTCTTGCTACTTGTATGTCACCCCTAATTGATTATCATTTCAATTTTTAATGAAGCATAAAGCACACGGATCAGTTGCCTGTCGTCAATCAGGACTCAAAAGAGATACTGAAGCCTGCTAATATATCTTTTAATCATCAGTACCTATCCACATCACCTAAGCGAGGACCATTGAGCAATCATGTTCAAAATTTACAGATTCCTCAACGTGGTGCTTTATCTAGTGCTCCAGACAGCTCAATGTCAAGTCCTTCTAGAAGTCCAATTTGGAACTCTGGTCCATATACGGGAAAGCCTTTCACTGACATAGCTTTCCTGGGATCTGGACAATGCTCTAGTCCTGGTTCAGGCCATAATTCTGGACATAATTCAGTTGGTGGAGATATGTCAGGACAGTTATTTTGGCCACAAAGCAGGTGTAGCCCTGAGTGTTCACCAATACCTAGTCCTAGAATGACAAGTCCTGGTCCGAGCTCCAGAATACACAGTGGTGCTGTCACCCCTTTGCATCCGCGAGCTGCAGGGGCTGCCATTGAGTCACCTACAAGCCGACCTGATGATGTGAAACAGCAAAGCCACAGGTTGCCTCTCCCTCCAATAGCAATATCTCCGTGCCTCTTTTCTCCTGCGTATTCAGCAGCGACATCTCCATCGCTACCCCGAAGTCCTGGTAGGGCAGAAAACCCAACAAGCCCTGGCTCCCGCTGGAAGAAAGGACGATTGTTGGGGAGGGGCACCTTTGGACACGTCTATCTTGGTTTTAACAGGTCTGTCAAATGGTTATTCTCCACTCTCCATCTGTTTCATATTAATATGTTCTGTTTATTTTTGAGTGTTGCATTTTGCAACATTATTTGCTTTCATAGCCACAACTTTATCTTTATAAAGCTATATGTGAGATTGAACCCAGCTAATTTTTTCAATCACAATGTGTCTGAGTTTTGGATTAATCCTTGTTTAATTTTATCATCTAATTTGAATGTGCACATTCCTTGTTCAAGGTTGTTGAGTTCCTTGTTTTCTGACTCAAATTGAGTGGTCTAATATTTTTTGCAATTTCCTTACTATTTCAATGCTTGATTTTGGTCTCTCATCATTGTTATATGAGACAGAGTGTTTGGCTGTTAAGGAACAACATAAGAATAAAATGAGCGTAGTTGAAATGAGGATGGAAATGAGGATGCTTACATGGATGTGTGGTAAGACTAAAAAGACAAAATAAAAAATGAAAAGGTTCAAGGAAAATTAACGGTAGTCTAAATTGAGGAAAAGATGAGAGAAGCCATTGGAGATGGTTTGGACATGTGAAACTTAGGTCTGTTTGTGCATCAGTTAGGAGAAATGAGATTTTGGATTTGGGAGAGACTGAAACTTTTAGAGGTAGATCAAGAAAGATGTGGTTGCAAGCAATAAGAAATTATATGAGGCTTAGGGAAGTTGATGAAAAGGTTGTTTTTGATAAAAATGAATGACGCAAGAAGATTTAAAACTATGATCTAATATGAATTTTTTTAGCCTTTCGTACAGTCGTCCTCAGAGTTATGGGATGTAAGGCTTAGTTTCTTGTTGTTCTTCAAAGCTTGATTTATTTTCTCTCTCCTTTCTCCTTTTTACCTCTTGATTAGTGAAAGTGGGGAGATGTGCGCAATGAAGGAGGTAACTTTGTTTTCTGATGATGCCAAATCAAAGGAAAGTGCACAGCAGTTGGGACAAGTAAGTCCTTCTCTTATAGGTTATTATTGTTATTATTAAAAAAGAGATTTTTTTGGAAATTTTGTAGCTTTAAGAGCAGAAATCATGTTTTCCCTGAGGTTCATGTGTTGATTTTTCTTTTGGTGTTAATAATTTTAGGTGATTTTTATACTCATGGATAGTTTTTTTGCAGGAAATTATGCTGCTAAGTCGCTTACGACATCCAAATATAGTGCGATATTATGGATTTGAAACCGTGAGTTTTGTTCTTTGATTTTAAGAGCTTGTAAAGGTTTCATTCCCATAATTGTTCTCTGATCATCTGTCATTATTAGAGGTTCTCTTCAGATTAAATATAAATAGATCAACAGGATCAGTTAATGCATTATACTAATTCCATTTGTTTGCCATTTTATTTCATGAACAGGTAGATGATAAACTTTATATATACCTGGAGTATGTTTCTGGTGGATCCATTTACAAACTTCTTCAAGAGTATGGTCAGTTTGGTGAAAGTGCCATTCGGAATTTTACTCAACAAATTTTGTCTGGGTTGGCTTACTTGCATGCTAAAAATACCGTTCATAGGTAAGCTTACTTTCTGGTGTGCTTGGGTTGTTCACTTTGGGAATATCATAATCCGTCATTGTGTCAATAATGCTGGAGTGTCATTTGTTATAATGTGCAAAATTTTCAGAGACATAAAAGGAGCAAACATACTGGTTGACCCTAATGGCCGTGTGAAATTGGCTGATTTTGGGATGGCAAAGCACGTAAGAGCACTTATCTATAATTTCATAATTAATGCTTTTACCTACAAAACCAAAATAAATAATGCTTATGTTGCTATGGTTATATGAACTATATTCCAAAAGATGATATTATCCTAAGTAAATTCCTGAGTCCTATTTGTCTTTAGAACATCCTTGTAAGAAAAATAATCCATAATTTGCTGCCTCGTAAGAATACTTTAAGCACATATTCCATGTCTCTAGTTTCTAATATAAGGTTATCTGAAATAATTTGCAGATTACTGGGTCATCTTGTCCATTATCATTCAAGGGAAGCCCCTATTGGATGGCACCTGAGGTCAGCCTACTTTTATAGTTATGTTTCAAGGTCTTCATTTCTATGATGCTTTTTAGTAATATTGTTTAATTCCATTTTCCATTCAGGTTATAAAGTACTCAAATGGATGTAACCTTGCTGTTGATATATGGAGCCTTGGGTGCACAGTTTTGGAGATGGCTACCACAAAACCACCTTGGAGCCAGTATGAAGGGGTTAGTAAATTTTTATACACGCATGAAATTTTGATTTTGTTAGATATTGTAAAAAATAAATGTCATCACTAATACAGCAAAGTACCTTTCCCTTCTGTATGACCATCCTAGTAATTAAATTCCTTTCTAATGGAGAATGCTGCATTTCCAGTGTCATCGCTAATACAGCAAAGTACCTTTATCTTCTGTATGACCATCCTAGTATTTTAATTCCTTTCTAATGGAGAATGCTGCATGCCCAATGTGAAGATTTCTCAACCTTTTATTTTGTTTTTGATACATATTTTATACTACTTCAAAGGTTGCTGCTATGTTCAAGATTGGCAACAGTAAAGAACTTCCAGCAATTCCTGATAGTCTTTCAGATGACGGGAAGGACTTTGTGAGGCAGTGTTTACAAAGAAACCCATCACATCGTCCTACAGCAGCTTGGCTTTTAGAACACCCTTTTGTAAAAAATGCTGCACCACTGGAAAGACCCAATTTTAGTGCTGATGCATCAGACCCATCACCTGCAGTTGCCAACGCCATGAGAACACTGGTATAAATATAATAATAAGTTTTGTATATCTGATCTGTCTAATGATTTGACCTTTTTTATCACAAGTACCTGTTCAGGTTTTTACCATCATTGCTGACTGCTGCATTCTGCTTTTGAATGTCTCATTAGGAAATTGGAAATACTAGGAATCTTTCATGCATAGATTCAGAAGGGACGGCTAGCCTTCCATGTAGAGGTTTAAAAATTGGATCAGGATCCAGGTATCTCTCTCTCTCCAACGTGGATGCACACATGTTAACACAAATGTGAACACACACTCGTAGTTGTATGTTCAACCTAGACATGCATGCTTAAACGTGTCCTAATGGTGGTTGTGCTGTATATGAACTTTGATTTACGGTTTAGGGCCTTTGGACATTTAATTTGTAAATATTTTGGGCTTTGTAAAATAAAAATGGTCCAAATACTATGGGTGACCCGAAAATCACTTTTTTGCATACCACAATCTGAAATAATGTACTAGTTATGCCCGCCCCTCTCGTATCACAAAATTTTTAAATGGCGAACCAATTCCTGATTTCGTACCTTGAACCGAGGCATACCATGTTCCTGGTACTATGACTCAGACTTGATACTTCTATCAGTGTAGTGCATGTTGTCATCAGATGCTGTATTATGATTTCATGAATGATTATAGAATGTTCACATGTAACTAGGGTCTTTTTCCTGCAAAATACTTTGTCTTAATACCTTTGCCCCCTTAGATTCCTGGCGCATCGAATTTTATCTACTTTTGTGATTGCATTTAGAGAGAAATAAAGCCATTACCTCTAGCTTGAAAGCTGCTGTGGATGTCTGGGTTGGTCTCATTCTAACTAGAAAATGCGTCTGCAACCAAGTTTTTTATGTGTCAACAGTACCTGCTCTAATCCAGATATGATCTTTCAGTCTTATCATGATTTTCTTTAATTACTTATTCCTTCTCTATTGCAGTGACGCTCATACACCTAGGAACATGTCATGCCCAGTTTCTCCCATGGGCAGTCCTCTACTACATCCAAGGTCACCACAACATTTGAGTGGAAGGATGTCCCCCTCTCCGATATCTAGCCCTCATACTGCCTCTGGTTCTTCCACTCCTCTTACTGGTGGGAGTGGTGCCATTCCATTTCATCACCAAAAACAACCAATGACCTACTTGCATGAAGGTATTGGAATAACCCCAAGGTCCCAAAATAGTTTCTATGGAAATGCTAGCAACCCTTATCAAGAACCCGAGCCTGATCTGTTTCGAGGGATTTCTCAAGCCTCTAATGTTTTCCAAGAAATTATTTCATCAGATAGTGGTGCTTTTGGAAAACAGTATGGAAGATCTGGCCATGTTGATCACAGGGAACTCTATGATGGACAACCAGTCTTGGCTGATCATGTGTCTCAGCAACTCTTAAGAGACCATGTGAAGTTGAAACCATCACTGGACCTTAATACAAGTTCATCAATGCTTGGGCGTAATGGAGGATTCTAGTTTGCTCCAGAAACCTGTCATGGGGAGGCTTTCAAGGATTTTTGATGGTATTTGGGGCTCAGTTGTTGCTTCTTTCCTCAAAGTTAAGGTCACAGGCTCAAAGTTCCACGCATATATATTTGCTTGTTTCTGGAAGATTGAGTGGCATAAAGGAGATATGATGTTGAAGTGGCCCCTTTGCTTGGTTGTTCAATTCTCACAATAAGCAACAATCAACATGCAAGAGGTTCTTGGAGGCTGGGTTTTAGCTGCACTCACAAAATTGTCATGTTGGTGTCGGTGACTGAAACTCTCCACCTTGCTGGCACATATTTCACCAACATGGTAGGCAATCCGTGTCACTTGTGAGTATATCGTGCAATGTGCAGGCAAAGAAGTTAAAAACCAAGCTCACCTCTGGAGATTGACTTTAAAGCAGTTCCTGTTGATGAACCCATCCGCTAGTGTAAAGAGAACTGTACATTTTATCACATCAAGAAACTCATAGAAGAGCAATTCTTTTCCAATTTTATCGTACCCCCTACAATTTTTACAGGTGGAAGGACAGTGCTAATGGTTAAAAAAGTTTTGTACAGAAGGTGGGGAACCAAAGCCATATCTAGGCTTTGTCAAGATGACCTGCAAAATTTTTGTGACTGGTTCTGGTAAATTTTTTTTTTTCCATCAGCTGTTGCAGCCCAGTCAGAAACTTAATTGTGGCTGCTGATAATGATGTATCACACTGGCAGCAAATTGTTAAATTATAATTTTACTTGTATTAGCTTTGAAACATTGGGAAATGAACTATGCTGTACATTTTCGGGACATACAATGTTGAAAAATCGCGAGTTCTGCCTCGATGTCTTCATTACTAGCTTCGGCCTCAATTTCTCCAAAGTTCAAATAGATTATTAGCCGGCTTGAGGGCTGAATTTAGTAATTGACATGGTAAATTGATGATCGAAAGGGAAGGTTGGCGGGTTGCCACTGTATTCATCTTTGGCATTTCTTACTAATGCAAAACTATTACATCAGAGTCCCCACTACATGAAACGAACTGCTAAATTAGTTAAACTGTACATCTGAACCACAGGACACCACAGTGTAACCATCGGGCTGCATTTTTTCATCTAGTTTTCATATTCATGCAGTCAAATCGAGAACAAGGACTAGTTGCTGAAACTATAACTAATCTCTTTATTTTCAGATACTTAAATATTCCACATTTATTCCAAATCCTGTCCATAGAATAGGAGATCACTCCATATACATAACCTTTGCATGATATGAAAATAGTGTGTTTTCACAGCTTTCAGTTTTAAGAGCACAGGCTTTCTCTTTAATTTGGATTGTATACATGTAGCGAGAATGCAATCTGCAACTCCTTTTCCATGGGCCTTCTCAGCCAACTACTTAGAATTGGTCAAGGTCATGCTGAAGTCCCATAGCCTTTTAGCCAAGTCTGCATCTTTAGCGTTAGACCTTGGGTTGCCTATGTTGCTGTCCACGAAATATTCCCCACTAAAACCTTTAACTTGCGGATTTAATGCGACGTAGCAAGTTGTGGCAGCTCCCTACAACCATATCGACAAAATCCAAAAAGCATCTGAGCCATGTGCAAAATGAATCTTATCACAATTCATAAATAATACTACCTGTGGAATACTTTTGAGGAAACATTTGCCAACTGTATTGAAAATGCCTGCATCAAGGCAATTTATTTGAGTAGTAATCTAAAGACAAAGTTGATATAAGTCAACTTCAAGCAGTTTGATACTAAGGGATTCATTCAAGGTGGGGGATGAAGCATCACTACATATTTGTACTACCTGTTACTAGATTGTAATCAGCACTGTCAAGTAAAATCATTACAGTTGTGCAGCTAACCGTGTCCTTACTAAATTATACATTGTAAGTCATATTCTAAGTCGAAGGAAAGTAATCTAACTTGTTTTAAACTTCCAATATACTGAAAATATCTTCAAAAGGCAACAATCAACTAAATCTTAAATGATTTGAGGGATTACTGTTGAGAAAACCATGGTGGCGCATAAGATTGGTCATAATTACTCCAGGATGAAGTGAATTTGCTGTAATCTCCACCCCTTCTTCCTGTTTGTATCAAGAAAAAAAGAAATCATTCAAAGACTAGATCCCACTTGGCAAATTAATGGCAATACGGCAAGTTGACCTTGTAGTTATTAATTAAAAATGATGTAATAAACTCTAATTACACAATATTGCAGCAGCAAATGAAATTTAAGACACACAGAGAAAGATACTTAAACAAAGTAGAAACTTCTACTAAAAAAAGCACTAGAGGTTCACTGATAGGCCGGTTACTTTTCTACCAACAGAATTTGGCAAAACAATCTATTATGACCAACTTTTTCAATGTGAGAAAACCATGGTGACGCACTAGATGCAACTTTTTCAATGTGAACATGTTGTCACCTGCATGATACATTAGGTTCAAGAACTGTGAAATGCATTGGTTTGTACGGTTTGTACATCAAAGACAAATTGACCATATTGTGTACCTTTAGGTGCCTAGCAAGCTCCTTAGCGTGCAGTATGTTAGCAAGCTTTGATTGTCCATAAGCAGACCAAGAAATGTATCTGTAAATTAGCAAGCAAAAGGAGAAAGAAATGATCAAGCATTCTATAATTATCTTGGACCAAACGAAACTAGTCATCCATGATTTTGCGCCCCCCCCCCCCCCCCCAAAAAAAAAAAAATAAAAAGCAGCAAGTTAGTGAAGCCTGTCATCTGTTTTACCCTGATTCATCATTGATTTTATCAAAACGAATTCCCTCGCGATACGCAATACGGTGACCTTCTGAAGATAAATTAACAATCCTTCCTTCTCTGTTGCTTTCACGTGCTGTATTTTTCATAGTCTCCAACAAAAGGTTTGTTAACAGAAAATGACCTGCAAATTAGTTACTATATCTCATTAGATTTGACATTCACGTACACATAGCAGCTATTTTTCAATCCAAGTATAAAACATCAATTTACTCATAATCAACAAACTATTTATTAATAACTTTATATAAAATATATTAACCTAAATGGTTGGTCGCAAACTGCAGTTCTATGTTGTCCTGGGATAACATGAAAGCAGTCTCCATAACCCCTGCATTGTTGCTTTCATGCAAAGAAAGAGAAAATTAGTCCTCTAATCAAAAGTTTTAATAAAGTTCACGCACAAGCAAAACCAAAGAGCAATTAACGGAATAACAAGAAAAAGGCAATAACAGCTCCAGTCATAAGCACAAAAGAACATTAGTTAATTCACATATCAGTGCACATAAATGCATATATCCACATCCACATGCGTGCAGAAACTTGAAGAAAAATTCCATAAATAATTGAACTTGCAGCAGTTTATAGTTCTTACATGAGCAGATTAAGGGGAAGACTTGATGACTGATAATCTGATGCAAATTTCCTTACTGATGCCATCGAGCTCAGATCTAATTCCATTACATCGATCTTAGCACCAGGTATTTCTTTAAGTATTGCTTCTTTGACGCTCCTACCAGCATCCATATTCCTTACTGCCATAACCACATGGACACCACGCAATGCAAGAACGCGTGTTGTCTCTACACCAATGCCACTTGACGCTCCTGAAATGAACTGATATGAGCACTTGACTACATAACTAAAAGAAAAACATGAAAGCAACAATATTAGGGCTGTGGTGGTAATAAATATAAACGCATTTTTGTCAAGCAAGAAGTTGGGGTTTTTTTTTTTTCTCTTCCCCATTCTTCTTTTGGGAAAGTGGCCTTCTTTTGAATAACAAAGACTAAAGCTCTCATAAAAATATTGTAAATTTAACCGTATATACCCAAAACCCAGAACTTGCAACCAAAAAAAGTTATGCACGATCTCTCTGCAAAAGGATCATCACTAAGTTCACTAAATATGGCAAAGCCTGCCAACTGGGGATTAAATTTGTTAGGGACATTTTTAGATCATAAGGATATAATCATCTTTTATTATAAGAGAATAATTCGCAATTAAATCAAAGTTATTTTGATGTTTGAATCGAACTAACGTGATGAACCACACTTATATGATAGACCGACCTAAGCATACCTCAACCATGTTAATCTAGCAAGTCACCGTTCTCTCATGTATAAATATTCTTTTACTCGCTCTAAGCAGGGGCAATTTTTCTCTTAATTTTCATTTTTATGTTTGAGGTCTGTCTCTCCTTATTTATTGCAATACAACAAACGCTAGAGCACAAGTACCAAGACAATTACAACTTTTGCTCCTAACCCATTTCGTACTTGTTACGTTCACGGTCCGAGATTAACGTCAACAAAATTCATAAAAAAAAAAGTTCACTTCTTGTCGTTTTCTACAGAGATAAATTTCATTTCTTGTCCAATCATCATCTGATCTTTCTATTTGTCTAATTGGTAAACCTGTAACATTTGAACGTAAATGACCCACCTACTTGGTTTTTCTATAGAAAGACAAGAAAGGAGTCTAAGTAACTCGGAAAAAAAAAAAACCTGTAACGATGGCAGTGAGCCCAGTTCCATCAATCCCTTGAGTAACTTCCACTGCTGTAGAAGAAGCAGAGAAGCCAGATGGTCCTTTTCACCCAAAAATCCACATGCTTTCTTTTGCAGATTAGATTACGGTTACACTTTCACTACCCCAAAACAACAGATTCACTGTAGAACCAGACTAGCCGTTTTTGACAAAAGTCAAAGCTTTGCCATACGTTAATACAAAAAGGTCATTGACCATGTCAATATTTCCTCGTTGACAACAATTTCTTGGAGGAAACGAAAAGAAAAAAGGAAATCATGTCTTGTCATGACATCATAGGGTGGCCCCACTCTACAACGAAACAATTACACTATTAATTATTATTACCATTCAGTAAATAGAAAGGAATTTTATGTCAATCTAAAATTAAAAAATTTTAAATTATTTATTTAATTATAAATATTTTTAATAATTAATTTTAATACATTTAAAAAGAAGAGAATCAAAGGAAAAAATTAATCTAATTTTTTTTAAGTTCTTAATCAATTTTTAAAATTTTTATCTTATTATTTATCTAATTAAAAAAAATTACATACATAAATTATTAAATTTATATTTTTAAATGTTAATTTTAATTATATATCAATTGATCTAAAAATACTCAATAATTAATTTTTTTGAATTTATTAAAATTAATCATTAAATTTTTTTTTTTATAAATATAGATAACTCTGGTAATAAAAAAATGTAAAATATATTTAAAATATCAATTAATTTTATTCATGTGCCCATGTCTCTGTTCATTGTATTTCTCTACATTAACAAAAATAACATTAAGTTCTTCCTTATTACATGTAAATAAAATAAATTTTTTTATATTTAATTATAATTATAATTTTTTTAATTATTTTATAAATTAAGTTATTTTAGGAAAATTTCTAATTGAAAAACCAAAGATTAATTATAACTTGTCTGTTTACCAATAGTGTTAGATAATAAACGTAAGTCTTTGGTCATTTAATTAAATTTTTTACTTTAAAAATGTATAGTTATAAATTTATAGTTAGAGATTATTAAAAAAATTATAACTTTATTTACACATAATAAAAAAAAAAGATATTTAATTTAATTTTTTATTAAAATTTAAAACGTATATTAAAATATTAAACCAAAAGAAATAATGCTTACTTCTTAAGAATATTTCATTGATGATTAGGTTTTAGAAATAAGGTATTTCACGTGGGAAATTAATTTAAAAGTTTTTAATTTTATATATTTATAAACAATTTATAGTATTATAAAAATTTTAGTAATATTTTATCCACGCATGCTTTTTTTTTTTTTTTGCCTGGGACATGCAATCTTAAATGTGCCCTAATGGTGGTTATGCTGTATACGAATTTCAGTAGGTAGAGGGCCTTTGGATATGTAATTTGTAAAATATTTTGGCTTTGTAAAACAAAAAAAATGGTCCAAGTACTATTGGGTGACCCGAAAATCCCTTTATTGCATACCGCAATTCGAACCTTGAACCGAGGCGTGCTATGCTCCTGGTACTATGACTCAGACTTGATACTTCTATCATTATAGTGCATGTTGTCATCAGATGGTGTATTATGATTCCACGAATGATTATAGAACGTTCACATGTAACTAGGGTCTTTTTCCTACAAAATCCTTTGTCTTAATACCTTTGTCCCCTTAGATTCCTGAAGCATTGAATTTTATCTACTTTTGTGATTGCATTTAGAGAGAAATAAAGCCATTACTTCTAGCTTGAAAACTGCTGTGAATGTCTTGGTTGGTCTGATTCTAAGTAGAAAAGGTGTCTGCAACCAAGTTTTTTATGTGTTAACAGTATCTGCTCTAATCTAGATATGATCTTTCGGTCTTATCATGATTTTCTTTAATTACTTATTCCTTCTCTATTGCTGCATTGCAGTGATGCTCATACACCTAGGAACATGTCATGCCCAGTTTCTCCCATTGGCAGTCCTCTACTACATTCAAGGTCACCACAACATTTGAGTGGAAGGATGTCCCCCTCTCCGATATCTAGCCCTCATGCTGCTTCTAGTTCTTCCACTCCTCTTACTGGTGGTAGTGGTGCCATTCCATTTCATCACCAAAAACAACCAATGATCTACTTGCATGAAGGTATCGGAATAACCCCAAGGTCCCAAAATAGTTTCTATGGAAATGCTAGCAACCCTTATCAAGAACCCAAGCCTGATCTGTTTCGAGGGATTTCTCAAGCCGCTAATGTTTTCCAAGAAATGATTTCATCAGATAATGGTGCTTTTGGAAAACAGTATGGAAGGCCTGGCCATGTTGTTGGTCATAGGTAACTCTATGATGGACAGCCAGTCTTGGCTGACCATGTGATCAGCAAATCTTAAGGGACCATGTGAAGTTGAAACCATCACGGGACCTTAATAAAAGTTCATCAATGCTTGGGCGTAATGGAGGAATCTAGTTTGCTCAGAAACCTGTCATGGGGAGGGTTTCAAGCATTTTAGATGCTATTCGGGGCTCAGTTGTTGTTTCTTTCCTCAAAGTTAAGGTCACAGGCTCATATTTCCACCCATATATATGATTGTTTCTGGAAGATTGAGAGGCATAAAGGAGATATGATGTTGAAGTGGCCCCTTTGCTTGGTCGTTCAATTTTTACAGCAAGCAACAATCAACATGCAAAAGGTTCTTGGAGGCTGGATTTTAGCCGCATTCACAAAATTGTCACGTTGGTGTCGGGGACTAATACTCTTCACCTTGCTGGCACATATATCACCATCATAGTAGGCAATCCGTGTCACTTGTGAGTATACCGTGCAATGTGGAGGCAAAGAAGTTTAAAACCAAGCTCACCTCTGGAGATTGACTTAAAGCAGCTCCTGATGATGAACCATCCGGTAGTGTAAAGAGAACTGTACATTTTATCACACCAAGAAACACATAGAAGAGCTATTCTTTTCCAATTTTTTCCCTCCTTCCACAATTTTTACAGGTGGAAAGACAGTGGCAGTGGTTAAAAAAGTTTTGCACAGAAGGTGGGAAACCAAAACCAAATCCAGGCTTTGTCAAAATGACCTATTAAGTTTGCTGGGACTGGTTCTGGTAAAAAAAATTTTTCCAACAGCTGTAGCGGCCTTGCCAAAAACTTAATTGTTGCTGCTGATAATGATGTATCTATATTACACTGGCAGCAAATTGTTAAATTCTAATTTTACTATATGTATTTTGAAACATTAGGAAATGAACTATGCTGTACATTTTCGGAACATACAAAGTCGGAAATCGCTTGACCTGCCTAGGTTTCTTTATTATTTGTTTTGGCTTCGATTTGTCCAAAGTTCAAATAGATTATTAGCCGGCTTGAGTACTGAATTTTAGTAATTTGATATGGTAAATTGATGATCGAGAGGGAAGGTTGGCAGGTTGCTGCTGTATTCATCTTTGGTATTTCTTACTAATGCAAAAAATTTACATCAGAGTCCCCACTACATGAAACGAACTGCTAAATGACTTAACTGTACCTTTGAGCCACAGGAGATCACATTATTACCATTTGGCTGCATTTTTTCATCTAGTTTTCATTTTCATGTAGTCAATACGAGAACAAGGACTAGTTGTTGAAACTATTACTATCATAGACTTGAATATTCCACATTTCATCCAAATCCTGTCCATAGAATTAAGACATCACTCCATATACACAACCTTTGCACGATAGGAAAACAGTGTGTTTTCACAGCTTTCAAGTTTAAGAGTACAAGCATTAAACTGCAAATATCTTTAGCCCAAGTATAGTCATACAATTTGGATTTTATACATGAAGTGAGAATCCAATCGGCAACTCCTCTTCCATAGGCCTTCTCAGCCAACTACTTGGAATTGGTCAAGGTCAAGCTGAAGTCCCATAGCCTTTTAGCCAAGTCTGAATCTTTAGCCTTAGAGCTTGGGTTGCCTATGTTGCTGTCCGAGAAATATTCTCCACTAACACCTTTAACTTGCGGATGTAATGCGACATAGCATGTAGTAGCAGCTCCCTACAACCATATCAAAAGAAACCAATAAGCATCTGAGACATGTGCATAAAGAATCGTATCACAATTCATAAATAATATTACCTGTGGAATACTTTTGAGGAAATATTTGCCAACAATATTGCCAATGCCTGCATCAAGGTAATATATTGGATCAGTTATCTAAAGACAAAGTTGATACAAGTCAACTTCAAGCAGTTTGATACTAAGGGATTCATTCAAAGTGGGGGATGAAGCACCACTACATATTTGTACTACCTGTTACTAGATTGTAATCAGCACTGTCAAGTAAAATCATTACAGTTGTGCAACTAACCTTGTCCTTACTAAATTATACATTGTGAGTCTTATTGTAAGTCAAAGGAAAGTAATCTAACTTGTTTTAAACTTCCAATATACTTAAAACCATCTTCAAACGGCAAAAATCAACTAAATCTGAAATGATTTGAGGGATTACTGTTGAGAAAACCATGGTGGCGCATAAGATTGGTCATGATTGCTCCAGGATGAAGTGAATTTGCTGTAATCTCCATCCCTTCTTCCTGTTTGTATCAAGAAAGAAAGAAAATCATTCAAAGATTAGATTCCACTTGGCAAATTAATAGCAGTACGGCATGCTGACCTTGTAGTTATTAATTAAAAATGATATAATAAACTCTCATTGCACCGTCTAGCAGCAACAAATGAAATTTAAGACACACAGAGAAAGATGCTTTAACAAAGTAGAAACTTCTACCTTCTACTAAATGCACAAGTGGTTCACGAATAGACCGGTTACTTTTCAACCAACAGAATTTGGCAAAACAATCTAATAAAAATGAAAATTGTAATGAAATGCAATCTTTTCAATGTCAACATGTTATTACCTGCATGATACATTAGGTTCAAGAACTGTGAAATGCATTGGTTTGTATAGATTGTACATCAAAGACATATTGACCATATTGTGTACCTTTAGGCGCGAAGCAAGCTCCTTAGCATGCAATATGTTAGCAAGCTTTGATTGTCCATAAGCAAACCAACTGTGGTATCTGTAAATTAGCAAGCAAAAGGAGAAAGAAATGATCAAGCATTTTATAATTATCTTGGACCAAACAAAACTAGTCATCCTTGATTTTGGCTCCCCCCCCCCCCCACCAAAAAAAAAAAAGCAGCAAATTAGTGAAGCCTGTCATCAGTTTTACCCTGATTCATCATTGATTTTATCAAAGCGAATTCCCTCGCGATACGCAAAACGGTGACCTTCTGAAGATAAATTAACAATCCTTCCTTCTCTGTTGCTTTCACGTGCTGTATTTTTCATAGTCTCCAACAACAGGTTTGTTAACAGAAAATGACCTGCAAAATAGTTACCATACCTCATTAGATTTGAGATTCACATACACATAGCAGCCATTTTTAATCCAAGTATAAAACATTAATTTATTCATAATCATCACACTATTTATAGATAAATTTATAGGGAAATATATTAACCTAAATGGTTGGTCGCAAACTGCAGTTCTATGTTGTCATGGGATAACATGAAAGGAGTCCCCATAATCCCTGCATTGTTGCTTTCAAGCAAAGAAAGAGAAAATTAGTCCTGTAATCAAAAGTTTTAATAAAGTTCATGCACAAGCACAACCAAAGAGCAATTGACAAAATAACAAAAAAAAAGGCAATAACAGCTCTAATCATAAGCACAAAAGAAAATTAGTTAATTCACATATCAGTCGACATAAATGCACATATCCACACGCACATGTGTGCAGAAATTTGAAGAAAAAGTCCATAAATAATTGAACTTGCAGCAGTTTATAGTTCTTACATAAGCAGATTAAGGGGAAGACTTGATGACTGATAGTCAGATGCAAATTTCCTTACTGATGCCATTGAGCTCAGATCTAATTCCATTACATCAATCTTAGCACCAGGTATTTGTTTAAGTATTTCTTCTTTGACACTCCTACCAGCATCCACATTCCTTACTGCCATAACCACATGGACACCACGCAATGCAAGAACGCGCGTTGTCTCTACACCTAAACCACTTGACGCTCCTGAAATGAACTGATATAAGCACTTGACTACATAACTAAAAGAAAAACAAGAAAGCAACAATATTAAGGCTGTGGTGGTAATAAATATAAACGCATTTTTGTCAAGCAAGAAGTCGGGGGTTTTCTTTTCTTTTTCTTCCCCAAGCTTCGTTTGGAAAAGTGGCCTCCTGTTGAATAACAAAGACTAAAGCTCTCATATGCCAGAAAGATCTGATAAAATATTGTAAATTTAACAGTATATACCCAAAACCCAGAAATTGCAATCAAGAAAAGTTATGCACGATCTCTCTGCAAAAAGTTCATCATCAAGTTCACTAATTATGGCAAAGCCTGGCAACCGGGGATTAAATTCATCAGAAAAAAAAGTTCACTTCTTTTCCTTTCTGCAGAGATAAATTTCATTTCTTGTCAAATCATCAACTGATCTTTCTATTTGTCTAATTGGGAAACCTCTAACATTTGAACATAAATGACCCACTTACTTGGTTTTTCTATAAAAAGAAGGTATTTCCCCAAACTATCCTACCAACCAAACAGAAGCTCAGATTAAGAATCTGACAGCTAAAATGAAAGACAAGACAAAAAACCCAGATCAGAAAACGAGTCTAAGTAACAGAAAGAAAACCTGTAACGATGGAAGTGAGACCAGTTCCGTCAATCCCTTGAGTAACGTCCTCTGCTGTAGAAGAAGCAGAGAACCCAGATGGCCCTTTCCACCCAAAAATCCACATGCTTTCTTTCGCAGATTAGATTACAGTTACACTTTCACTACCCCAAAACAACAGATTCAAGTCAACGCTTTCCAGACATGTCAAAATTTCATCCTTAACAAGAATTTCTTGAATAAAACGAAAAAAATGAAATCATATCTTGTCATGACATCAGCGGGTGGCCCCACTTTACATTATTAATTATTATTACTATGTAGTAAATATATATCAATTAATTTTTTTCTTGTGCCCATGTCCCTGTATTTCTCTACATTAACAAAAATAACATTAAGTTCTTCTTCTTTATTACATTTAAATGAAATAATTTTTTTATATTTTAATTATAATTATAAAATTTTAAACTTGATTAAAAAATATAATTGAAATACTTTTAAATTATTTTATAAAAATATCTAACTGAAAAACAAAAAATTCATTATAACTTGTCATGCGTTACAAATAATGTTAGATAACAAGTAAAATTTTATTTTAAAAATGTATGGTTATAAATTTATAATTACAGATTAATAAAAAATTATAAATTTATTTACACATAATAAAAAATAAGATATTTTATTTTTTATTAAAATTTAAAAGGTATATTTAAATATTAAACCAAAAGAAATAATGCTTATTTCTTAATAATATTTTCATTGATGATTAGGTTTTAGAAATAAGTTATTTAACATGGGAAATTAATTTAAAATTTTTTAATTTTGTATGTTTTTAAAAAAATTTATAGTATTATAAATTTGTTAAAAATATTTTCAATGATGTTTAGACTTTAGATGCAAGTTATTTCACATGGGAAACTAATTTAAAAGTTTTTAATTTCATTTAAACGTACTAAATGCATGTTAACCAATTGTCAGCTAGGCTAACAAACTTGGGAGTGGTCAAGCCCAAACTAAAGGCCCATAGGCTATACCCTCTTTGAGCCTTGGAGCTTGGTTTGGGCAGTTTGGCAACTTTGCTTGCTGCCCTTAAAATCTTACGGAGATGCACGATGCTATCATACAAAAGTAGTATAAAAAATAGCTAAAAAAATATGATTTAAAATTTTGATAAAAAAATAAAACATATGTTTTGTATTTGGTATTGATTCGTGATAGGATAATTTTTTTATTTTGTATGAATTATATATGAAATAAACAGATATAAATACACGATATTGTCAGGTCTTATAGCTCTGACTTGTGGGGGTAATGCCAGTATGCTACATAGCAGTCAGTGGCAACTCTCTGCAGCCAATGTCAGAACTAGTAATATAGAAACAGCTAAGTTGTGCGGCCACTTTGATGTGGATACTGCTAACAGTATCAGACAGCATCAATATTGATCATTGATGAAGAAAATTGATAACTGAATACAATTTTCTTAATTTGATTTGGAAACGAACATATGGGGTTGAAGTATCAGGAAATGCAGAATTTGGATTGTATAGATCGCCAAATCAAAGAAATTTTGATTAAATTGAGTACCTTTAAGCGCCCAACATGTAATAAATGTTGCAAGCTGTGATTTTTCCATAAGCAGATAAGACGAAGAAATTGGTAAAAATTAAAATCCACGTGCAAGATTTTCAACTAGAAAAGACCCTTTATCATGTCAATACCATATGGTAGGACAGTGGGGACATCAATGGCCAGTAATAAAATCTGGATTAAGGAGGGAGAGAAAAAAGAATCCTTCATTGATAAGTTTAATGAACTCAACACAGCATAACTCTAGATAATTTACACACCATTATCAAACACAAAATGCAAATTCAGGGGTAGAAAGAGTTGAGAGACAACAAATAAGTTGGGTAGAAAAAGATAAAACGTAGAAGAACTATGCAAGATGCAAGATGATGATTAATCTTTTTCAAGCTCTGGTCTTGAAAGGAATAGCCCTGATGACTATCTGGTGGTAAATTGCAGCAAGAGCAGCTCCAATGAAGGGTCCAACCCAGAAGATCCACTGCAAGCAAAGAGAAATTTGAATCAATCTGTGACTGACAATATCAACAACGAGAAAGAATGGTGCATGAAGAAAGATACTTACATGGTCATCCCACGCGTGGTCTCTGTTGTATATAATGGCAGCTCCAAGACTTCTGGCTGGGTTAATACCAGTTCCAGTGATGGGAATGGTGACCAAATGAACCAAGAACACTGCAAACCCTATCGGAAGGGGAGCCAAAATCTGCAATGTAGTGGCTAGAAATACATTAAAAGGGTCTATAATTCAAGTACTTCACCAACAATAGTGCTCGGTTCAAAAAGTAGGACAATTTTTTGCTATAAAAACCAAATACAACTACAGGTTTTAGGTAGGATTCTTGATTTACACTTTAAAACCAATTTCATATGTCATATGGTGCTTTCCCATCTACATGACATCTATAGAATACCCATACAGATGGTTAGATCCACTACAATTAAAAACAGTTCTGGCAAAATCAAGTTGTGAGAAACAAAAGTTAATGATTAATTAAAAGCAGATAACGTATGTCATGTAAATTAACTAATTAAGAGCAAAGTATAACATAAAAGGACAAGAAGAAAATACACATACAGGAACATGAGAGTCTCTGGCGTTTCTCTTGCCATCAGTAGCAGAGAAAACAGTGTAGACAAGAACAAAAGTGCCAATGATCTCAGCACCAAGACCATCACCCTTGGTGTAGCCATGTTTCACAACGTTAGCTCCACCACCCAGCATCTCATAGCGACTGTTTCCTTGGAATCCCTTCACTACACCGGCTCCACAAATGGCACCAAGGCACTGCATGATGATATAGAAGACTGCCCTTGTAAGGGACAGCTTCCTTGCTAGTAACAGCCCAAAGGTCACAGCTGGGTTGATGTGGCCACCTGAAGTTACAAAAAAGTGCAGATCAGGTTATCAGACATCTTTTTAAAAAAATCTTAAGCATCCTCAAAAACTTAGGTTAGACTAAGGTTTACTATGCCAGAAAAAGTTCAAAATTTATACTTCAAAAGAAACCAAAGTCGAAAACATTTATTGGGGTTTGAAAAATTAGCCAAAGAAACCAAAAACTGCAAACTACACATTAAAAGTTTAAGGAAGGTGACCTGAAATGCCAGCAGTGCAGTAGACAAGAGCAAAGATCATGCCACCAAAGGCCCAAGCAATGCCTTGAATACCAACAGTAGTACATTTGGTCTTAGACTGAGATACACCCATGACAGTCAAAACGGTGATGTAAAGGAACAAGAAAGTGGCCACAAACTCTGCAATGCCAGCTCTGTAGAAAGACCATGACTTGAGTTCACCAGGCTCAGACAATGGTGCTTGGGGTGGCTCTTTGTAGTCCTTATCTGTCTGGGCTGATGTCCCAATAGGCTGTCTCTCTGGGAACTTGTTTGCCCCTAGCTTAACATCCTCCTCTTTGTCCTCCATCTTCTTTCACCCACTCAACAAGCAAAGATTGAAGCTTTTTTCTCTTTTTCTCTCTTCCCAAAGAAAGCAAATGAGTGCAGATGAGAGAAAGCTGAAGAATACGGTGACTTCGGATGGTATGCGGTGTGGACGTCACGAGTAATGCTGAATTTCACGTCGGACGTAAAAAAAAATTACTAAGATATATAAAAATTCACCTCAATGAGATGTCTTTTATAAAATAAAATTATAATATAAAAATAATTAAAATAAATAATATCTCATCAAAATATATCAAAAGAGTAAATGTCGAATCCTAAAATCAACACGAATCAAAATTTAAATTAGCTTGTGACATTTATATTTGGCTTAAAGCAAATGGGTTGTCTTTAATTTCCTTTTATATTTTATTTTCTTCTTGTCTTTTCATAAAGCAGATTATTTAAATTACAATACTACTACTCATGTTTTTTAATATTTTTAATTATTGTATTAAGGGTATGATTAGCGTTTTTGGAAGGATTGTTGGGAACAGGTGTCACATGTTGGTTTATACCTTTGTTCTTATATTCAACAGAGTTTCTTCAAATTTTTAATATAGAAAAAAGAAAGTCTCCATTTTTATCTTAACAATTTTGATTTACTTGATTAGTTGTTTTGGGCCGCATGATTATCCACCAAGCATCCTAATCAGAATTAAGAAATTCCCTGGTAGGCAATAAAATATTTAAAAAAAACTGTTTTGGTCTGTTATCATTGTGAAGGTAGCATTTGATTGGGCAGTTAATTGCTTAGATCACTCAAATGAATAAAAATTTCGGTCTCTTGACTGCAAATTCAACCCTTTGGACGGTTGTGATTTCTTTTTGGAAACTTACGTCACTCTCGTTAAGTAGTAACAGGGAAAAAATAGTCATTTCATGATCATTGCAATCTTTTCAGTTTTGCGACGAAAACAGATTCTTTGCGAAATGGGTTTCGCCTTTCCTTGATTAGAAGAAGAGAAGGTTCATCAATGGTGGAGAAGACAACACCGTTCCCATAGCGTAATTATTTGTGCAAGACTGTAATTCAGTCAATGCAATAATATTCCTTTAATAACTCTAGTATCCATGACTAATATTTGTTCACCTTTTATTAACAGTCATAGACATGGATTCTAATTGGTTATCCCGTAATCCTTGCTTGATCTTTCCTATTTCAATGACCTAAACATATAACAAACAATAAACAATAAAAGGGTATAAATTTCATTTTAAAAACACTTTTTTCTGTATTTATTCTGTTAGCAGTGAGTGAAAAAGCTGCAAATCGATCATGGTGGACAACTCACTCATGGGATACCCCTTACATGCTGCCTTAGCCCCACACCTTGCAGGCAGGCCCTTACCCCCCCCCCCCCCCCTTTTGGTTTCTCCTTGCCAACTGAGTTACAGGAAAATACTAAAAAAACAGAAAAAGGTGTTCAACTCCTCGGTCTTCAAGGCTAGTTTAATCAGGAGCTTTCCGGAAGTATTAGACTTTAGACACCTAATCACAGCACCCAGCGAAACCCTTTTTCTTTGACGGTAGGCAATTATCTTTTGTCCACAAGTGAGTCCCAATGAGTACGTGGCAGTAACCTATAGGTAGATTTTGACTAGTGACAAAAGTTGTCATCCTTCCACACCCTGCCAGATTAAAGTAACATGACTGTGTTTTGGGAATATATTATGAACTGGCTTCCTTCCCTTCATGCATATGTAACTTTCTTGTTTATTTCTCATGCAAAATCGCCCATAATCAGCCATCTTCATAGTATTTCTTTCTTTTAAAAAAAAAAAATGATTAAGGTAAGAAGCAGGTGGTTTTTGTAGATTCTACTGTTTCACTTCCATCTTCCACTTTTCTCAATCTAAAAATTGCATATGGAAATACTTAACAGCAAAATGAAGCAGGTAGTAGAGAGCTAAAAGTAAATTATTTCAGAAGCAATTCTTTGAAACTTATCAAATACATACTCTCTTTTTTTTTTTTTTTGAATGAGACACTATTGTTAATTGATAACATGCCCTCATCAAGATTTATGCTACAGCTACAGTAGGTCTCGGGTGATCAGCATCAACCACACACTACAAACTCTACAATATAATTAGTTAATTACAAAAAAAAAAAGGGACTTACATTTCGTCATTCAACTCTTCACTATGTTGGTGTTCGAGTTTGATATGGGGGCAGGGTCTTTCTGGTACTCCCCTTCTCCAGAGAACAATTAGATCACCTCTCTTTCTTCCTAGGGTCAGAAAGGTTCCTGCAACAATGTGTGAAATTTGTCAGCTGACAGTAACGGGACCGAGGCTTTTTAACTTCTCAACCTGGATTTGGATCCAAGGAAGAGGGAAGAAGAAAACTGCTTGTAGTGGCAAAAATTACCAAGAGTAAAAGGGACAATGTAAAGGAGTGCTGGTTGACCATGTCCATCCATCAAATTTAGTGCCACGTATGTAATCAGAAGACCTGCCATGGATGAGAAAGTAGTAGAAAACTATGATTTGCAAAACCCAGGTAAATGATGATAAAGGCAACAAAATGAAGGGAATTTTCTAAGTATCAACAAACTAAGTTTTCACAGCCATTGTAACAAGAAATATATGGTTCTTTTTCTTTTGGGGACCAACATGCTTTCTTTATCATCTTTACCTAAGCCATAAGCAATCATTGCCCATAAGAAGTATCCAGCTCGAAGAGTCTTGTTTGCCAGCCAATCATACCTGTAAGCACGAGTGATTCAAGTGAGTTCTAACTTCTATGCAGATGAATTGGCAACAATTTGAGAATTAAATGGCCAAAAAAGTATGCCTATAAATTTTGAAAATTAGCAGAAAGGAATATGTCACCATTTCTGTCAGCTCCATTATAGGAAGGGATAAATAAATATTTTAAATAATTCTCGGATGGAAAAATGATACATGATACTCGTAATTTTAATGCCAGTTAGATTCATTTTGCAGCTTGAAAATGAAATATTCAAAAGATAACGTATCAGTGGAAATTGCAATTGTTTTCTTGATATGCTGTATTATAAAACTGTTTTAAAATTATGCTAGGTTTAGATGTCTCCCGAATATTACTTAAATAGTAAAAAAATAGCTCTCCTTTCTGATTAAAAAGTTAACAACAACTCCTTAAGAGCCACTGTAAATAATAATAATAATAATAAAAAAAAAAAACCTCCCTATGAACTAGTTGATATTTAAACAAAAAACTGTCCAACATGGAAGGCAAACACATTGTTTGAAGAAGCATGAAAGAACATTTTCTCTGAAAAGAAAGGTACAACTACTGACGGACAAGTTCATGTACAGAGCACTGACAGGAATAAAAGATTTTGCAAGGGAAGACTGCAAAGTTCAAACCTGAGTGAAAATGCTATCAGCAATCCAGGTATAAGGATGTCACCAAATCCTATTATGCTACAACCACCCCAAGGATCAAACATTCGTGGGATCTTCAGTAGCATTGGAATGCCATCCTCTCCACTTTTATCACCACGAGCTACCTATGAAATAGACACAAGCAATCAATATTACTTTCTAGCCTTACAAATTTTGAATATATCCATAATAGCCTAAAGACTAAACCTTTAAATTCTGCTGTAGCACATGGGTTAGAGTTGGAAAAGGTGAATTACTTACCACAATCATCACACTTTCATGGAACAACTTCTTTGAAATAAATACCCAAAAGATGTCATATAAGAAGGCACAACTTAGTAGAACCGTTCCGACCTGATTCACAAACCAACCATAATTATGTCATACTAACAACTTGTTCCCTGGAAACAGTCGTATTTGTCAAAATCATTCCATATTTGATTATTTTGGAAATTCCAAAGAGAAAATTCAAGGAATCTAGGAGATGGTCTGCACAAGTCTAAAATATAACGAGATGAAGCAAATAAATTTGAAAAGCTACCTTGAGATTAGGGACATGGACAATCTGCAGAACTGTGATTATCAGTGCAATTCCCTGAGAAGAAAATAAATTATAAGTTGAACTCTCCAACGTAAATCAGTAAATCTTGCATCAACATCTAGTGAAAAAGAAGAAAGAAAAACAGAAAGGGAGAGAAGAACAAGAACTAGGAATAAGCCAAATGTCTCATATCCATCCACTTAAATGGTGATTGTACTCATTACTTCTTAACGTGGTATTGTATAGTACATGATGCATAAGATAGTTCCATCATTGACCAGTTAGAGCATTCAAAATCCACTATTAGAGTGAATACTCTAGCAAAGCCATGGCTTAATGGAAAACAAAAAAAAAATTGTCTATCATGAAACCACGAGAGGAAAAAAGTTCATCATCTATTAGTTGAAACATAAACTTATCTTAAACTCACTCTTTCCATGGGAATGAAAATGTTGCTCAACAAGATAGGGTGTGCATGGGGTATTAAGATAGGCACATTCTATTATTGAAGCACATAGTTATTGTATTCATGATGTGACTCATGGATCCAAGTAGCTTGCCTCTTATTACCAATGGTGGTTGCCAGCCTTTAGCTGGAAACCAATATTGAGTGCATCAACAAGAGAAAGCGGAAAAAAATTAGGCCAAAAAAAGGGGATTGTTAATCATTTGTGATAATGGAACTTAGATAATCTTGAAATATATTAGGAAACTTATCAAGAAAGTACATCCTTACTAGTATATCTTGACCTATCCAAGCAAAGGAATCATTGCGGTAAACAGCCCAAACAACAGCAAATGCTATGCAGAAAGGGGAAACAGCCAACGTAAGGTATGAGAGAGCTCCGTAGAAAGGCACTTTAATGTATGATTCCCCAGCACGCTTGAACCACCTGTGAGATATAAAAATTTATTCAGAACCTTGAAAAGACAAGTCAATTCCCTAAACTACTGAAAGCTGTAAACTGAGGGAATGGTGTTTATCTAGTCAATCAAATAAGAAATAAATGATCCATAGCAACAAAGTGTGACCACTTTTCTTCATCTATTTGATGACAGTTAGCAACATTAGGAATAAAATAGCTTTCAAACTAAATCCTTTTATTCAGTTTCTCATAATACTTTGATGGTTATCACCATCCACTCCATATCATGCAGAGAAAAAAATAACAATACATTATCAGCAGTAAATATACAAGAATCAATCAACAATAACCCACAAGAGGACATGCAGACTTAACAGTTTTTAAATGCAAACTTCTCATAACACTCTGAATTCATATTAAGAAATACATGAATACCTTGACAATAAAGCAACCAAGCAAGTTTGAAGGCCCTGCACGTACATTAAACTTTAGATTTACATGCTAATACTTCATTGAAATATCTGGAACAATTGAAAAAAAAATTGGTAATGTTCATAGGAACATTTTGTGTATGCAAACATGAATTAAGAGAAGCAGCATATTCATGCAAGCATAGATGAATAATAACTGGGAATCAGACATGAAAGAAAGTTGTACCTCCACACCACCTATGCAGAAAAGAACCACCAAGAGCTCAACAAACCAATATGACATAAGTTCGTAAAGCATAACCAAGAAGCAAGAAGCAACAACAACAAATAAGACAGCTGATGTGGTGTTGATGTCCACAATACCACCAGAACCCACATGTCTGGTATCTGGAATTTCATCCAAAGCATCCTGCATTGATAAGATAAGGTCTACAAATTAATAAGCATAATATAGCTGTAAATAGACGGACACAACTTCAGATACACTGGGGGCGGCAATATGTAAAAATGACTGCACGTGACCTTTAATAGTTTGTCCTGTTCAATAGCAGCTTCTCTTGCACTCCATGCAGACCAATATGAAGCACATAATATGGTACCAACAGCCATCAGCCATAGAAACACTTCGGCTATGTCAACTAGAGGTCGCTTTGGAGAGTAAAGCTGTACGGACACTACAAAAGCACAAAGCATTTAGAAAGATATCATGTATAGGTCTTAGTAGGGTGATCACAGCAGGTGACAAAATTAAGTAAAAGAAATATTAAACTAGAAGCTTACCTGATGAATTCCTTGTCAGCATTTTCTCCAAGCTTGCACCAGCTTCTTGTGGAAGCAAGACAGCAGGTATGTGTATATCTAAACTGGTTTCATTAGGCTCACATACCATCTTGTAGAGTTCTGCAGGAGAATAAATAAGTTTGACCTTTAGCAATGTACATGAACTCCAATATGCTGTCTTTCTAGGTCAAACTATTTATCCAACAATAATTTAAAAAGTGAATACTGTCAATCTCATACTTATTCATCGCAATCCAAAAGGGTAAAAGTCAAGAGTAATGACAAAAGACCATTTTCCAGTTAACATAACAATAACACACTGGTTATTTATCAACAATGCATTTGAAAACCTCAATTAATCAACACATGCATCAAACAACAATCAAAAACATTAAGTACCTTTATGGTTATTTATAATGAGGACAGCTGAAGCATGAGCTGCCTGTGCATTATTTGCCTTGGTTGTGAATTTGCAGTGGCCTCGGTCCACCATAATGACATCATTAGCAAGCTAACAAAATCAAAGTTATGCAATGATATTAGTAACTAAAATATACTATACTTGCTTGCTGTGCATGATCATACATAAATTTAAGAGTATATCAGTAACACAATAAACAAACCTTATTCTTTGGGGGGCTACAACAATCACGAGGGTCAGAAAGAGTGAGGCGACTTTGGCTTGCATTTTTCTCCTTCAACACTATAGGAGCACCAAATCTGGCACCTACACCAACAAACTCAGCATCCTCTACGCCATTAACCCAAGTTTGAACTTTAACCTAACAAAGTCGTGACAATTGACAGTTAAACTCTATAACAAAACAATAACAAGGATAAAGCTCAACAAGATACAACAGAGGCACAAATCAAGGTTGAGAACAACTTTAATTCAACAAAATGGAGTCCTAAAATTGAAACGAGAAAAAAAAATGACATAAAGATCAGGAAATTCTAAATGAAATAAAGATCAGGAAATCCTATATGAGCCATGAAAGTAAATAGCTATTATTACAATTTATCACTCCAGCTTCGAAATTTTTATAAACTAAACCACTATCAATCCAGGAATACAATACCAATAAGACAAATAGAAATTAAAAAGGGAAAATAACTGCACAAAATCACCAAAATACAATTGCAGCAAAAAAAGGCTCGGCCACCATCTTACGACAAGGAACTAAATGCTATACAATCCACTAATATACAATTTACTGAACTCAATCCAGTTTAGTTTTACATACAAATTTGAGTCTTTAAGAAAATTAACTAAAAAAAAAAAGTCAATGTAAAAGTCAACATCCAAAACGCCTACCTCAAGACTTCCAAATTTCGTTTCTTTTCTCTCTTTAGAAAATTACTTCTAAATTCCATTTCTTCTAACCCTTAAAGGTGAGAAAATAAAAGAAACAAAATTGACTTGCTTACCACTACCAAATCCAATTAAAAAGGAGTCAAAAACAAAATTTAAACCAAACCCAGTTGAGAAAACAAAGAAACAAGAACTGGGTAGGAACAAAAAAAAGTAGCATTTCGAGTGATTACCAAAACGAAGTCGTTCTCACAACCGGGCTTCTTTGGAGCTGAATCATCGTCTTGTACTATATCACCGGATAAGACAGAACATGGCTGACAGACAAGTGAAATCAAAGCTGATACAAAGATTACTCTGCAAAGACTTTGCAAATCCATTGATTTGGGTTTTTCCACCTACTCCTCTTACTTGTTCAAGGGACCCTCTCAATTTCCCTTATTTCGTGCATCACAGAAATGTTTGCCTTGGGCCTTATTGGTTTTTGTCCTCTTCTTAATACTGATGAAATTTAATACCAACAAAAAATAATAAAATAATGAACAGGAGGAGTACTGGAGTTGCAGTAGACTAGTAGTTAATAAACGAGCAATGGGCTTGGACCGAAGTGAGATAAGCGTAGCAAAGCAACCGTCAAAACCGAAAGGTCACCCAACTGCAAGCTGCTGAAGTAACTAGTCCGACGTCGTTTACTCGTTCATTAGGCAACTCTTTTTACAAAAAGGTTTTGTTATGCTGTTAAAAATTTTTGTAACGACTGCATCTCAACCTTTTATTTTCATATCTTAATTTTTGTATTTTAATTTTTTTTTAAAATAAAATTATTTATTTATTTATTTCATAGAAATTTTTGAAAAATCATAATTTTTTTCAAAAATAGATTTTTTTTTTGAAAATAAACTTTCAAAAAATTAAATTCCTGAAAAAAATTTATAATTTTTCAAAATTCATTTTTAAAATGAATTATGACTTTCAAAAATTAATTTCTAAAAAATTATGTAATTTTCTTAAATTTTACTTCCAAAAAATTATGAAAAACGTAATTAAATAATTTTACTTATAAAAAATTTTTTAAAAAAATTTGAGATGTGGAAGAAAAAAAATAAGGATACATTTAGCAACACTCTTTGTAACTAGTGATTGCCCATTGTCTTTTGATATTGTCATATCTGCCCTAAATCATGAGAGTTTCTCGCACATTAGCCCTTTTACAAAGTTGCATATCAAAACAAGGGAAGTCGGTTGTGATTTTGAAGGAATCATTTTTTTTTCTCCAAAATTTATGTTTTTTTTTTTTTTCCAAAAATGTATTTTTAAGAATTCATTTTTAATTATTGACGTATATTTAATGCGATTTTTGCAACGAAATTTGAATGAATTTTTTTCTTTAATCTTTTATGGATAGTACCCATTGAATATTTGACCATATAAAGTTATTTTGGATATGAGAATTTGTGCAATAATTGTTCATATTTATCTTATGCTTATTGTGCTTGTATGTTAAGGATTTGTCATTATGTGCCATAACTATCCAATTACAAAGAACATAGAACCATGTTAAGACTCTAATACTCGAAATATCTAAAATCCTTCAATTATAATAAAATATTTTTGAAAAATTATCTTATTCAGTGAAGTTTTTAAATTTCATATCGTAACACATATTTCATTAAATATATTAAAAAATTATGTTAATTTTTTTAATTCTATTTATAAAATAAAAAAAAAATACGCTGCCGATGTACAAAGACATAAAAAACTATCCAAGGCTAAAGTTTGTACGAATCAACTCACATTGATGACAAAGATTAAAAAAAAAAAAAAAAAGAAAAATCTGTCCACTACTAATCAACAAGAAGTAAAAGAGGTCAATTTCATGTTTGATTTGTCTGACTTTCATGTTGGACCATGCATGTGGTTATGTAACCCAAATAAACAGCCGCATGTGCCCATCAACAAAGAGCATGGTTGTCGAGGTGCCGACAATTTACCAAAATCTTTTGATAATTGACAAGGTGTTTGAAAGATGGACAAGGTTATTGTTATTAAACTGAAAATAATGGTGGGACTTCATTTTCTAATTTCCATCCCATAAGTGTGCAACAAAAGGAGGAAGCAACGAAGATCCTCCGTTTAATCATATATTCAGATATGGCAGACAGGCAAGATTTTCCCAAGTGGGAAGAGAATCAGATAAATTATGGAATTTCTTACTTTAATGGAACTTACAGCAATGCTCAAAGGAATTTATAAAAGAAGTATAATATTCAGCGTTATAAAAAAAGCTAGCTAATCAGAAATGATCTCCCCAAGTCAACAAATATGATCTACAGGCTGTATTGAGTTCCTCACACTTGTTTAATGAAGGATTCTTTCACTTAATTTCTGATATATTCATGAATCCAATAGCATATTGATGCAAATTTTAAATTAACAGATCAAATGTCCCCTGCCATGTGATAATGAATTGGCCCTTGTTTCATTGTAATGCCCTGGGTTTTTATTTTCTTGTCCTAGTTTTCACTAGAGGTATGAACTCTTTAAGTTTGTGTTTCTGGGTTTTGGCATGATATCAAGCATTCTTAACCAATCAAGTTACCTCTCAATATACCCCTAAAAGCATTCTTAGGGATTGACTAACAACAAAGATGATTAAAGGACCGAAAGATGAATTTTGAAATGAGAGGAGCCAAAGTGTCTTTTAGAAGTATATTGACGGTTTTTTTGGATTTTACCCCAGTTTAAGGTATTTCGTGGGTTCCAGGCTTCCAGCTTAGCACCAGTATAACAGCTGCAGATCGTAGCATGTATTTGGACTAGACTGAAAACTCCTTGATCCACTGCAGTATTTGTAGTTTCTGGCATATCTACAAATATTAGACACAACTATTAGCAATATTAAACAAATGCTGTTCTCACCTACTAACATTATAACTGAATGATGTTGCCGCATATAAGCCAAGATGATTCCAGCTAAAGTCAAGGAGTAGATAGATATCTATAAATTGGTCGAGAACAAAAAACCTGACTAATCCTCTCAGTAGATATCATGCTTACTGTAGATTCTTGATGCAGGATGGTGGTCTACAAAAAACTATAGCTTGCAAATGCTTGAACTAGATAGCTGATTAAATCGAAACCATGTAAGTAACCAAACTATCAAGTTGGCTTCTCATTTAGGGCTTTCTGCAAAGCAACATTTTTGCTTGGATGTACATGCAGTAGAGATGCACCTATGTTCCATCCAAATTAGAAGAAAAGCAAAACTGAAATCTCAGACTCAATGCTTTTTTCTAACAAAACAATCAAAAGATCAGCCTTACGCAATGAGAATTGAGAAGCAAACTATAGCTTTCTCTAAATTGCATTAAATTTGTTATGCACTCATTACTTTTTCTTCATTATTGGCAACAAGAATAACATCAAATCATTAAGAAACCTATGACACTAGAGGTTGTTCCATCAGAATAAACAAGCCCGTGCTGCCCCACACTAATCTGTAATACTGTTTAGTAAGTGCAGCATCTAGTCAACAGAATCTGTTATCATTCCACGATTAGATTTCAGAAGAGTATTCTACATATACACTCAGAAAAGTAGAAATTTGGCATACAAAAGTGAAACTTCATATCTCTTAAAGGGCCCATTTCTAGAGGCAGACTTTAGAATGATATCAAAGCAGGCAAAACCTGTACAAAAGGAATTTAAATCAGGAACATATTTGAAGGACTACCTGAAAACTTACATCCAAAAGGAGTCCTAAGATTTCAACCATGTTACATAAAAACTTAGGAGATTGAAAGGTGGAGTTCTTATCATTCTCTATTTAGTCAAGGACCGTGTCAATTCATGCCCTCAAACGGCTCATATGATTTCCTCCACTAGATTAGCCACATCCTCACGTTTTTCAGTCACAATATTTTCAGAGGACCAAGTGCAGGATTTTGATGAAAGGTACTATTCCTCTATTCCCTGCCATAGTCTTAACATCAACCTATCTCACCACTCAAGGAAATTAATGACTCTCTGGCAACCTGTGCAGAATAGGCAAGAAAGAATCATGAATATTACAGCTTCATCATATAAAACCATGTGATACCATTCTATTAATAGAGCATGAACCTACCGCCATGGGAATTCACTGCTGTCTATTCCTGCTTGGTGGAGTTCAACATATTGCAATGCTTCCCAGCATTCCTCACAGTCACCAAAGAACTCTTTTTTGTCACCTTCAATCTGATATGTTTCATGGCTTTTGCCAACAATCACCTGCAACACACAGTTAGCATCAAATTAGCAAATATAAGTATCAACTAGTTATGAGCAGAACAGAGTATGAGTTGGGAGATGCATGGGCTACACAATTAACCCAAGAAAATTCAAGCCTGGAACAAATGCAAGAGAAAGGGATGGCCTCATTGCAAGTAACCCCCCACCTCCCCAACTTCAACAAAAGAATGAAAGAGCAGAAAGGTGGAATTGGGATGAGAAGAAAGAATAATAAAACTTGTTCACATGGTTTATTCTCCAAACCCTTGAAGTTCAACAGCAAACCAATGCAAAATAATTATTTTAACTTTTCAAACAAATTATTAATATACGTAGGTAATGCACAACTCTTTTATCGTGTGAGAGGACTGCAGTACATAAGGTCCATTGCAGAATAAAAAATCATTCATTTTCAAATACATATAACTATACTCATGAAATTGTGAGTTTTCTAGAATACTAGGAATATAGAAGCACACCAATTCACTTGAAAAAGCACATCCAAGCTTCAAAAAACTTACAACCATGTCGCCTTCTTCACCCATGGCAACAGCACAATGTACAGCTTCCCACCTAATATCATGCAGAAAAGTTGATGACCATTTGGGAGAGGCGAATAGTAATCATTTTCTCCATATTTCAAATAATCCTCATTGTCTACCCCATCCCAGCTAACACGTCATCCAAACCACTAAATAAAAGATGAAACATATAAGTAATCTAACTAGTTTTTCTAAGCAGCTGATATTGCAACTCATGATGATTTTACCCTTTTCTTAAACTTACATTGATCTTCATTCTTCATATTATCACTGTCAGAATTGTCACTTCACTTTTATCTAATGAGATTTTTGCCATCATTGGTCTTTTCCCCGGTCACTCTCCCCAGGACTACCAATAAGTTAATAAATGACATAATTAATTGGTTAGAAAGAAAAGGGGAAAACATAAAGAAAAAAGCAATGATGTTCATTTGGAGGAAGCATGGTTTTCATTTGAAATAAGAGTTAAAGAAAAAACATAAGAAGCATACCAGTAATAACCCTTTTTGGTGTAAGCTGCCTTACAGAATCAAGCAGTCTAGAAAGGGTATCCGGAGTGTAAGGACAGTCAACAGTTACTCCAAATGCCTGCTACTTATCAATTAATTCACAACTGCCTAGAACAGCACCAACCTCTTCGATCCCTCTAACAAAGTCCTCCAAGGGCACCCCAACTGCAATCCCAACAGCCACAGCCGCAAGAATATTATAAATATTATGCCTTCCAAGCAAACCTGAGGAAATCTCCAATATCCCATGCAGTGTATTAACCAAAATCAGCATCTCAAATAACGACAGCTCAAACTTCAGGGGATGAACATCTGCATTCTTATTCTCCATAGCAAAGGTCGCCACAGGAAATTCTGGGTTACCTTGCGCAATAAAAAAGGATGCATGTGGATCATCAATGTTAACAACTTCCCTACGCCTCTAAGGATCCAACATCCTTTATACTCCTCTTCAGTCTTATGAAAATCTAAACGATCCCTAGTCAAATTAGTAAACACTGCAATATCAAACTCAACCTCATTACACCTCCCTAAAGTCAGTCCACGAGAAGAAGCCTCCATAACAACTGCCTCAGTTCCATTATGCAACATCTTAGCCATCAAATTCTGAACCAAAACAGCATCCGGGGACATATTTGGTAATTCCAATTTATTATCACCATGTATATAATAAGCAACCGAGCTTAGCAATTAGCATCCCAATCCTCAAACCCATTGCCTCATACGTCCCCTTTACCAAATTAGACACGATTGTTTTACCATTAGTCCCAGTGATCCCAATAACAGCCATATTCTTTGAAGGGTACCGATAAAAAGATGCAGCTAATGCAGGCAAAACCGAATTAGTATCCACAACAATGACCAATGCCTTGCATCTCAAGGTATCGTCAATATCAATCTCTTTATTTGATACAACAGCAACAGCTCCTCTCTTATCAGCTTCACTCAAATACAAATGCCCATCAGTCTCCTCCCAACACAACAAACAAGCAAATCCCCAGCACTAACCACCCTAGAATCATGCAGCATCTCTGTTATCTCAACCTCTAAATCCCCATAAACCGAAACCAGTACCACTTTACTTTCATCCAAAAGCTCAGCTAAACTCATTTTAAACTTAGGTTCCACAATTCTAACTTTACTCTTCCCAAAATTATCTAAATCTAAATCAAAAGAAGACCCCAACAAATTAACTTTATCATTTTCTATTTTTTCCCTTCAGAATCAAAACCCATCGAATTTAGAAGAATCTTCTTCATCTGAATCTTCATTTTCTCCATCATCGGAATGATAAACAAGAGTCAAACCTCGTAATTTATCGATTTCTTCCAAGTCAACAACGTCAACTTGGTCCAGCTCATCATAAACGGCATCCACATTTTTAGGAACTTGTTGTAACAAACCTTGTTTTACTAACTCTTGCCCTTTCATTGCAATGGCTTTGTCAATTTCACCGAACAAATCATCCCCGTCATCGTTTCCCGTTTTCTCTGTATAATGGCATAAAGGTAATTTGACTTGTGTTAAAGCCTTCTTGGAGTTTGCAAGCCAGGGCGGCTTGGCGGTGGATTTGCTGGAATTTGTTTACGCCGTGCATGGAATCCTCGGAGGCTTCGGCTGGGTCATTATCGGATGGGTAAGGATGGTACTTTCCGTCGGGGCCGATAGCGGGAAGGCGGCGGAGAGAAGGAATGCTACGAGGCTTGAAAGGGATACGAAGGTGGCAGTGGCATAGTTGGGGTGAAAAGAGAGAAAGGAGAGAAAGCCAATGGAGAGACAGAGCTGCAGCGAGGTTTTAGCATTTAGAAATTTGTTCTTGCACGGCGTCGTTTTAAAGTTGAACGTTATAATTGTTTAGGTTTTTGGATTTGAAAACAATGGATACTCTTAGATCTGAGGCCCATGTAATCATTGGGTTTAAGGCCGATGGGGCTTTAGCACGTGTTGTTTTTTGGCACTCACCAGCATACTTTTGAATATGAACTATTTTAGCATATTTAATTGCAAATGAGCTTAATATGGCTGTTGTTGAATACTTAAGTTGGAAAATGAGGATTTGAATTTCAAAACTATATCGGAAGGAATAATATAATTTATTCAAAGTTAAAATTAAAGCTTGAGTTTGGTGGCACTCCCTTCCTAATAAATTTATTGATGTTTTGATTTATTAGTGTTTGTGGTTGAAAAAAATTTGTATTAAAAAGTAAATTTAAAAAATGTAGTGAAAAAAAAAATGATTAGAAATTGGTATTGTTGTGAAAAAAATAATGAAAGTAATTGAAATATCTAAAAAAATAAAATATTAAAAATATAAGAATAAAAAAATAATTTTTATCTCAAATATATTCTTTTACCATAAAAATATATTAAAAAACCTTTTCCTAAGTAATAAATTTGAGTCGAAAGTAATTTTGGAAACACAAAAATTACTTTCAACGATAATATTAAATGAGCCATAGTTTGCATTTTAATTAACGTTGGACTACCGCCTGGGGTGGACAACACAATTTAGCATCATCAGATTAAGATTCAAAATCAAATGGCATAGACAAAACCAAATAAAACTAATAGAATTGAAATATTTCTTTTTTTTTTTTTTAACTTCATTGATTTTTAACAAAAAAATTAATAAAATTAAAATATTTCACGAAATGTTTTATTAATGTAAATAATTAATCTTACATCAATTTTATTATTTTATATAAAAAATAAAAAATAATAAAAATATAATGATAAAATCTAAATTTTAATAACACAATGATCTTAATCACCATCAAAATCATTAAAATTTGTCATGTCTTATCGCAACATTTAATTAAGTTACGTTACCTTTATATTAAATTTAATAGCAGTATGTGGTTTTTTATTAAATAAAAAATTTTACTGTTCGAATATAAAATTTTCTTGGTACGTTTTGTTTTTTTTTTTGTTAATTGCTGCTGTTGGAAAGGCCGCGGATTGGTACAATTTTGGATAGAGGTCTTAATTATTTAAATGGATCATATTTTGATTTGATTTTTTTAAATAATATATAATATTATAAAATTTTAAAATATAATTTAAATTTAAATTAATATTTTTTAAAATCAATTCGATCAATTAAATTTTATTAATTTAATTTGATTTGATTTATCAAATTTTAAATTATAAAATTTTAATGTATTTAAATAAATAAATATATATAATAATTATTTTATTTTATAAAAATTTAAAATTTATATAAAAATTAATAAAAATATATAATTAAATTCGACATAATTTTTTTAATTTTTTACATCTTAATTTAAAATTCGATTTAAATTTAATATATATATTTAATATTTAAATTTAATTTAAATTAAATAAAAAATTCAATCAAAACCAAATCAGATACTACAATTTTAAATTTTTTTATCACCCTTAGTTTCGGGGTTGTCATCTGTCTTGAGGCTTTCACCGTCACAAAATCTTATTCGGTGGCTCAACAATATATATTTGAATAACTAACTACATGCCTTGTAAATCAAACAATTGAAAACCATAGGTTGAGACATTAAAAAAAAAATTTTTTGGAATCTTGAATTTGTGTTTAGATTCGTATAAGAGTATTGCATTAATAAATATATATAAAACCAAAGATAAATCGTTCGATAATGTTGACAACGATGATTTTCAAAAAAAATTATACATGTTAAAGTTCAGACAAATGTTGACAACGATAACGATGTCACTTCATCTTCCCCTGGCAGCAACGTCTCTGCAAAATCTGTGTCCTACCCATAACGTCCGAGACATTGCTGTTTCAAACACGAATACTCCAACCAACCATTTAACTTAAGATTTTTGGTGGGGATGACAGTTGACAGATTAATTGCAGAGAGAGAAGAGCTTTTGCTTCATTTGAAAGTTTACGCCATAGCCATGATGTCGTGATATATCATATATCTGCAACCCTTGCTATATTACTAGTCAATGTCATAACAACTCTCTGCCATTCTTCATCCTTAAACCAAATTTTCCCATATTTTTTCCCTCTCCTTCATGGCTTCAACTCTTCTATAGCTTGTCTTTTAATGCCACAAAAGGCTCATGAACCCAGTTCCAGAAAAGCACCGTAACAGGAAATGGTCTGTGGTCATATATTGACCAAGGAAAACAAAACCCAAATGAAGGGACATGATTTTTTTTTTGGTTTTGACCGACTTTTGGAGACGATGAACAATGCATCAAAATGAGTTATATATATTTTTTAAATGGTTCAGACATGAATAGGATGCCAAGGTTTTTACCATATTGAAACATGGATGGTTGATTGTGTTCTTCTTCTACTACTTGAACACGAACCATATCAGGTACTTTATTTTTTCTGTATGTTTTTCAAAATATGATTCTAAGTATTCATAACTTTAGATTCCATTCTATGTTGATATGTTGTGTGCTTTTCGAATTCTATATATCTTAGCGGATTCAAATGGGTGCTGAAAAGAAAATGGACGTGGTTTCCTGGAAGTTTCATAATATTGAACTTAAACAATCTTACTGAAATAAACTATTCCCCCCCGCCCCCCCTCTTCATCAAAGTAGCAGATTTTTACTTTTTTTCATTTTCATTTTCAGGGGTCATTATCAGTACATTCAGACCCTTGTTTGTTATAAAATCCTGTACATTCAAGTTATATTTTCACCAGTCTCGTAGTTCTTCAACCCGTATTCTTTAGCTAAGATTTAAATTCTATGAAATAATGAACATTACATTATATCCAACTAGAATTACCTCAGTAAAAATTTCAGATTTAAATGTTTTTTACTTTTCGGTTTTTTCCTGGTCATGCAATATTTGACTGACAATTTCTATCTCTTTGGCTGATAAACTTTATGGTCTCTTCATTTGCTTTGCCTGGTTCTCATGCTCAGGTGTTCATCTGATCTTTTGTGAATGGACACACAAAATGCGCCATAGTTAGTACTCGTTCGGCCAAGATGGACAGGAGATTGCCCGGGAGCCCTGTGCTCTCACCTAAAAGCCCTGCAATCTATGAAAAGTACAAGTCAGGATGTGCCTGGGGATCGATTCACTTCTTTGATTTTTGCCAAGGTCATTCTCATGGGAAGCTCATTTCTGATAAGAAGAGCGAGAACAGGCAGGCTAAAGGTAAGAATGCCTCATATTTGGTTAGTTTCTGGTTGAGAATGAAATATATAATCTCATTTCCATAAAAATCATATGTATTGATAAGTTCTTTAATGCTTACATGCATATTTTAAGTCTTAAAGCTGTCATGTCCAACTAAGTTTAATTACACTGATTTTTTATCTGCAGCTGCTGGTTTTACAACGAACAGGACTAATTTTCTCTCTAATAAGGAGAAGGCTCAATACATAGATGTGAGTTTGATAGCCTGCTTTTATGATCAAATTCCATTCATATTGTGAAAACCATTTTTATGGACATAATATATGCATTTGCGAAGCCTATTATTGATGTTGGTAATTTGTTCTTTCTTTACAACAAAGTGCAAAAAGATTCTGAGCTGCAAACTTTAATCATTTTTTCAGGATGCACTTGGTAACAAGAATCATGCAGTTAATTCTAGGAAGCCAGGAGTTAAAAAAATTATAGAAGAAGAGACGTCTGTGACGCATCAGAGAAAGAGGAACACAGCCATCAGTGAAAGGAAAAATGTACAGTTTAACCCCAAACTTATTGGCCATTCAAAGGACCATAGGAAGGCAAACAAGAATTCCAAGAAATCCTGTCCTTTTCCTGCTCATGGTTGTGATGCAGCAACTGAGTGGTATAGGAAGCCTTCTGATCAAAATATGGTAGACAAATATTCAAACAGCAACTTTGCATCAGTGACAGAAGCATCTGCCAATGATCTGCATATTAACAAGGGAGGGAATTATAGTTGTAAAAGCATCAGAGGTAGGAAGCATAACCATCACACCAAGATTAATCTTCAAGTTCAGATGAATGAAGCAGTTGAAGCTTTTACAAGTCAAAAGTTAAATGATGGTGAGAACCTTAGTAGAAATGAGGTAGCCAACTGGTCTAAGAATTTTATAGATGCATTGGAAATTTTAAATTTCAACAAGGAATTATTCATGAAACTCCTGCAAGACCCAAATTCACTGCTAGTGAAACATATTCAACACTTACGGGATTTTCAGGGAAAGAAACAACAATCTCAATCTTCCTCCAAAGCTAAAACATCACAATGTCAGCCAAAAGAAGCAGGGGAGTGTGAAGGTCCAGCACATGCTCAAATGTTTGAATCCTGTGATAGATGCCAATCTGAAGGAAGTGACATGCCCCAACCTTTGAAAACAATAGTAGTCTTGAAGGCTGGCACACAAAACTGTCCTGATAGAATCAGTGATTGGCCATCACCAAACTCTCCTTATAGCTTGAGGAAAAAGGACAGGAGTGTTAGGCCAGCATTCTTGTCTTTTGAACACCTGAAATGGAAGTTGAGGCATGCTATGAGGGTTAACAAAAAGGAGCAGTGCCAGATGTCCCTTGATGATTTTCATAAATCTCTGAATGACTCCGAACAGTTCGAAGATGGTGGTAGAGAAATGAGCAGGCAGGCAAATGAAAGAATTTCTGCTAGTAAAAGTTATCAGGATGTTAGGAAAATGTCCAAATCTTCCCACAAGGTCAATAGAAGAGATGGGATGTGCCAAACAGATAACTTTGGTTCAGGCAATGGAAGCAAAGCTGCTTCATCTACAGAAAGTTGTCAAAGAAACTCAAATCTGTTAACGATAAGTCATCTCAAAGGAAAATTTCACCCTAGGAAACATTTTTCAGATATGTTAAATAGAGGAAATGAAGATTTCTCAAGAAAACAGACACAGAGAGTTATAGATAGGTTAATGTCTTTGCCTGAACATAACTTGTTGCCTAAGCTTACTCCAGGAAGGGACAAGGAACATGGGTTTGCTTCTCCACAGATGAGATTTTCACCATACAGCAATCTTTCAACGGTTAATGGATATAAATGGCGGGTTAAGGAAGAAAAGAAGAGTGGCTGCTTAACTTCTCCCACTAAAGATTTAGGGACACAGCCTGTGTCTCATAAGGAGAAACCAGTTGATCGATTGCAAGGCGCAAAGAAAAGTATCTCAGGTGATCTATCTCCTGCGACCAAAGTGCTACAAACCGTCTATTCTCTTGGCAATGGTTTGAGTCACAAAGGTATTTCTTGGTTATGAAAAAGAAAAATGAAATTCCATTCTACATTTGTTCCCTCATATAATAATTTATCTTATCTGAGCAGTTAATCAAACTTCTGTATGTCATGGGAAAGTCATGGAAAGAAATCATACTGTTAGGTGGGTCGAACGCGAAAGTAATGCCTTAGAAATCACTTTGGAAACAAATGGTTTGCAGAATACCAACACCAACCAAAGAACTGAAACAGTCAATGGATTCGGAGTAAGTGAAAATTTTGAATGCTTAAAACTGGTAAACCGTTTTTTATACTCCTTTTCAAGTTCTAGGTTTACTCTTTCATTCATATTCTGTTTTTATTCTTCTTCCTTTTTCTTGTTCTCCCTCTGTTTATTTTTGTTGTCTTTTGTGTAAAAATTATGTCCTGTCACTTGGGTTGTTTTCAGCATTCATCTTCAGGGGATCAAACCTCATCTTCTTCAATAGATGTTTATTCATCAAGTCCTTTGCGTATTCAAAGAGCAGAAGATTCTAATAGCATGACTGATAGAGCAGAAGCAGAACAGCCAAGTCCTATATCGGTTCTTGGGCAGTTCTTTATAGAAGATAACTCTAACTCTCCCAGCACTGTATCTCTAGCAGGTGAGTTTTTTTACTAGAAATTACTTACTATATAGAGTAGGTCTTTTCTTAATGCTGAGTCAACATCAGAATCCTGTGCAGCTGAGCCACCAGTCGAATCATTTTGTATAGATATTGAAGAACTATATGCATCTTCTCTCGTGGAATCCCATTTGGATCTGAAGAGTAATGCAGGTACTTCCATAAATAAGCAAGGATCTTTGTCTAAGTGCATAAGAGCAGTTCTGCAAATTTCAGGTCTCAATTGGGATGAACTCTCTAGGAAATGGCATTTATCAGATCAAATGCTTGATTCATCCTTGTTTGATAATGTCGAAGTATGGCCAGAGAAGTCACGTACTGATCGTAGGCTGCTTTTTGGCTACATCAGTGAAGTCTTTTTGAAGATAGATGGGTATTATTTTAGAAGCTCCCCCGGGGCATCACTTCTCAACCCAAGACCTCGACCGGGTTTGTCATCAAAAAATATGGTTCATGAGGTGTTGAAACATGTTGATTGGCTACTCCTCGCAGACCTGCCCCAACAAACATTACAGCAACTTGTTGAAAAGGATTTGGCCAAATCTGGAACCTGGATGGATACCCAACTTGATGCTGAGGAAGTTGTTATTGAGTTAGTGGAAAGCATTCTAGAGGATTTGGTAGTGGATGCTGCTTCATGTGCTGCTTTCCAAATTGAATCTGTGAAAATAGAGGCAATTAGTGCTGGACAACATGCTACGTACTATGAGAGCCCTGGACATTGTACAGATTCATCGTTTAGTTAAACATCAGGCTTTTCTTGTTGTCAGAATGTGCCCAAGAAGTTTCTGAAATGAATATCTGTGCTTCAGCACTGTCACATTTGAATTTGATTCTCAGCGGCATTACAATTTGAATACAAGGATAACGAATCAATTCTGCCTTCAAATTGCAGCAGAATAGTTTCGGATGCAAAGTGAGAAAACCTTACTTTCAACCAATTTAAGAAGATATTTCTTCATATTTTGATATTGTCAAATTTCCTCCAAATATGATAAAGAATCGTTAAATATAAATATTTAAAAATAAAAAATAATAATCAAAGTCTAACTACAAAAATAAATTTGAATTAAAAAAATAAAATATTCAAAATAAAATTAAATGTCTACAAATTTACAAATTTTTTTTGTGCTCAAAGCTTCCTTAATTGAATATGACTTCAAAATATTCAATAAAAAATTAATTAACTACATTTCTTTATATAATATCATTTCTTTTAGTTTTTAAAAAAATAAAAAATTTCAAAACATAATTTATCTTTCATATTAAAATAATATAAAATATAAAAATAATTATGCTATAATTTATGTTGCATAGGTATTTTTATTTTTATGGAATTCATATATATATTTTTTAAAATTTTAAATTACATGGTAAGTGTCAAATTAAAATTACAAATATAGCCCTCCTGTCACTAATATAATATAGCCCCACTTCCCGCCAATCCGCGTACCAAACCTTCCCAAAACCCTAATTTCGCAACCCCGTTTCCTCCTTAAACCCTCCACACCCACCACGCATTCCTCCGTATACGAACGAAAACCCTCCAGCCATCGCCACCACCCTGAAACGCCAATGGACCCACAAGCCGTAAAATCGGACTTAGTCCTGATCCTGGACTTTGGCTCCCAGTACACACATCTCATCACTCGTCGTATCCGCTCTCTCTCAATCTTCTCCCTCTGCATCTCCGGTACTTCCCCTCTCTCCTCCATAACATCCCTCAATCCAAAAGTCGTTATCCTTTCTGGCGGACCCCACTCGGTCCATTCCGATGATTCACCTTCGTTCGCTGATGGGTTTGTTGAGTGGGCCCAGTCCAATGGGGTTTTTGTTCTGGGTGTCTGTTATGGGCTTCAGTTAATTGTTCAGAGACTTGGTGGTGAAGTTAGGGTTGGGGAGAAGCAGGAGTATGGGAGGATGGAGATTGAGGTTGAGAAAAGTTGTGGTCTTTTTGGTGGGAAGAGGGTCGGAGATAGGCAGGTTGTTTGGATGAGTCATGGAGATGAGGCTGCTAGGTTGCCTAATGGGTTTGAAGTGGTGGCTAGGAGTCAGCAGGGTGCCGTCGCTGCAGTTGAGGATAAGGAGAGGAGGTTTTATGGGTTGCAGTATCATCCTGAGGTAATTTGAGTTTTTGGGTTTTGTGCTATTTGTTCTGTTTGTTGAGTTTTTGGGTCTTATTTTGTGTTTATTATTGATCTTTTTTATTTTTTTCTATTTATTATTATTTTTACTTAATGACTAATAATGAACAAATAACTTAATGTAGCACCAATTCCAACGTAGTTGTTTTTATCGTATAGAAGTTAAATCATGCATTTTGTTCTTTAAAAAATGTTAAATTTTAATTTTTGAAGAATAGTAGCATTTTTTTCTGTATCCAAATGCAGTTCTTGCATCTTGAGAGTAACAAACAAATCGGACCTAAATTTTATTGTGAGGCTGGGTTTTAAGAAATTTTTTGTTGGTGGTGAGCAGGGTTTTTAGGTTTTGATTCTTTTATAACAGTTGAATAATATGTTGTGCTTTGTGTTTATTTAGGTTACACATTCTTCAGAAGGGATGGAAACTCTAAGATATTTCTTGTTCGATGTTTGTGGAGTGAATGCTGGTTGGAAAATGGAAGATGTAATGGATGAAGAAATTAAGGTGATCAACAACATGGTGGAGGCCTGATGATCATGTTATCTGTGCTTTATCCGGAGGTGTTGATTCCACAGTTGCTGCAACCCTAGTTCACAAGGCAATTGGAGATAGACTTCACTGTGTTTTTGTTGACAATGGTTTATTAAGGTGAGAAAGTAATTATTTTCCTTTTTTTGACGACCTTTTTTATTTTCATGCAGTCTTTGTAAAGAATTGTCAAGGTACATTTTTATAATCTTCTATAGTATTGCTTGTACACTTATTAATTGTGCTTTATTTCCTGTAGGTATAAGGAGAGAGAACGTGTGATGGAAACCTTTAATAGGGATCTACATTTACCTGTTACTTGTGTTGACGCAACTGATCAATTTCTTAATAAGCTAAAAGGGGTGGTAGACCCTGAGATGAAAAGGAAGATAATTGGAAAAGAATTTATCTGCATCTTTGATGCTTTTGCTCAAGAATTGGAGCATAAATTAGGGAAAAAACCTGCTTTTCTGGTTCAAGGAACTTTGTATCCTGATGTGATTGAATCTTGTCCTCCACCAGGCACTGGAAGAACTCACTCTCACACAATTAAAAGTCATCATAATGTTGGAGGGCTTCCCAAAGACATGAAATTAAAGCTCATTGAGCCACTTAAACTTCTATTCAAGGATGAGGTTTTGATTCTATTACTTTGCTGGATGACATTTATTTTTATAGAAGGCTTTTTCCTCTTTTAAATTATTTCTTTTTTTTTTTTCTAATTTATAAAGGTTCGTCAACTTGGAAGGATATTGAGCGTTCCTGAGCCATTTTTAAAGCGCCATCCATTTCCTGGTCCCGGCCTTGCAATACGAGTCTTGGGCGATGTAACTGAAGGCAATGCCTTGGATATTCTACGACAGGTATGAGGTGTTTACATAAGGAAGGCAATGATGTTTATACTTTGTTACCTTTAAGTATAGTTTTCTCTTATGGACTTGTTTTTCTCAGGTTGATGAAATTTTTATTCAGTCAATCAAAGAAGCTGGTATTTATGACTCAATTTGGCAAGCTTTTGCTGTATTTTTGCCTGTAAAATCAGTTGGAGTTCAAGGTGATCAAAGAACGCATTCTCATGTTGTTTCTCTCCGAGCTGTAACAAGTCAAGATGGAATGACAGCAGATTGGTAAGTTTTCAATGTTCTGCATTGCTTTGCTGTCTGTGGTTGTTGCAATATTTATGTGCTCAGGTTAAGCCAATAGTACACGGTAACAAGAATAAGCTCAAATGTGTCTTTGACTTTGGGCTGAGTTAAAAATAATTTTATTCACATGATATGGCTATTTGCAAGAAGGGTTAATGATTTTACTGAAATGGGTAGGTAGGGCTGAATGATATGGTTTTCCTGAATGGCAATACCCGAAGTTGGAAATCATTCAAAGGAGATTGTTAGCATTTTACAGTTTTGATACTAATATGTAGCAAATTCAACCTAAATTTTAGCAGGAGGCTGGATAAAATGGGATAACTTCCTATATTAATAAAAATGGATGTCCTTCCTGCCTCTTACGGATTACATGTTGTCAGAATATATGTTTTGCATGTTACAAGTTTCTCAATATCTAGGAAAATCTTTCCTTTGTCTTGTTGACTATGGTTGTGTGGTGAAAACCAAGGAATTAATCTTTTGACCCCTTTTTCCCCCTCTTATCTCCAGGATTCTGAAATTCTCATTTTTCCTCATTCAATGTTGGAATTTCAGGTACTGTTTTGAACACAAGTTCCTTGATGATGTTGCTCGAAAAATTTGCAACAACGTTCGTGGTGTGAATCGTGTTACTCTAGACATTACATCAAAGCCCCCATCAACAATTGAATGGGAATGATGCCGTTGGATATCAGTAACTACTCCATAGTTGTGTAGAGTGAGGTGATATATTTGTCATGTCATTACTCTCTGCTTCTGATGACAAGAGAAGAAAATGAGTCTCGCAGAATTTCTTAACATGAGGGACTGGCTTTTTAAGGTCTATGTCCATAGTTATATTACCCTTTTTTTTTTTTTGTCGACAATGTAAAAAAATTTCTGTTAAAACTTTTATTAAACATTGTACTACTTTTGGCAGTCATAATTTATTTGTCCTTGGTGATAAATGCTTTATAGTTTTAGCAAAATATGAAGAGCATATATCTCTGAGTGTGCGTGCCCACAGGTGTCTGTATGTTTTATTTCTCTGAAGAGTGTATTCTAGAATAAATTGCATAAGATATGACTTTGTCATTTATGGAATTCTTGCCCTTGTGTTTAATTAGCATATGAGAACATAGTATGAGTGTCTTGTTTGTCTTTTTGCACAATCATATTCTTATGCTTGTTCTTGGGTTACCATTTTGTTATTTCTTTATGTTTGTAACTTAAAAAAATAAAAATGGTGGTGATAGAAACTGCATTTGCTGAAATCATTTTCTTCTCTTGGATTCAGGGGATGTTACCATTAGGTTATATCATTGTCTATATTATTTGCATAATACTATTACTAGTGGTTCTTTTGATCTGTGGTCTTCACCAATAGGTGATTTTGTTTTAATTTCTAATTGAAATTTGTTTGTAAAAGAAGCTACAAAACTCACACTCTGCCCAACATCATTTTATGCCTAACCAATCACTGTAAGCATTGCGGTCGGTGGTCATTTTTCCTATGATGCATTTTATTATAATACTTAGTGGTGTTTAATCATGCCCGTACTCTTAACCATTTATGGAATGTGCTAGTATGCTAATCTATAAGCAGATTCTTCCAACTGTTCCTAGACTGCAATCCAATTCAAGGATCTTGTTTTGTTTTCGTATACAATGCATGAACTGCAGGATTCTATACAGCTCCCAGCACTAGATCTAACCCAACCTGCTGAATCCTCTTTTCTGTCGTCCCTCTCACAAGCCCGTAGGGAATGGGGCTTGTTTTATGTTACCAAACATGGCATCCCCCAAAATTTATTTAACAAAGTTTGTGCACATTCAAATGATATATTTAGCCTTCCTCCAGATACTAAGATCAAGCTTGGTCCATCATCATCTATCAAATCATACACTCCCCATTTCATTGCTTCTCCCTACTTTGAGAGTTTTAAGTGTTTGTGGACCGGATTTCTTTGCCTCTGCTAAGGCTTCTGCTAATGAACTCTTTGGCCAAAAGAAATCTGAATTTAGGTAATAATTTTGTTCAATACTTAAAGTTGTTACCACAATTGATTTCAGTTTATTGATGTGCATTCTTTTTTTTTTTTTTGTTGGTTGTCTGTCCGCTTCCATCTATAGTGAGATATTACAAGAGTATGGAAACAATATGATGAACTTGTCAAAGAGAATCACTGAGATCATATTAAAGAGTTTCGGAGATGGTTATGAAATGAAGTTCTATGAGTCAGAATTTGGTAACTGTCACTGTATATGAGGATAGTTAATTACACACCACCGGATGATGTGGAAGAAAGGAAAGTTGAAGGACTCGGAATGCACACTGATATGAGTTGCATAACAATAATTTATCGGGATGAGCTTGGTGGGCTACAAATGAGATCGAAGGAACGTAAGTGGATGGGCATACACCCATAGGAGATCTAATGCAGGCTTGGAGCAATGGGAGGTTAAGATCATCAGAACACTGGGTTGTTTTGAGGCGATTCAGGAACAGGTTCTCTCTAGCATTCTTTTGGTGCTTTGAGGATGAGAAGGTAATCTTGGCACCAGAAGAAGTTGTGGGAGCTGGAAACTCCTGGATTTACCATCCATTTGTCTGCTTGGATTACATAAAGTTTAGAGAAAGTAATGAGGTTGGTAATTTTGAGAAAATACGACACACTGTAAAAGATTTTGCTGGGTTAAAAGTCGAAGTGCAGTAATTACTCATGCATTTCAAAATATTGCCTTGTAGTTTGTTTTCTGCATGATTGTCTGCAAATCTATCATTAGAATTATGGGGTTAATACTTTACTTTATTCAACTGTATATCATGTGTTCATCATCAGTAATATCCCTATGCATTGTTCTTTGTGTGAAATGTGGAAATTTTCTGTGTTGTCTATTTGTTGTGTTAATGGGAAAAAAGGTAGGGGAAGTAACAAATACTTTGAATTTTTATCTTTTTTTTAATAGTTTGCTTGTTAGTGAATTCGATGGCATTCTTTTGTTTTCATGCCTTTGCTTGATTACTCTAAAAATGTACAGAAAATAAGAAAAAAAAAATTAACATACTGTTGATATAGCTGGGTAGTTTCATCGGGCAGCAAGCTTAGCCGACTGTAGAAATGCTTAATGGGGAAAATGAAGCTTTTTGTTTCAGAAGATCTGGCTCTGAATCTTTGTTTCTTATTACAGGTAAAGACAAGAAGTTTGTCTAACTTTTATATTGTGATTAAGGTTGAATTATCATTAAAGCAAACTGATTAGACATAACTAAAGATTGAGTAATCTCCTTTTTAGTGGAAATTTGAAGGGAATGATGACGATCATCATGATTAACATCCCTGCAAAAAACCTTCATTTCGAGGCCCACACTTCACTCAATCAGACTGTCTATTAAGCACTCTTGAATTATAAATTTGCGTTTTAAATGATAAAAAATGTTGGGTTTTTTTTTAGAATAAAATATTTTTTTTATAAAAAAGATGTTAAATTTTAAATCTTAAATTTATTAGATATCATTTTTTTAATTATAATTGTGAAATCCAATTCAATTTTTAACAATAATTTTATATACCAATTCAATTTTTAAACCAATAATTTGAGTTGTTTACGCTTCAGTAACCATTAATGGAAAGCCAACATGTAAAAAAGGTAGTCAAATCTTAAATCATTGATGCCTCCATCTCTTTTTTAGTTCTTTTTGAAGCCTTTGATGAGTTCTAAGTGTACCTTTTTCTCGTTTGCCATAACTATTATACCTTTTTCAAGATGTTCTTTGCCACCGAAAATTGTTTAGCTTGTCACTGCCCAGATTTGGTAGGCCAATTCTCCAATCCTGTTTTCAAAATCAAACCAAAGCATCCTAAATTCTGCAGCCAAAGGGTCATAGAGTGAACTAGAATCCATGAAACTGGACTTACCCCTACACTAGCTCTAAAAATTCCCTCAAACTTCGTTAAAAATTATTCAGCAGTCTTCGATAATTCACTTAATACCACCTCAGAAAGATGATAAAATTTTTCAGGTTCCAGTTTGATATTTTCCTGTTACAGTTACAAGGAAGCGGTGAAAGGTGGGTGTTAATTGCTGTCCTGTAAGAAAATTACAAGGTTCCAAAAACTAGGTTTGTTTCCCTTTATTTTACTAACCTACATGGAGGAAAAACCTTCTTGTTTGTGGCACCTATCATCTGCAGAACCTTCCATGGCACTGGATTTTACAAAAGAAGATGGGAAATCTACAACAAATAACTCTTATCATTGTCGGTCAGAAGATATGCTTCAACACTTCCAAGCAACTCTTTGCAATGCTTGCTTGACTGTCCCTGGTTTTGCAACAGTTGATCCTTTGTACTGCAATAAGCACAGATAACTTAAACATTTGCCAATGTCCAAAATCATTAACAGATTTGGTTTCCTAAACATTTTCTTTTACCTTGGATTTTATAGTCAGGGAGAGAATCCCCTCAGTGGTTGATGACTGAACTGATTGGCAATCCAAATTGAGAATGCTTAGTGCATCCACTATCTCAAGCAAAATTCCTTCTCTCCAAGGACAACTAAACTCAATTAGAAAATCCTTCTTGTTCAAACTGACAGTGACAGTTACATTATTAGTTGAATCATCTTTAAACGCAACATAGTCAATCTCCTGCTCAACTTCATCAATATCACAGGCTTTCCTTTTATTTGGGGATGATTTCTTTCTGATGGTGATTTTGTTATCATCGTAGTTATCGGATGTTCGCTCTACATGATCCTGACGTTTTCTTTTCGTTCTTACCTCTAAATCTGTTAACTCTCTGCAAGATTCCAAGTCTTCAACCCTTCTCCCGAGGTCTTGTAGGTATTCTATTGTATCATCTAGTATAGAAACTTTATCAGCCTGCATAGAAAAAGCCAGTTAATAAGTAATGGTCATGTTATGAATGACCAAGGGGAATGGAAATTTAACTACCTTGCTATTTGAAGGGACCAGTGATTTGAGAATCATAAATAGTTCATTTATTTTTTCTCTCCGCCTCCTCTCGGACAAGACATGGTTTCCGTAAATTTCATCAGCCTCTAGTCTCCAAGCTGCATCTCTAGCACCATTATCTTCTGGAGATTCAAGCAATCCTTTATCATGCATATGAGGAACTTCAAACAATATCTTCTTCAATAACTTTTGAGGGGTTTCATCTCTTGCTTTCTGAGACTTCACTAAGCCATTTTTCTTCCAGCTGACAAAGCTGGATTCCTGGTTAGAGTTTCGAAAGTGTGGTCCCAAAATCAACTGGTGCGAGCTGTTTAATAGGGCTGAGAGAACTGTTTGGTAATGCGGATCATCACTTGGAAGATTTAAAGAGGTCAGTTCATTGTCATTATCTTTTTCTCCCTGGCTAAGAGGAACAGCATTACCATGATCCACAACGGTTTGAGATATGCAGTCACTGGAATTCAAGGAATGGTCGACACAATTGCTGAACTCCTCATCCATGAATTGCCAACTTTGTACTTGAGAAACTCCATCAGTTATCCCTTCAATCATGAATGGATCTTCTGCTGGTTGGTTAGGCTCATAGCCATCCGAACTGTCATTGGGAGAAGCCATTTCTTGTTGTTCACAGCCTAAAAGAGATGGACAAGAAAAATCTTTCTTGTATCCTGTTCTTCCAGCGACAGGAATGGATTTATTAGAAACAAATGTCTGTGGACCATCCGAGAATGAAGTTTTAATGAACTGAATAAGGCTGAGTTCTTCCGATACCTACAGAATGCAATCAACATGACAGCATGACTTAAACTGAAATAAAGCTGCACAGAAAGCAAATTTCTCAATAACAATAAATAAAGAAAAAGAACAGAAGAAAAGTTACCAAATCAGTTACACCAAGCTCAATCACACCTCTTGAAAATGGAAAGCATACTACAGTCTGAAATCAAGACAAGTGTAAGGATTTTATTAATCTAGCCCTTCAAGGTTTTCCATGTCTAAACATGAAGTATGCTCATTCTACATTCACTAAAAGGAAATGTCGCTTGTAACCTATTTCCATACGTAGTTAAATCAAGTTGGAGTGAGAAAAGGAATCACTGAATACCGTCAGACATGCTGTGTTTGCTAATATGCAGTAAAATAAAATTATCAAACCAGTTCAAACAAAATTTGTCAAACTCATTAACACAATCCTAAAGCCTGTGTTTACTTGGGACCTTTTTTTCATATTGAAAAATGAAAATAAATTAGGGTGACAAAGAAACTGGATCAATACCTGAATAGATGCACTCTAAGAGAGCCGGTAGCAAAAATTTCCAGCCATGAAAACAGAAACCAAATTGTCATTGCAAGCCATAAAAACAGAATTAAAGCACAGGCACCTACCTTTGCAAGCAGTGAACGACTGAAAACTTTGCTTTCTGCATAATGAGCATTGCAAAGCCAAATAGGTTGACCACTTGACAATGTTCTTCCTGGCAATCTAGCAACAATTTAGAGGAAGAATTAACAATCAGAAATTTCGATATTTTCAGTTTGAAGTGCTGAGAACAGAAACATAGAAGAAAAATTACCCTTGGCCAATGTTGAATACAAATGACATACAAACTAAGTAATACCACTCAGTATCAGTCAGATCTTCTGGAGATAATGCTGCTGAAGGTCTTCTAGCCTGAGGACTGCTGTCAGCAGCCGAGAGGGACTCGTAAAGTTCTCTCAGTTGCTCACTTCTCTGCAAACCCAGTTGGTCAGCGTTGAGCTCTACAGCTTGAACTGTTTTTCTTGTCTTTATATCTCCATTATAATAGCCATCACCCCACTCCAAGACCCTGAAGTGTTCACATTGATAGCAAACAAGATTAGGCAGAAAAATGCATTAGCAAAATACCAGATTGATAAAAGTAAATAGAATAGTTAGTAGAAGGGTCAACTTCATAGAATTTTAAAGAAATATTAGCATTTGTCATATGGAAAAGTGTATGTTAATTTTCTTCTAGAAAGGAAAAGAAGGATGGGGCAAAAATGGAACATTTTGTACCCTGGCTGTCCAGCTGAAATGGACCAGAAAATTGCATAACTCCACTGGATGTTTCTCACAGCAAGAACGAGCTGTTTCTTCAGGTTCACTGGCACTCTCTCTTGATTTTGAACCCCAGTAGCCATTTGAAAGATATCTATATTTAAAGAATTAGATATATGTACATATATATGTATTCCACCATCAATCAGATCAGATGCAAATTGATTCTTACTCTAATGGTTTCTCTTCATTCAACCACACCAGCTCCAATAAAATTCTAGAAATATCTTTGGTTGTGGAATATTCCAACCAGAGTATCAACAAAAATATGTGCTAGAGCTCAAAATCATGATCCTTTTACTCCAAAGTTGCAAAGCCAGATAGGATTGTCGCACGACTGCTCCTGTTTCCTTTACCAGAAATAACCCAGAGCTCAAAACCAACATTTTGTTCTTAAAAAAAGGCTAAAAACCTCAATATGTAATACCTAAAAAAATGGTGTTTCGGGGTAGCTATGAAGCTCGAAAACCAGAGGAAAATGGGTAGAGAAGGAAGCTGGCAATGATCATTAACAGATAAACAAGTAGGCTAGTTGCAACTAGTTTCCTGTTGTGTACAGAGTAAACAAAAAAAAAAAACTCACTTTGCTGGCTAAAGAAAAGAAGAAAGGGACAAAAATATTTATATGTTAATGTGATATCTAATTCCATTATCAAGAAATGGAAACTAATAAGTTTAATGAACAATGAAAAAGAAAATTCAAAGAAAGACTCTCTCTCTCTGATGGTGTAGGGTAAAGTAACCAGTAAGTACCCAATAAGGCACGCAAACACAGCACAGTTATTATATTCCTTTCTTTGTCTTGAAGCCCTTTTTTCAGCGAGAAGAGTTATAAAGATCTGGCTTTTCAGTTTTCTGTCTGACCCAGAATACAGAAAAACACTTTGGTCCTACAACCAGAGCGATTGAGCCAACAAAGACACTACCTTTTTCTTGCTTTGAAGTGGAAATTCTAATTATTTTGATATATATATATATATATATTCTATAAAAGAAATTATGAATCAACATACCAGCAAAGAGTCCCTCACCCAACCATACCTGTTTTAAGCATTGAGCATTTTTTTTTCCTTTTTTCTTTGAACTTCTTTAAAAACAGTTGTTTTACTTTTGTTTCTTCATATATCTATGTCTAAATTTATTTCCCATTTAAAGCTTTAGCATTAGCTATCATAAGTTTTGAACTGGGTTTTTCTTTTATATATATATATATATATATATGAAGAAAATAGCATCAGAGAGATTCTTTCGTGGAAGTTGGCTTGCTTTGCTTTGAGCCCCAGGTCATGGAAGAGAGCGAATAAAAAAAAGGGATAGAGAGAGAGGCACATGGTTCGGAAACAGGGTTTACCATTAAACATTTTAACACTTCATTGACGGTAAGATTGGTTGATAAGATTAATTAAAAATAATAAAAATTATTGTAATTATAATTGAAAAAAATTATTATAATTATAATTTAAAATTTTTTAATAAAAAAATTATATTAAATAAATATTTATTGAAATTGACATTAAAGTTTTGTTTGTTTCGTAAAAAATAATTTTTGAAAAATATTCATATTTTTTGAATTAAAATTTTTTTTATTATTTGGATGAATTAATAAAAAATATTTTTCGTTATTTTATTATTTTTTGAAAATTTTTTAAAAATTATATTAATATAACTATTAAAATATTAAAAATTATTTATTATTAAAATATATTGAAATTATTTATTATTAAAATTATTATTAATAAAAAATAATTATATTTTAATAATAATATTTAATATTAAAATATTATGTTAATATAAAAAACACCTAAAATAAAACTATTTATTATTCTTTATATTATTTATTAATATATTATAATATTATTTTGTTAATAATATTTATCAATATATTATATTAATAGTATATTATTTATTAATAATATTATTTATTAATATATTATTATTATATTTATTATTATATTATTTACTAATATAATATAATTTTATTAATATATTATAATATTTTTATTAATATAATATTATTTATAAGTAAAATTATGCTTAAAAATATTAATAAATAATTTTACTCATAAACGGCTTTTTTTGAAAAATATCTTCCCTTTTTCAAATTTATAAGACAATTTAAAAAAAAATGTCTTCATTTTTTATTGATCAGAAAGTCATTTTTCGTTAATCAATCAATTTTTCATTAGACAAACACTTAAGAAAGTGAAAATCATTTTTCAAAAGCTATTTTTCATTAAATAAATGGAATCGAAATTGATAATGTGATAAGTTCAATTACATCATACCAAATATTCGAAAGAATACAAACCTAACCTAAATCAGTCAACCTAAATGATTTCATGGGTGGTATTTGGTGAAGAATAATAAAGAAAAAAATAAGAATAATTATTATGCCATGAATGCTATATGGATTTCTTTTAAAAAATTCTCAATGGTTCCAAATCTTCAAAGCTTAAAGCAGTGAGCTCTTCAAAGCTTAAAGCAGTGAGCTATCATGTTTAATTTTTTTTACTTAGAATTAAAATGTACTTATTACAAGCTTTATTATGGATCAATTTCAACAGCATCAAATAAGTTACTTGGAAGGGAAAACCAATTCCTTAATACGGGTTTAGATCTAATTTGTTTGGTGTACAAGAAAAAAAATGTAAGGAATCATGACAGCATGAAGAAAGATTTAAGGTGCCCTTGGCCATAAAAAATTGCTAGAGTAACTGTCTGTTTTAAAGTTAAAAGGGTGATTTCAGCTAGCATGTGCTGCAAATATTTGTCAGCCTCAGCCAATAAGAGGCAGAGACAAGCCTGCTGCCTCTTAGCCAATGTGCTGCAAATTTGCTGTGATATTAAACTTAAAACAGACAGAGAAGAGAAATTTATGGAGGAAAAGGGCATCTCAATCTCTCTTATTTTTTCACACTGCCAATGAGAAAAACATGTATTTGAAATTGTTCATGATTTTCTTTAAAAACATATCTTCAAACTTTCTTTGTAAACAAACACCATTATAAAACAGGAAAAGGGTGTAAAATCAATCTACGTTTACATAGTATCAAGTTGGAGCTTTGCAATTATTAGAAGCATGTCTCTGAAAGATGCCTTGTTGTGTCTAAAACCCCCTACAAAACATCACACACTGGGGTTTTGGACAGATTTTTTTTGGCAAAGAATACTTCTTGCATCCTCGCTATCCTGCAAGATTCCTTTTGCCCCTTTTGTTCATTGTAAATTTAAAATAACCATAAAAACTTGTTGCACCTAATAAAGATAATATGCTCTTCTCTTTATCATTTAAGTTTGAATCTACTTAAAAGTTGCGAAAAGATAATTTTTCATGAATTTGATAGGTTCTACGTAAATAAACCTGCTTGAATCGATCCAAGAAAAAGATGCAAGGGGCAAAACACAATAACCTTCCCTGCTAAATAAAAAAAAAAAGCTGTGTTATAGCAGTGTCATATGGAGTATAAATCTGCCACAAACCCTAACACCTGGTCGAATATTATAGAATTATTTGGAGCATTTACCTGAGTTTTGATCAATCTGTCGGGACATAGGTCACATAGCAGCTTGAATAAGAAAGAAACCAAATTTTGGTATATATGGTTTTCAGGTTTGTTTCCTTCTATGTCTATATATAATTGGCTTTTTATTTAACTTTTTTTTTTCCAAGGCTATTCTCTGCCTTTTTTTTTTTCCTTGAGAGGCTACTTGTTATAGAATCCTCCACTATTGGTTCGTTTTCAATTTTGGAACCCCATTTCAGGCTCGCCTACTCATGCCTGCATATATACGTGGTTGCCTCTGAGCTTTTCCTTTCTTTTGGGAGAGGCTTGATAGGTTGATCCTAAATAAATGGTTTAGATTTTTACCTACTTGATTTTTTCTTTTTTTGAAAAAATTTAGTTGATGCTTAGAAGTGTTCATGAACCAGGTTTTACCATGTTTGATTAGCTTTCAGAAGGTTCAGCTCAATTCATTGAGTCTAAAAGGCTCAAAATTTATAAAAAAATGAAAAAAATTAATATTTTAATATATTTAAATATAACTTTATATTAAAAATAAATTAAAAATATTTTTATTAAAATTTTAATATCTCAAATCAAATCTGAACTTAAAAATTTTTATTCAAAGCTCGGTCCAAATAAACCTAGTTTATGCTAGAAAAATTTTTCTAAAACATTAATATTGATAAAAAAAAATGACAAATGGATTGGACAATGATTTTATCTATTTACATACCGGCATATGCTAACCTTGAAATTTATTTTGGGTTTGATTGGAATACTTATGGTTTATTTATCAGTATTCATTTTAAGTAGGAAAATATATACCACTAATTATAAATTTTATTTTATTTAATATATTTTTGACGAGTGAGATATGGATAAGCATAAACGAGAATGAATCCAAAGCAGTGTGTCCAAATGGACATAAAGAAAAACAGCCAAGTTAAATAATTTGTACGAGGATATGACTGTTAAGAGCAGCGGCATGTGATCTTTCCACTGATGTTCTGCTCCTTTGGTTGAGGACAAAAATTCATCTGCTAAAAGTTAGAGAAAATCAATGCTGCATTGGTGGAAGGAGAGGAGATCGAACTGTTCAATCACATCATCACAATCCTTTGGGTTCATAGAAATATATAATGTAACGTCGGATCGATCCCTACCAAATTTCTCTTGAAGTACGTTAAAAATTCTTGTTTGGATCCAATCATGAATAAAACACGTGAAAACACATTGGATTTTGATATGAATACCGTTGAAAATTTTGATATAGATATTTTAATGGGATTGGCATTTAGATTTGTTAGCGATTTTTAAAATAAAATATAAAAAATAATTTTATATTAAAAAATAAAAATATAGAGAGATAAATTTATTTAAAATAAATAATTTTAATTATTTAAAAACAAATAATTTTTATTATTCAAAATAAACAGTCATATTTATAACAAATGATACTTATCTATTTATAAAATACTCTTTTGATTTTTTAAAAAAACACAAAAATAATTCTTGAAATTCTCTTATTCTTTAAATTTCATATTTTTTTATAAAATTTTTGTTACGAAAAACTTATATAGAAGGTTAGTGATATTGTGATAGTCAGTAATTATTTAATAGATTAATTTTGTTAATGCAAAACATAATCAATCATTAAATTTTATTCTATCATAAAATTTATTATTTGTAACTTTTTTGTACACTTATTAAATAAATAATACAATAAGAGTAAATAAAATTTTTTAAAAAATGATACTGTTATATATTTTGAAGTTTTTTTTTAATTTTAAATTTACCAAAAATAATAATTTTAGATTTTTAATATTTATTCTAACAAATTTAACTAATGATTCAAAGAACTCAGCGCATAAAAGATGCAGTGGAATCCAAACTCCGTATGTAGTGAAGGTTCTTATACGTTAATCCACTAGCTCCCACACTTATAGGCAGACAAGGTGGCCAAAAGTCAAAAGTTTATGACAAAATATTACATGCGTTTGTAATATGGAGCAAATGCAGAGTTCAACATAAAAACTACTGTTATGCAGGCAAAGTAATCGTAATAAATACAAATGAAAACTGACAAAAACAAAACACACCAAAAAAAACAAATTAAGAAGCAAAATGACAAGAAGTGTTTGCAATCTCTCATGGGCATTCTGCACAAAGGAAGGCATATCGAAAAGGACATCATATCAGAAACCTTCTAGTTAAACCTTCCCCAGACCATGACTTCATCTAGAGTTGGAGCCGTACAGCGCTGAAGAGAACCTGCATGAAGTTTTGCTTTTGATCGAGGCCTACTCTTGTCTATCAGCTACGACCACAAGTCCATGAAGTTTGTCATTTTGCTACTGATCTGATCCTTTTTCGATTTAAACGAAAAGCCCACCACCACACCACTCACTGTCACACTGACACTTTTCTGAAGCATCAAAGACATACAGGCTGTTTTACTGTTTTTCATGAGTCCAAACCCCAGCAGGCTCAAGGCCATGACAAAACCGGTAAAGACAATCCACTATGTAAGTCAGCCAGGCAACTCCAACGAAACTAATCCTGACAGCCCAATCCTTTTTGGTTTGGATTCCTTACCAGCCCTCGAACGTTACTGTTGAAGTTTAAAATCAGCACCTAACCTAGGAAGAAAAGAGGAGAGCCAGTCAGATAAGCCCAATCTGTTACCTGATCAAAAGCATTGTGTCCATGAAATCTGCTATTCAGGGCTCTCGTACACAAAATTGTCTCAAATTAATGACATCAAAACTTTAATTACATAACTTTTCATCTTTTTTATTTTTTATTAGTATTTAATTAATGAAAGCAACAATTAACACTAACAAAAATTTGACCTCTATGATAAAAAAAAAATACAAATCATATAAAACTAAAAATAAATCATTACAAATTGCCCAAAGTTATAAAAATATTAATAATCCTTCAAAATTAAGGAATCTACAAAAGATACAAATCAGAGAACCGATTCTCTCGTGTATATATTTTCTGTTCTCTTATATATATAACATACAGTCCTTTCATTCAATCGCAACAAAAATTATATCCTTCCGTTCCTTCTTGTTGTTTTCTCTGTTTCAAGTTTCAACATGGCTGATTTAGACCCAAGTTTTTCTCTCTTGTTTGGATTTGAGTTCGGAGGGAGACAAGGCTTTGTTATGCATTTCATTAGCCAGCCTGTTTCCCGTGAACGAAGATGATCAATTATCTGATGATCATGATAATGCTTACATGGAAGATGTCATCGTACTCGAAGCTGATTTTGTCGAGATTATTGAAGAAGCTGTTGCGGAGAAGTTGGATGATCTTGGTCCCCAAAGACGAGGTCTGCTAGTAAAACAGCAGTTGAAGGGTTAGAGAAGGCAAAAATCAATGAAGAATCGGATGAGGGTCGTGTTCGGTGTGCTTTGCAAAAATTTTAATCGGAACAAATGCTAGACGCTTGCCGTGCTCCCATATTTATCATACAGGCTGCATACAAAAATGGCTTAATAAGAGCAATATATGTTCATTGTGTCGCTATCAGATGCCTGTTGTTGATTTTGATCTGAATCTTCCTATGCCTATCCTTGATTTTTATTAGGAGTATAAATAAATAAAATTTTCGATGAATTATTCGTGAATATATTTAATTTTTATTTGTTTTATTAAGCTTAATAAATAATTTTGAATAATATTTTTATATTCGTTTATTAAACGAATTGAATATAAATAAAAGTTTATTTAGTTCATTTATGTTCATGAATAAATTTATTTAAATTTTATTTAAAATTACTCGTTTATTATTTGTTTGCTGGTCGTTTATAATTATACTAATAAAATTATATTTTTATCTTTAAATCTCATCTTTTTTTTTTTTTTAAGGTTTGTTTATGTTTTGTTTGAGTTTGTTTATATTTGTTTGAAATTTATTTGTTTAAATTTGTTTGGTTATAGATTGTTTATTATTTATAAATATATTCGTTTATATATATTTGTAAACATATATGTGTTATAAATATGTTCGTTTAATATTCACGAATGAATTCATTTAACTTAATTGAACAAACACAAATCAAATATAATCATCTATTATTTAAACGAACGAATATAAATAAATAAAATAATTTTTTTAATAAATATAAATAAAACATGAATATATTTAAAAATAAATGAATAAATACAAATATATAATCTTTCGCTTATATTCTATTCATTTACAGTCTCGATGGGATTCTATCATGACCATGATAATTGATTTAAATGTCGTCTGACAGTAAGTAGCAAGGTTATGTGTTTGCTTTTATATTATTCTTCTCTCCCCAGTTGTCTTTGTGCCTGAAACTAATATCTGATCAACCCCAGGTGTGTATGATATTAAAAATATACCTATAGTTTCTCTCTGATTTTGATTTTTTTTTTCTATTTCGTTATTTTTTCTACACATTATGCTCTCAACCATCCACAATTGCATAGGCTGTATTCATAAATCATTAAGTGAAACATCAAACAGTTTGGGAAGATATCCTGTCTGATTGCCTGGCTCGGTTTTACTGCTTCATTCTACTGTTGATTAATCAACTTTCTCCCCTTTTTCTCTTTTCAGGTTGTTAATTATATTTGGAATCCGATTTTGAATAAATTCAAGAACTAATAATATATAAATATTAAGTAATCATCTCACAGCTGCTAGAGTAAAACCTTGAAATTTTTTGAAATTTATAAAAAAAAAAAAAACTCAATCGAATAAAATCCATACAAAACAAAAAAAAATAGATAAAAATAGATTTTTTATTAATAAAAATGATAATTATTTATAAATCCTAATATTGTCCACAATATAGTTAATATAAGAAGCTTTTAAAAATAAAACAAAATAAAATAAAACCCTCAAACACAATTGAAGGATCATATATATTAATTCCTTGTGGAACTATATGTACTAGGACCAGTATATCAGTGGAACTCTCTCCGCATTTATATATACTACGGCTTCTTACCTCCATCCATCATCCTCCTCCTCCGCCGCCGTAGTTCAAAGATTTCGAACTGCCTCAACAAGGGTTTTTTCTTCTTTTCTTTTTTTTTTTTCCTTTTTGTGTCCCTTTTTCTAGCAAAAAACGCCATAAACCCTTTTATTAAGTTTTGTTCGTCGTTTCTTTGTAATCGCTATCCCTTCAGAGAGATGTCTAGGTCCTTCGCTCTCAGAGACCCTTCGATAACCGTAGACGGGGTTTTTGTCCCTCGTTTCCCTTCGAGTACTTCTCTGGTACAACAGGGTTTCCTGGTAATACCTGGATTCGCCATGTTTCATCCTGACGCAGCAGAGGTGTTACCTAATGATCATATCGACATGGAAGAAGGTCGTCCTGCCAATGGCGGCTTCGATGATGAAGATTATTTCAATGATGCTGCTATGCAGACACGACCTGCAAGTAAAACAGCAATTGAAAGATTAGAGAAAGTGAGGATCAATATAAATTTTGGGAAAGTAGGGCATTGTGCGGTGTGCTTGGAGGAGCTTTTGGTCGGTGCTGAAGCTATCCGCTTGCCTTGCTCCCACTTTTATCATCCAGGTTGCATTGTGGAGTGGCTGAAGAATAGCAATATGTGCCCAGTGTGTCGTCATAAGATGCCGGTTGTTGATTTTGATCTGAATTCCACTTTGCCTGCTATTGATCCTTGACCTGAAGCAAGAAGATTCCTGCTGCTGGTTATGAGTTGGATGTCATTGATGTAGAATAATTGCTAAGGTTATATGTTAATTTTTTTTCTTTCAAGTATTAGTCCACAAGAATTATAGTTTATAGTCTTTGAAGTTTGAACTAGCTAGTGGATTATGGACTAAGCCTTCTGGAGCATGATACTAAAACTTTTTTCTTTATTGTCCTGCCAGATGTTTATTGTCTATTATTGCTATATTATGTGCTTCATACAATTACTCCTGTAAATTGTTGCAGATTCGATTGTTTTTCATACAAATATTTTGAATAGTCTTGTCAAAAAGTCCATATAACAGTAAGGAATCATTCAAATTTTGATTCATTAAATAATTGAACATATATACCACTTTATTCTTGGGATATGATCATTTATCAACAGGTTAACCTTAGCCACTTCTGATGCTCCATTTTTCAAAATTCATCCCACTAGCCTGCTAATCCTTTATCAGTACTGTTCAAAGGGTTTAATTTTCTCCAAATCACTGGCAATTTTTATGCTATATAGTTTGCAATAGCAAATGGAGATAGTGGAAAATAGCAGAGAGTTTAGTACGAATATCCTCAATCAGTCAGTTAATCTGCCTTAACAGTACTTTTCCGTTCCATTGCACTTGATTACGATTAATGTTTTTGGTCCCTTACTTCGCAGGTTTTTGGTTTTACAATTTCTTTGTCAGTTGCTTTCCAGATCTGCACAGCAAGGTTTTATGATATCATATGTTCACCTAGCTGTACTAATTACATTTATAATCTTCATGATCTCTTGTACAGACAATTTCCAATTTAAGACACAACAATACCCTTTCGAACTTTGGTAAATAGGATATACTAATAATCTATTTTAGTTAGAAAAGGTAGGAATAAAATATTTTGGCTTATTTTAATATGATACTTCAATTTCATATTAGAATGTTTTGAGAATCTCTTATAATATATAGTTGAGACTTAATATTTATTTGGATGCGATTGAATTCATTGCATTATCAATTGAATTCAAATGATAATTTTAATGAGATTAATTTAATATAAATTTTGATTAAAATTTTTTTAATTGTAACTACAATAGTTTTTTTTCAATTATAGCTAAATAACTTTTATTATTATTTTCAATTTCATTATCCATCTACGTAGAGTTTTAAACTCAAACTTATGACGTATTTTTTGTTGAACAAAATTATGAAACTTTCAAAATAAGTAAACAATACTTTTTAGGTTTAATGCAAGTATTTATAAATAATATTAGAGCAGTTATTAGTAAAATAAAAATTAATTGCTATATTATGAGAGCTATTTTTATTACTAATTATTTGTTTCTTATTACTACTAATGAGGATTGGTCTTTTTTTTTTTTTTTTTCTGTTTCTTAACCAACATCGCATGTTGGTGAATGGTGACACAACGTTCTTATATTTGTGTATATATGATTGTAAATTATTATTTTTTATTTTTATTGATAATAGTAGATTCAATTAAAAAAAAAAAAACTTATAATATATATACATTTGTCCAAATGTTTAATTTTGTCAATAAAACGACGAGAACAAAAAGACGCTAAAAGGCGGGAACTTTCCTCCAAAATCGCTGGGCCCAAATCCAAAATTAAACAAAAATATAAATGGAATAAATTGAAAAAAGGTCTGTTTTATTCTTTAAAAACATATAAGTACGGATTTAGATTCTATTGCGATTTTAATGCAATACCGTTGATTTTAATTGTATCATTAATTAAATTTTAATTTTAATTTTAATAAAATTTATTTAATATATATTTTAAAAATTTTTAATCATATTTATAATAATTTTATTTTTAATCATAATTATAATAATTTTTTTAAATTTTATTAAAATTAATTTTATCGTGAATCTAAATTAATCCTAAACAAAAAACTAAATAGAAAAAAAAAAAAAAACGTAACCAAACGCTCACGCACGTTCATTTTACTCGCTTTCCATTTTTACATTTCCTTTTTCTTCTTTGCGGAGTACAAAAGAAAAAATAAAAAGCTCGGGCGGTTCGAGATTTCGAATCGCTCGATTTCTCGAACGGATCTGCTTCGATTTATTTTTTTAATTCTCTATTTGGTTTCTAATCTTTACTCTTTAATTTTTATCGGAAAAATTTTGATATCCCTTTTCCTGAGTTATGAAACGTGTAGACACAGTTGGATCTTCGAGATCCTGATCGAATCTCTTGTTAGATTCCTCAGGTTCTTGCTTTTACCCTACATTTTGTTCGTACGTTTTGTTTTCCTGTCAAATTTAATGTTTGGTTTGTATCTGAATGGATTTCAATTATTTCCAGTCCCGTGTTTCTCAGCCATCACTTAAATTTATTAGTTGAGAAATTATACTGGGAATCGATAATGCTGCATGATGTTTCGAAATCATGATTTTTTTTTCTTTTATTTTGGCATTATGATTGTTTGGTTGTTGACAAAACGGTGAGTAGTGTAACTCTGAGTCTTTTTTTTTATTTAAATTTTATCTTTTGTTCGAGAATTGAACATTCGTAGTGTCTGCTTAGCAAAGTGATTTTATGAGTTTCACTTTATTTAGATGAAGTATAATATAAGAAAAGAATCTGTTCTTTTTTATTCTTTAATTTTTCACTCTATTTTCCTTTCATTTTCAGTGACAAAACAAAGGCGTGACATTCAAAATGAGTAATGCTTTTTCTTTTGTCTTAGTTTCCCTCTCAACGCTAGTTGAATTTGTTGAAAATTTGATTTTCATTCAAAATTATCATGAAGTTCCAAACCAGTAGTACAAAATTTTGCCCTTTCTTTCTGCATTTAACCGTGAATAGATTAGTGATGCTATATAAATAACTTTTTCACTAAGATAAATGTTTTATTCTCCTTGTAGATTGAATCCTATCTCATCAGAAAGATAGATTTCAGAGAAGTCAGCTTAAACATTCAGCTATTTAATGCAGATGAGGGAAGACGGTACCACTAATGGCTTGAATGAAACTCATGATGTAGATACTGAACAAATGGAAAGTTTTGAAGGCGTGATTAGTGGTAAGTAATCACATGTTAGAGCTTTTCAATATTTTTACTCATCTTCCTTGATTAAATTTCGAGCCATGATTTTGCTTGGTGACTGGCTGTCTTCTTTGGTGGAGTGGTTAAATAGCATGCTTCCTGATTTAAGGTTGCCATTGGATGCAACAGAAGAGGAGCTGAGAGGATGTTTGATTGATGGAACTATTTTTTGTACCATTTTGAACAAGCTGCATCCTGGCACTGTTGAAATGGTTTGATCACTCTTTTCTTAATACTTTGTTTGCTGTATTAATTTGTCTTCAATCTCTTTCACTTTTCTCTTTTAGACTTAATTTTACATGTTTGCATCTTGTTTTGGACGTTGTACTTCACTATTTGAGCATGTTTCTTCTCCAACTTCAGGATGGTGGTCTAGAATGTGGCCCTGTAAATGTCTGGAGGTTTCTGATTGCTATGGATGAAATGGGGTTGCCCAGCTTTGATTGGTCCGACATAGAGCAGGTATCAATTGAATTGAAGATTGTTTTTTTGTAAACAATGTTCTATTTCAGTGTGCTAGACATGTAAGGTTGGTTGAAACTGAAAACAATTTTCCTACTCATTGATCATGAAACTGAAAGCATTTTTCCTACACATTGATCTTAGCTTGTGCATGATGAGGAGTAAGCTAACAGTTTTTGGGTGTATAGTTTTGGTATATTCCTAATTAAAGTGAACTGTAGTACTATTCTTTTAGTTATACGTCTATCCCAGTGAAAAGTACGAGTGTCTTGGCATGTAAACTTTGTATTTCAAACCTTTTGGCCTAAATTTTGGAATGGTTCCTGGTTGGAATGGATTTTTTTTTTTTAAATTTCAGATGGGTCTGATCATTTGATCATGGAACCAAACGTAGATCTGGTTAAAGGTGTATGATGGGCTACCCTTTTTTGGTTTGCCCAGAATGAACTACCCTCATTAGCTGGGCTTGGTTAGGAACACATTCAAAGTCCAAGTTAAAGAGTCCATTGCTATTTTTGCTTTTCTTTCTTCCTTTTGGTTAATAATTTGGGATATGTGCAGGGCCACATGATGCCAGTTTTAGAGTGCCTTAAGACACTTAGGGCATATTTCAATTCTAACGGTAAGGCTAATAGCCTCCAAAATCCTTCTAGGAAGAGGTGGAATCTTTCCAGTGAATTTGAAAGTATCCACTTGAAGCAAAGATGTTCTTCTGATCTTTATGATGCAACAATTTTGGAATTAATGGAATCAAGCAGTTTAGGTGTAAGACCCTGAGCTTCTTCCATTCACATGTCTGTTTCTATTAGTGAACCCCATTATGTGATCAGATTTTCATATTAACTCTTAGTTTAATGCATTCTTATGTATCTTCTTTTGCGCAGAATGCCTCGACTCAATCACTATTCAGTATCCTGTACAGGATTATGGATGAAAGTATTGAAAGAAAGAAAGGAGATGTACCTCATGTATGCCATTCAGAGTACATACATTTGCTGTATTTTCTTAGTATGCGTGGATATTTTCCTTGTTGGGTCTCTTTTCTGATACTCATCTTCATGCATCTGTCATATTGTATTTCTTTCCAGTACCTTTTATTTATTTATGGTTGTCTATCATTGCCTTTTTTGTTCAGTGTGTAGCATGTCTATTGAGAAAGATTGTACAAGAGATAGAATGGCGAGTTTCAACTCCGGCAGAAAACTTAAAAAATGTAAATTGCTTTGGAACTTTTTTTTCCCTCTAAGAGAAAGTTTTCTCATATGTTGTGCATGAACAATGAATATTTATATTCTTGAACTCATGCAGCAAAACAACCTTTATAAGAAACGGGAGGAAAAGTATCAATCAAGGATAAGGGCACTTGGGACCATAGCAAAGGGAACAGCAGAGGAAAATAAAGTACTTGACAAATAGTTTACAATGTGTGCCTTAGTTTTTTCTTTGCTTTTAGTTGTGTCCACTGTCTCAATAATTCTGGATCTGTTTTGCTTCCTACAGGTTGTCATAAGACAACTACAGCATATAAAGGTGCAATTCTTATCCTTTCTCCTTTTACTTAATTTATTGCTGATTTTTTAATTTTAGTGTCTTGTTCTAGTTCTGTGCCTTTAGTTTTCCAAAGACTCCCATTGACGTATTGTTCTATGGTTTTCATTTTTACCAATAGGTATTTGCTTCATTCATACATCTGAAACTCAGCAACTGCATCTAATTCTTGGAATTGCATAACTTATATTTACTGTTGTTTGAAGTGCAAGAAGGATAAGATATTTTTTCTTTGCATGTTATATGCATTTATATCCTGTGTGAAAAACTATTGAACGAGAGTGAAGCGTTGATAGAAGAAAACTTGAGAGTTTAATTTTTTTTGTGAAGGAAAAGCAATTTAGTTTCAGAAGAAAATTTTAAGGGGATGATTTAGTTTAGGATATTTATATTAGGTTTGTCCTAATCATCTAAATTAAATCTGATTTTGGGTCTTTTTTTTTAAATACTTGCACAGTTGTGCTACTTTTATGTTTGCTTAATAAGGTTGGGCTTTCAGAACCCCAGCATTATAATTTAGGTAATGGTAAACTTGATATGATCCCTCTTTTGTGGTGGAATCAAGCTCAGATTAACATGGGCTTTCTATCTGACTAAATTACTTTTTCCCCATTGACAGTCTTAATACCATGCCACTTTTGGTGTTTTGCAAGGAATTGTTGTTCATTTTACCAAAAGCCATATTTTGTCTGTCAATAGTCTTTTATGATTGCTTTGTATGTTTATTGAAAATTGCAGATTGAAAAGAGCAAACTGGAGGAGAAAGGTAAAGTTGAAGAGCAGGATGTGCTTCTGCTTAAAAAGGAGAAGATTCAGAATGACATTGAGATATCTAGACTAAGAGAGGAACTAGAGAGCAGCAAAAACATGCACAAAAGGCGTTGTCTACAATTGGAAGCCCAGGCCAAGGATACTAAAGTGGTGTTAGAAAAGAAGTTAAAAGAACTTGAGTGTTGTTTATGTGATTCTAGGAAAAAAATGAATGAGCTTCAGTCATTTTCTGAATCTGAACAAAAGAGATGGAAAAATAAGGAGCACAGTTATCAGAGCTTCATTGATCTACAAGTTGGGGCTTTAAAGGTTTGTTGTGTTTACCATTTTCCTATGATGTGATATTGATGCATAGTCCTTTAACATGAAGTTTACACTGTTTAGGAATTGAGGGATGCATCTAAGTCCATCAAACATGAAGCCCTAAAGACTAAAAAGAGCTACTCAGAGGAACTTAATTACTTAGGTAATGTGGGTTATTCTTGCTGTTAGTTTTGTTACTTAGGTAATGTAGGTTATTCTTGCTGTTAGTTTTGTTTGTTTGGATTGGTCTGCCATCTAGATTTCATTTTCTTCTTTGCTTGATTTTGAGCAATTTCTCATTGTGTATATCCTTTTTTCTCAAGTAGGAATAAAGCTTAAAGGACTAGTAGATGCTGCTGAAAATTATCACTGTTCTTGTTGAAAACCGAAGATTGTACAATGAGGTTCAGGATTTGAAAGGTACATTGCTATAATCTTAGTTTGTTTGGGTTTTGTCACCACATTGCTGATGCTATTTCTTACCTTTTGTAGGATATATTAGAGTCTATTGTAGAATAAGGCCATTCTTTCCAGGGCAAAGTAAGAAACAAACAACAATAGAATATATTGGTGAGAATGGTGAATTGGTTGTTTCTAATCCCTTGAAGCAAGGGAAGGACACTCATAGGCTCTTCAAGTTTAACAAGGTTTTCAGTCCAGCAGCTACCCAAGGTTTTAAATTTATGTAACTTTGTTTATTGTTGATAATCAAACTCATCTCTTAATTTATTTGCTACATAGTTTCAGTCACAATATTTACAACTGCTGCTTATACATGTAGATTTTTCAATGTGATATGTCTGCAGAGGAGGTATTTTTAGACACCCAACCATTGATTCGATCTGTTCTTGATGGTTACAATGTTTGCATATTTGCTTATGGTCAAACTGGCTCTGGAAAAACTTATACAATGGTGAGCTACTTATTAATATTTTCCAGTTGAAATAAGTAGTTTATTTTAAACTTGCAGGCTATACCTTATGCATTTTCATTTTCTCTTTCCAGAGTGGACCCAATGTGTCTTCTAAAGAAGATTGGGGAGTTAATTATAGAGCACTCAATGATCTTTTCCAAATCTCTCAAAGCAGGAAAAGCTCCATTGTATATGAAGTTGGTGTTCAAATGGTTGAGATATATAATGAACAAGTTCGTGATCTGCTTGTTGGTGACAGCTCTCAGAGAAGATATCCTTTATTTTTACTATTTGGATTTCATTTCTTGTGTTTCTCAGTTCTTGTCTGAAATTTGGCTCTATAACTTATCTTTTATTGTTATTTTTTCTTAATCATAATTGATCTTTATGTTACCCTACTGATTTATAAATTTGCAATCCACATTTCTTAATTTTATGTATTTGGTCAAACAGTTTCATTTTATTCCATTTCACTTTCTTCCTGCTGTTAAATATGTTCTTTGTTTCCTTTGACTTGCACACACTTGGGGTTTGGAACACTACCCAATCAAACGGGTTAGCTGTACCTGAAGCAAGCATGCATTCTGTAAAATCAACCACAGATGTTCTGGAGTTGATGAATATTGGGTTAATGAATAGGGCTGTAGGGGCTACAGCCCTAAATGAGAGGAGTAGCAGATCCCACTGGTTATATTTTCACTTAATACATTGTATATAACTTGTTATTTGGAGTTGTGTCTAAGGGTTTCAGTAAATTATTATGTGCAGTGTTCTAACCATTCATGTTCATGGCACGGAATTAAAAACTAATGCTGTTTTGCATGGTAGTTTACATCTGGTGGATCTTGCTGGCAGTGAACGTGTAGTTCGTTCTGAAGCAACTGGAGATAGGCTTAGGGAGGCACAACATATAAACAAATCTGTCAGCTCTCAAAGACGTAATCTTTTGCTCTGGGACAAAAGAATGCTCACGTCCCTTATAGAAATAGCAAACTAACTCAAGTTCTCCAGAGTTCTTTAGGTACATTTCAGTTTTCAGATTTTAATTTTGCTATTGTGATTTTACAGCATTATTATGCGCAGTAGTTTACATATGTTAAATGGTTTTATTTTCTCTTACTGATTACTTGTCCTTTTCTTTTAATATCAAATTGTAGGTGGCAAGGCAAAAACCCTTATGTTTGTGCAGCTTAATCCTGATGTAGATTCATACTCTGAAACAATAAGTACTTTGAAGTTTGCTGAGAGGGTTTCTGGTGTTGAGTTAGGTGCTGCACGGACTAATAGAGAACGGAGAGATATCAGAGAACTCATGGAACAGGTATACCTTTCTCTTCCTCTTCTCATTTTCCCCTTGTTGCAAAAGTTAATGTGGCATAGGTGTTGAAACCAAGTAGCGATTGTTACTACCTTGGTTATCTTTTTTCTATGGCAATGGATAAAACACAGAGTTACTGTCCAAAGTTGGACCAGGAAATTCCAACTTTAACTAATGAGCCTATCAACTGGCATCCTTGCAGCAGCATAACCTAGTTTGCGTCTCTAGCTTTCATCAGCCTTGATTTTTGCTGAAAAGAATTTGCATGAACCTGCCAGTTTACAAAGATTTGATTCTCTGTCAGTTTGAGGAGATATACTTTTAGGGTTTTTCTTCCTAAGATCTCAATAAGATATGGTAACTCTGTTTAGGAGAAATTCTTGGTGTAGCACACGATTCTTGACAGAATTTTATTTTTCTTGAAGAACATTTTAACCATTTTAGATCATTTAATCTGTCATTTCATTTCTGATCTTCTATTGATCTTGCAGGTTGCATTCCTCAAAGAAACCATCACAAAGAAAGATCAGGAGATTGAGCGTTTGCAGTTCCTTAAGGGTAATGGCAATGGTATTAAGCATGGTATGAGCTCACTAAGGTATGGATCTTCCTCTCCTAGGGGACACTCCAGTGGGACTCCAAGACAAAGCCAGAGCCTCTCAACATGGCAAAGCTTGGGAAAGTTTGAGAAAGCAGCTTTTGATGTGGACAATTGCTCAATTAACAGTGATAAGAACTCTGAAGCTGGCTCTCATCGGTCAATGGATGACTCAAAGCATCACAATGAATCTTCTGTGCAGACAAACCTTGCAAGAAGAGATTTGGGTCAGAGTATTACTGATGATATTGCACTCTTGGGCTTTGGAGATGCAGATTCAGAGGAGAGATTAAGTGATATATCTGATGGGGATCTATCGATGGGTGGTGCAGAAACTGATGGCTCAATCTGTAGTGCTGTAGAGTTCACTCTTTTCCCAGAAGTTTCAAAACCTTCTGATAAACCAGATAAGGTTGAGAAAGCAGACAAAGCTGAAAAATCTGAAAACATTGGGAAGTGAGTATCCTTCAACACCTTTGGCTTTTATTTTGTATAGGATCTTGTTTCTGGATTAAGTAATGGGAACAAGTTTCTAATCAACTATTGTTTTTGAACTAGAAACTAAAGTTACTTGCTAATGGTTGCTATAATGACTTAAAAATTAAATGCTGCTGGCAGAATTGCAAAATTAAATGTTGCTAGCAGAATTGATAACCACAAGAATCATTGCAATAACTGATAGAATCATTGCAATATCTGATAAGTTGCTTAATTATCCTTTTCTCTCCTCCTTGCTCTCTATAAATTCGTGATTATATATTTACATTTAAGTTGTTAGCATAAGTTTGTGCAGAAGTATTTTGAATGATACACATTGCTTGGGCTTGAAGCCTCTGATAGTAAAACAGGTCAGTGAGAAAATTCTTTTTGATTTTTCTGATTGGCTCATTTGTTGCTTGAAAATAGGTCCGACGTCCCATCTAAGCTTCCAAAGCTGGCTCAAAAGGCGATGCAAACAAAACCTGCTCGGTTGTCAATGTCCAGGAGCACCTCAAAGGTTTCGTCAAGTATGTAATTTTATATACTATTATTCTATATTCGAACTGTTTTAGTCATTTTTCAGGCTAAACTATCTGAGTAGCACTCCACTACACTGCTAGCACTACTGCTACAGCTTACTTTTCCTGATTTGTCAAAATTTTTTTATCTGATTACCATCATGTATGACTGAACCCTTTTATGACAGTTTCTTAAATTCTATTGCTTGTCCTCAATTCTTTCGTTTTGTTCCTTGGAATGTATATCAGGTGCTTGGAAAAACACTGTTGTCACCACTGGCAGTTCTTCGACTAAGTCCCTGAAACGAAGGCAGTGAATTGAATTATATTTACAGCTTTACTATGCTTATTGCCTCTAGGTTGTTCCTCGCTTCCATTTTCACTTGTAAAAAACATGATCAAGGGTCATATCAGCCCCTTCACTCGGGTTCTCATCGTATTGCCCATCTATATATATTTGTCTTTCTTTTTTCCCAAAAAATCCTTCAGATTCTGTCCAAATAAGCTGTAAAAAGGAAGGAAGAAATAACCTGATTGGATGCTTATTAAAAAAAAAAAAAAAAAAGGCCACCCATTTTATTGCATTTGAAGTTTTTTGGTTTTTACTGTATTCCTCGCAGGTGTAAAGACTTGTTTTCTTCATTCGGCTACGTATTAAAAAGCGGTTTGTTACTATTTCGTGCCTGGTGTATTGAAATCTATGGTATGAAAATGAATTACAATAAATTATCCAAAAGAAGAAAAATAAAAGAAAGAAAATGAATCACAATAAAAATATCAGAAAGGAACAGAAGCACTTGCCATCGAATGAAGACTTAATTCGAACTACAGTAAAATGTTAGTTGAACTGATGAACATCAAGTGACGGGAGTCATCCAAAGGGCAGAGGAAGATGTTTTAATAACTTCAACTTCAATTAATAATTTTCAAATATAAAAATTGCCATTTTTGATCACCAAGGTCTGGGTGGTGTAGTTGGTTATCACGCTAGTCTCACACACTAGAGGTCCCCGGTTCGAACCCGGGCTCAGACAATTTTTCAATTTTGAATTATTTTTCATTTCTTTTTTAATGTCTACTGAATATGGGGTACTCACTTGACGTGCCCCAATAACCCACCCAAGAGAAAAGCAGCTTTTGCAAATCCTTTTTCACCCAATGAACTTATTTCTATTCAGGCCGAATTCAAAAAAGTTTTGTGAACTAATTAGTCATGAAGAAAAATAATTAGGTGAAGTTCATTTACCATGAAAGAGAAAAGGAAACAAATCTACATGATTTCAGTTGTAGAAATGCTTATTGAAATTTGAGAAATGTTTTGGAAAATTTCAAAATTTATCCATGAAAGAAAGATTCCGAATTAGCTTTGTATATATATATACACACATATATATATACACACACTACATGGACCCAACTAATATTTATAGAATGGAATATTAACACAACAGTTATCACCATCAAGGTTTCACGGTTTGCATTCATAATTGTTAGAGGGCACATGCATGGAGGCATTATTAGCAAGCTAATGATGACACTTAGCATCAAAGCGTGTGGAAAACTATTTTTGCTTATAGAGACCTTTTGAGGGAATTGGTGATCCAATTAATGATGGAAATCTAATTGATTTAAAGGCAAAACGTTAAAGGTAAAACCGACAAGGTTTGTCATCTTGCCATTTATGTTAATTTTCTTTGTGCTAATGGATATTAATGGAAAATATGGTGCATCAGAAATGGCTGGTGCATGCTGCAAGCAAGCAGAATAGTTATTAGGTTTTATTTTATTTCGACATGTTTTTGAAGATTAATGTGTATTCACCGCTGGTAGATGGCAATACAATTGAACAGAATTAATGTTGATCTCTTTCTAATACGAGGCAACGTTCTTTCGCTTTGAAGAAAAAACATTGTCTTGGTGCTATAATAATGGAGCTATGGAAAGATTTAGGTTAGGGTTATAATTACTTTGTTTTACAAATGCTCAATATGGTTGGACTGATTTATGCCAGTCCTTTCCCTAATGTTTGTATACTAGAAACCATCCCAACAAGGTCCTTCTGTTACTTTTACACGTTCCAACATTCCTCCATTCTCGAATATTGTTCAGTTTGGCACTTTGGACAGTCTTTGCACTCAATTCACTTTCTGTATGAACATAAATCTCGGTCAAATCATCCTACTTTAATTATATCTGCAATCTATAAGGCTGTGATTTCTGGGCAATTAACCCAGTTTCCATTCTGTGATAAAAGGGAAAGGAAAGGACCAAATTTTACATATTTTAAAGTGGATTCAGGAGTGAAGTGCTCGAAACAAAAAGATTTTTCAGTGCAGCGGCTAGTCTATGGAGCTTCAGAGAATGCATCAGCTCACTGCATTTACAACATATAATGGAACTGGGACATCAGAAACATGATATGGGCATTCATTGGTTTGGTGCTTGAAAATACTGTAATGACTCTAATGAGTCATATTGATTTCAACATGGTGAAGTCTGCTGACATAAATTGGCAGAGTTGGTTCTTACTTCTGACTTCTAAGTACCGGTCAGTGGTCACCACAAAATTTTTACATATCATGTGAATGCAACAGTTATCTGGCAGACAAGTCAGCAAGCAATCTGAGAAACACGCGTGGATATCTCACAGTTGAAGTGGCAAACCCAAATAGTTAAAGATAAAAGGATAGATCGGTAAGGCTTACTTTCGAGTCTCGTTGCCTGCAATCGTGATATGTAAATCCAATGCAAGTGTTTTTTAAGACTTACTGTCCATCCTGACTTTGAAATGGAGAAACTTCCTCTCTCCCTAAACTATTTTCACCAAAAAAAAAATGATAGAACAATGTTTTACCTTTTCATCTGCTTTGGCTCCAAACATAGTAAAAGAGTAGAAGGGAAGTTCAAGGTAAAATTTTCTATGATATATTACCCCGATAGCTCCTCAATATAATACAAGTAAAAGGAAAGAAGAATTGTATCTTCAAAATGTCTCAATAGCTACATGACTACTTTTCCATTGCTATCAAGTTACCATATGAACAGTATGGTGTTTCTATTCTAATTCCAATTATAGAAGTGAAGAATGAATCAATAGCAGTGAAGAAATTCTTGTGCGAGAGTAGTAGCCCTCAATTTGTGGCAGGAACTCGCACATCAATCTGTAAATCCATTTGACAGTATTCAAGACAGGCATTTCAGATTTGGATCTGTGCCATTGAATATAGACATCCCTGTACAGTAAATGCTCATTCAAAATGGCAGATGTGTTACCCCTCTCCATCCCTTTGTCACTTGCTTTCAGCCATGGCCACTCCAAAACACATATGGAAAGTCCATTCAAATTCAACAAGCCAGCTGTTTTAGGTCTAAACACGAGCAATTGGAGAGAAAGGAGGGTTAATCACATAGGATGGTGGGATTGCTTCCACCTTTTTGTTCACTTTCTTCTCTTCTGTGACAGCTGCTATTAAGAATTTCACTTCCTCCTCAATAAGCGCTTTTAGTGAATTGCATTGCGACAAATGTTTGCTTTGTGCCTCCCCAGCAGCAGTGGAGGTTAATGTACCATGCAACATAGCAACACAAATTGAAAACGCTTGTAATGTGGATAACTTTGCATGGAAATCAACCGCATACCCTCCTTCAATGGCTGTCATGGTCAATGCTGGCATATTCTCTTTGGCACCCTACATAACAATAATGATAATAATTAAAAATAAATTATTCAAATCTACAAAATGAACAATAATCAGAAACAGTATCAAGAAGTAAAATGCTTTCCAATGATCCGTTTCATGCTAAATTCCATATCTTATTCTCATGACCATCTGAGCAACCAATCAAACCATCTGCGTAGAGATATAACAGAAAAAAAGGGGGTTGAAGATATTTCCATCAGGTTCGTAGAACCCTGTTATAAGACTCTTGGATTTAGAAGCATACATGCATGTTTTATTGGTCATCCAAACATATTGTCATAAAGCTGAGCAAATGTAGAAATAGACCCCTATCCAGGCCACAAGCTAGAGCATGAAATCAACACATCTAGAGCTCTAATCCCAACAAAATCTCCAAAATTAAATGCTCTAAGCCCACATCCTATACCTTTTCTTCTGAAAGATGTTAATGGTGATCCTTATCCAATAATCTGATGGTAAAGCTTTCATCATGCAAGCTATGTTTGTGAGAAATTTGCTTTAGCATAAAACTAAAACCTTACCTGAAGAAAAAGTTCAAGAGGCTGCTTACTGTCCACCAGTGATTGATCTTCAGAACAATTTATACTGGGATTGCCAAAAACTACAAGGGGACAGGCCATGTCCCAGCCACCACAATCACAGCCTCCACCCATCCTCCACCTATTCAGTAGCGGTGAAGGACCCTGGGTCTCAGTACTAGGAAAGCCATGGTTTCCAGTTGGAATAACCACCTTCACCTTTTCTTGGCTCCGGCTATCTATGCTGGTTTTACTTTCATCAATTATAGAGACATTGAGTAGGTTTAAATGTCTCTTATCACCTATTTTATCCCCTTTTCTGTATTTTAAGCTCTCTCTCTCCTTAAACGGTACTTGAATGACTATGGCAGCAATTTCAAGGTTCGGATGCAAGTCAGCAGCAGGTAGCCATGGAGTTGATCCATTTAGGGATTCAACCTCATCACTGTCAGAAGCAAGATTTAAGTGATCTTTAAACTTCACTGCATTAGAGCCATCATCTGATTCACAGCATCCCACAGCCAAGCCTGGACTAGAGCAGATAGGGTTTTTATGAACATCAGAGGATCCTTGGACAGAAACACGATGTCTTGCATGTGCAATATCATATAAAACAAACTCCGTAACCATGGAGCTGTCAACAACCCCACCATCTTTAATTTCTGAGCACAAACAGCAGGAAACTTGCATCTGTGCAACAATTGAAGAATCTTTTATGCTATCACTCAATCCCCATATACTGGCATTGCTCTTCTTTCTGTTGCTAATTGAGTGAAAGGTGTATATCCAATTGAAAGCATTATCTGCCTTCCATGTTTTGGCTAGAAAAACATCTTCTGGTTGATTCATTGAGAACTCAAAAAATGGCACCCCATTTTTAGCTCCCAACTTGAGACAACCATGTAGGTGAACCGGTGAGCTTGCCACTGGTGAGTGAACATTATCTTTCTTGTTAAACTGGGAATCCAATTCAGAATTCTTAGGTGAATGTGAGAAGTCATGCAACAAAGATTTCCGAAATGTCTTTTTTCTTATATTTTCCATCCCAATAGTTTTGACAATGTCAGCTTCTGGTACATAACCCAAAGGACTTCGCAGAGACTTTGATTTCATGAATGGATCAAACATCTTTCTAATAGGACTAAATCTAGCCCTCGAGCTGCTTCTGGAGAACCGGTCACTTTCTGATAAAGAGGGTGAGTGAGACACTTTGACCTTAGCAGAGAGTGAGTTACACAGATCACGAACTGTGTCCTCTTCAACAAGGTCATTACCATCATCTAAAGGACTGACAACTGGTTCACATCCAAAACTTAAGTCCCTCTTGTTGTTTATCCCTAAAATTTCCGCCAACTGTTTTTCTCTCTTATCTGAATCTTTATTATCTGAAATTAGACAGATTTCAATGAAGCCATTTGACGAGCATGATTCTAAGCAAGCTTTGCTAATGGATGCTGATTTCAAGTTTGAGTCGATTGACATCACTGGATTTCTTTCTCGTGGGCTTTCCTCTTCTGAATTACAAAGAGAATCAACAATTCTGAAGGAAAAAGAGGTGTCACTACCACGTGATAATTCAATTTTCCTCCTCCCCTCAACAGTACCCGTTTTTTCCTTTTTCCTTAGCTCTTTGGAGCTTCGATATATGGAACCTCGCTTCAGCTCAGCATTACTTTCTGTCCCCATAGGTCTAGATGGAATGTTCTTACAAGAAGCACTGCCGTAGCGACTAATGCTGGTTTCAGTACAGGCCTCCTTTGTCCTCAATAAATCCTCTTTATGACCTGGCTTTCCTTTTGGATATCCATTTTCCATGTTTGAACATTGTTGAGGAGATGGAAGAACAGTTTTAGGACTCAGATTCAATGTGCAGTTCTTCTCCAGGTCTGACTCCATCTCTAGTCCCATTGATACATTTACAGTCCTGCAAGTAATGCAAGTCATATAAACACAGATTTGACATATCAGCTAAACAGAGATTAACATCTTCCACTAATCCTGAAGAAAACTAATTTCTTTAATTAAATATTCTCAAAGTAGGATCAAGACATGCCCCATTAATTAGGATATGCTTGACCACATAAGATATTTGACCAGCAGATTTGTAGTAAAAATTTGAAGCATGCATAATATCAATCAGTATAAAATCGATTCATCACATCCAAGTTGCTCCAAATTATAGTCTCATGCCCATTTGACCATATCCCATAAACCACCAAAAAGACGCTGTTCCTAAAAGACCTGAAAGAAAAACAACCCTTGTCCTTGTACAAAAGAAAAAATCACCAATGAAGCTCCAAATATGACCTCAATCAAGCAAACACAAATTGTCAGCAACAAAGCCAAATCATTGATCATAACTCTAATACAAGCAAAACTGATATGCTCATGAAAGATAGAGGAGGGGGAAAAAGAATAAACAAACAAATTAACTCCAAATCTTCTCATCATGAAGCACTAGAATGTGATCTTAACTTTAGAAACAACCTTCATTTGGAAAAGCTGGCCTGCACCTCATAATTGGCAGTGATCTCATAAAACTAAAACCCATGAACCAACAAAGAATCTCGTGATCTCTATAAACAAACAAAAATTAAGTAAAGTGACAGGGATAAAGGCTATACAATTATTTAAAAAAAAAAAAAAACAACTTTATTTTCACTTGCATTCCAAGCCAACAAAAAGTGGCCAAAGCAAATTGCTAGAGAAAATGGGCATACCCCACTATAGATCTTACAGAAGTGAATTCAAAGAAAAACCCAAGAAACTGTAAGTAGATGCAGTCATACCCTTCAAACAGTTGAGCTCAGAGTCTCTTATGAATCTACAAGAAGCAAAGAAAAAATAAAACACCAAAAACCTTCTTTAAAGAAGAGTCAAACATGACAGAGTACTTCGAATTATAAAAGAACCAAACAAAACAAAAGTACAATATAAAAGCAAAAAAGAAAAAAACAATAAGAACTGGACCAATAACTACAAAAGCATAAAAGACACAAAAGTATGAGTGGTTTGAAAGAGAAAGAAACATGAGAGAGAGAAAGCATGCCTTGCCTTGCCTTGCCGTGCCTTGCCTGTGCTATAGATTGTGCTTAGGAAGGAGAGTGAGAGTGAAGTGTTGAGTATTTGGTCTCTTTCACGTGAGCTCCCAGGAGAGACAATGAGCTGCTCAATTTCTGTTCCTGTCTAGTAAAAAAGCAATCTTGTTTCAAGTCATCATATGCTTGCCGGCTATATTTTTTTTTTAAGCTTTCTTTTTATAAGAAGAATGAAAAAAATGAAAAAATTATTAATTTTATGTTTAAAATTTATAATTATTTTTTTATTTTATAACTTAATAATTATATTAATAAATTTTTTATCCTTAATTCCTTACATTCTCCCTACCAAACATTATACTTTTTCAGCTAAACATTAAGATAAGTTTTAATGGGGGCAACCTCATCAAAAAAGACAATAATACCAACAAATGATACTGGTCTCATTTCATTACCATGGGTAGTTTCGGTTTTTCACTTGTCATTAATCAAAAAGTTTGATTCCCTGACCTTGATTAGAAAGAGGTCAAGGTCTGTATCATTGGCACAGAACTATTACCTTATGGCTTTGGGAACAGCACATTATTAACACTGGATGCCTATAATTAGTTTAACTGTTCCCAACAATTATACAAACATTTAAATTAAGACAATAATGTTGTAAATTCCAGATATGCCCTAACAAAATTACAATAAAGCCCCTAATCATGGATGATGCGGACCAATTACTTGCCAAAAATGCCCCAATTCTGTTTAGATTATAAACAATAACATTTCAACAACTTCATAAAATCTCACCAATTGATTCATATATTTGATAACTTATTAAATTTTAAGTTTTAACTACTTATAAACAATTTAATAAATTGCTATATGGTAAAAAATTCATGAAGGTTTAATAAATTTTGGAACCACCTTTTGTTGTGATCAACTTAATTAAAGTTTGCATGGCCCAATAGGTTGGATGTGTTACAAAAAAATTTAATAAAATAAAATTAATGTGTTAGGATTAGACATTCAAGTCTCTGAAATAGAAAATTCTGGTGGAAATTTTCGTTTGGGGGTGGTAAAACAATCAATTATGATTTGTTGGCAATTTAAGAACAAAATGCTAAAACATTTAAGATGTAAGATGGACATGCTTTTAACCTTTTTTTTTTTCTTGAAACACAAAGACAATGATTCATCCTTGAGAGTGGTTGGAGAGAAAGAAATGAAAGAGCAAGTGGCATTGAAGCATTTTGTAGTTTTTTCTACATTGTTCTTAACGTTTTTTTTTTTCCATTTTCGGAGATGTGGTGAATGGTGAAGGACAAAATGGTAAAATATTGGTTTATGCATGTGATTTGTTTAGGCTGTAGGAAGCAAAATGTGGGGCGGCCAATCATATCTCTAACCCACGGGGGAATCTGCTGTTTGTTCGTTCATGTTTGTCATTGCTTTACTCCAATTCTGTGGTTTTGGCCACCTTTTAGTTTTGATCACCTATTTTCATTTTCTTTGTTATGTTGGATAACAAAACATTATATTCCAATATAATAAAATTTAGTAGTAAAAAAAATGCCTACAAGTGTTACAGTGAAGTTATTTGATAATTAAAATATAAACGAACAAATTATTTGATAAATAATTCATAAAAAAATTTAATTTTTATTTATTTATTAAGTTTAATAAACAATCATAAATAATATTTTAAGTTTTTTTAATTAAATGAACAAGTTATAAATATAATAAAATTCATTAATATAAAAGTGTAGAAAAAAAAACATTCGGTAAAAAATTTGTAAACAGGTTCAATTTTAATTTATTTATATTTGTTTATATAAAAAAAATCAATGAACAAATAATATAATAAAATTCATTCAAGATTTATTTACACCTTATTAATAATTGAAATAGGGTGGAGATTGATCAAATTTGCATGGCTGCCTACAAGGCTAAGTTATAACTTTCAGTTGGTAACCGAAAAAGGAAACTCTTACTATAAAGTAGCATTAACAACTGAAATCGGGCAACCACCATAACCGAGCATAGCTGCCATCTTTATCCATTTAAAGATTGATTGTGTGAGCGCAACCTACGCAACCCCACTCCATAATGTTAGCCCTACTTCAGAAGGCTCTTGCCAGGTTTCTTCCAAAAGTAGAACAGAAAAAAGTGCAGCATCCGCTGTCATCCACCCATTCAAGAAATCAGGAAGAAGAATTCGGTGAAAATGGGTACATGCTTAACGCAAATCATGACTCAAAATGGGTCTGATTGATTTTAACCATTGAGCTCCCTTGAGATCCAAATAGTTTCGGGAAAACCGAAAGGTTGGCACCGCTTCTGTACATTCAGTTGGTTTTAAAAGTAATACTGGTTGATTCAACTTAAGTTTAAGAATAAACCCACAATTCTTACTGCATGGACGTATATATGCCTAAAACGTAATGATAACTAATTGTAATAACTCTGCCATTGGTTAACTACAACACTAGATCACATACACAAACATTCAACTGTACAAAGTCAAATTTGCTCCTGATCCCAGCAAAATTCCTACTCCACCTTTTTTGTAGATTCTGATTCATGGGGGCTAACCGACATCTTCTCAGGAATTTCAGGCTTAGACATGACTGATCGTCCCGTGCCAACACCTTTAGCAGAACCTGAGGCCTCTATTGTAAGTGAAGATGCCTCATCTCTAGAAGCATACCAGGAATTCCCACAAGCAATACATTCCAACTGAAACAAAAAAAAAGTTTAAAGAATGTTAATGGTTAAAGATAAAATGGATATCTGAATGTATATTCAAGAAAAAAATTTATATTGCTTGAAATAATATGGAATTTAGGTTGCAGTGCACATGGTAAATAGTACTAAACTGCATGCAGTTACCTCAAGATATCTAGACAAATAGTTGAATAATATAGAAGAAATTCTAGTTATAACACTGATCCTTAAAATGATAATTGGCATCTTGAGCCTTTTTCATAAGTTTGGGTGTCTCTTCTCCTTCCCCACCCCTATACAATTATCCCTTTTTTATGCTTATTGAACACTTTATATATACCCTATCTTATCAAATTTTTAAATAGTAACTCAATCAGAGCAGTACGCCTGTCTATCCAGTTCAGACAACAGTGAAAGATTTATAATACCATCTTGTAAGTCTGATAATAGCATTGTGTCTATCTTATGATCTTATAAAATGTAATTTCTACCCAAAAACAATTGTCCTCTTGTTCAATATGGTTAGTGTACTTTTAGTTGGTCTGAAATCTTGAAGACAAGTCCACAAATAAGGATGCATGATCATGTTGACAACATTATGCATAAAGATCCCAGACCCATGTTTTTGCAGTTTCACTTATTAATGTCTCTTGCACATAAACAAATTCAAAATTTTGAGCATGTACATGTATAGCTAGACTGAAACATAAACGGAGAAGTACTAGCTCAATCAACTTAGTACCATCACGGCAATCCCAGCATCATCTAATTAACATAGTAATAGTGATTGAATCGGAGAAAAAATATGAGATAACCTGATAGCGGTCTCCATGTCCTGCTTGAATAATGTCCCTTAGACCGACTTTAAACTCCATGCATCTTGAGCACCGAGCATCAGTCATCTGCTTTAAGAGTAATAGAACAACCAGTGAGCACATGTCAACCATGTTAACAAAAATGTTATCAGATTTTATGCTTGAACAAAAATTAGGTAGAATGACCTGCATGCGCTCTGATTCATCAGGCTCTTTTTTTGCTGTTTCTTCTGCAGTTAAACCCTCCTAAAGTTGAAATCGTTAGTCACAATATAACGCTATTCACAATAAACCAAAATCCTAAAGACATAAATGCAATAAAATGGGGGATTAATATTTACAAGCCATAGTTCTTAAAAAAGTTAAAATTTTGACTTCAGATGAACTTCTAAGCAAGGCACAAATAAAATAACTAAGAAGATTATAAATGTAAAAAAAGGACTTCTAAAGCCACCATGTCCATGTAGAAAAGATTATGTCAAAATTCTACTTGCCAACTTGTAAAAAGTATATTTCATCGCATTTTTTCATTCTTCTGGACGTAAAAGAAAGGATTAAGAACATATGAACAAAACAAATGAAAACTCTGTTTCATGGTAGGCTGCCCCTAGAATCCAAGTAGAATTGCATAAAAAAACACGTCAAAAATTATTTTAAGGTTAAATTTTGTCAAGTCCTTGAGATATTGAAATCAGTTAGTCGGCTAAAAGAAGTCTAACAAATAACAATGTTCAATAGTCAACACATTTCCAACTACATGAGGCAGCTATCACTTTCTTAAAGCAACAGGAAAAAAGAGAAGTCAACACCCTAACAGACTATACCTTTAACTCATTAGGTGACATGTTAAGTATTGTTGAAGGTTCCAATTCTCCATTTAGTAGGCGTCGAGCTAGCAATGGATTGTTCTGCCAAATAGGAACAAGAATCAACATCATCTTAAATGCAAACAAGGGAAGATATCTATAGAGGTTTATAAGCTGAAAGCCCTCTACCTTCAGATTGAACACAAGCTGCCGTAACTTCTGGTTATATTTCTGGAAATCAGAAGAAAGAGCATCATGTGAGGCCTTCTCAAGTGCAGTTACAGCAGGAACAGCAGCATCTGGCCATGGAAAAGACTTGCCACTCTGCAAATCGAGAAAGACAATAAATATTGTGCAAATCATAGTATCTCTTTGATGATCAATTACCACTCAATAGTACCTATTCCTATCATAAAAACTAAACATAGGGAAAAAAAAAGACACTGCACACATTTGAACTCTTCTCATGAGACCCATTTGCAGTTCCTGAACTCTTAGTGTCGCTTTCACGTTCCAAGCAATCAGAACCACTTTTTACTTTGTCATCAACATGCATGCTATCAGGAGAACTACACATGTACTGAACTCCTTGGAGAAGCCTCTCCATCCACTTATCACGATGGGTTTCCCCCGTAAGCACCATAGATTTTGATAAAATTGTATAGTATTCAGTGGTATTACTTGTACAGCTTCCAGGAGTTTCAGCTCTCAGCTGTTGATCAGACTTTGTAGTTCCTTCGTCATCCCTCGTAACATCAAGAGGTGAAATGTTCTTTTTCCTGAGAGTTCTTTTTGCCTTCAACTGCTCTTCCTGATCAACAACTGCAGCAGAAGCATCATCAATCTCAATGTCAGGGAGCTCTCCCAAACGTGATAAAGTTTTCTGAACAAGAACATCGATCTCATGCTGTTTATTATCCTCATAATCTTTATCAGTTAGCTTCCAAAGCTTTCGCTCCACAGTATCATAAACTTTCTGCACAATAAAACCGGGATGCTGTTTACGGTTAGGAAGTTGCTTGTGTATGGGAACAAAGTGCACCACACACTTGTGCATCACAGATTCTGCTGGAACCTCATCACGGTGGAAGCTATAGAACAGTTCTCTTGTATCACGTGATTGCCAGCTTCCACCCCCTTTTCTCTCAGCCTCTTCAGGGCGATAAAACCACTGCCCGGTAACCATAATGCTCCCAACTTTAGTCTGACTAATGTCCTATCAATAGATAAAAGCTCCATTATTTTCAAAGGAAGTGACCAAAAAGTCTTTTGAAAGTAAAGAAACTAAAAAATGGAATACCAGGCAATGCAATTACCTTAATGATTGCCACATAAGGCTTCTGTTCCTGATCTTCAGGAACTAAAAGAACCGGATCCTCCTGTAGACCAACACTAGTAAACATAAATAATAACACAAATAGACCATTATGCGAAGAATAAATAGCCCAAATTTCCAAACTACTGCAGCAAACAAAATAAAATAGAATGCCAGAAAAATAGGCCATTTGAATCTTCAGCAACAACTTTTCTAAAAGCAGCTCCATGCCTCCACATGTAAAATAGTTTTTAAAATTCACAAAAGATTAGTTCTACCAACATACACAAAGACACTCTTTTCTCCCCATGTTGCTATGAGCGCCCCCCAAATGCACCAAAAAAGCAACAAAATAAACACTATCCATAAATCAATTATACTTGTTTTAAAAGGTAATTGAAAAACATAAAAACAGAAACAGAAGAAAAACTCATTTCTACCAGGAATCAGTATTTCACTTCAGCTTTCTTTGACTAAAATCCCTGAGAAGCCACAGAAAGTATTATCACTATTCTCCAACTTGGACAGACAAGCACAAATGACAAAACCCCAACATCCATGAATAAAACTCACGAAGGTAAAAAAAAAGCCTTCGGTTTTCCCAATTACAACTGAAAATAACAGAAAAACCCAAACTGCCATAAAGAAGTATTAAAACCAAAAACCCTTTTCCGTTGAACGTAGGGCAACCACCTTCAGCCACTCAGAGGCAAAAGTACACGATAAACTCATTGAAAACATTGAAATCAACTAACCAATCAGACAATTAGAAAACAACCAGCAAATCAGACCATAAATTCGTATAAACAGAAGTAAAAAGTTCAAAACCTAAAATCCCACAAAACTATCAAACAATGCAGCATAAAAAACACAAGCCCTAAGAACGGAAACCCCTAGAATCAGAATCCAAACACTTAAAAAAGATTCCAAAAGAAGAAAACCCTAAAAATCCAAAATTAAAAAATGACTTACAAGATCATATCGATTGCCATCAAACTCAAAAGCTTCATAATGACTCCTCCTTCCTCTCCCCTTCCCAGAAACCCTAACAACCTCCCCTATCGGCTTTGCATCCTCCTGAACTCCCTCCTCTTCTTCTTCTTCTTCTTCCTCATCATCCTCGTCTCGCTTCTTCTTCATCTTCTTCTTCTTCAATTCCCTCTCTCCATCCTCTTCCTCTTCTTGTAGCTTCATTTTCTTCCTCTTCCTTTCTTGCCTCGTGTCTTCGGGCCGGGACCGTCGAGTAGGAATCGGGACTTCGTCCTCGTCGTCGCTAGTGGACACCTGAGCAAACCTTCGATTCCCCATTCGGACCAAGGCTGGCGATTTTTGCGGGGGTTTTTTTTCAAGTGATTTTTAAATTATTCAGTGGGAAATTTTAGAAAGGAGGAGATTGAAAAACAGTAGAAATTGAAAATTGGGTTTCTCCAATTGAAAGCCCGCCACGCCAAACTATTTGTGTTTTTTCTAAGGTTTATATAGGAAATGGGTTTCGGCTTATGAAATTCGGGCTTGTATATTTATTATATCATTTCTTTCCAGATTCTTCCACGCAAAAACCATTGTTGGAAGAACATGCTCTGTCTAAAGAAACAAGTTGATCTGATTTGATTTTGTTCACTTTTTCTTCTAAATTTCTTACTTACTACAAAAAAATTAAAAAAAAAAAACAACTTAGAAAATTTAAAACCAATCATTTTCATTTATGCTATTAATGTTAGTTTTTTTTTTTTAACAAAAAAGATTGCATTTTAAAAATAGGCAAAAAAAAAATGTCACTGTCATTTAATTTAATAACATCTAACGTGCAATTAAAAAAAAAATTGGATCAACATTTTGAGATAGGGAATATAGAAATGCTGAAAATGGTAATTTCAGCATTTATAAAATTTTAACAGTCAAAATCCCATAATAATTCCAGCTACATTGCTTATTTTCATGAATGATTTAAAAAGATTTCTTTCGTTATAGCAAGCAAAAGCAACTCATTTCAAATAACAAAATGCTCCGTACAAAACTAAAACACAGCTGTCATATGGCCAAAACTTCAATCAATTTCCTTCCAAAATTGATGTAATATCAACTATGACAAGATACTCCAACAATTCTGACCTACTGGGGAATCATTTGTCAAAATAAAGATCATCCTACTTACAACAAAAATGGGATTCTAGAATTAGGGGTGTTGCTATTTTTGTCCTCACTGCTCTCAACAATTTCTCTAAGGCTCATCCAAGATTTTCTCCTCCTTTTACTTGAAGCACCAATAGTTTTTTCTGCATCCGGTGTCGAGGGGTTGTTTTCAGATTCAGCTAGTTTTTTTGACCCAGATTTATTCCTGTTTCTCTTCTTCCCGTCCAATAAAGTCCTACCTCTCACCAAAGGAGTCACCTGACCATCTTTAGTAGGATTTTCAGCAGCTATTGCTGGTGATCCTGTTACATCCACCTTATTATGATCATCTTTACTTGTTTCTTTACCTGAGCTGGTAATAGACTTCTCAAGTCTGGACTTGACAGCTTTGGGGATTGAAGATGCTTTTAACTTAGGAGGGTACATTTCTTTCATGTGGCCTTTTGGAGTCCCTCTTTTCAGATTCCGATGTGAACAGAAGTGGCAGTTGTAAACCACACTATTCTGTGTCAAAATATGAGGCTTCTTATGTCTATGCCTTGCTTTTGCTCGATTCTTTTCAATGCGGACAGTGCAATTAAAGCCAGGCTGAAGAATTGTTTCACATCTGCAAAACATTAAATTGGAAATCAGGGGCACATATTTCCTACTGCATACAACATGACATTAGAATAAAAGAGAATAGATTAAGCAAAATATAATAAACAAGCAATTCAAACTACATAAACAGATCTGGCAATCTAACCTTTTGTCTTATCTTTATTACTTAGCATGTCAATCACATCTACAGAAGAAAGAAATGAATATAAATAATTATAAAGAAATGAATAAGTTGTCTATAATGTCTGCAGTTTTCTCCAAAAGGACCCAATTAGTCGATCAATTGAAATGAATGCTCATAAGAAAACTGCCTAATACAACATGTTAGTTTATGAGCTTGAAGACTGACATGAGAGAAAATAAATTGCAGATTGTATCAAAATAATTCTCAATCAAGTAATTACATATAGAATTTAATCTTGAACATACATTTAAAATGGACACCTATGTCAAGTAACAAGAAGTAAACAAGGATTAAAATTTTCGATGACAGGGAACCCTCAAGAGATTGAGATTCTCCCCACAGTGCACCACCCCCAATGGCCAACCCCTTTTCAGTCAGAGGGAATTCACTCAAGCTAAACCAGTTACATCTCAAAATTTCAATTCAAATTGGTGTACCATGAACCCTTTTCACTATGATTTAAAAGCGACAAACCCTGCATCAAACAAACTTGAACTGGGGAATCCAACAAAGAACCTTTTTCATATATCAATTTCATGTAGGAGATGATCCAAGAGCATAGTATAGATATCAAGGTCTAGTTTTTACAGTCAATTGCTTTCTGTTATTGAAGTTGAACCTGATGCAAGGACAATGCATCTGAAGCATCTTAAACAACTTCTTTTTACCTCGAAAGGTGCGCAATTTTGAAGCAAATATAATCCACAGACAACTAATAGATCTCAAATTCCCATAATATAGAGTTTAGTGCCAGAAATTGCAGACAAATTTCACTCTTTGAAACAAAAAGGAAAAAAGAAGTACTACAGACTAACCTCTGGCAAGGAAAGAGAGAAGGGTCAGGGGGGATTGCTGTGGCCTCTCCATCAGCCGCCAATCGGTGACCAAAAAAGCAAGCCAAAGATGGGATTGAAGCTTCGCCACTTGCCCACACAGCTAGGTTTTGCAAGTGTTCGTGTTTTAATATAGCTTTGACGTTGGACGATCCTCCTTTTGTTTGCTTCTTGCCGCTCGCTTCTTCTCGCAGTGAGATTGGATTTTGGAATTTGGATGGCGTGTTTGCTGCTCTTTTCACACCTCCTCTTCTCTTTCCCATGCTTTCGCTTCTTTCTTCTTTGCTTTCTTTCTCTGAATAATTTCGTCGAACAGTTAACACTGAAGACGCCCGCAAGTTTTTAAGGCGTCTTCCCTTTTTTTTTTTTATTACCTCTTCGAACCCTGGGGATTTGTTTCATGACTAAGCTAAGACGATGTCGTATATGATATAAGTGGAAAGGTCTCTCAAATTCTTAGTAGGTGGATTTGTAAATTTCCTTTTTTTGTTGAGAAGATAAACCACACTTGAGCCTATAGGAGCATATAAAAGAGTTTTATGCATATATGTTAGATATCACTTTGGCCTAAAATTTTAAATTATTAAGTTTTTGGGTCTTTCATGCATATATAAAATGTTTCATTCAGATTTTTTAATAATATGAGATTATTTACTCACATGTGAATCATATTTCAATAATCTCCCTCGTTCACTTATGAGTTCTAATCAAAATTCACTTCGACTCTCGTACAAATAAGTCATATCAATACCTCATTTAGGCCAGACAATCTCATATCTTTAGTGCACTTTTTAGGTCAGACCACAGCACTCTATCTTACCACTTAAGTTGTCTCGGTACTCCTTCAAGTTTGACTTACACTTCAAACGAGTAAATTCTATCAACACCTCATTTGGGTCAGACAACTTCACATCTCTAATGCGCTCTTAGCGTACTTTTTAGGTCAGGCCATAGCATTCTATCTTGTCACCTATGTTGTCTCAGTGCTTCCTCAAGCTTAGCTTACACTTCAAGCGAATAAGTCCTATTAACACCTTATTTAGGTCAGATAACCTCACATCTCTAGTGTGTTTTTTAGGTCAGGTCACAACATTCGATCTTACCACCTAGATTGTCTCAATGCTCCCTCAAGCTTAGCTTACACTTCAGGTTAACTCAACACATCACCTACTTTCACTTTTGCATATTATCATATGCTCTCTGTATCAAAGTCAAATCTTTTATTATCAGTGCTCGAGCACGTGAAGTTGATAGATGTAGCCAATCTCCGATCTACCAACAATCTCATCTCTTAGCAACACTAAGTTAAGTCAACACATTGCTCACTTGGGTGTTTCATTTTTTTATATTATCATATACTCACTGCATTTAAGTCAAATATTTTAATATCGGCATTTGAGCACATAAAATTGACGGATGAGGCGAACCTTTGATTTGCCAACAATCTTTTAATCTAACAACATCATTGGGACTCTGCATATTATCATATACTCGCTGCATCCAAGTTAAATCTTTTAATATTGGCATTTGAGCATATAGAGTTGATGGACGTAGCTAAGTACAACTCATCAGCGTTCGAGCACATGAAGTTGACGGATGCAGCCAAACACATAGAGTTGATGGATGCAATCAACCTTCAATATACCAACAATCTCATCCCATAGTAACACCAAGTTGACTCAACACATCACCCATTTGGGTGTTCTACTTTTGCATATTATCATATACTCACTGTATCTACGTCAAATTTTTTAATATTGACATTCAAGCACATAGAATTGATGGATTCGACCAACCTTCAATCTACCAATAATCTCTTTTCCCAACAGCATCAAATTGACTTAACATATAGCTTACTTGGGTGTTCCAACAATTTCCTCTCCCAAGAACACCACTGGGACTCGAAATTGTAACTTTGATTTTGATACCACTTGTTGGAGAGATAAATTATATTTGGAGTCCATGAAAACACATCAGATAACCTATACATACATGTTAGACACTACTTGACCTCAAAAGCTTAAACTATTAGATTTTTGGATTCTTAATGCATATATAAAATATCTCATTCAAATTTTCTAATGATATGAAATTTTTTACTCACAGTTGAATCATATCCCAATATTTTTTTTATCTTGTAAATCTTAAAAAAGGAAAATTGTTTTATATATAATCAAACAGTCATTGATACATTATATTCACATATGTAATATTTTATTTATCATATTCACATATATAATATTTTACTTAGAGTGCTACACATGGTTATTTGAAAATTGGTTAATTGTATTTTTAATTGATCATTTATAACACTTATTCTTTTAATGTATAATTCAAACTAAACAAATTTTATCTTGAACAACATGCAATAAAAGAATTCAAATGTTACAATCCACCGTGCTAACTAGGTAATTAAAATATAATAAGTATTTTTATGTAATTATAAATATAAATAAAAATTGTAATAATCATAATTAAACATTTAGATTTCAACATAGTCATAATACCACATGATTAAACTTTTAATGTCATATAAAATTTTGATAAATTTTACATAATTTTAAATTATAATTAATTATATTATAATAATTATACATAATATACCGATGGCTTTGGTCTCTACTCGACCAAGGAAAACTCCATTTCTTTCTATTTCAATCTACCACTTAACTTGCAAATTGGCCAATTTCTCCACGAGAATTCGAGATGATTTACCCAAAAAAAAAAATCATATATATTAATTAATTTGAATACTTTTATCACTAGGCTTTTTTTTTTTATGTTATCATGTTTTTCAATTCCTTTACATTAGCTTTTTAGGAGTTTTTATGCTTCGGTTTTTTTTTTATTCGATCCAAGCAAACCAAGTTTATTAAGACAAAATCATATATATTAATTAATTTGAAGTCTTTTAATCAAATTCATAGGAAGAATCATAAATACCATAATGAAGAATCAGTTATTATCAACTGAATATCCAAAGAACGCAAAACTTAATAATTTGGTTAATACTTGAAAAGGAAACATAAAAAGATATTTAATAAAAAAATTTGTGCGAAACAATTATATCATATTAATATATATTCATTTTATTTTAGATGTCTTTATGAACTGAATCAAATCAAATTTAATTAAATTTATATTTGATATTAATAATTTATATATTTGTTTAAATTTGATTCAATCCAAAATTTTAAATTTTAAAATTTTATCAACAATTAAAATCAAAAAATAACTCTTACATTCACTTATCAAACTTAATTTATATAATAAAAAATTAAAAAATATGATTACATTAAATTTAATTAAATTATATTCAATTCACATATATTAAAAAATTAAAATTAAAAAATATATATATAAAAATTAAAATTAAAATTAATAAAATATATACAATTTTTATTTTTAATTTATATATAATTCACATAACTAAAAATTTTACACATATGTGAATTCATATTGTGTCAAATCAAGTTTCAATTTTAAAATTTTTGTTCAAGTTTCATCTCAAAATTTAAATAGGCTTCAAAATTATATTAAATTTATTTAATAAATTTTAATTTTTTTCAAGATTTTTCAAAATTTGAACGAATTTTAGACTCGAATGAATAGCCTAATTATTGAACAAGTATACTCCATTCAAATTATATTATATAACTATATTATTGAAAAAAATTAATCATTTATTATATATCATATGTAATTATTAAATGATAAATATTAATTATAATAAATTATTTATTTAATAATAAAAAATAATTTTATAATAATATTAGTATATGTCATCATTTAAATAAATATATAGATATAATGCAACGATTTGTACGATTTAAAAATGTAAAAAAACAAAACAAAAGTTTCTAAATAAAGACGTGCAAAAATGGATAAACGTTAAAAAGGAAAAACATCGAGGGAGGAAGTGTTGACGTGTCAGTAGCCGAGACAAGTGGACCACAGAGAAGGAATAAGTTGTCGCAGTATTTAATCAACGTTCCTGCAACACCAAAAGCCGCGGTATTTAATCCCCTCCCTGCAACACGTAAAAGTCCACTCTTTTTCGCCCTTCAATAGTTTCCACTTCAAAAGTGTAGTGACTACCCTTCCCTCTGCACCTCTCTTTTCCATTGCACTTCAAAATCAGATAAAATCAGCTAGAAAAAAAACACCTTAGAATTTGATTGATAAAATCAGCTGAGGTAATTAACTCGTCATCTTTTTCTTTTACTTGACTTGGATTTGTATTTTTGACTTCCTTACGAGTTGATTAGACGTTCATCTTGAAAGGTTTACGTAATCTGTTTCGTTCTTCTGTAACTTTTTTTTTATTGGTTGTGAATTTGATTTGGAATTGCTTTCTAAATGCAGCATTTGTTTTTTTTATTATTATTTTTTGTTATTTTTTATTGTAGGTTATTGAACTGAAAAGTTTTAGTGGTTAGTAATATATGATACGAGTTTTAATGGAGAAATTTGATTTTAGGTTTCACTAATGGAATAGGAATGTTGTGTTTTAGAAGATTACGTGGATGCTAAGCTGGTTAGTTTTGAAATTAGATTATTAGTTGATTAAGACTGTTGCGTTGTTATGAGAAGTAATGTGTTAATGTTAACTCTCTTGTAGAGATAATAGCTAATTGTGGTTCTATAACTTGTAACTGAGAGGCTTCAATTGTGTGTTTTGAAGGGGCAGACTGATGGCGCTTGTTTCTAAGGCACGCCCATCATGTTGCATCCGTAGTGATATAATACGGGGTAGAACTAGACAGAATGTGGCGTTTGGCTTGGTAAACAACATTGGGGCTCCTTTAATGAAGGAAAAATCTGTCAGTTTGTCTTCCTTATCATGCAACAATGCCAAGATAGCACAGATCTTCCCTTTAGAAACTGCGGTATTTCAAAGCAACAGAAAGAATAATGTGATTGTTGCAGCAAGCCTTCCCACAGGGGATGCTTTGATTGGTACAGAGCCATTGACGAAAGAGGGATACCTTGCATCTGGATGTAAGCCTAAGGAATAATGGAGATAAAAATTCCCCTGTTTTGTTTGGATTAGACTACTTTTTTTATGCCCTTATATTCTACTTGAAGAAAAAGTTATCTAATCATTACGTCTTGCCTTTTCAACTTGCATATTACCAGTCTCACACATGATTTTTTGAGAACCCTTTGTTGCCTCTATAACTTCCTGATATTGATAGTTACTAGCTAGTTATATGTGGCTCTTGATATGTATTTTAGTATTTATATTGAAGGATTAATGTCATGAATGATCCTTAAACTATCGTGAAATATTTAATGTGGTACTTGAGCTTTAAAAATCTCCAATGTGGTACATGAATTATGAATTTGTTAACTAATGTGGTACTCACTTGGTTAGCTTTAAATGATGATATGTGGTAGACAAACAACCCTCCAAGTACTACATTAGTTAACAGACTCATAATTCAAGTACCACATTAAAAAATTTTAAAATTTAGGTATCATATTGAACATTTTACTGTAGTTTAAGCGGGCCATTCATGACATTATCCCTATATTGAATTTTGTGTTAGTTTAAATCTTTTCATTAGCACATTCTCTTCCTATTTATGTACTTATTTGCTGATGCAACTATTTGGTTTTTACAGGATAGGTACAGAGCATGAAAAGTTTGGTTTTGAGTTCAAAACTTTGCGACCTATGAATTATGAACAAATAGCAGAATTGCTTAATGGTATTTCAGAGAGATTTGATTGGGATAAAGTAATTGAAGGTGACTATATTATAGGACTTAAACAGGTGAACTGATTATCTTTACTTATGGTGCTTCATAATGGCTATCATTAATTTTCTTTTCATTCTGATTGTCCATAGAATTTTTCTGAAACCTTTACCTTTTGTGAGCTAGGGGAAGCAAAGCATATCGGTTGAACCTCGAGGACAGTTTGAGCTCAGTGGTGCACCTCTTGAAACTTTGCATCGAACATGTGCAGAGGTTAATTCACACCTCTATCAGGTCAGCTAAAGAGCAAAAAAAAGTCATATGCATGAAACCTTTTAATTAACTTCTACATTCTTAAGAAAGTGCATGCAGAATTAGACTTTATCAAGGATTCAGTACTATTTATAAGCTCAAGACTTGTGCGCTCTGAAAAAAATGTGCTTATCATGATAACTTCTATATCATCTAAATTACTTTGTCTAACAAACTTCAAATTTGTCCTCTCTATGTCTTCTGATATCTTAGCAGCATAGACACCCTGGCTTGTCAAAAAGTAATTACTTCCAAAAGTATATTCTAATTGTGTGTGTTTTTTTTTTTTTTAATTTCTTTGTTCACACACTCTTAACCTTTCCACTTCCACTTAAGCATATACAATGCCTACATTACCTTTTGCTAGGTTAAAGCTGTTGCAGAGGAAATAGGAATCGGCTTCTTAGGGATTGGCTTCCAGTCTAAACGGGGAATAAAGGATATTCCTGTTATGCCCAAGGTATAACTGTAATTACTCTTTCTGTTTTACAAATTGAATGAAAATTAGGAACGCAAATTGTCTGATGGATGTATTAAGCAATTTTTGGTTTTCCTTCCTCATTATTTTCACCTTTGTGATACTCAATCTCTACTTTGGCAATTATATCATCCTATCATTCTGTTATAGTCTGATATATTTCTTTTGCTCAGGGAAGATATGAGATAACGAGAAATTACATGCGTAAAGTTGGTTCACTTGGACTAGATATGATGTTTAGGACTTGCACGGATCAGGTTAGATGAATTTTACATTTTCAACTATCCAGCCTTTCGAAGCAGATCCTTTAACCCTTTTCCGCCTCTATAATTTATAATAGGTTAATCTGGACTTCAGTTCAGAAGCTGACATGATAAGGAAATTTCGTGCTGGTCTTGCTCTGCAACGTGTGAGAACATTAATATTTTGCCATCCCCTGAAATTCTCTGCTTTACAAATTTCCAACTAGTGTATCTAATGAAACAAATAGCAGCAGCTCTATTTGCAAATTCGCCTTTTACTGAAGGAAAGCCAAATGGTTACCTCAGCATTAGAAGGTTCTGAAAACTTACTATAAAGTCATTTTTTCATAGTCTTCTCTGTTTTCATATTTATTGATTTTTCTTTAAAAAAAAAAAAGAATTGAACAGTCAAATCTGGAGTGATACTGATAATGATCGTACGAGCATGTTTCCATTTGTTTTTGATGACTCTTTTGGGTAAGCTTTGTTTATGTTAACAGTACATACAAGTGCTCTGTGACTTTAAATTAGCTTGCTTAGAAAATCCAGTCCTATTATTGTGAACATTTCAATCTATCAGATCCTTGTGAGAAATCATCCTTTCTTGTGTCTGGTTAATTACATGATGGTATTTTATTTATGTGTTGCATGTTTGAGCTGTATGTTGACTATGCTCTTGATGTTCCAACGTATTTTGTATATCGGAAAAAGAACTACATTGACTGCACCGGGATGACATCCAGGGTTTCCATCTATCCTTGATAGTCTTGTAATTTGAAGCTTCTTCTGTAGCCATTCTTTTTTACTCATGCATTCAGGCCTCTGTGTTGCTCAACATTCTTTTCCATAAAATCTTGATAAATATTTTGACCTCAAATTTCTTTATTCTGTCAGAATGACAGTACTCATGATTCAGGATTTTATGGCCGGAAAACTTCCGTGTATTCCTGGTGAACTGCCGACCCTTAATGACTGGGAAAATTGTTTGACAACAATATTTCCAGAGGTCTATTGCTTAATTCGAGATTGACTTGCTTAAACTTTATATTTTCTCTTATTTAAGCCACATGTGATTCTTTCCATTCAGGTTCGACTTAAGAGGTACCTGGAGATGAGAGGTGCTGATGGAGGGACTTGGAGTTATGTGCTTTGCCAGCGTTTTGGGTGATTGGCCCCTTTTATGTGCTTATGCACAATCCATATCGTGAATGATTTAGTAGTACCTGTGGAATGAAAATCAGTGCTTCGACAATTTTATATGAAAACACTCTTAAGGCTAGGTGTCTCAATTTGAATAACGTTATTTCGTGTTTTCAGCTTTGGTTGGTCCCACGTTGATATGCTGTCGAGCATCTACGTGTAATTATAAACTGTATAATGATTTCTCAAGCATCTCTTTTTCCACATTGCTATTACGGCCATTTAGGTTAGCCTTTAAACTGTTATGTATAACGTTAAGTTTCCTGTTATGTAATTTTAATTCAATGGGGCTTGTTTTGTGCCTATATTAATGACTGTATATTTTCATCTTTCTCATAATCCATATCTTCCTTTCCAGGATGTGTGTATGCTTGCTCTCTTGCTTGTTGAAAACAGAATATTAACTGTATAATTTCTGCAAAAGTTGCTTATCTTAAGTTTCTTTCTGTTTTCAGGTGGGTTTGTTAAATGATGAGGTCTCACTCCAGAATATTCTAGACATGACAGCTGATTGGACCACTGAAGAGAGAGAAATATTGAGAAATAAGGTAATTGAAACGCTCCCTTAGCAATGTCTCTTTAGGAGGGTAGAAATACTCCCTTTTTTGTTATGAGCACTTTGGTGTCCTTAGATGTTCTAGGCTTGCATTTGTTGTCAGTCATAGAAGCATACTTTATGCCCTTTATGCTTAAGGTCCCAGCCATTCGCTGCAACCAAAAAAAAGAAAGGAAAAAAATGAAGTGGCACCAAGTGGGTGCTGATCCAAGTTGATTATGCTCGAGTTTGTTTTACAACTTATTCTCAATTTTTGGAGTGCAACTTAAGAATGTCTCTGGCAAAAAATATAAATTCAAAATTGCGTTTAGTTTACAGTATTGAGATACATGTATACAGCTTTTGCTTTGTCCTTTATGCAGTGCTAAGACTGCAGGTCTAAGTTCAAAGATCTGTTTAGTAGGTTCCAAAGACTGGTTTAAAGGCACCATTTCGGTATGGGTTCTTGCAGCATGTAGCAGAAGATGTATTGAAGTTGGCAAAGATAACATAAGATATTTCTATTTTTTTGTTTTGTTTGAAATCCTAAACTAGTCATTTTTTCTGCTGCTGCTGTCGTAGATTTTACAGTTACTTTTTAACTCTAATCAATAGCCATGTGGGATGGCTTGGAAAGAAGAGGCTTTAAGGAGGCAGGGTTCTTGAATGAGGTGGCATTAGAACAGATACCCAGTTGAGAGCTGTATAATTTACATATTTTTCCTGGATTTCTGTTTGCCAGGTCTGAGGTGTCAACCCATCCGACGTGTACTTTATCTTGCATAAACACCCCTTCTCTTGGAGTTGAAAAAGAGGGATGATGGGATAGTTGAAATATTTCTATAGTTTGAAGGCTTTTAATTCCTTATTGTTTAGAAGATTGATAGTCATGATGAATAAAAAATTTGTGGCAGGTGTAACACCAGCTGAGAAGCTTTTGGATTTGTATCATGGGAAGTGGGGAGAATCTGTTGACCCCGTTTTTGAATAGCTGCTTGACTGAGATGAATTGGGTTCTTTTGAAGCTCAAGTGACCTACTTCAAAGCTTCCCTCTAAGATGAATGTGGTACTTGAGCAACTTCTTTTGCTTGTAATTCCCGCAGTGACTTTGGATGTAACCGTTACTTGCATATTGAATGCTTGTACAGGAATAAATTATAATGTAAATTCCTGGACAGTAGTCTAGAGGGAAAGCGGTAGCCAGGGCCTGATGGGCAGCCATACCATCTGAAAGGTGAGTTGCCTGTGAATGTGATGACATGAAATTATTATTATCCTATATATATGTACGGGGAAGGAAAACGAAGAGAAGATAATAATGGAATTATATGGTTATCCTAACTGGAGTGAAAGCTAAAGTGGTTGCTGTGGAGGGAACAACTTGACCTAATTTCTGTATTTATAAAATGACATCTCACCTTACTTATTTCTCACACCACCCTTTGGGATAATTAGGCCTTCCACAAAAATCACTCCAAAGCTTTACTCACTGTAATAGTTAAAACTTTAGAAAAGGTACAGCATAGGCATATTTCAATATTATGAATGTAAATTAAGATTCAGATTAAGACAGGTTTTTTATTTCCCTACTTGTGATTAGAAAATGTTTACATGGAGGTGAGGGTAAATAACTAAATATTTGTTCGAATTCAAAGTTTGGGTAAATAACTAAAGATTTGTTCGAATTCAAAGTTTATCTTTTTAATTCATGCAATCATTTTTAAAATAAAATATTTAACAAATCTATTATTCAAATCACATTATTATAAATCTGTTACTACAATATTATAATTATCTTATCATAATAAAAAATTATATAAGAGTTTACTACTTATAAGTGTGAGTTTTATATAAAATTTTGATAGTTTTCACGTAATTTTAACTTGTAATTGATTAATTGTATTATAATTTTAAATTATAATTGATTAATTGTATTATAATTATTGTAAGCGATATATTTACTCAAATTATAATATGTGCAACTTTTTTTTCTCTTATCCAATCTCTTTTAATAATAATAATAATAATAATTAAAAAATTGCTTTAACCATTTTATATTTTTTTGTGGAACCTTTGACTTCTACCATTAGGTCCATTACTCTATTACCAATTTGTTCAACAAATATAATAATCCTAGACTTATCCCAGTAAATTAAATCAGAATTTCTATGTTGTTTTGTTTGGTTTAATTTTTTTGCTTTACTACTACACTAAGGCTAAGGGTAACACCCTCTAGAACATTATCCATTTCTTTACATCACATCACATAAATCTCTATCCATCCCTAGATTGAACCAACAAATGTGAAAACCAGAAATCACAAAAATACTGTGTCGTGGACTCATGATAGTGAATTTTTATTTTAACGAAAAAAAAGTAGTAATAATTAAAACTCTTGAAAAATGGAAGTGCTTGTACCATTATATATCCTTGACCTTGAATATATGATGGATTGGAGGGCATTAAGCATTGGATTCCAGCAAGTAGGCAACTATTTGCTTGTGCCGTTAGGGGCAGGAAAGATGGGCCAGACAGATTAGTTTTATTTTGAGAGAAGTGACAGATTAACTCTCTCACCCCACCAATAATTGAAGCTTTGCCATCTCTTATCGTGAATTTTTTTCAAATGATGTTATCACGTATTTGTTAAATTTTGATTTTTTTTATAATTTTATATTTAAATTAAAACCTTCATTTATTATCAATTAATTTTACATTTGATACTTAATATTATATCAAATTCTATTCTATTCTATTGTTTTTATTACTTTTAGTTGTTATTTCTCTAAGTTTGTCATGTAATAAATTTATATTTTTATTTATTATGTAATGAAATATGATGAAATTTGATATAATAATATTATTTTACATTTGTTAAGTCTTGAATTTCATTTGATTTTATATTCAAGTTGAGACTTATTGTTAATTGAATTTAGATTAAATGCTTATTTTTTTTCTTATTCTTAACACACTTAATTTTATACTTAAAATTAGAGATGCAATCTTTTAATGATTTCTAGAGCATAACCACCTTATCAACTTGCTAATGCTTTCCCCTTCTTCAATATTATTTTATAGGTTTTTCTGATCATACTGACAGAGTTTGTCTTTGTATAATTACAACTAAATTATTAAGTACTTAAAATCAATGACAAATAATAATTTTTGGGTCAGAGTTATAATAGTGTTGTACTTTCTAAAACTAAGAGAAGTCGAAAGAAACAAAAAGATATCGTTTCAATGAGTATCCTCCTGACGACATATAATGAGAATTGGACAAGAATTTCACTTAGAACCATTAAATATCTAACACTTTGAACGTTTTAAAAACAAACAAAATAAATATTGTCAACATATACGCATCTGTTGATAGACGTTTTGAAGTACTTGAGATTTTCAGTTTTAAAGACATGAATGGATGTTCTCGTAGTATGATCATGTTTGCTGGCAACTACGTTATAATAAGCATGCAAGTTTGTGTGATTTCTGTTAATAGATGGGTATTTGTTTTTATAAATGCTAATGAAAGGTGGGGAATCACCTTGGATTTGGAGTATGCATGGGTTGGTCCTTTTTTATGAACTTGTATGTGATGAACATGGCATTGATACCACAGGTTACTATTTTGGTACTTCTCGGGTTCAGCTTGAGAGGGTTAATACAATGAAGCCAATGGTGACCGCTATGTGCCAGGAGCTGTACTAACGGACCTTGAGCCAGGGACTATGGACAGCTTGTGTACGGGTCCTTATGGACAACTGTTTAGTCCTGATAACTTTGCTTTCAGCCAAAATGGAGCTGGGAACAACTGATTCAAGGAACATTATACTGAGGGAGCTAAATTGATGGATTCAGTTCTTGATGTTTGTCCGTAAAGAGGCTGAGAATTGTGATTGCTTACAAGGGATACTTCACCTCCGTCAATTCTTCATTTCAAGCAATAAAGAGTCGTTTAATTGATAAGATATTTGATCTTGGAGATGTTCAAATTGTTTCATGTCTCTTTTAGGTAGCAGAACTGAAGCAAAAGTTCTTTTCAGATTATTGCTTTAACTTACTGTTCTATCACACAAAAGCTAGCCTTATGGTCACCATGCCTTCACATTTAACACTTTATGAGTCATTAATACTAGTAATTTTCCTTTTTCATTGTCTTGTTTGGTGTTTTGTAATGGAATCTTACATGTAACTGTAATCAGGCTTTCAGATTTGCCATTCTTTGGGAGGTGGAACTGGGTCAGGAATGGGGACACTGCAGATATCAAAGATCAGGGAAGAATACCCTGATAGAATGATGCTGACTTTCTCGGTCTTTCCTTCACCTAAAGTCTCTGATATTGTGGTTGAGCTGAGCCCTACAATGCAACCCTCTCAGTGCACCAGCTAGTAGAAAATGTTGATGAATGCATGGCCCTTGTCAATGAAGCTTTCTATGACATCTGCTTTAGAACTCTCAAGCTCGCAATCCAAGCTGTAAATTGAAACTTAACTTTCACTATTTTCTTTGTCCCCATTAGACCTTTTATTTTCAGACCACACCTTTTTAACTTTTTGTGCATGTATACGAACAGTTGGTGACTTGAACCATTTGATTTCAACAACCATGAGTGGAGTCACGTGCTGCCTTCGCTTCCCTGGACAACTCATTTCTGATCTCCGGAAACTAGCAGTGAATTTAATCCCATTCCCACGCCTGCACCTTTTTCATGGTTGGTTTTGCACCCCTAACATCCCGTATGAGGAAGCAGAGGAAAATTGATGGGATTTTTTCAACTTATAGCCATGGCCAAAACCCAAAAAACAAAAAAGGTATTTGGGACTATTTTTTTATTGTCATTTGATGCTTAATAAAGAGGCCATGTAATCCATTTGTGTTCGGAATTTGGTTCCTTTTAGCAATGTGAATTATGATTGAGAATTTGTGATTAATTATATGTAAATTTGGAGTGTAAATTTTGCATGTTTGAATGTTTATTTATACCATGTTCTTTTTTGGCTTGTTTATTGGAGTGCAAAATTTTGTACCTTTTCACCCTCTTTTTTCTCAATTTCTTTCTTTTCTTTTTTTCAAAATTGTCAATTTCTTTTGTGAACGTCAACCAAAGTGGTGACCTGTGACTTGATAATTAACATTTAAGACAAAACTCTATTTCTTATATCTTTCAATCAATTCATGAGTCATGAGGCTTTAATTTTTCTTTTAATTCCATTTATAAATGAATCTGAAAGTCAAATCTGACAAAATAAATAAAACTTTTCATTTCACCATCAAAATTAAAATATAGATTGTTTTTTTTTTGAGGGAAGACATTGAAAGTAAGATATAACTTGCTCAAAGTGACAGAAAAAAATCCTTTCTCTTCCAATCTTCAAGAAAAAAAAATTAACAAAATACAAAAACAGCCAATTTCATCTCCATATGAGCAGCCACAATCAGTAGTACTGTACATAAATTACAAGCATGACAACATCTTCTATTCACCCTTTTAAAAATGCAATTTTAAACAACTAAACCCTTCTCTACAAATATATAATTTTGTTCCCTAATTATTCCCCCAAGATCATTGTAATGGGAAGTAAGGATGAAAACAAGGGTAGATCTATGGTGTCGTCTCAATACCCCTGTCAAACTGACCAAATCCAACCCACATCCAATATCTTGTAAAAGAATGTTTCAAGCTGACCATGAACCAGATAGTCATGCACAGAAAGGATCGACATGATATGTGTTCTTCGTATCCCATGGTTTCTTTCGAGGTTAAAAAGCTGTTCTCTTGCTTGCCTGTAAACGGAGAGGCTTATTTTTGCCAAGGGATGGTCATATTCAGGTTGATTGGAGAGTGACTTATTTAAGCTTAGATAACTGTCAAGGAGTTGCATTCTTTTTATTTTCAAGCCCTGAACCCTCCCTCAGAGCAGCCTGTGCCTCGTCCTCCTTTCCTATAGCAAACAGAGCAGCAGCTTGCAAGTAGGATGCAACATGCCACATAGGAGATACTGCTTGTGCTTGCAATGCATCATTGAGGGCTTCTTGGGGCATGTCACTCATGAGGTAAGACAAACTACGCCGTGCATAAACCGTTGGCGAAACCATGGTTCCAACATCAATGAACTGGGACATGAATGTACTAACTGTCAGCTCAAAATTTTGATTATGAATGTCGTAATTTACAAAACATTTACACCCTTTTAGATCCACTAACCATGGCATCAAGAGTACCAAAATTGACAATTTACCCAATATAACTGCTCGCCATCATTTTCAGGACATGAATGGCACTAATGCAATCCTAGACACTTTTGCGGTCCGGATGATTATAAGAATCATAATATAGAAGCAGCAGAAAAGGGTGCAAGGATATAGAAAGTACTGTGCAAATGTGATTCTGGCTATCTCAAGGTGCCTCCTAAAAGAAGTCCCATTTAGCAAGAAGATATTGGTGGATAAAACCTATGACATTCAGAGAAGAATAGTAAACTAATTCTAACCTGGGTATAGCATTCAATGGCAGCTCTAAAATCTTTATGCCTAAAAGCAACATCACCCTTTTTCTTTGACGTCAATGTCTCCTGCATCTGGTTTGTCCACATCTGGAATGAAAGCTGCAAACCATAAAATAACGGTGAGAAAATAACTCACCTTACAGCTGAAATAAGCAACACAAAACCAGTGGTCATTCTACATGAAAATTTTGAGATAAAAACACAATATTAACAAATTAGTATAATATAAAAGCAATTAAAAATTCTGTTATATCTATGATTATGATTGACAAAGCAAGAGCAAAGACGTGTAACAAATTGATCATGTATGAATAAACTGATCATATTAGTATGTATGAGTATGCAAACACTTATGCATGTATATGCACTTATTTGTATATAGGTATGCATGTAGCAAGCTAACTTGAACTACCAATTTTATGCCAACGACAATAATGACTCTCAACCTAACCACCAGCACAATAAACAGTTGTAACCATATCTTGATGCATTCTTGTGAATTGACCACCCCCAAACCACAAAAGAGGAGCAAAATATTTCAAAGTCAAATCATGTTAAACAATGTAAGAAAAAATAGTTAATTGACAATTTAAATTGCATCCCTAAAAATGATATACAAAAATTAATACCCTTGCCACAACAACCACAAATTAACATAAAGAAAATTGAAACTTCTTATAACTAATAAGAAACAAGATTGAAGGCCAAATTTTTTTTCTTTTTTGGTACATATGAATAAGTCCAAGGGTGAACAGGGGATTTGAATCTTGGACCTTCAAGCTCCCAAGGAGAGGTAAAAACCACTAGGGCAAGCCTTGGTTTTTCAAGTTTGAAGGCCAAATAATATATGGCAAAATGTTCATTTTTAACACAAGAAACAAACCTCAGTAGCAGCGCCCTCATCATCCTTATATCCAAGCTTTTCTAAGACCTCATGAATGGCAGTCAAATCCATTCTTAAGCAGGCTTCCCCAAGTGGTGATAAAGGTACAGCATTGGCACCATGAAGTATGCCCATTAATATGTGAGAAGGAACCTTCCGAATTAATTGAAAAAAGCAACTTCTCGTTACTGGAAAAGTATCATTCAACTTTAAAACAGATAAGACCTAATAACTCTGCACATAAAATGGCATCTATATCTATTTGGAATTGAGTATGATAGTATACGTTAGGATGACCAGCTGCATTGATCTTGCTTGTATGGAATGAACTATGAAATACATAGAGATATTCAAGTTATAGAATGAAGATTTGTCTCTCTCTGAACCAAACAAGCAATCAAAAGAACTGTAATTCCTATTTTTAAGAAAAGCAAAGGCTTGAGAACAGAATATAACTATTGATGGCAGCCATAGATGGACAAATGATTTTAGAGGTGTAAAATTTGGAAATAATAAAATGAATTTACTTGAGAAATAAAAGACAAACAACCTCGGTGTCCCTCTGAAGAGGAATTAGTGCAGCAACTAATGACTTTGGATTTGGCCGTTCGCGGGGCTCATATTGCAAACATCGTGATGCTAGACGAACTAACTCAGTCCCATCATCATTTGAAAATTGCCCTTCCAAACAAGAGTCTATTAGTGTCTGAATGTTCCTGTCACGTATAAGGTCCAGTGCCTGAATGAAGTGATACCACTACATGTTAGGTATACAGCAGTTAGCATAGCTACACCCTCATAAAATGAAAAACCAAGCAACAAATTTACTACCATAACATTCAGTTTGGCAGGCACAAAGTGGCACTTCCATAAGAACGAACTCAAAACAATATAAAAATACTGCTTACAAAGTTTTATTCCATCAAATACATGTGGACCTAGATAGGAACCAACTTAAGTGGTGGCATTTATAGGTTCTGTCCTGAATCTTAACAAGGGTCCAGAAAAAATCTTTTGATGTATTATTTTAAGAAAATTCTCACCAGAACCATTGTTCAAAGTTTAGTTGTCTGTCGCATATACTATGGATCTCTAAATGGAAACCCTTAAAACTACCAGCTTACAATCCTATAATTGACAAGCGCTGTCCTAAATCAGGAATCATGTTTCAAACAGCTACAAAATAAAAGACATGATGCCTCTCCTCATGTTGTACCAATACAACTGCATAGAAAGATAATAAAAGGAAACAGGTGTCCTCCAAGAAGTCTGTTGCATCAGAATGATCTCTAGTATACTTACGTGACTTGGAGGAATATGTTTTCCACTGAGAAGATCAAGCAGAAGGGTGCCAAAACTATACATTACACTTTCTGGTGTTACTCTTCCTGCAGAAGGAACAAAACACACGAATAATTTAGAGTAATAAACAATTAAAAAAAAGCAAATGATATTAGTGCTATAAAACTAGATGTAAATACAGCATTCCAACAAAGTTCATAGAGCCATACAACCCCACAGGTGATAGTGATCAGCATCAACAAATGTTACTACATCTACATTTATAAACATCATATAGCATATTTGCAGCACCATATAAATAGTATTTATAAGCAGAATTCTATCACAAAATGGCATTGTGCAGTATCTCCTTAAGAACAGATACCTTCTTCTACATAATCTACTTGTCATATAAATCAACATATAATGCCCTAAAGAAAATTACTTGCATAAACAAAAGAAAACAGTAATTCTCTTTATGCAGCCCACTAACATATAACATATTGCATCAACCGATGGTAGATTACCCGATAAAAAAGAAAAAACCAAATAAAAGAAAAACAAGGTCACAGGTCGAAATTTATTTTAACAGCTACAGCCAAGTCCATAAATACAACCATAAAAAATCCAAATATGTTGCTAGTAAGTAAAGATTAGCATGCATGTAAAGAAGCTTATTGCTTGTTCAAGAGGATAAGCACCTGTCCTCAGATACTCGGGAGGAGTAAATGCCAGGTTTGTGCTGTAACTTTTTCCATCTCTACTGTTCTTCATCAGACCAAAACAAGAAAGTCTAGGGTTGCCCTCCTGAAATTAATATGCATAACTAATGAAATTATACTAATTTCTAACTATGGAATAAATAAACAACCTAAAATAACATACTTACATCATCAAAAACTATTCTATAGGCATTTAGATCATGATACAGGGCACGTCCTTTGCTGGTGCAGTATTCCAGAGCTTGTGCAAGATGCAAAGCAACCCTTAGTCGCATCACCCATTTCATTGGTTTTGTTTCCCCTGAAAACTCATATGTTGAATTATAAAGGTAAGTCTGAAATAACATTTCTGTTTATAATGATCCAGCTATAAAGCATGAAAGAAACAGATCCTAGTGGCTTGAAAAAGGAAAGAACCATTTCCAACTGATATTGACAAATTTTAGATTCATTTCAACCATATAAGGCAGCTGTTCCAATGGAGAGGGGAAAAGTTACATATTAACCAAATGCTAAAGCGGAAGCAAGGGAACCAAACATTAACTTACAATGGAATAGGTGCTTTGCCAATGTGTCATTAGGCATAAATTCTGCAACAAGTAACCTCTCATCACCTTCACAGCAACAACCAAGTAAATTTGCCAATCTGTGGTTCCGAAGCTGACCAACAGTTCTTGCTTCTTCCTAAAGTTATAGAAGGTAAAGTTAGAAGCTACGAATTTATGATGCAAACCTAGAATATTACTATGTTGACAGCAATTACACAATAAATTTATTGACAGAGGAAAAGACAGGCTCTAGTTAGAACAAGTATACATGAAGGTTACAAATAAGAGATATTTGATATACGAAACATGCATACAACATATCAGCATCTAAACTGAAAGAGGCTGATCCCTCCAAGAATACAACAGTCCTCAAAAAACATAACTTCACGAGTTCAATGTCTAATGCAAACAGAGAAACTTCTCCTTTTCCTTGTTCTGGTGTTGTTCAGAGATGACCAATCAAGGGATGACTAACAGGAAATCTTGAAAAGAACATACTACATGATCATCCTTTGCTTACCAAGAATTGCCGGGCATCAGGCCATGCTGACCTATTAAATCGTTTAACAGCAATATGCCTTTGATTTTCCAACTTGCCCTTGTAAACTACATTAGGAGCTTTCTCACCATGTTCTGAAACTATATTTTCCACAGAAAATCCAGATGTAGCCATCTTGAGTGTTTCAATTGAGTATTCACGAAATGCAGGCAAATCATCAACTTCACCCTTGTCCTCATTTTCTACAAAACAAAATAATTTAGTATTAAAACCAGTCTCTATTAGCATAATCAAAAACCAAAACCCATCATTCACACTTACCAACATTATCAGCTTCAGGAATTGATCCATTCTGACCGGAACTCCAACAACACGCAGAGAGTTTCGAACATCCACACCCCATCCCAAAACCTCAATGGATATCTTCAAACACTAACAAATCGATCGAGGGTCCAAAATTGACCAAACTTTTTATGGTTTCAATGTGTACACTCAGCTTCACAAACAAACGTAATCCAAGTTTTTTCCACTGAACCCATGTTAACCAAATATGCTTTTATTTTTCAAAAATGCTTTTAATAGCAAACCCCCAATTGACCTGCAACAATAACAAGTTGGGTTCCGATATTCCATGTTGGAAATTATCCATAAAAAAGAAAAAAAAAAGCTAAGGATAAGCATTAGAATCTTATATGTCACGTTCAATTTTATTCTTCCACTAAAAATCTAAAACCTAGATTCAAATTATTGATCCTAGCTAAAACCATGCCGTTTTTACTCAGCTTAATTTTCCGTTTCATTTCAACTAAAATAACAGCAAACAAGATAATCATTTTAATTAATTCAACATTAGTTTCGAAACACTTTTCTTTCGGTTAACTTTCTCAGCAACCAAGCAACAAAACCAAAAAAGAAAAACAGAATAGTAACGCTACCGTCAGCAGCAGCGAGTTTCTCCGCTGAGTTAACTCACTTCTCCCCTTTAGTCGATGAAAGCTTGGCTTCATAAAACTTCAACTTCTCTGTAACTTCAAAACAATTCCTCTAATCAAATCAAAGCTAAAAAAAGAAAAGAAAAAAAACATCAAATTTTGAGAAGAACTTGAATCAACCAAAGAGATTCTCGATTCTTTCAAAAGAAAAAAAAAAACTTAAACAAAAAAACGATTTTCTTTTTTCAAGTAATGAAAGCCGTCTTTGAATCTGGGATCGTTTGAATTTTTTCAGTGTTGAGCTCTCTCTCTTTCTCTGGACTTCGCAAATGAAAATTTTTTAGAGAGCTTTGAGATTCGGATTAGAAAATATGGATATATAAATATTTATTGAATTTAAAAAAAATTAAAATAAAATTAAAAAATAAAAACATAGAAGTATAAGAGAGGTTTTTTTTTTTCATTTTATTTATTCATTTTCCACCGACATCACCTTTCCTTTATTCTATTTTTTCCACGCCTATAAGTCCCCATAATCACTTGCCTACCCACTGTCTCCTTTGAAAAATAAAATAAAAAATATTATATTTTCTATTAAAAAATAAATAGTAATAAAACTATTTTTAATTATTGAAAAAACAGTAAAGAAGAGATAAAATTTGTTTTTCCTAGTTGAAAAATCATAGAGTTAGCCATGGTGACAAGATAACTTTAATTAATAGAACCTTTGGTGGACCCTTTTGTTTTTTTTTCTTTTTTTTTTGAATAATTCACATCCTATTTTGAGAAACAAAAAAGCACAATTATTCCTAAAACAATGAAATAAATAGTAAAAAGTTTTGCTTTGGCTTTTGGATAAAGAATTTGACATTGATCTTTAATGTAACTTTTTTTTCTTGTTTCTGTAATCTAAGTTGAAAATAACCTATAAAGTTTACGCTTCTTGCGTATTCTTCTTCTAGATGAATGTTCTCTTTGAAAAACAGATTTATTTTATCAGTTAAAGGTTGAAGAATTCCCGAATTATTGGCGTATTCAAGTGCAATACGTTATTGTATTATTACGTACATTTATGTAAATAAATTATTTTTTAATTTATTAACATTCAAATCTAATAAAAACGGAATTAATACATTTTGATATGTTTCTATTAATTAAATAAATCACAATAAATTAGCGTTAAATTATGTATTATCATAACAAAATCGGTAATTAAATAAAAATAATTTATATATTCTAATAATTTTAAATCTAGACTTATTTGTGAGTTAAATTCTTAAAATGAATTTTTAAATTTGGGTAATTAAAATAATTATTTAATTTAATTTTAATTTAAATATATAATTTCAAAAGTTCAAATATTACTATAAAATATTTTTAATTTTCAATATTTTTTAAATAGTGTTAGGCTTGATTGAGTCCAGTCAAACCAAAAACAAGATTTTTCAAAAAAAATGAATTGATTTAACTTCCTACCATTCATAAAGTAGAACAGGTAATTTTCTAATCAATATAGATTAAAGTAATAGTAATAGTTTTCAGTGAAAATTTTTTAAATGGGTTTTTGAATTTTAGAGGGTTTTGTTTAAAGAAGGTAAAAAAAATTTGTAATTGACGGATTTCGATTGATTCGACCTTTTACAATCGATTTATTTTTTTGAAAATTGGGTATTGGATCGGGTTGGGTGGCATGAAGAAAAAAGGTAGGGGTCGGGTCGGGTGGGTTTTAGGTAAACCCAACCCTATCCGATCCGATATATATAAAAATAAATTTTTTAATTATTTATTTAATTTTATACTTATTTTTATATATTTTTATATATATTTAATTTTATATTTATATTAAAAATAATATTTTATTAATTTCAAGTCGAATTTGATATAAAAAATTAAAAAAAAAATTATCGAGTCAAGTTCGAATTTCGCACGTTTAAAATTGAGTCGGGTTGGGGACGGGTGCCATCCCTAGTTTTGTTTGCCTTTGATTGTCTTGGAGGTGACTTTGATAATATGTTTAAATTTTCTTATACATTATAGTAGTATACTTTTTTAATTTTATTTTGTTTTCCAAAATTAACATCAATAACATTTTTTTTTTTTACATTGCCAAAGGTAAGATTCATTAGGCAAATTACTGGTACATTATTATACCAATTATTACTTGTATATGATACCCATGGTAAGTTGAGTAGTAAATTATTGGTATATTATTATACGTAATTTTTTTAGTGAGTTAAATATATAAAAATTAAAATTAAATTAGAAATTAAAAAATATAAAGTTTGACAATTTTTTTTTCGTTGAATATCAAGCATTTTTGCTAGGTGGTCTAAATCAAATTAAAGCAAAAAAAAAAAAAAGGGTGTTATTAGTAACTTAATTATCCTATCATATCTCCAGACTCATCCAATATATATATTTTTAATTGTTTCATACATTGAACATCCTTATCTACTCATCATTTATTTTATTTAATTTTATTTAATTTTTTAGATCATAAAAATAAATAATGCAACCACTCTATTTTGTTTATCATTTTATTACTAAAAGCACAAATATTAATCTAACTCAGCTAAACGCAAATAGTATTAGCCTTATAGGCCATATTTATACCTGAAAAAGACATTTGTGTATTTATGTAATTTATTATTGGTTTGGTGAATCATTGAAACATTTACGTGTTGTGAATTACCATCATTTATTATTACAGGCAAAAAGCATACACAACAGAAAAGGAGATTTGACAATATTGCTTGGTTCCATTATAGACGATGACAAATGAGCCAATCACGGGGCCACTTTTACAATTAAATCTCCACGGAACGTTGTCTTTACCCACCCTTCAACTTTTCTAAATAATCCTGTTACATTGCAAGGTTTATTGTTTTTTAATTCCAACAAAAATGAAGATTTATCTTATAAATTTTGTCAAATTCTATTACTCATCTCTCTACGGTGAAATTAATCTTTTTATCTTGATATTTTTATGCATTAATTATTTATCAAATTAAATCAAATTATTAATAGTTCGATTTTTTTTATAAAAATTAATTATGTGATTTTTAATTTTTATGATGTGACACTTTTTATTTACGTGATTATTGAATTTTTGATGTGTCAATATTTTTATGATGATGTGGTAAAATTTTTGTTACCTCGGTATTTTTTTAAAATTTTTATTTTATTTTTAATTATACGATTCATTTTTATTATTTCATTATATGATGAAATTAGTATTTATATTTTAATATATTTAAATTTGATCTTTATATATTAATTAATTGTCAATTTTACAGTTCAATCTTAGATAAACCCAAAAAAAAAAATTTTTTAATGCAACCGAATGGCATCATAGCTAAATCAATGCGGGATGCACCAAACCTGCATTCAAAAATATCGATATTCAACATATTATAAAAACAAAAAAAAATTTATTTTCATATTTTCTTCTCCGATTTCTTTTTCTTTCTCTTTACAAGTTTCATGAAAAAATTTTACAAGCCTAAATTTGGATGAGATTTTCAAATTTTGATAATTGAAACTGCCGAAAATTTTTATCTCAAAAAACCCAAAAGCCACCAAAACCTAAGAACTGACATTAATACTACTGTATTTTCTTATTATTATTTTTATTATTAATTGGGTATATGGTTTGTTTGGTTTGTTGATTCCAGTTTTTTGATATGGCTTATATGTTTTTATCATGTTTTTAAAGTTTTTTTTTTTAATCTTTTATATTTTTATATTTTATATTTTCATATTTTTAAAATATTGAAAATAAAATTTAAAATAACTAAAAATAAAAAAAATAAAAAAGAAAATGAATAATCATATTAATATTAGACTTAAAATCCAAATTGAAATTAAAACCTAATTTATCAATTTAAAATCCAATTAATAATTTAAATGTCCAAGAAAAATAATCTAAATGTGGAAAAAATATCACAATTAAGGTCAAAATTTATCTGACTAGGTTACAATCTGATCCACTTGTATTGAATAATATTTTTGTTGTGCTTATCTTCAAGCCAAACCCTAAATTTAACAATTAATTAATGTATAAATATACGATTTGAATAAATTAAGATAGACTAATTTTACATTTTGATGAAAGTATAAGGATAAACAATATAATTTGAAATAAGTTAGTTTATAAAAAGTGTTAATGTGGCAAAAATTTTATCACATTATAAAAAAAAAAACAATATGTTAACAAAGTTAATTGTCACATAAGTAAAAAAATCATATAATTAATTTCAACGAAAAAAAATTAAAACCATTAATATTTTGATTAAATCCGATAATTAATTGATATATAGTATTTAATTTGAATATATTAAAATAAATAGATTAATTCCACAATTTGATCAAAGTATGCGAATAGACAATATAATTTGACCTATCAAACTATCAAACTTGCAATATTTGAAAAAAATCCCAAGACTAATGGCGCTAAATTAACAAAATTTATTTATGATATAGTAGTTAAAGTAACCTCAACTTGGTTAATTTTTTAACAATAAAGTTTAATCACTTAATTTTGTTAAAACAACTTTATCTTAGTTTTTTAATTCAATTAAAATTGATTTGATATACAATTCGGTCCAATTTAATTGATATAGTTGATTAGTTCTTGTTGGTCCAATGTTCATTTAGCTTAAATTTTTTTTTTGGATCGAACCAATTACATAGATGCATTTTAATTAGTTTGATTTTTCAATCATGAATCTTAGCTTATCAAACAATTAGTTGTAAAATTAAAATAAAATAATGCTAATTTCAACTATAATTAATATTACATTTTCCAATTCTCAAATCACATGATAATATTAGAAAAATGTTAGGGCACACAATGTTTTTCAACTCAAAATTCATTTTCCTTTTACGATTTTTTGATAGTAAAAAAAAATGCACAAATAAAATAAACATATATGTCGATATAATTTAATGAAGAGACAAAAAATTTTACGGTGATCTTTGAAATCTCCAACCGACATTGCTTAATTGTTGTTATAAACATTAAATTTTAATAAATGGCAGGAATTGTGCGATGTCGAGGTGCTACCAAACATGTTATACACTGAAAAGTAGCATTGCTAAAAAAAATGAAAAAATTTCAATGTTACAAAACAAACCGAATAAGTATTCCCTAAACTGTATTCAACAGGGATGGCATATGGGCATCGTCCGGAAAGCACGATTAGGGATAATATCGGGTCGAATTCGGGAAGGATTTTGCTTACCTCGAATCCGATCTGATTTTATGTTTTACTAAATTCGAATCCGACCCGAATTTTTTAATATTCGAATCTGATCCGACCCGATAATATGTAAATCGTATCCGATCCGATCCAAAATTAATAAAAATATTATTATTTTTAAATATAAATATTATTTTTTAAATATAAATATTTAAAAATATCATTATATAAATATATAATTAATTAATTAAAAAATAATTTTTTAATAATGTCGGGTTGAGTTTTAGACATACTCGAACCCGACCCGATCTCGAATGTTACATAATTTTATCCGATCCGATTCGAAATAAAAAAAAAATAAAACTCGATCCTATAAGATTGGGTCAGAGCAAAACCCGTCGGAGATAAGCTTGATTGCCGTCCCTAAGCACGATGCTTATTGTTGCCTTCATTAGGTTGGGGAGATTTGTTGCGTCGGCGAATTAGGTGAAGGTATTGAGAAAGACAGAAACTCTAGCCATTGGTGAAAAAATAAGTCCCTAGATAGTGATCGTGATGCATCTTGAACCAAATAATAAACCAAATGAATAAATAAATAAATAAAGTTAAATTGAAATAAATCTAACACGTGTTAATTATCATATACAAATTACTCCAAATGAATTTGAGTTTGTTGAAGGGACAAAATTTCACACGTTTAATAATCAAATATTATTTATTATATTTTGAATGAGTTGATATATTATTGAAATTGATATTTAAATGTTATAAATTTTAAAAAAATTTAAGTGCATAATATTTTATTAAACTAATTATATAATTAGGTAAAAAAAATTAAGGATAGATTAAAAATTAGAAAAAAAGATTTTGACTTATAAGTAAAGATGTAACTTTGTTTTAATAAAAAAATTGCAATCTAAAAATAAACAATAAGAGGAAGTTAATTAATTTATTTGGTGCCCCAAATTTCTTACTTAAGAAATAATATTTGATTTTTTTCCTCAGCTAAAAAAAGAAATGATATCATAAAAAAAACTCATTGTTCGAAACAGAAAAAAAAAAAAGAGAGGAAAGAATAGCAAAAAAGTACACAAAAAGGAAAAAGAAAAAGAAAAGCAAAAAAAAAAGGGATTGGGTTAGATGATCAGATATGAATTAGCAGGCTTGATTCATTGTATATAGGCTAAATCCAAGCCCAACAAAAGAAACAATAAGAAAAGTGTCTTTGCATCAAAAAAATTCTAACATAAATTCATTTCAAAAGAAGAAAATTTTGTTGAATGAGTGTTCCAAAGAAGAATCTAACCCATATTTTAACGTTATTTTCTTGATTAGAAGGTTATATAGTTTACATGAAAATTTTGAATAAATTAATGATAAATATTAAATATCTTATTTGTAAGATTTAATTTTGAATTTTATTATTAATAATATTTTTAATAAATAATTTATAAATTTAATGTAAAATTTCAATGAAATCTATTATATATATTTTTAGAGAATTCTGCAATATCTTGATTATGAAATGAAGTAATCTCTTTGTACTTAATTTTTTTGTAAAGGAAATCTAGATATTAACGTAATTGTTATACATTGATTTTTTTTTTTTTAGACTCTAATAAAGAAGAAAATAATAAAATGAAAAAAACAAATTTCTTCTCTAATCAAGAACTGTACGAATGATCACAGCCGTTCATCCGAAGTCAACGTCTACAAATACCTTCATGCTGTATTATAAGGCCGTGACACGTGCACACAACGGTAATGTTAGATGCTAAAAACAAGTTACAAGTATCACTCGCCATAATCGACTCTCTTGCACACGAAACTGAATCTCATCCAACCATTTCACCCCTAAATAATTCTATTTCCTTCCCAAACCAAGCGTGCATTCCAAACCGCGCGTGGATTTTTCCTCAAAACTCGATGGATACTATCAGAATAACGACGAAGATCGGCGGTCTACAATAACAAACCCCAGGAAAGTGAATTACCAATTTCGTAAATTTGACCAAATGTAGATCCTCTTTAAGTAAAATCACATGCCCTTGCATTAATAAATAACAGGGTTCATTTTTTTTTAGAGCCAAATCTTCCACGAAACTCATTTCTGTCTTTTTTTTTCCTTTTCTCTCTTACTGACAAAGAGAACTTCACAATCTCCGCTAAGGTACGCTTAAAACCCTAGAAAATTTTACTCTTTTATTTTTTTTAATTTCTTTATTACTTGAATTTGAAGTAAAGAATATTTTACTGATAATTATTGTTTGTGAAAAAGAGTTGTGTAATTCATATTTATATTTGCATGGTGTTTTGTATAGATTGAATGTGTTGGAGTGGTGGTGTTGATGGGGAAGGGGAGAACTAGGGCAGTTGAAACAGGGCAAAACCTGAGTGTTTCATCGACTGGGTCATTGAGTATACCCTCGGGGCCGGTTTATTACCCTAGTGAAGAGGAATTTAGGGACCCATTAGAGTATATTTATAAGATCAGGCCTGATGCTGAGCCTTATGGGATTTGTAAGATTGTTCCACCTAAAAATTGGAGCCCTCCATTTGCATTGAATGTGGATTCTTTTACTTTTCCTACGAAAACACAAGCCATTCATCAGTTGCAGGCAAGGCCTGCTTCATGTGATTCCAAGACTTTTGAATTAGAGTATAATAGGTTTTTGGAAGGACATTGCGGTAAGAAATTGAAAAAGAGAGTGGTTTTTGAAGGGGAGGAGTTGGATTTATGTAAATTGTTTAATGCGGTGAGGAGGTATGGGGGTTATGATAAGGTTGTGAAGGATAAGAAGTGGGGGGAGGTTTTTAGGTTTGTGAGGTCAGGGAAGAAGATTTCAGAGTGTGCTAAGCATGTGTTGTGTCAGTTGTATAGAGAGCATTTGTATGATTATGAGGGTTATTATAAACTATTGAATTGGGAGAGGGGAAAAAGTTGCAAGAGAGGCATTCATGAGGACGCAAAAAGTGAAAATAAGGTTAAAGTTTCTAGCTCCAAGAGGAGACGGAAGAATAGTGACCATGAGAAAGTTAAGGTCTGTAAGGTAGAGGAGGAAGAGCTTGATCAGATATGTGAACAATGCAGAAGTGGGTTACATGGTGAAGTGATGCTACTTTGTGATAGATGTAACAAGGGGTGGCATATATATTGTCTGTCACCACCATTGAAGCAGGTACCACCAGGTAACTGGTATTGCTTTGAGTGCCTGAATTCTGATAAGGATAGTTTTGGTTTTGTTCCTGGCAAGCGGTTTACTTTGGAAGCTTTTAGGCGTTTGGCTGATCGAGCCAAGAAGAAATGGTTTGGATCAGCATGTGCTTCGAGGGTACAAATAGAGAAAAAGTTTTGGGAGATTGTGGAGGGATCGGCAGGTGAGGTGGAAGTTATGTATGGAAGTGATCTGGATACTTCTGTTTATGGGAGTGGTTTTCCACGTGTAAATGACCAGAGGCCAGAATCTGTTGAGCTTAAGGCTTGGGATGAATACTGTAGGAGCCCATGGAATCTCAATAACTTGCCCAAGTTGAAAGGTTCAATGCTGCGGGCTGTTCACCATAACATTACAGGTGTCATGGTTCCTTGGCTGTATGTTGGGATGCTATTCTCAGCGTTCTGCTGGCATTTTGAAGATCATTGTTTTTACTCAATGAACTATCTTCACTGGTATGTTTCCTGTAAAGTCGTATGCACTTCTTTTTCAGTTGTTCATGTTTACAGACTCTTCTTATTGCTTTTGAGGTTTACTGAGACATGATTTGTGTGGTTATGTTATAACATATGTCTAGGCTGTTTCCTATTACTAGGGCATGTACTTTATAGGAAGTCAAAAAGTTAGCTAAAAATTATATAGAGGAATTTAGAGTAAAAGTTTAATATCTTGAAGATGGTTTAGGTTTTAACTGATCATGTCTGTGTTCAGATATACTCCATGGACCTATAATGTCTGGTCCATTTGTGCTTTTCATCTAGGAATTTTATGTTTAGGCTCTTTTTAGAAGCAATGAAGACATTACTGGAGGACTGAGGAGAATATTCAAGTAATAATATAAATAATTTAGTTGGCATATGTTTCAATTTACCTAAATGATATTAACATAATGTTAATGAAAGCGGACATGGTAGAATAAATTTTCCTTTTTTCAAAATAGAATTCATTTCTATAGCTCTATATAAAAGATATGCATCAAAATTTAATTGATTTTATCCGAGGTTTGATTTTTTTGTTTTGTGCTTGCAGGGGAGAGCAAAAATGTTGGTACAGTGTCCCTGGTAATGAAGCTAGTGCTTTTGAGAAGGTAGTCTTTTATAATTTTAATACAATATATTGCAGTTTGCCATGTGAGTTCTTTAAAGTAATTTTCTTTTCTTGTTGCTTTACTTATCTTTTTATTTTTTTTCCCTCATTTGATACAATAGTAATATTTAAACTTCTATTTGTTGTTTCTTGACAAAAAAATTTATTTGCAACATGATTTGCCCCCATTTTGCTTTTTTTGATGGATGGATGGTCCTTTTGTTAGCATCCAAGCTAATGCATTCACGGTTCCTCACTGGCATTTTCACGAATTTGGGTAATGGTCTCTCTTGTTTTCAAAGCATGTATGCAGCTAACATTGTCCACTCTTTGTAGGTGATGCACGATTGTCTTCCTGATCTATTTGATGCACAACCTGACTTGCTCTTTCAGCTTGTTACCATGTTAAATCCATCCGTATTGCGAGAAAATGGTGTTCCGGTCTATAGCGTGCTACAGGTTTTCTTTTATTTATTTCAATTTGTTTTATAATTGGATAAAGAAAATAGTTCGAGTCTTATGTTTGCTCAAATTTATTGTTTTTTTAAAAGTGGCTGTGGGTTTAGAACTCGGTATGTGAGTAAGTTGGATGTTCGGTGCTACCAATCCCATGCATATATGCTGTTTTTATTGCATATATTAGCTGAAAGTTGCAGTGGAAGGTTTTTTTTTTGGTTGCATCTGTGCTAGGTTCATGTATTTACGAGTTGTTTTTACTTTTCATGTGAACTTTGAGGTGGCTGTTTAATGTCTTTTCTTTTAAGTAATTGTTATTTTTGGTTGGGCTGGTCAATAGGTGCCAATAGGCCATAGGCACTGGTTAAGGGTAATTAAGATACTAGTTTAAGAAAGGTTTTTGTATTTAATGTACTATTCTCACTAAAATCCAGAGGGACAATGTATTAATTACAAAATATTTTCTATAAATATCACCTTAATCTGCCTACCAGACACTTTTAACAGTTCTCTTTTTGTTTTGGTGCATGTTGATCAATTTTGTTTGTTGCCCTAGATTTCTTTTATTTAATTGTTGCATGCTTGACTTTTGCTAGGAGCCAGGAAATTTTGTCATTACATTCCCTAGATCTTATCATGGAGGATTCAATTTGGGTAAGCTTTCATAATTTTTTCAAGTTAGTACTTTCTCGATTTAAAGATAGGATTTTGTGTGTTCTAAACTTATAAAGAATCATTCGTGGTGAACCTTGCTTTGTCTTTTCAGGTTTAAATTGTGCAGAGGCTGTAAATTTTGCTCCTGCTGATTGGTTACCACATGGTGGGTCTGGGGCTGAGCTGTATCAATTATATCATAAAGCTGCTGTGTTATCTCATGAGGAGCTTCTTTGTGTGGTGGCCAAGGTATAAGTTTCCTTATCTGCTATCCATTATTTCAGATATAAGTGTCATTAAACATAACAGTTTAATGGTCTTATAGTTATTTGTGATAAAGAAAACCAAGATGAATGTGAGTCACTATGAGCGGTGGAGTTAAATTGAACCTATGTTGAATGTAGATGTCAGATCCCAAATGATTCCTATTTTTTTATTGCATTGTTTGGTTTTGAGCAGAGTGATTGGGATAGCAAAGCATCAGCTTATTTGAGAAAAGAATTACTCAGAATATATTCTAAAGAAAGGACATGGAGGGAGAGGCTTTGGGATAGTGGCATAAGAAGATCATCTCCCATGTCTCCTCGGAAATCTCCTGAATTTGTGGGTACTGAAGAGGTGATACTCATGGATGGAGAAAGGACTCTGGTTTTGATTTCTTTATTTTCGACGCATTTATAACTAGACAGTACTTGATCATGATGATATCTCCTGATGGCTTTTATAGGATCCAACATGCATCATTTGTAAGCAGTATTTGTATCTTTCTGCTGTTGTTTGCCGCTGCAGGCCATCTGCTTTCGTGTGCCTGGAGGTAACTTAAGTTGGTACTGATAATTTCTGATCTTAATAATAATTTTCAAGCAAATGACTTAAGCCATAGTCCAATGCATTTGCATTGTCTTTGCTAATATCTGTAGATACATTTAAATTCTTGAAACAGTTTTGATATTTTGAGCTCTTATTGCTTGGCCATCCTCTGCAAAATTCAATATGCATAGATTTTTATTTTTCATTATGGTTTCCCTTAGTTATTGAGGTTAGTTTTCCTTGATGCCAGATGACTGGAAACTTTATGGATATAAAAGCCTGTGGTTTTGTATATAATGGGATTTTTTATAATACAAAGCATTCTGTTGGTTTTCCTGCCACCCAATGTTACTGCTTCCTTTTGAGGCTAATTTCTTGAAACGGATTTGATTCTAGAATTCTGTGCTGAACGTGCTTGGGGGTCATCCTATCTTGAAGTCCTTTAGCATTGTTACTTTTAATGTTTTATTCTGATTTTGCTGACAGCATTTGTTTATCATGCAGCACTGGGAACACCTTTGTGAGTGCAAATCCAGGAAACGTCGTCTCCTTTATCGTCATACTCTGGCAGAATTGGCTGATTTAGTGCTTATAGTGGATAAACATGCTTCGGAGGAAATACCACAGAGTGATGGTTTAGAAAGGAATATCTCATGTTCTAATGAATTGAATGCTTCGAAAAAGAAGGTTTAATCATTTTCTTTTGGATATTTGTTCAAGGATTGTTCCATCTTTAGTTAGTGATGAATTTGGTTATACCATGTGTTTTTCGCCCCACTATTCAGTTATAAAGTAACATGAATGTGGAATAGCTTTAATTTGATTATAAGCGATGATTTGATAGCTGTGGTGATTTGATTTACGGTGGCTAAGAGGAAAATTAGTTGTCAAAGAGTGTTATTGCTGCAGATTAGTTTCTTTTGAAATGCTTCTCGATAGACATTAGTTTGGCTAGTGGGTTTAACTTGTGGTTTCCTTTATGATTCCTGTTTATCTTGTTCTTGAGTTACCATTAATGGTAGAGATTCAAGTGAAGTCTCTTCAAACTGGTTCAGAAACTGAATCTACCTAGACTTTGGATTTGTGAAACTCATTAATAAGGCCTTCTGCTATGTTCTACTTTAATTCCTGTAATGCCATAGCATCCTATCCGGTGATAGAGCTCTCTCCTTTTTGGTGGTTGTAGTTGTAGGGCATGTGTTGCTCTTTGGATGAGGTATTTATCATCCTCATTGCCTTGAAAATTTTCCATCTGGACAATTATTCTAATTCTTACTGAAGTTATTTGTTCTTTAATGTATTGTACCAACATGCGTATGATCTCTGGACATTAATACTTCACAATTTAGTGATTTTTGGTTTGAGGGGATGTATATCTTTTTGAAGGTGCATCACTGAATTAATTTAACACATGCAGGTTAAAGGTGCCCATGTTACTCATGCTCAACTTGCAGAACAATGGCTTTCGCGCTCGTGTAAGATTTTGCAGAATCCTTTTTCAGGTGATGCATATACTAATCTGTTGAAGGAAGCTGAACAGTTTCTATGGGCTGGTTCAGAGATGGATGCAGTAAGCTTTAAGCCTAATATGTTTCATTCTTGTACTGCTCTTCATTCTGTACATTATTATACTGATAGCTGAAGTAATTATTTTTTCCTCTCATGTAATATAGGTCCGGAATGTGGTAAAGAATCTGACTGAAGCTTGGAAATGGGCACAAGGAATAAGAGACTGTCTTTTTAAAATTGAGAACTGGCTTCCTGGGGGTGATTCTGAGAAAGTTTCACTTAAAAGGGTTAAGAAATTGCTTAGTTTTGATCCTCTGCCCTGTAATGATCCAGGATATCTCAAGTTGAAGGTACATTAGTGTAGTGATTTTATTGTTTAATCTTTCTTTTTTTATCTTTGTATGAGAACTCTTGTAGCTGGTTATTTTGTGCAGGATTATGCTGAAGAGGCCAGTTTGTTGGTTCAGGATATTGATGCTGCTCTATCAACATGCTCTAAGGTATCTCTAGACATGCTTCTACATCTTATTCCAACTGCTTAAATTAAACTTTTTGATTTTCAGAAGAACTTATAGTTTGGTCTGGAGTGATGCTTCTCCTCTCCTATTATCTTGATAATTATTTTCATCGTTTAAATTCCAGATCAATGAGTTGGAGTTATTGTATTCAAGGGCTTGCAGCTCACGAATCCATGTGAAACAAAGTGAGAAGTTATCAAAGAAAATATCTTTGGCAAAGGTATATCTTTTTAACATTCATAATTTATTTTGTTATCTCTGAATGTGTATTTTCATTCATGATCCACTTTCATCATTGAGGACCTTTAGGTCTGGATAGACAGTGCAAGAAAAGTTATCTCAAATAAATGTCCTGCAGCGATTGAGGTTGACATTCTTTACAAGTTAAAATCAGAGGTGATTGAATTTCTTTATCTTGTGAAACAGCTGTCTTCTTTGAAAAAAAGACCCGGGAATATTGATGTGATTTTCTTTATACTCTATATGATATTTCATTATTATTTGGATAGATATTGGAGCTTCAGGTCCAAGTTCAGGAAACAGAAATGATTTTTGATCTAGTAAGCCTGGCTGAATCATGTCAGGACCGGTGTAGATCTGTATTAAATGGTTCTCTTACTCTAAAGGTAGTCACTTTGCTCTCTCTCTTGTTTTTTGTCCCCACTTATAGGTATGCCTGAATATTTAACTTGTACTTTGAACTTCTGACTTGTGCAGGATGTTGACGTGCTTCTTCAAGAAATGGAGAGTTTCAGTGTTAACATACCTGAGTTGAGACTTCTGAAGCAATACCAGATTGATATTTCTTTGTGGATTGCACGTTTTAATGGTATTATAAGAAATGTCCATCAGCGAGAGGATCAACAAAATGTTATTGATGAGTTAAATCGCATTTTAGAAGATGGACAATCTTTGAAGATTCAAGGTTCTTGTAATAGCTGTATACAACTATTCTTTGGTGATTTCTTGGAGTAATTTTTGTTGTTGATTTATCCTTTCCTCTGAACAGTTGATGAGTTGCCACTTGTGAAGATTGAGTTGAAGAAGGCATGTTGCAGGGAAAAGGCATTGAAGGTAATGATATCCTTTCACTTTCAACTTTTACTTGTTAGTACGTTACAGTGCATGAGTCATAGCTTATATTTACAATTTACTAATATTTACAGTTTATATATATTATTATTGATTCAGGCATGTGATACTAAAATGGCTTTGGACTTTCTTCAGCAACTGTTGACAGAAGCTGTTGTGTAATGCTTTCTCTCCTTGTCCCTCACAACAGATGGCACCAAGTGTTTTCTTTGTTACACTTTTTGTTGCTTCTAAAAGTATCATTCAGGGTTTGTGTATTTTTTCTATTTCAGATTGCAGATTGAGAGAGAGGATTTATTTCTTAGTTTGTCTAGACATCTTGCTGGTGCTCTGCAGTGGGAAGAAAGAGCAAAGGACATGCTTGCACACAAGGCTCAGATGTCTGAATTTGAGGATCTTATAAGGTTTTATGATCAATTACCATCATCTCTTACCTTACTGAGTTCTTCTATATATTGTTCCCTTTGTTGTGTATAAACATACTGAATTTGATCTTTTTTAGGACATCGGAGGACATAGTTGCTATTATGCCATCTTTAGGTGATGTCAAAGCTGCAATATCAGTGGCAAATTCCTGGTTAAATAATACGAAGCCATTTTTAGAATCTGATTTTTCTGGGTCATCTGCATCTTGTTCTTTGCTGCAACTTGGGGATCTGAAGGTCGGTACTGTCTCCTTCATTCGATATCTTTGCTGAAGTTGTTGAAACAAATTTGAGACGGGTTTTACATTTTTCAGGAGTTGGTTTCTCAGTCAAGGTTTCTTAAGATAACATTGGAGCAACAAAGTCTGCTTGAAAAAGTTCTCGAAAAGTGCATGAAATGGCAGCATGATGCCTATTCTCTACTGCAAGATGTGGAGTGCCTATATGATGTGACTGACATTGGTGATGGTCGGAGCAATGGTCTTATATCAAAAATTGAACATCTTGTTAACTTGCTTGAATCTGCCATAAAAGCTGGTTTATCACTTGGGCTAGATATTCCCGAGATTCCAAAGCTTCAAAATGCTTCTGGTACGCTGCATTGGTGCAATAAAGTCCTTTCTTTCTGCTATTTGACTCCTTCTTACGAGGTAAGAATTCGTAGTATTTGTCTCAATGTTTGATGCTTTGTTTTGCATGACCTAGTTGCTTATAAGGGGGGCGGGGGTTTGGCACTAATGATGCTGGTATAAAAGTAGGGGTTAATATTGCATAAAATTGAATTAGACCTTTTTTTTTTGCTTTGTTTTGATTATTTGGTGTTTTCTTCTCTCTGCTGCCCTTTTATAAACTATGCATCTTTTAAGTTTGTGTTTTTTTTTTTTTTGGCTCAGAAATCTTCTTAAGTGCTTTTTTTCTTCCATATTGACCACATCTAATGGTGGGTTGTCTTTCTGTTTCACAGGATGTTGAGAGTTTGATGGACATTGTGGAACACCTTTCTATCATGCATTCTTCAGGTAATTTGTTGAACTCATTAATTTTTGGAGCTAAATGGCTTCAGAATGTCTCAAAGGTGATTTCTGCATCCGCAAAGTATGCATACACGTTGACTGATGCTGAAGAAATACTTGCTGAATATCAGGTATTTTTTATCCTTGTTTTGCCTCTCTTTGTTTGTAGGAATTTAAAGCTTCCACATGCACACTTTGGAGTTGGGTAGTTATTTCAATTATCTGACATTTAAACTTGCATTTGGAATTTATTCCTCTATGTCATATGCAGGGTATCAGGATCTCCTTCCCAATGATGGTTGCACAACTTACAGATGCTACCTGCAAACATAGGTGGGTCTTTTGAATGTTTTAACAACTTTCTATTCGAACTTCAGCACTAATATTTATCTTTTGGATTATCTGTAGCTTTTGTTTCAACTTTTTGTATGGTAAGATTACAACTACCCGATGCTATGATGAATGGTTTCTGTATTTTGGTTTAAACTTGTTTCTAAATTTAAGCCTAAATGCATGTAACACCCCTCAGTTTACACTACTGTTTATGTGATGCCTAAAAGACATATTCTTCTTGCTTGTATGATTAAGTTTTTGTTTTTTGCCCTAAGTTTGGGGTTTGAAGGTGGTGAGTTGTGAGAATCTGTTTATATGCATGTGCTATCTTTATCTTGATAGAGATTAATTTATGTTGATTGTTGATTATATGTTTAACTGTAATGCAGGTTGTGGCAAGAGCAAGTGCATCAGTTTTTTAGTTTAGAATTGGGGGAGCGGTCGTGGTCTCAAATAATGCAGCTCAAGGTATGCCATGGATGCGCGCTGGGTAATGTTTGGACAGGAATTACTGATATTGCGAATTACACTTTACTGTTTTTCTTGAGTCTATTGTTAATATTTGCTCCAAGTAATATATTGTGGTTCTTCATCTGGAGATGAGAAAGTTTATTTGAGTTCCTGATCTAATGTCCTGGTGATTTTAATCTTGCAGCTAGTTGTGTCTAGTAAGGTTTTCTAGGAAACTTAAAAATGAAAAACCTACTGCCTGCATTTTTTTCCCAATACTTTTAATTGCACGTTTGTATGTTACTCTTTTTATATTATGATTATAGAAGGCATGATATTTTACAGTGAAATTATCTATTCTCTTATCTGTTGTTTCCTAATCCTCTCAGATTAATAGTTTGTTTAAAAACCTTGCTTCACTTGGTATGTATTTGAGAATTCAGAATGTCTTCTTTGAACTGGAAATTTTGGCTTAAATGCTAATTTTTATTGTGGTTAGCTTCCCCTAAAAAGTTGGTTTGTAATTTATATTTTTTAAGCTTAAAAGTGATTATTTGATTTCTTATAAACTTCACATGCAGGAGCATGGAAAAGCTTCGTTCTTTACATGTGCAGAGCTAGATATGGTCCTGGCTGAACTTGAAAAGGTTGAGAAGTGGAAGCAACGCTGCATGGATGCTGTAGCAAACTTTGCCGGGGATGATAACTCACTGCTCTGTTCCTTACAGAAGGTTTTAGTGAGATAATCCTTTTTGTGTTCCAGAACTCTGACGGAATCTTTTCTTATTAGATGCCTTTGATGATCTTTTCAAATATTCTCCAGATCAAACAATCCCTAGACAGATCTTTGCACATATACCAAAGGTCACCGGGTTCTGAGGATTGGGATTTTTTAACTTGTTCGACATGCAAGGACAGGTAAGGTATTTGTTTGGTGTTCAAAAGTTTTTCCACTTTGGTTTCTGTTTCTCACTTTTTTATATCAAGTTTGCAGTGTTATTATATGTCTATAGTTCCATTTTTCTCGTCATTTTGCATGCACACTTTCTACCCACTCAAGTTTTTTAATATCACCTTGTAATTGATATATCCTGTTTATCTCATCCTATTGGTATCTTTTCCTTGAACAGCTACCATTTGCAGTGCGTAGGATATAGAAGTCATGCTAAAGAAGAGTATGTATGCTCATATTGTCAGATTCTCGTGGGTGGATCAATACCTCACAATGGAGTTGGCATCGTGGTATGCGTTTTAATTTGTTTGAATTGTCTTTTAGTAGACGCTTGTATATCTATTGACAGTGGCCCTTGCTTGGCACAGCGACATAATGGCAAGTATTTGGACTTGAAGCTTCTCTCTGAACTTGTATCTGTTGATGAAAATTTTTGTGTAAGGTATACAAGTGACAATTTAAATGCTATTTTGTAGTGTCCGGTATACGTGTGACAATTTAAATGCTATTTTATAGTGTCCGGTATACGTGTGATTAATCTTCAAATTTATGTTTTAATCTACTATAGCATTGCCTTTTCATCCCTGCAAAAGTTATTATCGACTATGTTATTGGGTTTTGTCTATTGATAAAACGTTTTGGAAGAACTTAATAGAGATGGTGGAAGAATATGACATTCTTTATTAAGCTAAACAAAAAAAAAAAAAAATGCAAAGAATTCTTCTTCCATGTGCGATTGAGGATGCTGTGTAGAAATTTAAGGTTTTGGAAAGAAAAAAGAGGCCGTACCAATATCAATGTGTTTCACTTTCACCCGACACTGATTGCCAGTTGCTATTAGCCTGAAATGTTGCCCTTCTATAAGTTTTGAAGGATATTAATGTAGGTTTTTCAACAATAAAAGAATATGAAAATTCTTTTATTTGTTGTTGTTTTTATTGATCATTTTAGTAGGTTTTAAATTTCCAATTTCTAAATGCAAATATTTATTTTTGTTGGATAAATGTTACAGGATTGAAGAAAGAGATATATTACAACAAATTGTGGATCAAGCTTGTGCTTTCAAAAAGTGTTTGACAGAGGTAGTGGACTTTGAAATGCATTGCTACGATAAAGATCAGTTCAGTGCTGTTGGCAAAAAACTCACTACTGCTTTGAAGGTACACTCCCCCCCGCCCCCACTTATCCTGTTATATCATTCTTCATATTTTTTTGGAAGGGAGCATTTAGACTATTTTTAAAATTGAAATGATGTTAGCAAGCTTGAGATAAGTTGCAGCGGAAAATTGAAATGATCCGAGTTAATTTTATTTTTGGGCACAGGCCATTGGAATGGCAGGTGTATATGATCATCAAAGTTATTGTGATCTTGAGCGGGCATTAGCAAGATATGCATGGAGATTCCGAGTTGCTAGATTGTTAGATGCTTTAGAGAATGGTTTAGAAAAGCCTTCAATCCAACAGATTCAGCAGCACTTGAAAGAGGTATGTGCTCCTAGAATATGTTTAGTTTTCAAAGGATGTAAGTTTTGATTTAGAATTATCCGTATGAACTTTTCTAGCTCATTGCAATGAGATAGTGTTAACTAGAGTTCCAGCCATCAGAGATTGACATAATTTCTGCCTGACTTGTTTTGCTTGTGTTACTTAATATATGAAGTGGAAATGGCAACAGCAGTCCATAGTTACAAGTTCTGCGTGATTTCAACTATGAGTTGTTAGTCTCCCCTTGTGCCCATTTCAGATTCTTTCATGCTCTTGAAGATATAAGCCCTGCATTTTGTTTCTTATCTAAATCCTTGTTGATTATCTATTAGAATTTCTCACATTTCAAATTGATTTTGCAGTGAGGTCAGTTTGCTTTTTAAAACTTTTAAACAAATTATCTAGGTTGACATTGTGTGAACTGTCAGAAGGGAGAGAAACAATAACATTCTTATTAGAAGGAGAAATATCACATGACATGCTATCTCTAATGGTTAGCAGCATCTGTGGATGTATGTGTCATTGACATCGTTAAGGCATTTTCATTTGTGTGATTCATCTAAAGATAGTTTTTGGATAGGGAGAGGCAATGAACATTTTACCTGAAGATTGCTTGAGATTGAAGCTTTCGGAATTGAAGGACATTGGATTACAGTGGGCAGATTGTGCCAAGAAGGTTTGCTTCCTTTGCCTGTTTGCATGTGTTTGCTACTCTATTTAAGTTTCCCATGGCCCATCAATCAAGCATATCCATTTGTTCTACAGGTTGCAACAGATTCTGGGGCTCTTGGCTTAGATGGAGTTTATGAACTCATCGCAGAGGGGGAAAGTTTGCCAGTTTGCTTAAAGAATGAACTTGAGGTAGCAAATCACATCTTTCTATAACTGAGGATGTCAGTTATTTTTTAAAAATAAAATTTTACTGTTTTCTTAATGCAGTTATTAAGAGCTCGAAGTATGCTTCATTGCATTTGTCGAAAGCCCTATGATGAGAGATCAATGATTCCTTGTGGTCAATGTGGTGAGTGGTACCACATCAAATGTGTTAAATTAGTCTCTCCACCAAAGACTTATATCTGTGCAGCATGTATGCCTGGGACCGAAAACTTGGTGTCCAATTTAGAAACATTGGATCATGAGAGGTATGTTAATGGAACATATTATTGCATTATTTTTTTACTTGTTGATGGTTAAGAAGGTTCCGATGGTATACATACAAATTGTGTCTTTTCTGGCCATACATCCTTAGTCCGTTTAGTAATTGTATAATACCCAATATTTTTTACTAGATCTCAAGTTTTTTACGTAATTGCGTCTCTTTAATGCTTTTGACAGATGTACATTCGCAAAATTTGTGGAGCCAAAGACACCCTCTCCTCGTCGACATACAAAACCAAGAATTGTGCCAAAGAAATCTGAGTCTATTCTCACTCAAAAGATGCTTACAATTAGAAATAGGAATAGGGGTAGTAGTTTATTTGGTCATCCGAGTGGGATAGATCGATTATGGTGGCGAAATCGGAAGCCTTTTAGGAGAGCAGTTAAAAAACGTGCTGAGCTTGATAGTCTTTCTTCATTTTTCCATAGACAACAATAACCACAAGAATAGCTGGTTGGAACTTGGCAATCCATTTCATTAATTCAATTGATTCTTGTGGCTGAAGCCATGTAATTTTTGCCAGCCCAATAATCAATTATTGGCAACTTTCACCTTGTCCTGACCTGGTTCATTTTGGTTTCAAATGTGACCTCCTCGACATCAACAGCTTTATTTACTCTAATGGCTAGGCAAGTTCCAGTAGTGACTAATTTATATCGGAGAACCAATGAGGTCTTACTCTTATTATGCAATCCTTTCAAAGACTCTCCTTGGCGCCTCCGCCTTCTCAGCAGTTGGGAGACTCCCCAACATAAGACCACTGTTGTTTCAGCTCCTTCATGCAATGATTGACTTATATTCAAACTACCATAGTTTCTATTAGCAGTTTTTGTTAAACAGACATAAACCCAATCTATGAGGTTATCACTATTCGAAAGGAGTAGCCCACCGCGGCACCCAAAATTGGAGCTGCCCTATAAACCTGACCTTTTCTGAAATTGGACTTAAATGTTTGTAACCCAACCTCGTAGTGGGCACCTGGCCAATAAATCTGTCAAATTCATAAAACAAAACCGTCCAGGAGCACTTCTGTTCTGTATCAAGTACCAACCATTGAAAGAAACCAAGACCAACGTCATTTTCCTGGTTGTGAAGCAAAATGGTACCTTGGTAACATCATATCCTCCTTTCCACAATATTTAAGAAATAAATAATAATATAATAGTATTTGTTTTTTTTTTTTGTCCCCCTGTTAGAGTCATTGTTTGGGTTCCCCTTTACCATCTCTTCTTTCTCACCCTTTATCTCAGTGGAAAACCAAAACAGCAAACTGCAAAAGCATCTATCACCAGAGACAGACACTCATTGAAACAAAAAAAAATAAACACTCCTCTTCTGTTTCAAGGGCTCACTACCCTAAGATATGGCAATCTGATAAGGACATTCACACTGTAAGGGAGTTTTTGGGTACTTTACGTGGGCCACTCATTGTCCCCTCCCAGTACCTTCACTCAACCAAAGTCCTTAGTCAGAACCCTAACACCCTCCCACTTGAGTGACTTGACTCTGTACTGAACAATAAGGAAACCCCCAACAAAATTTTATTCCAATTTTTCTATAAATATAACAAAAAAAGAAAAGGTTTTCTACTTCATACGCTTTTAATTCAAAAGCTCCTCAATTTTCAAATCATTTTTCCTCTTTGTCCTTTCTTTCTGTCACTTTTTTTTCTTTTCCTTGTTCTTGCAGTTATCTTCTCAAAACCCTAGGTTTCAAATCTAGGGTTTTGTTTTTCCTGATGAGTTCAGGGCTCTGAGTGCAAGAACTCCTTAAAAGCTTCTACTTTGTCTGGGTCCTTGGGCTTTCCGTGCTCAGCATTTTTTTTTTTTTTTGGTTGCTCAAGAGTTAACTTATAATCATGGATTCTTTAAGAGTGAAAAGATTCGATCTCTAACTCTTGTTGTTGCTCTTGTTTATCTGGGTCTTGGTTGAAGCTTCTTGGGTCCTTAAAATTTATTCATTTAAAAAGAAACCCCTGAAAACCATGTCTTTGAACATCCTTCTGTTTGCCGTAGATGATTTAGGGTTAAGAAGAGGATTTCTTTAAAGCTGCGATTTCAAATTCTATTATTGTTGTTGTTTTAAGTATTTTGTCAACGTATTGAAAAACCCTGGTAAAACCCTGTGATCAAAACTTCCTTTTTCGTGCTTCTTCTTTGTTAAAATTTTGAATTAGTTTAATTTTGGGGGTTAAAAGGCTTTAATACACAAAGTTTAGGTACCGAAAAGCCATTCTTTTTTCCTTAAATTGTGATTAATTCCTCAATAGTAAATGCATGGATGGGAGAGAAGCTATGCCATTATCAGGCGGGTCAGCTCCTTACTATATTCATAGAGGGGTAGGTGGGTCTAGTTCTGGATCAGTAACACACACTGGTTTAACAGCATTTAATTCTCAACCAGGGTTCAGGCCCTTATCTAACCCTCAGGTTCAGCTTCAGTCAAATGTCGGATCAACGTTTACAGGGGAGCCTAAAAATGTCAGCTTTCCTCACGGCATTAACATGGGTGTGTCCTTTGGAATGCCACCGGGCGAGCCGGTAAAGAAGAAGAGAGGGAGGCCCCGAAAATATGCTCCTGATGGGCAGGTTTCATTGGGACTTTTGCCTATGCCCGCCAAGCCTAAACCTTCATCAGGATCGGATGCTTCTGGCCAAAAAAGAAGCAGAGGCCGGCCTCCTGGGACTGGGAGGAAGCAGCAATTAGCAACTCTAGGTTAGATTTTGTTGGATTTTGATGTTTTAATTGGCTTGTGGCTAAGATGTTTATGAAGGAAATGGTTACGTGTCTCTTTAAGCTTTGATTTTATTGTCGTACTCAGTGATCCAATAGTTTTAGGCTACAATTCATCTTTGATTCTGTCAATTATGTTATTTGTGCAGTAGCAGTTAATTACAGGCTTTGTGATTCGTTTCTTAAATGAAAAAGGTGTGTTTTTTTTTTCTTTTTTTTTTTTTGGGGGGGGGGGGGGGGGGGGGGGAGGTCCTTAAATTATGCATACGCATTGGTAAGCTAAATTGTTATAATGTTTTTTTACCCTATTTACAATGGCTGCCTCTGCTCATTCTTACTTTGTCAAGATAATAAGGATAGGCTAGAATTTTTGAAATTTAGTGCTTAGTAGAATTAGAATGCTTTTATAAACTACCTGTGTTGCGAATATATGCTACTTGGTTTCTATATTTGTCTTTATAGGTTCAGTTGTTTCTGATAGGTGAATGGATGAACAGTTCGGCAGGGCTGGCCTTTGCTCCTCATGTGGTCACTGTTGGAATTGGAGAAGTACGCTACATTCTTCTAGTTCATTTCATGTTTAATACAGGAAACAATCGATCTTGAACTTATTTCTTTTGCATTTAAAAATGTGAATAACAATCTTTAATATTGCATAGCTGCTGGGATAGATTGATTTGAACACAGGTCTTTTCCACAAAACTTGCATTACTGAGCCGATTAACCCAATGATAATACACTTAAATAAAAATCAGAATTAACGGCTCATGCTGTTATGCATATATCTGGTGATTACAAACATGCCATATCCAATAGAAGTGTTGTTTAGGTCATATGAATTAGAAAAGTATTGATGAAGGCCACTCATTCGCACATTTGCTGATTCTTTCTTCTGATGCTTTTCCTATAAGAGAACCTTGGTGTTGGAGCTCTCTTTTGAACCGGCTTTTAATGACTAATTCATTTAGTGGTGAGCAAACCTTAGAGATAACATTGTTCAACTTGTTCAGTAGGGCACTTCTCTTTGCATAATGGTAACTTTCACACAGAACTTTATTCGATGGCATGACTGTTTTTCCACTTCTGAACTATTGAGTGCGAAGTTGTTGTCCCCACTTTAAGTAAATATGAGCCCCTATGAATTGGTGGCTCAAAATAACATTAATATGTTTACTTATACGATTTGGTTGCAAATAGCATCTGCAATTTCCTAGGGATGTAGAAGGAAATTTTGACTTGGGAATGTGCAATTTCTGTCTTCTTTTTCAGGACATTGTAGCGAAAATGTTGTCCTTTTCACAACAAAGGCCAAGGGCTGTCTGCATCTTATCAGGCAGTGGTACAGTTTCCTCAGTAACTCTACGTCAGCCTGCATCTTCTACTCCTACTGTAACATTTGAGGTTGTGGTACTTGACGCTCCTTTGGTTTTTCCTTTTTAAAATAATTAGAAATGGTAAAATTTTGTATGCCGCGACTCTGTTTTGATGCCCAAATATCTTACTAGGTCCTTAATGCTCATTGGTTCTTTGCTTAGTTATTACTACTTGTGAGTACATATAACTGCTGGGATGAATTTGGGGCTTGAGTAAATTGGAATAGCTTTTGGTTAAAGGTTGGCGTAGCTTTACAAACAAAGTCAAATGCTTTGTGAACAAAGTCAGTCAGAGTTGAGGGTGGGTTTATGTTGCTGAGGGAGGTTGAGAGAGATGAATCAGACTTCCCAATATTTGTCACACTTCCTAAATTAGGTGCTACTTCCCAAACAAACAAAAATTCATATGTGTTTTGGATGGCCTGCATTTTAGCTTATGATGTCTCAGTTGTTAGGCACAGCGTCTTTCTCTGATCTATTTAGTCTTAGACTAAAGGAAGACTTTTTTAATTTCTGTAAGTTTAACCTGACATTATTAGCATTAAGCAAGTTTTTTGAACCGAATTGAGCTTTCTGTTTTATATGTTTATCCTTTCTGACCTTCAATGATATTTATGCAACTTGGAGGAAACTTATTTGATCTGTTTTAGCTTTTCTTAGGGCCGTTTTGAGATATTATGCTTGTCGGGTTCTTACTTGCTTGCTGAGGATGGTGGACCACGTAGTCGAACAGGTGGCATAAGTGCTTCTCTTTCTACTCCTGATGGTCATGTCATAGGTGGTGGGGTTGCAACATTGATTGCATCAAGCCCAGTTCAGGTATCTTTGAATTTGTCTTTTACTTGTGATTGTAATTAGATGCTTATTTATGATGCTCATGCATATTTTTATTGCTATTGCTGACTTATCATTTTGAAAAATAGTCCCAGAATAGAGGATTTGAGCATAGTGATATAGCAAGCACTGTGCATGTAGCATGCATGTTATTTAGATATTCTAGCTTGTTTTGTCCAGTGGTGTGAGTACTGGAGGAGATGTGCATGGCTAGTGCTTAGTAAAATCAGGTGAATCTGACTAGGGTCTTATTTGCATGCGCATAAGGGAAGATTTATATTCTAGTGCGATGTTTTCAGTGAGTGCTGATTGGAATGAGTGAATTTGAACAAGGATGCATAAGTATGCTTGGTGTTATGTTATCGAAATATATTTCTGCAACATGGATAATATCTGGACATCTGAACCTCTTATGTTATCGAAATATGTTTGTGCAACATTAGCATCTGAATTTGCTAATGGCATTATACACTTCTGCAGCTGGTGGTATGCAGTTTTGTCTATGGAGGATCTAAAACCAAGAACAAACAACCGGCCAGCCCTAAAGACAGTAAGGATTCCACGCCCCAGCTCAGCAGTAAATCAGCTATGCCAACTAGTTCACCTTCAACTCCAAATTTCACTACCCCTTCTATGAGTGTTTGGCCTGGTTCACGACCTGTTGATCTGAGAAACCCTCACACAGATATTGACTTGACACGAGGATGATCAGTGCATTTTTGTACATACTGTTGTTGTACATGTACTGAATCTTTGAGAAGTATGAAAATTTAAAACCTTTCCCATTCGCCCAATAGGGGCATCGGGTTTGTGCTAACGTAGATTGTAGCTAAGTCACTGTTTCTCTAGTATTGCTGGTAAACCTGTTGAAAAATCTGTAGTTTGAATTTAAAAGTAACATTAACCTGTAGCAGGAAGAGATGTCATTTTAAGGTTAATGGTATCTTCTTTTTTAAGTAATGGAGATAATCAAGATTAGAATCCCATCACTGGAATTTAGAGTCTAATATTCTTCCGACACAAGAACTAAGAGTTTGGCATTTTATCAATACCCGACTGTTGGTATTTCAAGCAAACAAAGGTTGCCATTTTTTTTGGCCGTTTCATTGCGTTGCAAGTGATTTTCCGAAATTTAAGTTGAAATGTCCGAAGTTGTGATTAATACAATTTCCCAGGTAGGAACCATGGGATTTAAGATGATGTATAGGATCGAGTGAGGATGATGGTGCATAAGATCATCAAGAGTTGGTTCTGGTAGTATGCAAAATACATTTTAAACTCGTTAGCATTGAGCAAATTCATTCCGAACATCATTATATGGGTGACCTGTAGGGCCAAGAATATTTTGTTTGTGCCACCTGTGAAAGGCAACTATATTTTATGAAGCAATCAGTTCAGATGAACAAGATAGAAAAACAGGTAGAAATGTCAGCGTACAGCAATGGAGCTGTTTGTCCTAGCTGTAAATCCTGATTGGCATAACAATAACGAGGGTCTAGAATCTAAATGAAATTCTAAGTTTCTGTTAATGGTAAATCTTACTGAAGTATGAAAGAAGGCAGAGTATAATAATCAAACAATCAATAGGTTGGTAAAAGAAGAATACATGAACTTCATTTCACCCATCTCTTTTTATAATTTAGATGCCTTGCCCTCAGAGGAGCATGAAATGCCAAGGCGCCCACTCATGCATAATGTTTGTAGTTTCTACCCATTTAGACAACAAGAACATGTTTAAAGCTAAAAGCATATTTGATTATATGAGAATGACTGTGCCACTTTTTGAACTCAAGTTGAATTAACATACTGAAGCTTTGTTTTTCTATACCTTAATAATTTCTCAATGGCCATTATTTTTTTATAATATGTACCTTTTCCATCGTATTACACACTTATGCTTTAGATAATTATAAGCAACAAAAAGTCAACCAACCAAGACGCCACTTCCAACTAGTTTAAGAACTTAGGGCTTGAGTTTGGGGTTCTTTTGTCTATGTGATTGGGGATGAATCCACCACTTCAAGCAGGCTCTGGGGCTAGAACCTCAGAAGTGTGGAAACTCTCCACCTTAGAGGTGGGTACATGATCATTTGAGTGAAAGCTCAAGGTCCTTGAGTTTGATCTTTACTCTTACATCAGACATATGATACAAACATACATTGAGTTTTCGGTCTTGTTAACCGAAAATTTTCTAACATGGTATTCTGCAATACAAATTTCACAAATCTGGAATACATACTATCACGGATGAGTACAAATATTTGATGCTTAGAATTCTGGCTAAGCCATAATAACTTCTTTATCTCAAACTGCAGCAACACCATATAAAGCTAAAGATTAAAACTAACTTCACATGATAATGATACCTCAATATAAAATGCCAAAAGGGAACTTTTTAAGCATGAGAATGGCAGAATTAGTTTCACCTCAAGACTAAGTGAAGAAGTGGTGGGGTAATAAGGATGAACAACTTGGCCATCCCTACTGACCAAGAACTTGGCAAAGTTCCATTGGATGTCGTCTCCGAAAATTCCCCATTTGCCTAACTTTAAGTACTTGTAAAGTGGAGAAGCATTATCACCATTGACTTCAATCTAATACCAGAACAACAAGAGGAGATGGTTCAATAAAATCAAAGAAAAAAATAAAAAGAGATTGAATCAATTACTAACTAACAAAATCAATAGGGAAATAAAAGAGATTGAATCAATTATGTTTAATGAAAGCATGTTATCAATTCTGTACCACAAGTATGCTAATCGGGGCTACCTGATCATCAACTACGTCTCTTAATCCTCAGTGAAAAACTATAAGGTTTAGACCTGGAAAATTTAAGAGCTGTGGGATATGGTAACCAGTGATTGTTGAAAAAATACTCAAGTTTTAGTAAGCTTCAAAAATACAGTAAGGTGCAGCATGGCTCTGGGTTTCTCGATCTACCTAGTTAAAGATGGAAAATTCTGATCTAAAGCGGGTGCAAACAAATTCAACAACCTGATCACTTGATCCTGGTTCCTCCTCTCCAAATTGATTGCATGGAAAAGACGGAATCTCCAAGCCTTTTACAGAAATAAAAGCAAATTTGAGTCTGTACAAAAAATTAATTGTCAACATAATCATCTGAAATGGTATTCATAATTCATTCATCCCAATACTCTGCAGTGTAGCCCACATCATAGTACAAATAATAAGCATAAATAAAAGTTCAACAAATGCATGCAAACATAAGGAAACAGTTGAGGCTACGGTATTGAATTATTATTCTAAAGATGTCAATAAATAAGGCAGGGGACAAACTCAAACCTTGATCATTATACTTTTCATATAATTGATTCAGTTCTGTGTAGTTTGAGTTTGTCATTCCACTGCCACAAAATAACCAAACAGAGAACAATAAACATAAATCCTAATTGGCGAAAGAAAGAAATAAAAAGGATGATAGGGAGCCAAAGACTCTGAGAAATTGATGGCTATAAACCATCATCAGTTGGCTCAGTTGCAAAGAAACACATCCAATATTGATCACGGAAACACAAAGAAGATATCATTTGGAAGGAACATTAACAATCAATAGCACTTTTCCTTTGTAAATGCTGATGTCCACATCATTTCCCTTAGCATCCTGTCGACAGAAGCAAAACGATCATATACATATATCTTCTTATTTTAAAATACCCATTACTGAAAAATTAATATACAAAAAATGTTCTTTTTTTAATCCTTTTCTAGAAAAGAAACCAAGTAGAACCGATTAATCTTCACTCAAAGGTAAGTGGCCATAAACTTGATGAAAGAGCTTAAAAGTGTACACAAAAGGATTAAAGAAAAAGACCAAACCAACCTTCACAGTACAATCATAGATGGACTCTGAGTTCTTTATGGTTTGGCATGCCATTCAGTAATCTTTGTCTTGTCCGATAGGAAATGGAAAGACGAGTAGCAAAGTAGCGAAGAAAGAAGTGAAAGTCAAAACTAGAGGATTCCTTAATGCAGCTGTTTTGACCTCTCTTTAATCTGCTTACACGTGTTCACGTTTTTCATCCTTTGACAGCCCATGTTAACAGGTTAATAGTAAGCCCAATCCCTTCAATGGTAAGCCGAACCCAGTACCTCTAAGTTGCTCGTTGCGGGCCTAGCTTTTTAAAAAAAATGTAAATTTGGTAGTAAATGCAGCTCTTTTTCTTTTTTGCCTGTCTTATTTTGTTTTTGATGAAGGCTGAAGACCGAATTTACTTGAATCCATTATCTTCATATTTACAGTGAAGCAAGAAATATGTGTTTATATTTCCCAGAGTGATCATCAACCAAGTCAGTTGGCACCCGCTCACACATGGGTTTTTGTTTTGTAAGATATTACGCTGAAATCCGCACGAATCCTACATAAAACTCACCCATTGTTGATGCCATTTTACAGTAGAAAGAACTGCAATTATTGAGGATATTATTAACGAATTATGAGCATGAAATTCTAGCGTTTTCTTGCTAGTAATAGCAAATACGTATAACAATGCAAGGGAAACAGTAAATTCAAGTTCCTTGGATAGGAAAAAAACAATGATATCGAGGAAATATGTATTTTTCAATGGTAAATTATATGAGGTACACTTCTAAATTCTAGTACAGACTAAACCATCTTCTAATAGATAGGGAAACAAAAAAACAGAGAATTTTATTCATAAAGGTATCTACTTAATTGACTCTGAGTTGATGAAGCAACCTCCAGCAATCAAGCCAGCAGTTTCTTTATATCATTCTGCAAACAGAAACAGCACCAATTAGGAGTTGTATCATTTAATAGAAGGGGAAGACATGAATAAAAGAAAAAAAAAAAAAAAAAGGAAAGAAGAATGGCACAAACAGGCCTTACTTCAATGCTAAGAGGAGAAGTAGTCGGGGCATAACGATCAACAACATGGCCCTCCTTATCGACCAGGAACTTGGAAAAATTCCACTTGATGCTGTCCCCGAGAATTCCACCTTTGCTAGACTTCAGGAATTTGTATATGGGAGCAGTGTTCTCGCCATTGACATCAATCTGTAATCAAATAACACCACAATAAGTCAGTTCTGTAATGCTCAACTCGAATAATATGTAGAACGCCTAAAATTCCGTGGAAAAGAGAGGAACATCTGATATCATGGAGCTTCCTTAATTGAAAACACTATTAGTTTCATAATTTCACTGCAGCATTATAAATGTACCTTATCAAATATGGGATATTCAGCTTTAAAGCGAGTGCAAGCAAATTCTAAAATCTGTTCATTGTTTCCTGGCTCCTGACCTCCAAACTGGTTACACGGAAATGCCAGAATTTCCAAACCTGCCCCAAGACAGAAACAACCAATGAATTATAAAGAGTTAGGAGAAAAGGAACAAATCAATTAATCAAATGACACTTCCTGGACTATTTCAAGCGCTGTCTACACATGAACTTCAATGAAAATATAAAAGCATAAAACTGAAAACTAAAAGGCTCGTGAACGGTTCCCAGCAAAGTGTTCCAGGGTAAAAAGTGATATATCTACAAAAATGAAGCCAAAAAGATGCTAAAGCAAACCTTGATCTTTATATTTCTCATACAATTTACTCAGCTCAGTGTAGTTGGAATCGGTCAAGCCACTGCATCAACATTTAAGCAGAAAATTAACAACTATGTGTAGAAGTTAAGCCGAAAAAAGAACAAAAAAGGCCAAAGTGCAGCAACATCATCTAAATATGTAATCCAAAATATCCTTATTAAACAAAAACAAATGATTAATGGACAATTTAACCTGACAAAAATATTTGGTGTTAGAAAAAAATGATCCCAAAATTTGAAATTTAGAAGTACCATTGTGATGCAACATTGACAATTAAGAGAACCTTGCCCTTGTAAATGCTTAAATCAACGTCTTTTCCTCTTGCATCCTGAAGAACCAAAATACAAAAATAATACCCAAATCTTAGAAAAAAGAACCCATGAAAAATAAATTAAAGACAAATATACCCAAACCAACCTTAACAGTGAAGTCATGGACTGATCCCTTGGAGGATTGACCACCCATAGTATGATCAAATCTCAAACTACACGCGAAAGACCTTCGAAACCCTGATTCAATTGAGGGTGAAACCAGAGAAACTGGCGAAATCTAAGGAAAACTCAAAAGGGTTTGCTTAGAACTCGGTAACAAACGCTTTACGAAGAGAAAAGAACTAGAAACAGCAACTGTAATAAGATTTCGTCGAACGAGCTATCATAAAACAGGCACCTGTTGGGCGGGCGTAACAAATGGATAGTGAAAGACAGCTTTATCAAATATGCGCGGGGGGCTCGCGTTTCTAGGTTTGTGAAGGGCCTTTTACACGTGGCGTTATATCTGTTTACACGTGTGATTTTGGAGTTATCTTTCAACGTTGAGGGTCACGATTCTTTTGCATCAGAGAAAACGTCATGGGCTTTTTTGGCCGTGTGAACGCTTGCCATTCGCCAATTTTGGGAGGTTTTCTTTGAGCCAACTCAATTTGATTTGGGTTGCTTTTGAAGTTTTTCTAGAAAAGATTTTCGACGGAAAGTAGCTATGTGTGGACGAAACCATTGTTCACATGGATTTACCTAAGCAATTTGGACACTTGTTCTATAAATGGGAAGTGACATGTCTTGATAGTAAGTGCTCAAATATGTGTAGAATCATCATCTTCATCAAATGCATTCGAATATCATCATCCGTTGTCGCAATAATCATCATCATCATCACCATCATCAACTGCATTCAAATTGTTTCGAAAGATTGTATCACTATCATACAAAACTATTTCAACATTAATTGGTGTATTTAGTCTGCAAATTCTCTTTGTGAACTTCACGAGATGACGTAAAAAAAATTAAGTATTTATCTGTTTCATATACTATATGCTTTCAGTCAATTTAGTATTTAAAAAATAAAAATTCATAATTAAATATTTAAATTTATATTAATACTAAACTGATAAAATATATATATATATAGTATAAAAACCATTTTTTTATTTACCCTAAAAACATGGATACTAGATTTGGTGATAAGTACAAGTGATGCACTATAAACAAGTGTAAACCATAGGTAAAACAAGTGCGGTATTTCTATAAGCTAATAATGGCTTATGAATCATTAGCGTAGCCTTTATTTGTTAAAAAAAAGAAGGTTAAACTCCACAAATTCTGGTGATGAATAAAAGTAATGCAGTTTCACCGGTCACATTCTTGAAAGCGATAGCTTTTTCGTGCTAGATCCACCTCCATCATTTGCTCCCTTTGACCGCTCATTCTGAAGTTTTTCTTTGACTTTCATGAGGATCTTATGCACTTCATCAAAGTGAGGTTGCGTGGCATTTCTTGTATTCTCAATCCACTGCTGAACTTTCTTGTGTGGACCCAATAACCTAGTGCGATCCTTCTCATCCAAAACCTGTGTCCAAGAAATTTTTATCAAATCTCAATGTCTTTCCAAATAGTTTCAATTTCTCAGTACACATATAGATCTGCAAGCCATGCAGGCATAATAAAGATTCTGGAATTAGCAATCCTAAGCTAAATTTGAAGTGATAAGATATAGAAAGAATTTTTTTTTTTTTTTTGCCGCACATATAGAAATAATAACTTAGAATAGTCACCAAATAACATTTACTGGAATTGTGTAAATAACAGGAAGCACAGCAAGTTAATTTTGGGTATGTTTTGAGCAGAAACACATAAATCACTGACCTATGTTTGAGCTCTTTTTTCAAATATATATATATATATATATATATAGATTAACATGACAATCTCTTCTGCTGAAATGTGGGGCATGAAAAAGTACAAGTGAAAGTCCACAAAATTAAAATTGAAAAGTTTGCCATTTTTATAGTAGTAATTAAGCAGAACAATCATGAATATTGCTGTAAAAACGTGCAAATTTGTGTATATTTTTCTCCATGTAAGAAACCTAAAATAGTGGCTCCCCCAAAAAGAACTCTGACTCAGGAGAATTGGCTGGGAGAACTATGCCAGCTTGACATTTTTCTTACCTTTCATGTGTTGTTTTGTATCTCAATAAGGGTAGATGAGATAAAAAAGGAAACAGATGATAAACATCGAAAAGGACCTCATTTATATGGAGCTTATAAAGGATACGGTCCTAAAAAGTGCATAATGGGAAGATCCATGAAGAATCCCATGTACTGGGAAAAGTCTCGGTTGCTCTTCTTGTTGTTGAGATGATAATGATGAGTGGTTGTGCATGTTTATCTTCAAGAAATGAGGTCATCTATGGGGGCACAGCTGAATCTATATCATAGAATATTATGTTCCACCAGAGAAGTAATGGCAACAATAAAGAATTGAAATGTGGACAAAACATCAATTCATAACAAATATACCTCAAGTTGCATTATGTCACAAACGAGGCTAAGATCTGCTATAGATGGTTGGTTCCCACCCAGCAAAAAACGCTCATTACCCTTGAGCCAAATGGACTCTATCTTTGACAGAGATGAGGACAGATGTTTCTTAGCTTCAGCAGCTGCTTGTGGATTCAATGGAAGGCCACGTAAAGGTGCTAGTGTAGTATTCAGAACGTATGTGACTGAAAAGAGAAGCATTGAGTTCAAAAGCCATATCTCACCCGAGGAAAGGGACACTGATATGCATAACCACATACACAGGCATATGTAGATATGAGATAACAAAGCCATATAGATAAGCAAAAAGGATTAGTGTTTAAGAGAGATGCCAAAAGTACAGAATGTAAGATACTTTATCATCTCTGATAGTCCAATGCTGGGATTAAGGGAAAGAAGTGCACAGATGTAATTCTTGAAATGCCTACCTAGAGAACATGCTGTTATCTGTAATAGCATTGGTCCACAAAGGATAACAACATGCCATAAAACAAGAATGCAAATACCAGCAACGTTATCCTACACCATTAATGACAAATCACTATGAACAAAGAAAACTTAATAGTTTGATTCTTTTCAGGGTTAATTATACACCTGGTCCACGACGTAAGTTGGAGTGATGCCAATCCAACACTGAGTGTATCTTACTTCTCTTGAAAACATCAGCTGGATACCTTAAAACAGCAACATCAAAATTTGTTATAATTGACGGCATATTCAAACTGAATGTGAAATGTGCTAAAATATATTGATAATCTGTGGTTAGAACTGCACAAGTTTCATTAACACAACAGTCTATAGAACATAGACATCGGCACATAAGTTGGTTGTGTTATAAAATCCTTCGAATGTTAACATCCTAGAACACTGAGCCATGGACATACCATCAAAGTTGTTCAACTATCCATGTGAAAATAGGGAAATAGCACTGTAAATAAATATGGTATATAAAATCTGAGCAAGAACTCCGACATGTAAGCAACAAAGAAATTCAATATCAATATGCACTATCCATGTCTGTACTCGCCTAATTGTCCAAGATACAACGTAAAATAGATCGTCACTAACAAATAATAGGGCGAAAGGGAAAGCAACTGCACTTACCAATGATCTGCAACTCCAGGAAATGCACAAGCAAGAAAGATAAGAATGGCGTGGCTGCAACAAATATATTAGTGAATATACATACATACATACATACATATATATATATATATATGGAATCTTTGAAATAAGGGGAAAATACAGGGGTAAGCAAAATCTTCTTTAATTACCTCTCAAACAACTTAAATCTTCCATCAACAATGGCCGGCAGCTGTTTCATGGGATTTATTTCTGCAACAAAATCATTGGAATAAACATGAACACGTTGTCATTAATCATTAATTTCCAATAATTCGCAATTTGAAATTCTCATAAAACTAATTAAACGATTAATGACAAATTGGTTTATAATTTTGAATTATGAATTAAGAATGGAAAAGTACCTGCGAATTCAGGAGTTAAATGCTGACCCTTTGAGATATCTACTCTGATCTCCTCGTAGTCTATACCATTTACCCTAAATTCACAAAAAAAAAAAAAAAGGTGGGAAATGAAGCAAAATTTTAAAAGAGAGGAACACCCAGATAATAGTTGAAAAGTTACTTGCAGAAGATGATGACAGCCCTGGATGGCTGCGACATTCGATCTGCGTATACTTTGAGCTTCATTTTTCCTTTATCTTTCTACTTCCCTCTCTCGTTTCTCTTCTCTTCCGCCTTTATTTAATTTTGCTTCCGTCTCCTATTTAGTTTCTTCACCTGTCCATCGACTGTGCACAGGAAAAGGAGGGTTTTTTTTTTTTCTTTTAACGGGTTTTGAAAACTTAAGGAGTGCAATTTTTTTATTCTTTAGAAAAATAAAATAAATATTTAAATCTTATATCAAACATTTTTTATTACAAAAAATTATTTTTATCCACGTTAAATAACTTTTTTTTCTTAAAATAGTACTAAATATTTTTAACACTTAATAATTACTAATACATTGAGTGAATATCTAGAAAAATATATCTATAATAATGAGTTAATACTTCATATAATAGGTAGAGTTTCGACTAAAATATTTTATTATTAAAAACTGTGTTATTTATTAGTAAAATATTAAACTTTTAATTTTAATTATTGAGATTCATAATCTCAAATAAAAAAAATAAAATAATTGACTTGGTCTAATTAAAAATGAAAAAGGATAACACTTGGATTATTGTTTTAATTTCGATTTATGAAGTATTGTTTATAATATTAAAAAAATAAAAACAATGCAATCCTTCTGCTCTACTGTCATTAACTTCATTGCAGTCACTGACACTTCGGCGTCCATGGCTACTGGGTAGACTTCAAACTTTCATAGTTATACAATTAGTCAAACTTTCAATTTTATAAAGAGTCGTATAAGCTAGGGTCGACAATTCAATTGGTCTCCGACGAATTCGATTTGATTTTATAAAATTAAGTATTTTTTTAAAATTTAGATTTCAAATTTAGTCGGATTGAATTCGAATTTTAAATAAATTTAATTCGATTCGATTTGATATTATATAAAAAATTATTTTTAATTAATTATTTAATTTTTTATTTATATATTTATATAATAATATTTTTAAATATTTATATTTAAAAAATAATATTTTATTACTTTCAGATCGGGTACAATTTATATAATATCGGATCGAGATCGAATTCGAGTATAAAAAAAAATTCGAATATAATCGAATTCAGGTTTAATAACACATAAAATCAGATCGGATTCGGAGAGAATAAAACATGTCCTGAACCCGATCCGATGTCTACTCTACATATAAGTTAGGTAAATAATTAGATTTTAAATTTTAATATTTTAATTTTAATTTTGACAACTATAAAGATAAAAAATTATAAATTATATTTTTAATGATATATCCTATACTGTTAAGTTTACATACATGAATAATTGTAAATTGTAAATGGTATTTACCAATCTTAATTTTAAAAAATAAGAGATTTAAAACTATTAATTTATTAGTCAATGAGGCTTTTGTATAGTGGTAAGGAATAAATCTTAAAATTTTAAAATTTTAAATTCAAATTCTATTATATATAAATTCGATTTTAATTTTAGATTGAATTTATTTAATTATATTTTGATTTATTTGTTTGATTATTAAATAATTTTTTATATATAAATATAATATTTAATTATGATTGTAATTTTTTTTTACATTTGTAATTTCATAAAATTAAAAATAATATCGAATCAAATCATTTTAAATTTTAAATTTTAAATTTTAAATTTTTTTTATTCGATTCAATTTATTCAAATTTTATATTTTATAATTCGTATCTATTCATATAAAAAAATATTTTAATAAAATCAATTCAAATAAATTCAAAACAAATTGAACTGATAATTCGAAATTTCAATTTAAATAAATTTGAACTTTAATTCAGTTTCATCAGAATGACTGTAATCATCGCTACATCTGCTAACCCATACTCCAACATAATTTTGATGGTACGAACAACCCAAAAGTTTGCCTTCATTGATGCGGAGGTCACAAAATGTTGACCATCCCATATCAACAGAATCATGACAGACTACTAGCTCCCATGAATAAACCTACAATTAAGACAACAAAAATTCAGATGGAATCAAACTGATTTTACAATGGAAGGTAAAACCTTCAAACCATCGTCTGATCCACAGAACAGGGTTCTCCCATCAGGATGAAAGGTAATTGAGCGAACCCTGTAGCCTGAAAATAAGGAACTTACACATTTAAAAGAAATATAATAAGCTATTGAGCTTCGATGCAAATTGAAATAGTGAATGAAACTGTGAAATTTTTAGAATTGTGTAGTTGATTTAGAGATTGTGTCGGTAGAAAGAGAGAATAAATGTCTGAAATGAATGAAATCATTAATAAATTAAGTAAATGTGCAAATAAGCATTAGACTGAGGGAAGGAAATGGGCTCAAAAAATAATTGAAAATTTAGATTTTTTTGAAATTTTAATATTTTGAGTTTTTTAATTTCATTAATTTAAATTTTTAAAATTTGATCAAAATAAATAAATTTAATTCGAATTTAAATAATTTTAATGACATCATTTATTCAAATTCAAATCAAATCAATTCAATTTATTTGATTCGAATTGATTTTTTAATTTTTTAAATTTTTTCTTAATGTTTTAAGTAATTAATTAACATTTGATAAGAGCATTTTAGGATTTAAAAGATAAATCAAAATTTTCACTGTAAAATATGAATTAACAAGACTCCGAAGGCACTTTTAGACTGAGCTAAGATGACAAGTCGACCTTATTTATCGAAATTGACCTTAGCAATGCCAGCATAAAACCACACCTGATATGAATATAGCCATGCTGCTGTGTCTCCCAAACATTGAAAGACAACGCACCACGTCAGCATGAATCGGATAACATCAACCTGGCCGTCTCTCAAGAATTAGTTATTCCAATTTTCCATTCCAAAATAAAAAGACTTAATTCTTTTGACATCTCTTCCTTATTTTTTATTTTCTTTTTTTAATACTAATTTAAATGTCAAAACACAATAATAAAAAACATCTATGATATTTACTTCTAATTTTCTTCCAGTATTATGATTTCAAGTTTGTCTTTCAGACTGAGGTTGACACAAGCAGCATTAAAAAAAATTAAACATCTATTGTTCAGTCAATAATGTAATGAAACTGGTTGACTAGATTTGATCCAATTTATTAATTTTGATGTGAGAGAAAGTTTAAGAAAATGAAAAAAAAAAGCATGATTTGTGCATGTTATATTCAATCAATAAATTTTTACATATAAATGAATGTTTAAGTAATCGACGGTTCCTTTAAAAAAAAAAAAGTAATTGGCTGTTTAAAGTACTTTTACGATTATATAAATTTCGGTAACTTTACTTAGTAAAAACAGTGAAAAAGAGTAAAAATGAATATTAATTTAATAATTTTTTTAGAACACACGTGAACATAAAGTAATGGTAAAACTTAAAGAGAAGAGAGACAGAGAGACGGCAACGTTTGTCTGACGCTCCTGTCTTGTAGTCTTTCGTTTTTCAGAAACTCTACGTGCCAATCATAACAATGCCTTGATATGGGAGCAATACTGCACACGATGGCCCATCTGACTGGAACCCAAAAATCCATGCTGATCATATCATATCAGCGAAGACCATCAAACGATCGCCACGTGTAAAGCAAATAAAACATGATATCAACGACACAATGGACAATCTCAACGGTCAGCTGAGGGGGTTCTGTAACCACGAGGCCCACTAGATTAAATGTCTAATCTTTCTTTGTTTTCGTGAAAGTGAGAAACATGCAGGAGGCTGATCGACGAGCTCCTGCATTGAAGCCGTCACATGGCCAATTAATATCGTCGACAGGCTTTACGTGGTAAAGAAGAATCGGCGCAGTTAACCACTTCGCCAATTAATCGCTATGGAGGGAGACGGAGTGAGCGAGATCCCATTTCTATTTTCAACTTCACAATTAGGAATGGATGAGAATTTGAGCATTAAAATTCTTTGTTTCCCGCTAAATACGCAACTAAACTTTAAAATTTGCAATACATTCAAAAGTGAATTAATTTGCAAAATTATAAATTATTAGTGTTTGTATTTAACTATCCTTGAAAAAATAAAATCTTAAAAATACAAAAAAAAAAGATTAACTATTAGAATTGAGAATGATCTCGATATTTTTACTTTAATACTTAAATTAGATATCAATTTAAAAATAAATTAAAAAATAATTAATGCTTAAGGTTTAAAAAATTAAATAGATTTGAAATATTTGAAAAGAATTATTTATAGTCATTGAATAAGAGTTTTGAACTTAAGTTGTCCGTTATCAACTTCAAAGAATTAAGGCTAATCGTATAAGTTTTAATTGAATTGATTATTGATTATTTATTTAAAATGTGATAAGTCAATATTTTAAGATATTGGTAAATAAATTGTTAAAGTGATTAAGTTGATGTCCGACTCGAGAATTAAAATTAATTAGATATGTTAATTCGATTAAAATGATCAAAATATTTTTAATTATCAATTGATTCATACTAAAAGAAGAAAATTTATTTTTGCCTTGTTTGCACTAAAATACCCTAACGATTAGGTTTGTTAATGAATGGACCATGAAGACATAGTTTAATTTGAACTATTAATCATATTTCTATTCCTTTAATATGAACCGTTTAGCGAATTTTATATAAGTTTCACAAAAATTATATATTTTTAGGAAAGTTTGAAATCTAATTTTTGAAAGTAGTAGGTTTGTTAGTGAACGTAGAACAAAATTTTCTATAAAAGAGTTGAAACCACTTCCACTTGCCAACCAACAAAGTTTCAATTAGGTGAGAATGCAAAAAATAAAACGAAAATTAATGTTCCATTCAAGTAGCCACTAACCGCAGTTAAAAAATAATTACACCACGGAATCCAAGCGGTTCAACTAGATTATTGCTAACTTAACGTTTTCCTTTTTACTTGGTGGAGATAAAAAACAACTGGTCCAATATCGTACAGACATTGGTGCAGATCTCGTTTTGATCACCATCACAAGATAGCGGATGTGAGCACCCAATATCACACCTCACGATAGTCACAATAAGGTGGTCCAAACCTTATCCTTCCCTCTCTCTCTCTCTCTCTCAATTGAAAATATTGAAATCCTAACGTAAGAGACAAACACGACGAATCAGAATCGAAAACGACCTTATTTGGCCAACTCTACGTCCACTCGAAACCAAAAAATTTTCTCTTCGTTTTTTTCTTTTTTTTTTTTATAAAATTTTCCTGTTATATCAAATGGCTGCATTGATGTTTTCTTCCTCGTTTATCGTGCCTAGGCTTAACCTGCAATAACTCATTTCTTTTCCTTTTACTTTTACTTTTACTTTTCTCAGAAACTTTAATGCATTGCAAATGCAAAATATTTTTATGAAGAGAGGAGCGAGCTTGCCATTTCTTTGAGAAATGGTTCGACTTTGAAGACGTTTCAGCTCACATTTTAGATCAGGTGAATTTAAAAAAAAAATTATGATTTTTTTTTGTTTTGATAAGTGGCGTTTCAATGACCAGCTCGATGAGTATGGCTTCACGCTTTTTAGTTTCTGAAGATCTAATTTTGAAAGCACATATTTGTGTGTTTTTGTGAAGAAAATCCGATACTTTTGTTTATTTTTAACGAGAAAAGAAACAAAATATTAGTCCCTTTAGAGTAAAATTTTAACCGATGCTTTCTGTTATTTTTCCTCAATTTCATTGTTCAGATTTCTAGTCTGTTGTGCACTTTTAATGGTAAATTTATAGTTTATATTAAATAGATTTCCATTTAATCGTCTTTCCTTTAACCTCTGTTTGGTTGCCGAGAAAACCAAGGAAATTAGCTAGCAACCACTAAGTACAATGTTTCGTTTTCAGTGTACGCTGATATATTTATTTATTTGAAGATTAAATAAAGCGGTTGACTTGAAGCTTTTCTTTTTGTTCTTTTTCTAAGTACTTTACAAATTTTCTTTCTTTTCTTTCCTTTTCGTTGTTGAGAGATGAAGACAGTGTTGAGGACTTGAGATCCTATACTTTAATGGCGTATATTCTGAGCAAAAGCTCATGTGTTTTAAGTGTAGTAAAAGGATCTTTAGCTTAAAGAGTGCAGAATCATGTGCAACGTAATAGCGTCATGTTTAGCTCATGTGTTTAGATCTTCTTTTAAGACGGAGCTTTGCTTGTGTGCTTTCTAAAAAAGGACCGATTTCGTTTCTTTAATTATTTTATTTCCAAGTCAAATTTAATATTTTAAACTTGATTTTTCGGGTCAGCTCTCTGTAAATTTTTTATTAATAATTAAATAGAACATGGAAGAAGAAGGGAAAATACTATTTTTTTTTCTCAAAAGTGTTTATTAACGTTAATTGGTAGTCTTGCTTTGTTTACTATGAAGTCACCGTTTTCTAAGGCTCCATTTATTATTGCAGAAACGTTCTATAAGCTGAAAATTCATTTGGGTATGTCCTGTTTCCAATATTTGTGAATCAGTCTCCCTTCTTGTCTCACTGGATCTGATTGGTTCCTCGCCTGGTCGATGATAATCATTGTTGTAAGGGTGCCTTTGCTTGTGATAAATTTCTCTTTGCTATTGCATGTTCTTATGTGAACATTGTCTGCATTACCCTGAAAAGTGAAGGTTATTGTAAACATATGACAATTGCCTAAGGTAACATTAATCATTAATAATTGTGACCATCTATCACAAGCTATAAGTCTTTGTTTTCAGGTGACTTTGATTTTTCCCTGCAATTCTTTTCTTTCCGTTACAGGTTCATTGCCAATAGATAATAATAGCTTCTTGGTTAATTCCTGCTGCAGGTACCTTTAGCTATCTGTCGTTTCTGTATTTTCATATTTCCCTCAACAACATCACTTTCTTGCTCATCAGATGAGTAAACTTAAGCTAGGGATTGATGTCGTCAGTGCCCACAATCTTTTGCCTAAAGATGGGCAAGGTTCATCCAGTGCCTTTGTGGAGCTCTACTTTGATGGTCAGAAGTTCCGTACCACTATCAAGGAAAAGGATCTCAACCCTGTTTGGAATGAGAGCTTTTACTTCAACATCTCTGATCCTTCCAACCTCCATTATCTCACTCTTGATGCCTATGTTTACAACAATGTCAGAGGTAATAACACAAGAGCGTTTCTCGGGAAGGTTTGTTTGACCGGGACTTCCTTTGTTCCCTACTCTGATGCTGTTGTCTTGCACTACCCATTGGAAAAGCGTGGCATATTTTCACGTGTGAGAGGAGAACTCGGCTTAAAAGTTTATATTACAGATGATCCATCAATAAAGTCCTCAATCCCGGCACCTGCTGTTGAATCTGGGCCTGCTAAAGAACCCCACGTGACTCATATGCATGCCCAAACAGTTCAAAACCCGGTCATGAAAGACAGAGTTGAATCGAGTCACACCTTTCATCATCTTCCCAACCCAAATCTGCATCAACATGATCACCATCATTCTTCTGATCCAACTGTTCATCATCATCACGTACCAAAGTTTATCGCTGATGAGATGAAACCAGAACCGCCTCCTCCAAAGCTTGTTCGCATGTACTCTGCAGCATCTGCACAACCTGTTGATTTTGCACTTAAAGAAACCAGTCCCTTTCTTGGTGGGGGAAGAGTTGTCGGGGGGCGCGTTATCCATGGAGACAAGACTGCGAGTACTTATGATCTTGTTGAGAGGATGCATTTTCTATATGTAAGGGTTGTAAGGGCTCGTGAACTTCCTGCAATGGATGTTACAGGGAGTATTGATCCATTTGTGGAGGTAAAGGTTGGGAATTACAAAGGCATAACAAAGCACTTTGAGAAAAAGCAAAATCCCGAGTGGAACCAGGTATTTGCCTTTTCAAGGGATCGAATGCAAGCTTCTGTTCTAGAAGTTGTGATTAAAGACAAGGATCTGGTCAAAGATGACTTTGTTGGAATTATAAGGTTTGACATAAGTGAGGTTCCATTACGTGTCCCACCAGATAGTCCTCTGGCTCCGGAGTGGTACAGGCTTGAGGATAAGAAAGGAGAGAAGATAAAAGGTGAGCTGATGCTTGCTGTCTGGATTGGAACTCAAGCAGATGAGGCTTTTTCGGATGCATGGCACTCTGATGCAGCTACACCTGTTGATAGCACACCGGCTACATTCACAGTGCTACGTTCAAAAATATACCATTCACCACGGTTGTGGTATGTGCGTGTTAATGTTGTCGAGGCACAAGACCTGGTGCCAACAGAGAAGAACCGTTTCCCTGATGTCTATGTTAAGGCACAAATAGGCCACCAGGTTCTCAAAACAAAACCATGTCAAGCTCGAACTCTGAATGCCATCTGGAATGAGGATCTTCTGTTTGTTGCTGCTGAACCCTTTGAAGATCTTCTGGTTCTTTCAGTTGAGGATCGTGTGGCTCCCGGCAAAGATGAGATCATTGGAAGGGCCATTATCCCATTGACCTCCATCGAAAAGCGTGCTGATGATAGAATGATTCATTCTCGTTGGTTTAACCTTGAAAAGCCGGTTGCTGTGGATGTAGATCAGTTGAAGAAAGAGAAGTTTTCTAGCCGTATCCATCTTCGTGTTTGTTTGGATGGAGGATATCATGTGCTTGATGAGTCTACTCACTACAGCAGTGATCTCCGCCCTACAGCAAAGCAACTCTGGAGGCCACCAATTGGAGTCTTGGAACTTGGCATCTTGAATGCCGTAGGTCTCCATCCCATGAAAACACGAAATGGGAGGGGAACATCAGATACCTACTGTGTAGCAAAGTATGGTCACAAATGGGTCCGCACCCGCACCCTTGTCGACAATCTGTCTCCAAAATATAATGAGCAGTACACTTGGGAAGTTTTTGATCCAGCTACTGTTCTCACAGTTGGAGTATTTGACAACAGCCAGCTCGGGGAGAAGGGTTCAAATGGAAGCAAGGACTTGAAGATTGGGAAGGTTAGGATTCGTATTTCTACATTGGAAGCAGGTCGCATATACACTCATTCTTATCCATTGTTAGTTCTTCATCCTAGTGGAGTTAAGAAGATGGGAGAATTGCAGTTGGCAATACGATTTACATGTACATCTTTTGTAAACATGCTTTACCAATATTCACGACCACTACTACCCAAAATGCACTATGTAAGGCCCTTCAGTGTCATGCAGCTTGACATGCTACGCCACCAGGCTGTCAATATAGTGGCAGCACGTTTAGGTCGAGCAGAGCCTCCACTTCGGAAGGAGGTAGTTGACTACATGTCTGACGTGGACTCACACCTTTGGAGCATGCGTAAAAGCAAAGCTAATTTCTTCAGACTAATGACGGTTTTCTCAGGATTGTTTGCTGTTGGGAAATGGTTTGGGGATATCTGCATGTGGAAAAATCCTGTCACAACAGTTCTGGTTCATGTGCTTTTTCTAATGCTTGCATGCCTCCCAGAACTGATCTTGCCTACAGTTTTCCTTTACATGTTTCTAATAGGGGTGTGGAACTTCCGCTATCGACCAAGGTATCCTCCTCACATGAACACAAAAATCTCACAAGCGGAGGCAGTGCACCCTGATGAGCTTGATGAGGAATTTGATACGTTTCCAACAAGCAAGAGCCCTGAGCTGGTCAGAATGAGGTATGATCGTTTGAGGAGTGTGGCTGGTAGAATTCAGACTGTGATTGGTGATGTTGCAACACAGGGGGAGCGTTTTCAAGCACTGTTAAGCTGGCGAGACCCACGTGCTACAGCCGTGTTTATTACATTTTGCCTTGTAGCTGCCATAGTGTTGTTTGTGACACCATTTCAAGTGATAGCAGCCTTGGCAGGGTTCTATGCGATGAGACACCCAAGATTTCGCTACAGGTTGCCACCAGTGCCAATCAACTTCTTCCGCCGGCTGCCTGCCAGGACAGATAGCATGTTGTAGGCCATTAACGGGATGTTTTTGGCAAGACAATCAAAATCTCCGAGTGTTTTTCCAAGTCCTCGATCAGTTTTTCCTGGTGCATCATGGTTCTTGTCAGCAGGAGTTTTGCAGAGATTTGAACCATAAATAATGTGTATCTGCTCTATAAGCTGAATCAGAATTAGAATAAAGTGAAGAGTAGTTACAATAATTAAGCTTTTCAATGCTCTATTTATGATTTCTATACTCTCTTTAAGGTCTAATGTATGTTATACCAAACAAAAATAGAAAAATTATGAAAGTGGAATTTAGTGCGGTGACATATAGCTTAAAATAAAGTAAAAAAATAAAAATATAATTAAAAAATGGTAAAATATATCATGGACCACTCCATTATAATTATGTTTTTAAAATGATCATTTAACTATTAAATTTTTTATTTAATCACTAAAATTTGTGTAAATAATTTTTTTATCATTCAATCATTAATTTCTAACGACGTACTGATATGACAATATCACATCAATTATTGAATATTACAAAACTTTAGAATATAAATGTTATAGTCTTTTATCTTACTCTAAGAACTAAAAAATTATACTATCAGGTATTAATAATAAAAACTCATAATAATATACTAAAAATCATTAGAGCAAGAGAGCACTACTTAATGTTCAAAATTTGGAAGCTAGCCACAAACCACTCTAACAGCTTTATTCATTTCTTGCCAAATTTCACAACTCTATTTTATTTGGTTCTTGCTTTCATTACTTGTTTTCACTATTTCATATTTATTTTTTGTTTCCTATTGTATTTTAAAAAGTAAAATCTTTATAAAAAAGACATGAGCAAACTAATTAAAATTTAATACACATTCAGTGACCATTTCCACCCATGTTTTTGCTTGCATTCCTGGCCCTCGGCTGCCCATTTTTCATCACTTGAATCCAACATGGTTCACTTGACCAGGTTCTTAAGCATCGGGCCCTTGCTTTTGACCCATTCAAAACCTAGACTGGGCCACCTGAGTACTAGTTTAGGCCTGGACAAATTTTATTGCAAAATTAACTTTAATGGGTTTGAATAAACTAGCCCAAATTCATACAAAAATTTTGGGCTTGAGATTCAATTTGCTAATTAGATCATATTAGTAATACGTACACCCACTTTGTGCAATGAAATTACAAATTTCTCAAGCTTATTATAAAGTCCTATTCAACTTCAAAGTCTAGTCGCTAGAGCATGGGTCATGGACATGAAAAATATAAGAATTATTTTGAAAAAAATCTGAATTTAACTCAATTAAATCTGCATTTATATTATAATATAAATATTTACAAAAAAATAAAAATAATATAATTTAAAATTTTAAAAATAATTATATTTCAATTTAATAAAATAAAAATATATTTTATATTTTATATCAATATTAATTAAAACATATAATTTTTATATAAAATATAATATAAATATAAAACTTTTAATATTTTACATCATATAAATATATAAATCACCAAATCAATTAGTAAATTCAAATCCAGAGGCTCCATCCTATCTATGACAATAAAAAAGTTTTTGTCCAATGTCATATCAATCTATATCTCATTCCAATCAGTTACTTCATTGTTTTTTACATGTCATTTTAGCACGTTAGCTTCTAAAATTTTTTCAACATTGGAAAACGATTCCGTGTACTCCATTTCTTTAAGTGGAACAAAATAGTGCAAAATATAAAGTTATAAACTCAGATTTCTTTAGAAATATTTCAAATTTATGTCACTTCATTATGTTTTTTACTAAATTATCGTAATTACTGTTTTCAACTGCCCTTTTTCTTTTAAAAAATAAATTTTATAATTTAAAATACGATACGATGATACGATATAAATATAATATAAATATATAAAATTTAATATTTTATATGATATAATATATTAAATATTATAAAAGTTATAAAATATATTTTAAAATATAAATTGATACGACGTAAGTGTTTGGTAAAATTCTCTGTGCTATGAAAGGATGACGATAAGTTGGTTTCCGTCGTACCCAAATGCCAAAAGACAAGTGACCCGCGGGGGGCAGGAAGTGGGCAAAGTCAATTTGGCCACCAATGGCTAGTGCTGAACAACCTGCCTGAGTAGTGATCGGTCCGCAATGAGCTAAAGGCTCTCGCTGCGTAAGCACTTACGTTAAAAGCCATGTTTTATTATTTTATTTTATATATTATGAGACGGATTTTACGCGAGTGTTACACAATATCTAGCAAACCCATGTGGACCTCTCCCTCGGTTCTCAGTAACAAAATCTGTTTGCTTTTGTTTCAGCCTTTGGCTATATTGCTAATGGGATTTTCTATTGATTTTTTATAACAATTTTGTATTATATAAAATATTAATAAATTATATTTTTATATTTTTTATATTTATTAACTTTATATATAATTTTTATTAAAATTTTAAATTATATATATATTTTTCATATCCAGAGGCCTAGACTTGACCATTAAAGCAATAGATTATCTTATACTTTCTCCGAAGCAATAGATTATTAAATAATAACCCTATAATGTATTAGACATTACACGTTAGTAGTTCTAAGAATTGAGGAAAACCCTGAAAAGGAAAGAATAGAAGGAAGAAAAACAAAAGAAAAGGCAAAACATTTTGGGAGGTGAAAGTGAAATCATATATGTGCTTCGAAGTAAGGATATAAATAATATATTAATATTTGTAAGTTATTTAAGTTCTATTAGAATAAAATTTGAATTCGATTCGATTATTATCGAATTGAGCTCGAGGTTGAATAACTCGACTCATCATCGAGTTGAGTTCAAGTATTTTTATACTCAGTTCGAATAGTTTGTGAGCTTAATCGAGTTTTTATATTTAAATTTTTTTTATTATTTTAATTAATAAAATATATCGAATTAGGAGTCGAATTCGAGCTCAAACTTCTTACTGTATCGATTCGACTCGATTACACCTTACTTTCAAAGTATATATTTATATTTGATATGTAAGACTCCATGGGTAAAACAGACACATGCATATGCTCAATTAATTCGTCTCAACTTGTGTATGCTTGTAAAAGAATAATGTATATTTGATACATTATTATAATATAAAATTTATATATTATTAATGAATTAGATAATATTATTTTATTAATAAATAAATTTTTTAAAATAAATTTTTATTTTTTTATTTTAAAAATTGACATTAATTTATTAATGAGATAAGATTATCTCATTTATTAAAAATATATAAAATCTATATATACTTGATAATATATAAAATATAAACTAAAAAAATAAACAAAAACAAAACCGATTAACTTTTAATTAGGATGCTGATCAGATTAGGCTCTTTGACACTATCAAATGCGAAGACGAATCTCCCTAGCTAGCTACCTAGCATGAAATATTTTGTTGTGACAAGGAAAAGGAGTGCATATGAGCTGAACCTCCATTCAAGTACTTGAAAGAAAATAAAAAAAGAAAAGTAATGTTGTCTTATATGTTGGTTATATTATTCTTGAAAATTGTGTGTTAAAATTTATTGAAATGCATAATATTTTATTAAAATGAATTAAGTAAATAAAAATTAAAAGATTAATAATATATTCCTCATATGCTTCCACTTACATCGCATTTCTAACTCTTTCATAAAACTAAAGTTACAATTGTTAGTTACTTTATAAAAAAAAAATCCATAGACATTTGCTTATGGATAAACTTGGTAATTCTTGTCATTTTATCTTGTAAAATATTATATTTATATCATATTTTATATAAAAATTATATATTATAATTTATATCGATATAAAAATATAAAATATATTTTTAAAATTTTATTAAATATTTATATAATTTTTATAAAATTTTAAGTTATATTAATTTTATATATTTTATTTATATCGTTTTCGTATCGTATCATTATATCGTATTTTAAATTATTAAATTTACTTATAAATCATATAAAATATATAGAGAAGGGAATTAACCAGCAAATAACAAATTGCTTGGATGTGGAGGTAATGTATAGAAGAAGAATTAAAGCTATTAGTACACGTCATGGACCCAACTTTGTCTTAACAATTTATTAATCTAGTCATATTCTTTATATTAATTTTCACTTGAAAAGCAATTTAAGTTGCTTTATTCAAAGAACAAAGTTACGTGGTTCACTCATACAAAGTTAGTTTAAAGAACCTTGATTTGATTGGAACTTGACATCATGTTTTCAACATAGTCACGAGTAAAGATATAAATGATATATTAATATTCGTAAATTATTCGAATTTGATTCGAATAAAATTCGATTCGATTATTATTGAGTCGAGCTCAAGCTCAAGTAGCTCAACTTATCAATCGAATCGAATTTGAATATTTTTATACCCGATTTGAGTAGTTCGTGAGCCTAATCGAATTTTTATATTTAAAATTTTTTTATTATTTTAATTAATAAAATATCTCAAATTTGAGTTCGAGCTCGAGCATAAATAATCGAACTATTATCGAATATAAAAATCAAACTTATTTTAACATATTAATCGAGTTTAATCGAGCGAGTTTGAGTAACTCAATTTTGATCACGAATCAAACTCAAGCTAAAAAAATAAAACTCGATCGAGTTCGAATCGAACATCAAATTGAGAGTCGAACTCAAATTTAAATTTCTCACTATATCGATTTGATTCGATTCGATTCGATTATACTCATAATCACACCTTAACTTGTTCCATCATTTTCCTTGAAGTTTTGCACCATTAAACTAGCTATAAAAACACACAAGCCTTCCGTCTTCTCTCTTTTTCTTTTGATTATTATTCTTATAGTTAATTTGTGGTTGCGAACAGTATAACAAAATAAAATAAAACGATTTCAGCTTTGAAATCGCCAGCGAATCAACCATAGTCAATGGGATCAAAATTTTTAAGATTTATTAGAATGGACAATAAGGTTGATATTAACAAGATTAAAAAAAATAATAAAAATAATATTAATTATTATAATAATAAAAATAAAATAATAATAAAATATAATTTTAACGTAAAAATAAGTGTGATAATAAAAATAAATTGTATGAGAATAAAAAATTTAAAATTTTAGATGATTCAACGTTTATAAAATTAATAAATAATTATTAAATTATTTTAAATATTAGTTTTGTTAGTAAATTATTAAAAATTAATAATAATAAATTAAAATTAAAGTTAATTATTTATTAATTTATTATATAATAAAAAATTTATTCATTAATTTATTACATAATAAAAGATCAAAATGAATTAAAAATTAAAATTAAAATATTTTTTAGTTAACATTAAAATTTTAAAAGTAAAAATTAAAAAAATAAAAAATAATTTTAGGTCCGATCGCCAATTGCGACATGAAATTTAATTGTAATCGCACCGGCTGCGATTGACAACATGGGGCCCATCTTCTTCGCTTTCGCCGCGCTCCATTACTGGCACCAATGATGCACACAAGAAAGAGGAAATTTTCCCAAAGAAGGATATTTAAAATCTTTATTTTCAATAAAGGTATTTTTGTTGGAAAAAAAATAAAGGTATTTTTAAATTTATTTCTCTAAATAAGATAATGTAAGTCAAATCAGTGATCATGTCAAATATTTCAAAAATTATTTTATGAAAAAAATTCCAAAATTGAAACATAGCACGCTTAAGAATTAATATTTAAAACCAATAAACCCCAAATAATATTTTCTCTTTTTAGTTCTTTATCAAAAATTTAATTTACCTCTAGAAGAAATAGAAAATAAAAGTTTACAATTTTTAAAATTTTTAAAATTAAAATACAATTAAAATTAAATATTATATAAAAAGTAAATCAAACAATCAATTATTATATCACAATGAAGTTATAATAATTTATAATCATTGAATAATTAAGGTTAAAAAATAAAAAATTTCTACGAACTAATTAAAAATTTATTTAAATTTTAATATTTTATTACAATCAATTAGATGAATTTAATCACACGACAAAATTAAATCGATCAATCCCTCAATTATAATCAATTAAATCCTTAAAAAGATAAAATATATATTTTATTTAATTTTCACATATATTACTTATTATCACGTGATAAATTTTTATTTATTTTATTAATATTATACAAAATTTTATTTTAATTAATAAAAAATTAAGTGTCAACTTTTTTATTTAAATAAGAATTTAATTGAATATAAATAAATATTAAAAAATTAATTGATTGTAATTAAAAAATAATGACTTACAAGGTAATAAATTATTTTTTACTTTTGGTCTAAATTATGTTATCAAATTAGTAATCCAAATAAACTACATTTAAGTAATATTTATTAAAGTTACTTTTTTTTTTTCTTTACGAACTTAAAATAATATTTATTTACATATATTTATGGTATTAAACTGACATTGTATAATATTTTAATGCTTTTGATTATGAAATGATGGCAATTTGAAAGGATCAAATGACAAGTGTTAGACTTACAAGATTTTTTTAAGCAATTAATTTGAGCATAAAACAAAATTCAAGTTGTTAGATAAGATTGCATCACGAGATTTAGTGGCGAACAAGCGTGGCAAAATATGGTTCATTGTCGTTACTCAACAGTAAGACAATCTGATTAAGGAAGCATTGTTTTAGTAGAAAACTTTGAACTAACTCATGAAACGGAAAAATATATCTAAACAAATAACAAAATCATGATTTGTAATTGAGTGTTTAGGGTACTTATTTAAATAATAAATTTAAAAGTACCTGAATACGAGAATAAAAATTTTATAGTACTCCTTTAAAAAAAAAAATTATAGTACTCCAGAGGGCACACCTCTGGAAGCGGAGCACACGCAAACTGACCGTCGACATTTACCACGTGGCAACATCCACCTCCCCTGCTCGAACCTTCACCGAAACCTGCCCTCTCTTTCTCTCTGTATGGCTCAAACCCTTTATAACTCTCTTCCTCGTTACCCTCCTCTCAAATCCCTTCGACAAATATTTCAATTTTTTTTAATCTGACGAATTTTGGTGCCAAAAAAATCATTAATATCATTTTTTTGACAATATGGAGCCCTTAAGTTTGACAGGATTACTGAAGAAGGCTGCGGCGGAGTTCCCAAGCAGGAGAGCTCTATCGGTTTCCGGTAAATTCGATTTAACATATGCTCAATTTCAACTACTCGTCGATCACGCTGCCTCTCTTCTCATCGCCTCCGGTATCGAGCCTGGCGATGTCGTCGCTCTTACTTTTCCAAACACCGTCGAGGTTCGTTTACTTTTTACGTTTCAATTGATAAAATCTTGTATGAAACATTAGATTCTGTTTTTGCTGATGAGAAAATATAGGGAAGAATCGATCAAAAATAACCAAAAACATCATTTTCTTTAATCTTGCATTTTTTGTATTAAATTATCACTGATTTTCCTTTTTTTTTAACAGTTCGTGATAATGTTCTTGGCTGTAATTCGCTGCCGAGCAACTGCTGCGCCGTTAAATCCGGCTTACACAGCGGAGGAATTCGAGTTCTACCTTGCTGATTCTGAATCCAAGCTTTTATTTGTCCCAGCCGAAGGCATCAAGCCGGCTCAAGCTGCCGCTTCCAAGCTCAACATTCCCCACGTGTCCGCCACTCTCCGCGATGAGAATTCCAAAATTACTCTCTCCTCTGACCCCGAGTCAAATCTTGACTCAGTCCACCAACTAGTAAATGACCCTAATGACGTCTCACTTTTCCTTCACACCTCGGGTACCACCAGCCGTCCAAAGGGTGTCCCTTTGACTCAGCTCAATCTAGCCACCTCTGTTTTGAACATTAAATATGTTTATAAACTCAGCGAGTCTGATTCTACTGTCATCGTGCTCCCGTTATTTCATGTGCATGGCTTGTTAGCTGGCTTACTGAGTTCACTCATTTCCGGTGCTGCCGTGACTCTACCATCCGCTGGGAGATTTTCTGCCTCGACATTTTGGACGGACATGATTAAATATAATGCCACGTGGTACACTGCTGTTCCCCACGATACACCAGATCATATTGGACCGCCACGAGAGCAAGCCCGAGCCGGAATACCCGAAGCTGAGGTTTATTAGGAGCTGCAGCGCATCATTGGCGCCGAGTATATTGGATCGGCTAGAGGAGGCATTTGGCGCACCGGTGCTTGAGGCTTACGCCATGACTGAAGCATCTCATCTCATGGCTTCAAACCCGTTACCCGAATGTGGCCCGCATAAGGCCGGGTCGGTTGGGTGGCCTGTTGGTCAAGAGATAGCGATTTTGAATGAACAAGGGGAGGTTCAGCCGCCTAATACTAAGGGAGAGGTTTGCATTAAGGGATTGAATGTGACAAAGGGTTATAAGAATAATCCTGAGGCTAATAAATCAGCTTTTCTATTTGGTTGGTTCCACACTGGGGATGTCGGGTTTTTCGATTCGGATGGATACTTGCATCTTGTGGGTCGGATCAAGGAGCTCATCAATCGTGGAGGTATCATTTTGTGCTGACAAAAATTCTAATTTTGCTTTAGTTTCATTAAAAGTTTTCAAATTTAGAGTCAGTCGTTGATTGAATGTGAACATATTTCTTAAAACATTATCTTAACAAACTGCTGCTCATTTGAGTTCAATCATGACTTGTATACCAGAAAGTTAATGTGATATTTGGTTTCTTAACTTTCTCAGGTGAGAAAATTTCACCAATTGAGGTAGATGCAGTGCTACTGGCTCATCCTGATGTTGCACAGGCAGTTGCCTTTGGTGTCCCCGATGAGAAATATGGCGAAGAGGTAAGAAATCATTTCTTTCGTGTGCCAAAAACCCTTTGTAGTTTCAAAATATTTACGTTTGTGATTTTTGAATTGATGTTGTGTTATTGTCTAACATTTCTCTGTTTCTTTCAAATCTAGATAAATTGTGCAGTGATTCCAAGGGAAGGAGTAAGCCTGGATGAAGCAGAGATTTTGCAATATTGCAAGAAGAATCTTGCAACTTTCAAGATCCCCAAGAAGGTGTTCATCACTGATTCTGTGCCAAAAACCGCGACTGGCAAAGTCCAGCGGAGGATTGTAGCTGAGCATTTCTTGTCCCAAATGTCTGCTGCTAAAGTTCCCAAATTTGGAGCTTAATTGAGCACTGCTCTCTCCCTCCCGACATTTACCTTTTGCTTTGTAGGTTACTTAGGTACAGATTTATGTGGCTGTATTTTTTTTTTTTCTTATTGGAATTAAAGTGATTCTTGAAATAGACTGATGAGATCAAGTAATTATGATTTGAAAATATTTGCGTTCAATTTTTGCAAGTTTAATTTGCCATAGAAACAGACTCTTGAAATTACTGATAAAAAGAAAGCAACAATACTAGTATGTAAATTGTGGAGACAGTAAAAAGTCCAAAGAAAATTAACAATACAGTGATCCAAACACCATAAACAGGCAATGCGAGTTGCATCAACAGACTGCACATGCACAAAAATGTTTCAAACCACAACGAAAACATACAAATATCCTACAGGCTACAAGAACAATGGGGCAAGCATATTCCACCAGTTTCAATCCTCTTCCCCATATTCCTCCTCTTCCTCGTACTCCTCATCATCTGCCGTTGCATCCTGGTATTGCTGGTACTCTGAGACCAAATCATTCATGTTGCTCTCAGCTTCCGTGAACTCCATCTCATCCATCCCCTCTCCGGTGTACCAATGCAAGAAAGCCTTCCTGCGGAACATAGCAGTGAACTGTTCACTGACCCTCCTGAACATCTCTTGGATTGAAGTAGAGTTCCCAACAAATGTGGCTGCCATCTTCAAGCCAATAGGAGGGATGTCACAAACAGTGGACTTCACATTGTTTGGAATCCATTCAACAAAGTACGATGAGTTCTTGTTTTGCACATTGATCATTTGCTCATCAACCTCTTTTGTGCTCATCTTGCCACGAAACAAAGCTGATGCTGTGAGGTATCGGCCATGTCGAGGATCAGCTGCACACATCATGTTCTTGGCATCCCACATTTGCTGAGTAAGTTCAGGGACAGTCAGGGCTCTGTACTGTTGGGAACCACGAGATGTGAGAGGTGCAAATCCAACCATGAAGAAATGTAGCCGGGGAAATGGGATGAGGTTTACAGCAAGCTTCCGGAGGTCTGAGTTAAGCTGACCAGGGAAGCGAAGGCAGCATGTAACGCCACTCATGGTGGCAGATATTAGATGGTTGAGATCTCCAACTGAACATCAAATATTGCATGTTAGTTTCCATACAGAAAGAAGGAAATGAATGATAAGCAAGTAGTTGGCTTGCATTGTTTCATCCAGTTGAAAAGTGAAAACCCCAAAATCTTTTTATTTTTTTTTAAAGATCCAAAAACTACTTGCTCTGTTTCACACACGCAAGTCAAATAGAAAGCCCCATCTCAGAAAGTGCATGATTATAGTATAGCTGAAGCCTGAAGGTATTATAGTACTATAACCCATCCACCATAATCTCCAAAGTCCATAAACATGAGACCCATGTGAAATCACCACTGTATTCGTGCAAATGGGAAAATCTTGCATCAATGAAAATAGTACTAATAATCTTGCACAAATGTTAGTATCAATGAAAACTTGCCATAAACTAATCATTGTGATTACTGATTAATGAACCATGTGTCAACCCTACTATGACAATATTTTACCTACGAGTACCATACTCTTATTATTTTAGAACTTACCTAGACATTACCAAAATGGCAAACACAAAAATCTTATTCTAATCTCTTCCTTAGGTAAAAAGCTCTAGTCTCTGGAAAGTGAGACCCTTGTGTATCCCAACTGCATCTAGGCAATTGTACACAGAGACAGAGAAGAGAATCTAAGATTCATGTGGCTCCTTCTACCTCACCATCAGTACACAAAAAAAAAAAAAAAGGCTAATACTTCACAGTTCTTAACCCTCCCAAATTGGAATCTAAATGAGAAGGTTATGGATCTTATGTATAAATTGGCAATTAAGACTCAAAACTGACGCAACAATTCCATATGGAGCGGCAAACATTTTCACCCATGACCAGAAAGTCGTTTGTTTATGGTTTCAACTAGAAAAATATAGTAGATACAGCAGTGTTTCTAGATGGACAAAGTTGGATTCATAAAAAAAAATTGATTATCAACTAAAACCAAATATCAAATGCACTCGCAAACAACTACCCAAACGTCCTCTAACAAATAGTAATAAACAATCCACATAATTAGCTGCCAAAACAATACTATACTAAATGCCTTTAGACAACAATTTGTCATAATTATCTCATTTCTCACCAACCAAACAAACTAAGAAAGTCAACAGTTAAAAGACCAACCAATCAAAAGAAACTTCATTTGCAAGAAAACCAAGAGATACTTACAACTTGGTGTAGTGAGCTTGAGGGTGCGGAAGCAGATGTCATAGAGAGCTTCGTTATCAAGGACCATACACTCATCTGCGTTCTCCACAAGTTGATGAACTGAGAGTGTTGCATTGTAAGGCTCAACAACAGTATCTGATACCTTAGGAGATGGGAACACCGAAAATGTAAGCATCATTCGGTCTGGGTACTCTTCCCTTATCTTGGATATCAACAACGTTCCCATTCCGGAACCTGTTCCTCCTCCCAAGGAATGGCATACCTGAAACCCTGTAACCAAACAGCTCCAATTTAAGATTAACCAAAGTTAACACTTAACAACCAAATGAAGCTTTAAATTAAACAAAAAAAAGGCAAAAATTACCTTGTAAGCAATCACAATTCTCGGCTTCTTTTCTGACAACATCGAGAACGGAATCGATAAGCTCAGCGCCTTCCGTGTAATGTCCCTTAGCCCAGTTGTTTCCAGCTCCGGACTGTCCGAAAACGAAGTTGTCGGGTCGGAAAATTTGTCCGTATGGGCCGGATCTTACGCTATCCATGGTGCCGGGTTCCAGATCCATTAAGACGGCACGGGGAACATATCGGCCGCAACTGGCTTCGTTGTAGTAGACGTTGATACGCTCCAGCTGGAGCTCCGAGTCGCCGTGGTATCGACCCGTTGAGTCGATGCCGTGTTCGGCGCATACGACTTCCCAGAACTTGGCTCCTATTTGGTTGCCGCATTGGCCACCTTGGATGTGGAGGATTTCTCTCATTTTCTTGGGAAAGTGAAGGAAAGTTGGAGAGGGAAAATAAACTTCAGAATATTTAACTGGGAAGAGTGAGCTTTTTAGATGGGGTGAGAACCTTGAGAGAGTTTTTATGTAGGGGAATTAACGGTTTCCGTTAGTTGGCGGCAGATGGAGACGGGTTTTCGTCGGTTAGTAACGGACGTTTCGTATTAGTGGGAAATTGAATTTTTGAATTTGGATTTGTTTGAGTGTTGCAGAGTAACTATTGCAGTTACTGGAATTGATTACGTGGTTTCTTTTTATTGGATAGCGGGTGGAAGAGTCTGGCGCTGGCCTTACCAGATTCTACATTATTAAATGGGCCCCAGCAGCCACACAGAGAATAAAATTTTCTTCTAGATTGACACTTAAATAACTGATGTCTTAGTATTTATTTAAGAAAAATTATGACATTGGTTAGTAGGATAATATCAACATTAGAGTTAATAAAAAAATTTTAAAAATTAAATATATGACAATCTCTTAATTTTACTTATAAAATAAAAAAAATTTACTAATAATTATATAAAAAATAATTTTTTTATTTAATAGTTTTTAACTGCATCGATACTTGCTGAGATAAGTAAAGCTCACTTCTTTTCGAATGATAAAAATGGATAAAGTTGGATAGAAATTTAAATTTTGAAAAAAAAAATGATGCATTGTTAGTATATAAATTTTATATATTATCAGTAAATAGGATGATATTATCTCATTTATGAAGTGAATCAGATGATGTCACTTCATTAATAAATAATTTTTTTAAAAATAGTAATTTTTGTATATTTATTTTAAGGGTTGATATTTGCTCACTTATAACTTGATATTATCTTATTTACCAAAAGTATATAAAATTTATATACCGATAATATATTAAACATAAACTTAAAAAAAAAAAGAAATAGAGAGAATCATTAAGTTTCAATGCATAAGAAATCCAAATGATATTGAGCTTTGAGTATGACAGATTCTGTCTTGGCTGCATGAATGAGAGGGAAGGCAGAAGCACATGCAGCTGGGGTGTAAGTGAAGCTATATGGTTTTGATTCCATGCATGTCTACAAAGCTAGCATTTGATGGCTTGGAAGAGGAGGGTCGAGAAGCATCACTTTTGTGTGTTGGAAACTTGCATTTTACTCTCTCATCCTCCTCCTCTGCTGACAAAAGGTAAACCTTAATTTTTACATCGTGGAGGACTGAGAGATTCAAAGGTTTTTTTTCATCTTGTCAGCTCAGACATACAACCTTTATGACCCTCTATTTCTTGAGAAGCCTTGGGTACAAAGCAAACTATGTATCCACCTGTTTGCTTCATGGCAAGATCAGTTGAAAAACTTCAATGATTTTGCTTAATTAATTATCTACTCATTTTTATTCTTCAAATATTAGTTGTATCCGGTTGCTTGAAACTCAATCTGCCATTGATGAAGCTGCTCACCAATTATTTATTCTTGAATTGCCTCTTAAAAGTTGATTTCATAATCAACTCTACAGGATACTTTATATTTTTTTTGTTCTTAACAATTGAGGGATGAAATAAACGGTCTTGGAATTATCTGATAAAGAATAGTCTTGAGAAAAAGTTTGTAACCATGCATAGTCTTCGTTAGGCCATCAAATCGCCAAACCTGCTGCCTCTTGTCTGGCATTGATGTCCCTCTTCAACAACCAAATGCCATTTTCTGAGGGTCGATGCTGGGAACTCGATCCTTCGGAGCAAAAACATTTGCGAATCATTGTGAGGGGTAAAAAAAATTCCAGCACTTCACTCAACGGCTAAGCATTCAACGTTTCCAAATTTGGGTTGACTCGAAGAGAAAATAGTAGTAATAACTTTTCTTTGGACCATTAATGGATTACTAAAATAGTTTGAGTATGCTCATGCCACAAGTTTGATAAAACAGAAGAGTTAATGGATGTAATTTGTGGAAATAAATATCAGATCCAAACATGGAAAAAAAAATCCCAAAACCATCCATTTTCTCCTCCAAATTCTCTCCTCTCTTAAAACCAAATTTTCACCTCTCATAACCCCTTAAAACGAGGATCTCTTTTCTCTTTTTACTCTCCACAGCCATCATTCAGCCTCTTGCTCCCTCCTCTCCCTTTTATAGTTTCACATCTCACGAAGGCTCCCTCTCTCATTGGTGGCAAAATGGTATGTTTTCTACCCTCTCTCTTCTTTTTATAATCAATCAGATTAATTTCTTAATGACAATTATTATAAGAATGGTACGTAGTGTTTTTTTGTTTATGATTAGAAAATCGTTATGATTAGTTGCTCTCCAACCACTTCGTTCATTAGACATTATGAATTCAAACAACCTTATAATCATACTTTTTAGTTTCTAAAAGTTGTCTGTTTCTTGATATATAGACAATATATGGAGATTGTAGATGGTGATAAGAGAGAGAAATAAACATATCTCATTGGGGGATTTTATTAATATTTGTCTCTTGAGTCCTGCATGCATGCCTGGTTGTCATAAAACCACTGCAGGCCTCTCCCAAGGGGCAAGGGCCAAGAAGCCATGCAATATTGGCCCTATATTTCAATTCTATGAGCTTTTTTTTTTGTTACAGACAATATTTCATGAAATATCAATAATCAATTCAAGCAATAATTATAGTAGTGTTTTGTAAATCTCTCCTTGATGGGTAGGCGAATTCAGCATCAGGAATGGCTGTGAACGATGAATGTAAGCTGAGGTTCTTGGAGCTAAAAGCAAAGAGAAGCTACAGGTTCATCGTTTTCAAAATAGAAGAAAAGATTCAGCAGGTTGTGGTTGAGAAGCTAGGAGAACCCAACGACAGCTATGAAGATTTAAGTGCCAGTTTGCCTTCTAATGAGTGCCGCTATGCCGTCTATGATTTCGATTTCACTACCGATGAAAATTGCCAGAAGAGCAAAATTTTCTTCATTGCATGGTACTCAAAACATTTTTTTCACAATTGCTTTCTCCACGTAAATTTCACCATAACTAACTGCAATCATACATCTGTATGTTTTTAATAACAAGGTCTCCTGACACATCGAGGGTAAGGAGCAAAATGTTGTATGCCAGCTCCAAGGATAGATTCAGAAGAGAGCTGGATGGTGTTCAAGTTGAATTGCAAGCCACTGATCGGTGTGAAATGAGCTTTGACATTGTCAAAGGGCGAGCCCTCTAAACGGCTAGCCAACCTTGCTTGGATCAATCGACTAATGTCTTCATTTCGTCAACCTTCTTCATTAAAACCATGTTTGGGGGGCCCTAAAACTTTCGATTGCCGTAATCATCAATTCAATTACTTGTTCAAAGCTGATATCTATATGTATATATGTTACCAATTCCCTAAACTGAAAAATTCGCAGTAAATTTGGGTGTCAACAAAATGTTGTTGAACCATTATTTAGTTTGATCGAATGTTAGATTTTTAATTTCAGTAAACTTATCCAAATTTTGGCTTCTTCATTTAAAATAAAAAATTATGAGCAGGGGATCACCATTTTTTACATCCTTTTTTCTCTCCACTCCTTGCTCTTAACTTGGGGGTGATTTCGTCGAATGGGTTTTTGTTTAAAAAAAGATGGACAGGTGTCTTCGTTACATAATTGTTTTCTCTCTTTATTGTTTATAAAAAATATAAATATATAATATTTTAAGAAGTATTTTTAGATTTTACTTGAATTGAACTTATTTTTTATTAAAAAAATTAATGTAATTAATATTTTATAAAAATTATAATAAAATATCTAATATGATATTTAAATTTTAAAAATTTTTAATATAATACATAAATTATAAATCTATTAATTATTATAATTGTTGTTTGTTCGTTACATATTATTTTTTAAAATTAATCATGTTAGATGTGAAGATCATATTAATTAATAAATTCATAATTTAAATATCATATTAAAAATTTTTAAAATTTAAATACTACATTTAATATTTCATTATAATTTAAAAACCATATATAACATTAACTCTATTTTAAATGATCTTATATATTAAACTTAAATTTTTTATAATCCGATCAAAGATATTTTGAATTTAATTTTCCATTTATTAATGAGGGGAGATAGTATCACAATGGAGATAAGAAAATTTTGTCTTGACTTAATAAACCATGGAAAATAAAAAATGCAAAATTTATTTTATTTTAAATTAATTTGACATTTTTCAGTTTTTTTTTATTATTGATTAAATCATTTATAACTTGCGGAAAGTAACAAAAGAAAAATAAATTAAAACTACTTACTAGTGTAAAATTATCTCCATCATTCCATGCTTCGCATTTTAAAAAGTCATTCACAAATTATAAAATCCTTAGAAATTAACTATATGATGTATGTTACATTTTATTTTATTTTCAGCTATTAAACGACGACATTGCTTTACAACTCGCTTCGTTTCGTCACATTTTCTATGGTTTTAAGAAGAGCTTCACACTTTCTTTCTTTTCCTCTCTCTAAGCCTAAGCATGGAAGATTCCGGAGGCCCCGGCAGGAACCCGGCACCTTGTTGGAGCAATGTAGTGGAGAGCTAACCACCAAAGACTCAAACTCAGAACCAAACGCCCGCGACAAGCCAACTCTTCGTCGAAAGCTGCAAATCCACGAAGGGAATAGCGGTAGCCGTAGTGGACACCAACACCATCATCGAAGGTGGAGAAAAACTCACCAACTCCGCCGACAAGTTCTTTACCGTCCCCGAAGTCTTCGCTGAAACTCGAGACCCTGTTTCCCACCACCGCCTCGCCTTTATCCCCTTCTCCATCGATTCCATGAAGCCCTCTCCTGATTCCCTCAATAAAGGTATTAAATTTTAACTTCAATTTCCATTCTTTTGTATATATGATATTTTGCTTAGAAATTTGTTTTTAGATATTAAGGATCCCGCTTGTTATTTCATTACTATCTGTTTTTTGCTTCTTAAAATGATTTTATAATGAAAAAGTAAAGTCTTAATAGGTTAAAAAGACAAACAAATGATCAGAATGTAACTCCAATTCTTACATCATTGTTATTAAATGTTTTATTTGACCTTGTCGTTACCAAATTTGCGTGCAGCCACTTTCGGATGTTGATCTCAAACCGATTGCCCTAACACATACATTGGAGTCTCAAATTCATGAAACTAGTAATCTTAGGGATGCTCTTTTTCCTGTTCATGTTGTTAATTTAAATAGGCTGCCTGAAAGGGACTCGCCTGGATGGGACTCTAATGTTCCTAATTTGGAAGATTGGGAAGCATGGGACGGGAAGCTGAAATGTATCCAATATTAACTCGAGAATTCTTCCCCTGAAAGACTTAAATATGAACATTGTCCCTTCAGATAACCGTTCTGAAGATGCTTTGGTGGAAATGAAGGGTGAAATGTTTTCTGAGAATCAAGAGGATGTTGAACTGGGTTTTAGGAGATCCAGGAGATATTTTCCCCAGAAAAAGGAAGGTGAAAATTGAAGGGAAAGAGATGGTGGCTGATGGAATTGATTCATCTCAGGGACAGTTTGATGATAATGGTGATGCGTGGCGACGCTGTAAGTCGAGGTAGACATAGTAGATATCTTACGAGGAAAGCTAGGCGGGATGAGGCATCAGTGGACAAAGATTGTCAGGAAGATATGGAAAAAAGCATGGATGAGAACAATGTTGAGGACACAAGTGATCCTCCTCAGCTGTTGCAACAAATTACCAAAGAAGCTCATTCTGGAAATGGAATTTATGAGGCGGCTGAGCAAGCAGAAGGAAAGGAGGTTGATGAAGATCTTTCTTCAATCCTAAAACAAATGAGGCTGGAAGAAGATTCACTGAGAGATCTTCAAGATGCAAAAGTAGAGACCACAGTGGAGGAAGCTGTGATCAGTGACAATGTGATTCTTGCTGTTGGAGGAGATAATATGGATCTGGTCAATGAAGAATTAGAGCAGTTGGAGATGTCAAGTCAGACCAATGAAACTGTCAATGATGTTAGCAGCGAGCAAAGCTGGATGTTGAGATCCTTATCTGAGTCCAGTGTAGCTTGTGTAACAAGGGACTTTGCCTTGCAAAATGTTCTTCTGCCAATGGGTTTATGACTACTAGCACCCAGTGGAATGCAGATTCGGCAGCTGCACAGGTATATAATGGAGGCATATGTTAATACCGGCGGTTGTCAGTTACCTCTCCAAATTTCAATCATCATTTCAATTAAGTCATTTCAAAATTAAGTATTTTGATGCAAATGTGCTTATCTTTGATATATCTGTAAGTAGATGGATCTTGAAGTGCCATGCCTGCTATACTGGTACTGCTGAAATTGGGAGAATTTTCTGTCCCAAGTGGGGAAATGTAGGAACTTTACAAAAGGTAGCTGTTACCGATGGTGAAAATGGAATTGTTCTGCATCGAATTGCCCAAGAATTACTTTGCGTGGTACAAAGGTAAGTTCATTTACACAAGCAACTGGCAAAAGATATAAGTCATTTTTTGAGCATGGGTTTGTTAATTTGTTACATTTTTTAGTGCTGTCTGGCATAGCCTAATATCCTTTGAATTTTTGGGTTGGCAATATGATATGCTTTTGAGAAAATATTTTATGAATGCGTTCATTGCTGCGTGCAGTTTTCACTGCCTTTACCCCAAGGTGGAAGGGATGCAATAACCAAAAACCTCATTCTGTGTAAAGATCAACATCCCCATAAGTTCCTTTACCCTAAAACAAAGAAAAGTAAAACAGGTTCGTCTCGCCACCTTTTTCTTAAATAATTCTTTTGTGATTTTCATTATTGTTTCTGCATCTGTTAATTTAAAGCTGAGTTGTATTTTATTTAGGGGGAAGATGAGCTCTTCATTACTGTTGACACCTTCACTCACCGTACCAACAAGAGAGCACCTCTTCAGCCTCCTGTAAGAAAAGCATTAGCTTTATTTAGTGGGAAGAGGAATCCAAATGACAACCGTTACTCCTGATCCAAGCATAAGTAACTTTACAGGTTTTTTTTTTTTTTACTATATCCAACAGCTCCTTTGCCCATATGCTTGTTAAGTCAGATGTAATGAATTTTCAACTAGCGTGCTATGTATTTTTTTGCCTTGAAATGAGCTAAATTTTGGAGAAAAATTGACATGCGGCATTTACAAAGATCAAAAGGATTCAATAGAAGAAAAAGGGTAAAACCGTATGTATTTGATGAAGTGTGTTACCTTCAAGTCAATCATGATGAAAGAGCAAGTTCAGCCCATGCCAAAGAAGCTGATTTGAGCTCAACGGATATTGATGTGTCAATTCTGCTGTCCAACATGAGGCTTATTTCCTGCATGGATGGCTGTTTTGAAGAGTCTGGATGAATGCAAAGGCTTATGACTTCACAGATAACTTTGAGGTCATCATATCCGAAATGTTTTAGCTCTGGGTCCACAATGTAAGACATTACTTCTGGTAATTCAAAATAGTCCTTGGCCTGCCATGCATGGTGCAACTTAAGTGTGTTGGAGCATATCAAGCCAGGCATGTTTGTCTATAAGAGAAGCACAACATGAAATTTCCTTAAAAAAATGGGCTTTCACAGAGGCTGCTTACCCAATCTATCAAGCTACCTCTATCATTTTAGAATGGGGGCCTCCCACTAATTATCTCCAGTAGAAGTATGCCAAAAACATGAATATTTCCCTGGATATCCAGATGACGCTTCTCCACAGAATTGGGAAGTAGACAAATGGCTCCATTGTTGCCGACAAGGCTAGAGTTCTTTTCAGATCTAACAAGAATAGTCTTCCAACTTTCAAAATCAACCAACTGCATCACCAGATAATTTCTTAAATCAGAATAATCTCAGCTAAATCTCAATATTGCAGCCACTCAACCAAAATTTCTAAGTTATGATTCAACCATGACACATCGGTCATCACCCCAAGTAAATTGGGCACACGACACAACTTTACCATAAGCATACTTTTGAACCCAACTCAAGCATCCCCTGATCATGAAGAAAATATTAGATGCTCATACATGCATGGGCAAGAGGTGAGGAAATACCTTGGGGGAAAAATCCTCTGTAAGATATACAGCACTAGAGTTTAACTTTGATATTGTGAATGGTGGATCAAGTTCTGTATGAAGATACTTGAGTCCTAGAGCAATGCCAAGAATAATTCTCATACGCCTTGTCCAAGATAATTGGGATCCTTCTCCATCTGCATTAACATTGATTACTCAGGTAAAAGCTGATAAAAAAATCTTATAATTGTATATGAGAGAGAGAGAGAGAGAGAGAGAGAGAGAGTATGCTTACAATGCAAATGCTCATAAAGTGTTCAATTTGATGCATATTCAAAAACAAGCATCCTTGTAAATGGAGTGCTCTCTCTACAGTAACCTAGTAATTTCCCTATATGCTCATGAATCTTGCCAAATCTGCCACCTGAATATCAATTTATCAAAAAAAAAAAAAAACTCAGAAACAGATTACTCCAAGTTTGTTAGTTCTTACATTTAAAGCTGGTTCACATCTTTCAACAAATTAATATCTTTGTCAAACTGTTAAGGGAATAACAAGTACCTCTCTCTGGAAATAGAGCTCAAGATAGCCTGTCCAGTGCTCCTCTTTAATGCAGAGGGATATCACAGCAATTTCAGGCCCACCCTTCATGGTGCCTTTGTAGACCAAACTGTCTGGAGAGGAACCAATAATGTTACTGAAGTCTTCACAAGCTACTTCAAGCTCTTGTCTGCTAAATTTAGTCACATCTTTCAACAACTCAGAATCTGCACAAAATCGCAACGTTAACCGATATTACTTCTAATAATACACTACCAAAGTTAATTTGAGGAGAAGTTAATGCCATATGTAGCAACGTAACCTATGTCTATTGCCACATGTTCCTTCTCGCTTCCTGATTTCTTCCAAGGGATTATGATTGAAGACTTGCTATTGTAACTTTGGAAAGCAGTAAGGAGGGCTACAAGAAAGAGAGATCCTGCCAAGACTCCCGTCACTACTTCAAGAGCTAAATGCCAGGCAGGTTTTGATGCTTTCTGATGCTTTGCAACGTCTTCAGCAGGCTGATGCTTAGGGCTGGGTGCTTGGTGACTTTTGGATGGCACAGCACCTAAAAAAGGATTATTGTCACTCTCAACTGTGTAACCATCAATATTGAATTATTTTAATGGTCTTATCAGCTAGCGTTGTAAGTGTAATAAGAAAATACATTGATGACATTTCAAGTTACGTACGCAACCTCAAGATACATTAAATTCAACTATGGAGGAACAGGTGCTTAAATTTTGGTCCAATAATTAGATTAGAACCAAATGAAGCATGTACACTTCAAGACGCCATCACAATAGTCAGTTGGACTTAGCCAAGAACAGATATTTTTGTTCAAGTATTTGTCCAAGCCACGGCCAAAGGGAAGATTATGTAATACATACCACATTGTGTGTTGGGGCGCTGTTTAGTATCTTTGTCCTGAAGGCAGTTCCCTTGAAAGCTTGTGCTGCATTAATAATATGGGAAAACATGAGCCAACTGGATAAAAACAAGCCAGTATGGATATATGACACAGTCAAAGAAAGTTTACCTGCGAAGATATTCCAAACACTTAGGTATGCTTCCAACCAAAAAATTGTAGGAGAAATCTACCACTTTTAACTGAGATAAATGACAAAGTCCAGTTAAGTTTGAACGTGAGGCATACCTGAAGTGAGAAGAATTATTAGAGATCAACTTTAAAATACTAACATGATTTAACTTCGGCGGCTAAGTTTCTAGAGAAGAAGCCTGCAATATTTCCAACTTCTATGATCCCATACCAAGATATTTTACTTCCAACTAAAATAACAGCTTTATGGGTTAAAAAAGGTAATTCATCCTATGCAAGTAGGTATAGTTAAAAGTTTGCCTTATCCAATAGTAAAATTCTAGATGGCACATAGCATCCAATTATTATGGTTATTCATCCTCTGCATGTCAATCTCATGCATTACACAGAAAAAGGAAAAAGCATAACCTAATATAATGCTAGTCTAGGTAGCAACAGCTAGCAGCTTGTTTGTTAACAATCCCCTTTCAATCATTATCATCATATCCAAGACAGCATCCAAACTAAATTTGCTATGAGATGATGGATTAAAACTGACAAATATGGCACTGTTTTCTACCAGCATTGTATGAGTAGAAACTAGAAGCGTTCATTAAGGTATACAGGGCATATTTCCTAATGAACAGTTCATTAAATAGACTTGTTCTCAGAGCTTAATAGAATCCATTGTCACAATATTCTACTTACATTCCATGTATCTTAGCTGTAAATGCTGAATTACTATCAGCAGGAACGGTTCCTTGAAGTTTATTTCTATCAAGGCGAAGTTCCCGAAGATACTTTAAATTGCCAAGTTCACCAGGCAGGTTCCCTGTCAACCCATTTGACTGAAGGTGTCTGTGATGACAAAAGAAAACAAAATAAGAAAAAAAGGCATAAATAACCAAAACAAATTCACTTCCTTAAAACAGGACACAAAGTTTGGGTTACATCTTCATCAAACTGGATAAATTCCCTAGCTCTGGAGGAATAGGACCCGTCAGTTGATTCATCCCCAAATCCAAGACTTCAAGGAACTTCAACATGCCCAATTCTTTAGGAATTATTCCTATCAGATTGTTCTCGCGTAAAGTTCTACAAAACACATGAAACTATCCGTCAACCATTAAACTCCTAGAAGGATTAAAGTTGAACCAAGAGCATCATTTTGCACACTTAAGAATAGGAAACATACAGCTCCTGCAAGTAGGTAATTTGGCCCATTTCAGGTACAAGAAATCCCTTCAAAGATGAACCCGATATGTTTCTGCAACACATGGAGAGACATGCTACTCTGAAAATGCATTAATTGTACAGATATCTACCATTTTAATGGACTGAAAACTGATTAAAGAACTTTGAAAAGTTGTTGGATCATGCGTACATCTTTATAACATGTTGTCTCTCCTGATTACAAGTAATCCCAGACTACTCACACGGATCAGCATCTAAAGCATTCCAGTTTGACAAAACCAGGTGTGGGTCTTCATATAAAGTTTCCTTAAATGTCGTAGAGCCCCAACTTTACAAAACCAGAGTTCACAACTCAGTGAGAAGTATTGAAACAACTGAAACTAGAATTATAAGTATCCTTAAAATCAAGAACTTAAATCCAAAAGAACTGCACTAAAACACCATGTAACACAAGATTGACACTTGACAATTTAAAGTGCTTATCTCTAGCCACATTTTCCCAGAAATCAATCATTATCTGCAAAAACAAAAAACCAAAAACCAAAAAAGCGCTAATTACCTTCGTTGGTGGGGAAAGAACCACAAGTCACAAAAGAATCTCCAGAGGCAAGGAACATAAGCAAGAAACAAATGTATGATCTCTTTTTTTTCCCCTGTAATATTCTACTCTCTTTTATCACCCGCAAGTACAATTCAACAACCCAAAAATGAAGAAGACGTATAAAGAGTAGAAAAAAAAAAAAACAAAACAAAACAAAAACAACTGAGTGGCTGATGTGGGGTTTGTAAACAGACTGAAACTAAGGTAAAGATCAAAGTTTTGGTACACTAAGCTGAAATAGAAAAATGGGCCCTTCTTGTTTTTCTAGACCCTGTATGTTAGGTTTCCTCCTTTAATTAGTTTCCCCCAGCAGGACAGAATTGATTTCTTCTTTTCTTTAGCTTTTTTTGTTTTTGAGAATGATTTTGAGCATATACAATAAGCATGGTGTTGTACTACATTTCCTTAGAATTTAATATTGGTAAAGCGAACCATTTCAATTTCAAAACTTTTGGGCGCTCATACTAACACCTACTCATGGACTTTTGTCTTTTGATCCAGTGGTCAAGTTGTTGCTACTTTTTTTTTTAAATGCCATTTTTCTAAAATTGTACTTTTCATTTGAAGCTCAAAAAGCCGCCAAAAACTTAGATTATTATTATGCCTAATCTATTTTTTACTGACTTCATACTATGGGAGTCGGTAAGCTGTCTACTTCACCATTCACCATCTAATTGGATTGAGGAGCAAGAGAATTTCAAAGTTTGGTTAAACGCTTTAAGCAAAACCCATCATGATTCGGTGGGTTGGGGGGGTCAATAACAAGAATTGTGGTCAAACTCAAACCTTAGTAAAGATTTTTCCAGTTAAATTCTCCTCAGCTAGAAAAGATTTTCTGTCCAAATAGTTTGGAGCAGATTTCTATAAGAACCAAAAAAAAAGAAGGGCTAAAAACTGGTCCTAATAGACATGGAGCGTAGTCATAAATTTTGTAGTATTTGAATTTGAAAGCGTCTACTTTTGTCGATTCTTCTAGCATTAATGTGGGAGGTCAAGGCTCTCAAACCCTGCAGCCTGTCTGATCTCCTAAATTTTTTCATCCAAATTTGAATCATAGAAGGGAAAAAAGTGACAAAAGCTTAGATTATGGAGCATGGACCACAAAGAAAAAAAATTCCCATTTTTTTCAGCATTTACAACAGAAATTCTCAATTCCCAGCTTGGTTTGATTTGATTTTTGGAGTCATTGGAGGAAGGTTCTTTGTTTCATGTTGATTACAAAACACATTGCATTGATTTGTGTTATTTTGTCGATTCTGATAGGTAACAGACCAATTCACTGTCTTCCAATATTGGCCAATTGCCAGATATGTGTAGGGAACTGACTAATCCAATAACTAAGGCTGAAGCTTGATGGGTAAGAAATTAAAAATTCGGGGATAAGTTTTCATCTTTAACGTGTTCTTTCCCGTATAAAAAACTCTTTAATTCCAATTTGAAAGCATAAATCCTACTTTTCTTTTTGCTGAAATTCACTGCTTATAGAAGCAAAGGTGCTCTAAACAATGCCTGAAAGAGTTACAAATTGTGAAAATGCCTCCTGGATTGGTGCTGAAAACAATCCAAGTTGGAATGAAAATTCAAAATGTTGAAATAGAAAGTTGGGACTGGAGACTTGTAGTTTCCCCTGTTTGTGGACTTGTGGTTCTCACTTTTTTATTTTGATGAACCAATGGTTCTTTTCTAGCTTTTGCCTTTTGCCCAACAATACTCAGAAAAGTTTGGTTATTAACTATGCAAGTGGACCGTTTCCAGCTTTAGAATTGATGGGCGTTAGTCTCACTCTCAGCTTCAATTGAACTTCAGTCGACCCAACAAATTCACCCGAACCAGGTTCATTAATTCTTTGCTTTAAAAATGCTTAAATTAAAGAGTTAGAATTCTTTACAGGTTAACACTCTCCTTATATATAGATAAAGGGATTTGCTGTTCCCTTACCTTTTCCTCATGGATTAAGTCGGAAATTGGTTTTGAAGTATCAAGCAGTAAATTTTTAGCTATCTTTGGTTAATTCCCAAAGACTTTTTCAATAGGAAGTACAATGCCATTTTCTTTCATCTTTTTCTCTTTTGATCATTATTTTATTTGGAGGTGCCAAAAAAAAAAAAAAAACCTATATGTACTCTCCATTTGGCTCATGTATTTCTGAAAATTGGGCATACCACTATTGCTTGTTGAGACTTTTCCAATAACCTTTCTCCCACTCGTTCACTTGAAATATTGAATTGATTTTTCTCCTAACAAATGCTGCAAGAGCTTGAGGTTCATAAGGAGGAGGCAGGGTGCATGGACTTATAATAGAAGGACCTTTCACCAAGGATTCCATCATGAACTTCTTCTTTCGCCCTTCAAGTCCTTCTGCATTACAGGCCATAACCTCTGAGCACAACTCCATAGCTCCTTCTGGTATTCTTGGCTCAAATTTCAACAACTTAGCATACTCATTTAACAAATGATACATATAATCATAAATGTAGTCCATTTTCAGCTGCTCTTGCATGAAGCTACTGGCTGCTTTTCCAATTTCCTGTGCCTGCCAAATCCATGAATATTGTATCGAGTTTTAAGAAAGGCATTGCCAGAATACCAATGATTGGAATTTGTCTACCAGTTCAAGCTTTAAGATCAAACATTTCTTTCAAATTTGAACTATTTTATTCTGATAATTAGATTTTATTTACATCTAGGTTTTGGTTTTTCAGTTATCAAGTTACATTTTTTAAGGTGAAATTAATGCAAACAATCTAAACAATAAAGACTATTGATTGATTTAACATAGAGATGGCTACCTTCTTTTTGTGATCGTTGCCCCAATGCACAGCAAACATAAGGGATCTGCACTTGTCATCATCCCTTATTGGCCAGTAGTGCTCCACAGGCTGCAAGCCTCTCATGAAGAAATCATAGAACTCAGGCTGTACCACGAATGTAACAGAATCACAGGCCAGAATGTATTTCTCGCTAACAGACCATGCATATCCTTCAATGTAAATCTTATACCTGCAAAAATCATGAATTTGGTAATAAAAAATTTAAAATAATGTCGATCTGGCTGCAGAATTATACCTAAATGTGCATTGATCTGCAATGTTCGATTGTTTAAAACCTTGCTGGCCTTCAAGAATCCAATCCTGCAAATTAGGCTTGTTAACATGAGAATTGTTTGAAAAAAAAAAAACAAGCGTTTATGCTGAAAATTACACGAACTTTGTCACATTGGTGAATAATGGTGATCCAAAACTATTGGAGCAGCATGTTCTACCTGGATAAATAGGCGAGCATTCCAGTCTTGTTGATCAGAGACATTGCACTTAAGAAGGTCTTGTCTTTTTTTAGCCACAAACGGGTTTCCCTTCCAGTAGGCGTACGGTTCCCTATCTATCCACTTGGTCTGATTATTTCCATGTTTAATATCTTTCAGTATGCTGTCCCATGGTTTTATATTTATCTCAGCCCTAAAATGAAGAAAAAGCATAGACCTTTTTGTTAATTAAGACAAAATTTTGTCTTCAAAACGGATACCCAACTGTAGACAGTTAATTTCCACATATTCCAAATTGCATGAGTCTTATCATATGCCTAAAAATGGTAAGTCACTTGTCATTGAAACAGGGGACCTATTGATCAATATGCTACCAAAACTGTAAGGCCAGCCTTCAATTTCATTATCCAGAGCAGAATTCCGTATTCTACCATGCATGTAGCAACGAAAATTTCAAACAGAAAGCAAACGAAAACGACAGAGAGGATTGTAAAAGAAGGCATTACCATCCCCAGAACGACCAATCAGGAAACACTATATCCAGCGTCTTTTCATCTCCGCAGTACCGAAACAACGGTGGTGGGCCCGTTGATTTCGGTCCTTGGTAGTCCCCTGATCTGATTACTGGCCTATCTTCAGTGTCAAACATTATTTCCAGGTCCAGTAGCCTTCCAGGGTACTTCCTAAGGAGTTGCAGAATACCCCAGATGGTGAAAACATCTCTCGTCTGAATGGCTTTTCTGTATTTTTTGACGTACGCTTTGCCCCGAATGATTACCAGGCGAAATGTTGCTTTTCTTTTAGCTGTTTCCACCATGTCCCTGGTGATTCCTGAGGTTTTCCAGGGGCGTAAATCTTCGTGGATCCATCTAAAATAATCAGGGCAAACAGGGTTGGATGATGGTTCAAGGTCTTCTGTCTGGAATGTCTTGGGGTAATTTGTTGGACAGGTTTGTGTCTGGTTTTTGTTGCTCGTGCAGTTGAGTGGGATTTCAATTTTCCGTATAGGAATTTTCGGCATTTCTGATATTATTATGGTCTTGTTTGTTAAATTCTCGATAGAAAGCCTAGACTGCAAAAACAAACACGAATTAAAAATTGCACAATCTACCATGAAGATTCTAAAAATTGGGTCCCCCAATCCGGCCAATAGAAAGATGTTAGTATAAGATTTAAGTACTTGTGGGAATTTCATTACGTACAGTGTCAGTCCATGAGGAAGATGTAAAGACAGCCACTAGGAAAACAGTTAAGACGAGAAGAGTTGCAGTTGTTACAGGATTTCTTTCCAATGGAGGGCGCCAGAAATATCTAGCCAGTCCAGATCCGTGCAACATGGATTCTTTACTGAATTGCAGCTTTTAATCAGAATCTTTCCAATTATTCTTGTTTCACCTAACTGCTAAAAAAATAAAAAACTGCAGCTTCAATGCCCCAGTTGATAAAGCTTGCTTCTCTCACCAAGAAATGTTTTTAATACAACATTTTCTTGGTGATGTAAGAAAAAGAGAAAGGCTAGTGAGCAAGCTCCAAGTCAACTTCTTGAGCAAAACTCGGTATTTTCTAGGGGAGGTCTGATTGAGAGATTGACCATTATAATCATCATAATTGGTTGTCAATGGACAATAGCGGACGGCAGAAAGCAATTGGGGGAGTTGGGAACTTGGCAATTTCTGTGTATAAAAATGCAAGCTTCTCCAATGACTTTTGCCTAAGATAAGGACGGCAGAAAATAACTTAAATGCTTACTAAAGTGGATGATTGTACCTTCTGAAGTATTAGAAAAAAGTTGATGATTTTCATTGGTAGAAAGTCACGTCATAGGAATTTAGACGTTTAACTATATCATTTAGAACTTAATTTTAGTACAGGATAGTCACTCAGGAGGCCTCCTCCAATTGTATTTAAGTGGGATTTACAAGTAAAGTGGGCGCATGTCCCAACAACTTTCAGCACATAAAATTAACTGTTCCTCAAACACGATTTGCTACAGCTATTAGTCTTTGCAAATAAGCTAGCCAAGGCATCTTCAAGACATAGTGCAGCCGTAAGTGCTCGTCTTGAGGGACAGAGGAGGCTGAGTTGGCTGAAAAATTAATATGTTGTCAACAATTGGAGGACATAAGGTGGCCCAGCTTTTCCATTGTAAGAAGAGAGGAAAGGAAAAGTCTGCAGAGACAATGCAGTCTGATAAGTCGAGCACGTGCATGTTCTAAATAAAAATTCTTCTACAACTTCTTGATTCAGTGTGAAAACTTCTTGAGCTCAATGTATCAAATTAGTGCATTTGGCCCCCGACAATTTAAGTTTAAAGGCTTCCCAAAAAAATCTTAACATGTCAATTTATCATTACTAAATTAATTAAGTCATAGTTGAAATTAAGGCAATTACTAGAGTTCGGGCTAAATGAAGTAGGTTGATAGGTGAACTGAAAGGGTGGTGAACTGCTGATCTTAATGGTTAAGGGCTGAAGCCCAATTGAAGATTGAAGAAAAATTCAGGTTAACTAGGGTGGGTTGATTGTGGTTTCAGGCATCAGCCATTTCAGTCCAACTAAAGCCACCATACCCCTACTACATGCAATGAACTTCAATTCAAATGGGCCTTTTCTATTTTCTGTGCTCATACCACACTTTGTAATTTGAGCTGACACTGCAAAAGCCAATAGAAAAATATTCTTTTAAAAAAAAAAATGGTTCATCCTAATTTAAAATGCCTCTTTCCACGTCGGAGGTGAACTCATCAGTACCTTTATGTATTAATTAATTCCTTAATTGTCCCTTAAATCCACATCGATCAGCGTAATCCTCACGCTTAAAGTTAATTAAAAGATTAGGAATCCACGTATTCCTAAAACCAGTACAAGAACCTTGAAGTGATTCTAAGGTGGCTAATGCTTTTTTTATTGAAATTGTTAAGATTTAAATTTTAATTATTAAAATTAAAAATTCAATAATACATCAACAAATCACAAAATTGTTACTGGTAAGACATCTTTATCTTGTTTTTCTGAAGATAATTAAGCTTGGAGTTTGGTTTTCAGCATTAACAAATTAAATAACACCATTGAGTAGATGAGGATATGACCAAAGATTGGAACTTGAAACAAAAATATTTCATGTCCCTTTTCTTCGTGACATCAACAAACTCTCATGCATGAACCAATAGAGAATTTATAAAAAGATAGGCTCAAAGGAGTCGATCATTTTGCTGAGTAAATACTCTACTTTGTTTTATGAGCATGCTTTAAATGTGCATTTAATCATCTCTGCAGAAATATATTCCCTTTCGGGCCCTCCACAAGCTGACATGGTTTAACAAACTATACTCTTTCAGGCGGCTTAAGTATAAAAAAAATCAATATTAAAGTTAACTGATCGGAGGAGCTTGAAAATTTTTTTTAATTCTTTTTTCAATTTCCAATTATTTTATGGGACTCCATGACTGTCACATTGCATTGTTTTCGTAATAATTTAAGTTGAAACTCAGTTCCTAGGAGCATATATAACCTATGGCCGGCCTTTCTCATCTTCAAATTACTTCAACTTTATAATCAATTTCCTTTAAAATGTATCAATGGCTAAGGTTCATCCTCAAGCAACTGTTTCCGATCCCTGCATTATGAGCTCTGCAGGAAGACAAATATTCACTATATGGATGAAATCTCTTGTCTGCCACACCAATGGCTGCACTGTCTTTGATTCAAAAGGGGAGATTGTTTATCGTGTCGAAAACTATGACAGCAAGGGCAGCTGTGAAGTTCATCTCATGGACCTGCGCGGCAAAGTTCTCTTTACCATTCTAAAAAAGGTACTCTAGATGCAACTAAAGCTTAAGATTTATATTTTTTATGTGCCTGATTATTTGGAAAGACTCTTAACTGGATTGGGTGCTTTTCACCTTCAATTGTTTTTGCAGAAACTACAAATTTTTGGGTGTTGGAATGGATATAGAGGGAACTTAGCTTGCACAAGAAAGGAAAACCCTTGCTTTCAAGTCCAGAGATGCTGCAGTTTTCTCCGGAGAGATTTAGCTTGCCAAGTTACTGTGGGCTTTAACAAGTATTGGATAGTTTGCTTAGGTCGCAAGAAACAAGGATTTAAGATGGTAAACATAGCTGGAGACATTGTAGCAGAGGTAAACACCGGGAAATAAATTTCCGTAATAAGTAATTACATGAAAAAATAACCATCAGTCGTGTGTCCGTTGATAAAATGCTAGACCCTTAATTTTAGTAAGCGAAGTTCAATTTTTGATAATCTCAAATTAAAAAAAAAAAAAGAAAAAGTAAGTAATCCAAATCACTAACAAGCTTTCTTCTCAATGGTAAATACTACAGGTGAAGCAGAAGCAATTATCTTCAGGAATGGTGTTAGGAGATGATGTATTAAATTTGGAGGTAGAACCCTATTTTGATCATTCCCTAATCGTTGCTCTTGTTACCGTTTATGGATTGATCAATAGGAGATTGTAGATAATATAATTTCAAGCATAAATTACGAGAAAGCAACAGAGCAAGTGAAGCTAGCATATATGCAAGTATGCAGTATAGCCAATTCTTCCAGCTATTGAAGTGTGGATATATAGTCTCATTATTATTATTTTGGTTTCAGATTTTTTCTATATGTTTTAGGATTGGTATTTCCTTTTGATGGAAAAACCAATACTGGGTTTGTTATTGTCATTGGCAGGGGCAAGGAATAGATATACAATAAGTTTCGATACAAAATATCAAGAAGAAATTACTATTATTTCACATTCCATTGAGGATAGTAATTTTGTATATAAATATATATAGAACACCCTATAATGGATATATATATATATATATATATATATGAAGGATTCAAAAACTCGATAACTTAAATTTTTTGGTTCATGTAATATTTAATATGTATATATGAATTTTTTGATATGCTCTTATAAATTTCAAATGTGATTTATCTCCCAATAAATGATATCCAAATCAAATGTTCGACTTAAACGTGTCAAGTATGGATATGATAATATGTGAAAGTGGAACACTCAGTAAGTATACAATGGATGCGAAGAATATATGGTAATATATGAAAGTGAAACACTAAAAAATGTGATATACTGAGTCAATATGCGATTGAGTGCAAGCTTAAAAGATATTAAGATAATTTAGGCGAGATTGAATGCTGAGCCTAAAGTGCACTGAAACCATCTCAAGCGCACTGGTGATGCAAAGTTATCTGGTCTAAAGGATGTGTTGATAGATTTATTCACATAAAGAGTTGATAAGAATTCATAAATGAACGAAAAAGATCATTGAGATGATTCACATGTAAGTAAATAATTCTCTCACAATCACTAAGAAATGAGATTGAAATTTTTAAATATGGAGGACCCAATAACTCAATACCTTAAGTTTTTAGACTCAAATAATGTGTAACATGTAAGTATGAATTATTTTTATGTGTTCTCAGAGACTCCAAATGTAACTTACATAATCAATTTATATCAATATAAAATTAAAAAATTATATTTTTTTAATTATTGATTTAAATAAATCAAAAGATGAGATTAAATTATTTTTTCTCTTTTTAATTTATCTTTCTCATTCTTGAATTTTTTAAAATCCATGATTAAAAAAAAGTTATAAAATTTTTTAATTTTATACAGATATAAATAAAATATATATATATATATATAAAGAGAAGGGATTAACTTATACAAAAAAAAATTTACATCTGTTTTTAATCATTAATTTTAATAGATTTAAAAGATAAAATTAAAATTTTTTTGACATATCTCTCTCATCTCTTAAATTTGTTGAAATCAATAATTAAAAAAAATATTTTTTTATGTATGCTGATCTTTTATATATTCAAGGAGTTTGAACTATTTTAATTATCAATTACACGAATAAGTGAAAAAAGAAAAGAAACTCAATTCCCATGTGTAGATCTAGAGTGTAGTGTAGTGCTACTAGCTCACCAACCTTGAACCTTGGTAGAAATTCTTCTGGCAGTGCCAAAAAGCATATGCAATCACATGTTGAAGGCCCCACCTCGTTTCTTTCTTTCACACTCCACACTTTAATTGGAATTCCTATGCGTTATTATAACAACCAATGTGAACAATATATGTTTAATATATTTTTTTCAATATTATCTATTTTATAATTTATATTACTATTATTTACAAACAAAATTTAGCGGATCTCAAGATTATTCAAAATTTAACGGTCTGACGTGGATAAGGATTTGTTAATTGGGGATTAGGGTAAGATTTAAAATTTGAATGTAAAATATTTATATTTGAATTTTATAATCTTTTATTAATAAATATTTTGAAATTTTTTAAAAAATTTATAAATTTTTTTTATGAGTTGATAATTTATTCTGATCTTAAAAATAAGATAATCGTTCCTACTTTTAAATTAAAAAAAAAAAAAAGGATTTTCTACTTTGTTAGCTGACGGACTTTTACTGATTATTAAAGCCAAATAATTATATCTATAAATTTTGGTCCATTGTACTATCATTATAAGTAAAATTTGTCAAAGAAGAAGAAAGGGTTTTCCATTGTATTTGTCATTGCTGCAAACAGCGCCCACGTAATGCTCAATCCTTCGATGCTAAAGAAAAAGAAAATCTCTCTTGGGGTTGAAGGAAAAGTATAGTTTTGAATAGTGAATTAATTCTTTTACATGATAGAACCCAAATTTAACTTTTTTTTTTTATTTACAAGAAACTAGTTTTATTATCAAAAGAAGCAGTAACACTGCTACATCACCACTATTATAGCCAATTAATCAGAGATGAGAGAAATCAAACATTAATAATTTTTTTATTTGGAGTTGTCAGAATTTAAATTTTTATTACTAAAATTAAGAATTAACTGTTCTATCAAATCATGCAATTGCTAGTTTTATTGTGAACAGATGCATACTATAAACGTGATAACTTTATCAAACCTGTAGAAGAATTGAATTATTTCAGTGCACTTTTTCTCATTCTTCGGGCTTCACATTCATGCACTTTTCGTACGATATGATCAAACACATTGACTAAAGTATCTTAAATCTTTTAAAAAGCACTAGCGCTTTTTTGACATGGGAAAAAAAAAATTGATTTCTCAAATGATCAAGGTTCATCCTCTTGCAGCCGCTACTGCTGCTGATGCTTCTTTTTCTTCTTCTAATTATGTCACTTCAAGGAGAGAAACATTCACAATATGGATGAAATCCCTGGTGATGCAAGGAAATGGATGCACTGTTTATAATGAAAATGGTGAGATTGTTTATCGAATTGATAATTATGATAAAAAATGCAGCAATGAAGTTTATCTCATGGATCTTCAAGGCAAAGTTCTCTTCACTATACAAAGAAAGGTATTTGAAACTTATGATCAAATATTGGAGCTCAAATATGCAAAAATGAAGTTGATTTTCTTCCTTTCTAAGTACTTTACAATTCCTTTTGCAGAATCAATGGTTTTTCAGAAGATGGGTGGGCGATAGATGCAATGATTTTGATCTGAATACTGAGAAGCTGCATTTTCAAGTGAGAAAAAGCTTGAGAAATATTCTTAAAAGAGATTTATCCTGTCAAGTCATCATCATCGGTTGTGATAATATTGGCCAAGCAAGCTGCTATAGAATAAAAAGCTTGCCTGGTAAATCAGCTTTTAAAATAACAGAAGAAAATGGAAAACTAGCAGCAGAGGTGAGTCTTTTTGGCCTAGACTTAGCTTTACTGAAACTCTTCTTTTAAAAAAAAATTGTCATATCATGATTGTGATTTTTTGTGCAGGCAAAGAGGAAACTGTCATCTTCAGGAGTTCTGTTAGGAGAAGATGTATTAACCTTGGAAGTTGAATCAAATGTAGATCATTGTCTTATCATGGCTTTGATCACTGTTTATGGACTAATTCATCATAGATTGTGAATAAGTTTTTGAAAATTCTTATTTCCAGAACCATTAGGAGGGAGCTTTCAGCAGCACTCTTCTCTACGACTCAACCAATTGTAAAAACCTTTTCTGCCTGCTTGAATTGACTTCTATTCCCAAGTCTTCAGTAATATACAGTGAAAAAGCCTTTCTGGGATTTGTCTTCTGAAGACAAAACGACGGAAAAACATAAAATGAACTGTAGTTGTATACAGAGAAAAAACCTCCATACTGATGTATTAACCTTGGAAGTTGAATCAAATGTAGATCATTGTCTTATCATGGCTTTGATCACTGTTTATGGACTAATTCATCATAGATTGTGAATAAGTTTTTGAAAATTCTTATTTCCAGAACCATTAGGAGGGAGCTTTCAGCAGCACTCTTCTCTACGACTCTACCCAATGTAAAAACCTTTCCTGCCTGCTTGAATTGACTTCAATTCCCAAGTCTTCAGTTATATACAGTGAAAATGCCTTTCTGGGATTTGTCTTCGGAAGACAAAACGACAGAAAAACATAAAATGAACTGTAGTTGTATACAGAGAAAAAACCTCCATACTGATGTATTAACCTTGGAAGTTGAATCAAATGTAGATCATTGTCTTATCATGGCTTTGATCACTGTTTATGGACTAATTCATCATAGATTGTGAATAAGTTTTTGAAAATTCTTATTTCCAGAACCATTAGGAGGGAGCTTTCAGCAGCACTCTTCTCTACGACTCAACCAATTGTAAAAACCTTTTCTGCCTGCTTGAATTGACTTCAATTCCCAAGTCTTCAGTAATATACAGTGAAAAAGCCTTTCTGGGATTTGTCTTCTGAAGACAAAACGACAGAAAAACATAAAATGAACTGTAGTTGTATACAGAGAAAAAACCTCCATACTGATGTATTAACCTTGGAAGTTGAATCAAATGTAGATCATTGTCTTATCATGGCTTTGATCACTGTTTATGGACTAATTCATCATAGATTGTGAATAAGTTTTTGAAAATTCTTATTTCCAGAAACCATTAGGAGGGAACTTTCAGCAGCACTCTTCTCTACGACTCTAACCCAATGTAAAAACCTTTCCTGCCTGCTTGAATTGACTTCAATTCCCAAGTCTTCAGTTATATACAGTGAAAATGCCTTTCTGGGATTTGTCTTCGGAAGACAAAACGACAGAAAAACATAAAATGAACTGTAGTTATATACAGAGAAAAAACCTCCATAGTTGTCCCAGAGGCAATGGTTGTAACTTAGAACTTGTACAATAGAACAGAGTCAGAATTTGTTGAAGTTATTATTGCAGTTGCTGTTGTTTTTGGCATTTAAATTTTTAAAACGGTTTTAACTATGGCATGAAATAGATCGAATCAATTAAATTAAACTTGCTGTTCTCCTTCTTACAGGCAGGATTTGAAATTATCTTATCAAAATACAGTACATAGTACATGCGATATATATTCCCAATTCTGATTTTTCAACAATTGAAATCTAGAAGTCTGAAATTGTTGCTGTCCTGGCTGGGACGAGCCCACATTTTTGTACAAGTTTTGGTTTTGTTTGATCTGCGAATTTCCCTGCTTGGACAAGCCGAGACCCAAACAGTCAACAACCTACCAAACTGAAATAAAACCAAACTCAGATCCACAATGATTTACCCATTGTTAGAAAAACTTGTGATTTGCAAAAGATAGGTGCCCACCAATCCGATAATGATCACCGACCACCAAGATGTTACTCGTGAAACTCAAATTCTCACGAATCCAAAAAACCAATATCTATCCAATAACGTGTAAGATGTTCTTTCAGACATGACAACCGACATCGGTGCAGAACAATTTGTAAGACAAAGGCAACAAATCAGGCTCTGACAGACTTCTTTACAGATTTTAAGGACAAGTCCTGGTTAATGAAAGACAAATACAATTGAACAGAGACAAGAAAATCTCAAATTCAGCCAACAAAGAGTAACAGGAGCTAGTTTGTATAATTTTCTCAAAAAAATGAAATAATAATATTTATGAAAATGTCACCATGACAACAAAGAAGACATTATGGGAAGAACAAGAATTAAACATTAATTAATAAGGAAAAAAAAAAAAAAACTTACATACATTTGGAAACTACGAGGCGAGGTGAATTGGTATTAAATTTTTGTACAACTTGATTTATTTTAACTCTAAAAAGGAACCATCACACGTACAATTTCCGCGTCGGCACACCCAGTACTAGTTCAACTATACATGAAGAATTTCAATATTTTTAGCTGTTCCTGGCATTCTTCAAGTTGCGCACAGTCATCACAAGTTGTTGTCGTTCACCTTCGACCTCTGCAAATTTGAGGCTTATCTTGGAATATCGCTCTTGCATATCCTTCAATTCGTTTTCCATAGTTTTGTTTGTTTCCTTCAATGATGCTAGTTCAGCTATCAATTCATCCTGGTTACCGTCTTTATCGACAATATAGGCTTTCTGTTCTTTCACTGACAAATTGTCATCACTGCTGTAGATAAGAAATCAACAAAATTAATTATTAGTTACTTACCCTTTTCTTTGGTTCCTTCAACAATCTTCTTAGTATTTATTCCCCTCAGCTAACTATTACTAGGAAGAAACATAGCACGGGTAGAAAAAAGCCATTTGACAAAAGGCACACTATCACTTTTTCCTAAAGCAAAAGGATATTTCTTCAAGTTTTACCTTTTCAAAAAAGGAACAGTATTTCCACTCTCTTTAGATATGCATGCTTTCTCATCTGATATAAAGCCATTTGATGTAACCTCCTTAGCATCTTTAAATACCTGCATTTTTTTATCCATTTTAAATCAAAAAAGTAAGTCAAAGCAAGATATACAGTAGTAGTAATTGTTATCGTTCTTGTTGTTGTTTGTAATAAAGGATGCTGTTGACAATGAAATAAAATGTAACTTCAAATAAAACTAGTCTGTTTTAGGTATAAAAACAATCCATTGAACCTTTCTAGCAATAATCAAACAACGGTTAGGGTCAAAGAGTGTAGTCATAAATTAATATTATAGCAAGATCATTAGTTCTTGATGCCATGAAGAATGTTGAAACTTGAAACCTCTTAATGCATAACTTAAGTAATGAAAGTTCATTACTATTACAGAATTTGCCTTAAAATGAATTTTGTTTTTCTTTTAATCATGGTGTAATGTTTCTCACCTTTTGAAGTTGGTACTCGCAGAAACTGGTGCTGTGCTCATGGAGTTCTTCTACTCTGCGTTCTAACTCATCAATTTTCTTCTGAAGATCCCTTTCCTTTTCCCAAAAGACATTTGTGGATGTTTCTAAAGCAGTTTCCTTTAACTTTATTTGCCCCTGCCATGAGAAAAAATTAAAAAAAAAAAAAAAGAAATCATTATGAAGTAAGGAAGAAACAAACTGAAAAGGAAAAATTGATCTCAGTAAGGACAGAGGAATATTATGATATAAATTGCCGCTTGATAATGAATCTCCATATTTCTGTTACCGGAAAAGCAGATGTTGTAAACCATTTGCATCAAACAGAATCAAAGAATCTACTTGATTTTATATAGAACTTATATGTGTAAATTTACCTCAAGCAACTTTATTTTCTCCCTCAGGCTTACAACCTCTTTAGGAATGCGAGGAACCGTGGCAGATTTATTGTTTCTAAATGGTGTTCTTGTTCCGTCAGAAACAGCTGCTCTTACGTTGCTCTCTCTCAGCTTCTTTTCCATGCCAGTAAATGCATCTTCCTTCTTCTTAAGGTCACCCTTCAATAGAACCACCTGCTTTATGAGTTTTTCTTTCTCTACTTCATCCTCAAACAGTGAATGTTTCAAGTTATTGCACTGAGTTTTTAGGATATCCAGCTCTGATTGTAAGGATTCAACTGCAGCTTCTTTCTCGTCCTTCAGATGCCTCACTCTTTGCAATTCCTCCAGAGACTTGGCTGCTTCCTTTTTCATCGAAGCAATTGTATTCACCAGCTCATTTCTTTCTAAATTTCCTCTTTGTATCTGCACTTCAGTTTCTTTGGCACATGCTTTTGTGCGTTCCAACTCAAGTCTCAAGCTTTCCACCTGCTCGGCTTGTTCATGGAGGCATTTCTTTTCTGTAGTCAGCTCATCAATCTGAGCTTTTAGGCTGCAGATCTCCTTGGAAAAAGCCCCACTAACTTCTTCCTCATGCTTCTTTTGATGTTCAAGCTGCTTAGATTTATCAACCATTTCCTCCAACATCTGTTCTATCTGATTTGATTTTAAATTTACTTGATTGGAAAGGTTGCAGAGTTTCGCCTCATAATCCCCTCTAAAAGATTGGAGCTCTTCCTTAGCTTTCTTGAGCAGTTCTTCCAGCTGATTTTTCTGCAAGCGTAGTTCACTAGCTTCAGCCAGAGCTTTTGTAGCCATCTTCTCATTTGCATCAAATGTAGAGGCCATCTGCAAGGACAGCCTTTTAAATTCCTCCTGTAGCCTTTCAGCTGTATTTGCATTCTTCCATCTTGTCATTCGCAAGGCTTCCTCAGCTCGGATAGCTCTTTGCTCCTGCTCAACTTTACTTCGTGTGATGGATTCTAGATCGTTTTCAAATAGTTCTGCCTGTTTCTCTAACTCTTCCTCCAAGCTCTTGATGTGAGTTTCTAGTTCATTTATGGTGGCTAAAGAGTCAGAGAATTCTATTGACCGCTTGTTGAGTTCGCTTTCCAAGCACTCAAATTGGGTCTCAAGTTCATTTATATTAGCAAAAGATGATGGGCACTCGTACTGAATCTTCAGTTGTTCTTGCAGCTGGCTTTGCTCTAATTTGTATGAGATGTCGTGATTTTCCTGCTTCAGTATCTCATAGTCAAGTGCCAGCTGCTCCATTTGTGCTTCAAGCTCATCTTTATCTCTCCTATAGTTCTCTATCTCACTGTAGAGGTCCGTGATCTTTTGTTCCAGGAGAGTGGTATCCTTGGTGTCTCTGTGTTCTTTAACTAGCTGTTCCAATGCCCTCTGCTCTTCATCCTCATCTGTGTCAATTCTTGAGATGGTTCCCCTCAACTCGTCAGAATTGTCATGAAATCCTGATTTTTTGGTAGGATTGGATATCTCCCTATTCTTCGCATCCAACATTTCTTCTAGGTCTTGTATAGCAAGGATTAACTCACCATTTGATTCCTGTGTCTTCTGCAGTTGTAACCGAAGATTGGAATTCAGGTCCTTCTCATAATTCAGCTCTTGTCTGATTTCTTCAACAAGAACCCAGGGTTCCCCATTCTCAAACTGCAACCTGCTTTTTACTTTTGCATCGTCCATTTGCTCCTGAAAGGCCTTCAGTTTCTCACACTCAAATTTGAGTGCATCTCTCTCTTCTTTCAAAGTAACAACTTCACGTGAGAGATCCTGCGCCTTTTTCCTCTCCTTTACAATTTGCTTTCTGAGAGCCTGCAATTCCAAATCTGACACATCCACTTGCCTGGACAAAACAATGAGTTCATTCTTGAGCTTTTCAATCTCATTATCAGAAGAATGTTGAGAGTTTTCTCGTGGAAAGGTGTCCTGGGAACTGTTAGAGTCATCAGTACTCATTCCATGATCAGAACCCACCGACCACTCCTCATAGATCATTGTTGAGGCAATTGTTGTTGGTTTAGGAGTAGCTGAGGTGTTATTCATAGATGACAGATAAGCAGGAGGGTCCTGATTGTTGTTGTCATTCCTCATTCCAAGTTCTCGTGGAATATTAAGTCCAGAGCTACTGTCAGAACTTGAAATGGTAATATCAGACCCATTAGATCCTCTATGGTTTCCACGTAATTCAACATTGTGGGTTGTTTTGTCGAAAGGCACATCCTGTCAGAAAGATAATAAACTAATAAATAAGTAAAACATGCAAATCCATTTTAATTAACTTTTATACTACGCACATATTAAAAGACAAAAAGTTAGACGAGATGAAATTGTCTGAATAACCAAAGTAATAAGAAACCCCAAAATGAATGATTTCACTAGATGCTATAGGAACCTCACTTCAATGGGGTCGTTCTTAATGCTTTCATCTGCATCACCATTGCTCAAGTGGGCCTTCAAGGTCCTATCTTGCGATTTAATACTTGCATCTTCAATTTTTTCCACCTCTCTGCAAAAACCATCAAACCAAGTCAAGCTCACGAACAAACACTCCAGATTCCAAAACAACCTCCAACAACTAGAAGAATTTAATAAAAATAAAAAAGTCTTTACCTTTGATCAGCATTTTCCTGCAGCCTCTGTATTGAGACCTGTTCAAAACCAACAGCTTGAGTTCGATTTTAAACATCAATCAACATTATCACGAGGAAAGATTCAAGAAAAAGGCTATCAGAAGTAATCCATGATACATATAAATACAAGATAGAAACAGAGAGACTGAGAATGTGTGACTGGGTATACTAACATGCAAAATTGCTTTAGAGTTTGAATTCTTTAATGGAAGAGAAACGGTGGAAGTTTTAATTGCTTCAGCATAAGCAGCAAAATCAATTGAAGCTTCCCCAACCAAACCTCCTTTTCCCAATCCCTATAACAAACATATAAAATATTACTTATATCACAATAACAAGAAAAACCAACGCACCAAAAATATGAACTAATTAAAAAGGTAAAATCTTACCGTTGATAAAAGAAAATGGTAGATTCTTTCATTGATCTTCCCAGTTTTTGGCTCCCTAACAAATTTAACGGTCTCGTAAACTGGATTTTCCCATCGACAGTTACCGTCATGAATCATCGCCTTTTCTGATTTTGTTGTCGGTTTTCCTCCATCGCCGGGAACCAATGATATCATCAATGCTTGCACATTTAACTGTGTCACCTAAATTGAATAAAAAGAAATTAATTGTTCAACATTTCTCCAATTACTCAATCACATTACAAAAAAATGAAGTAATTATTAATAATTAAAAACTTTTGGAAAAAAAATTATCATTTTAACCAAGCAAAATTAGCTCAAGCAGCTTCACAAGAAAATCAAATCAAACTACTTTTTTTTTCTGTTTGAGCTGCATTCCTGAGCAATGAAGCTAATAAAGAAAGATAAGCAAATAAAATCAATGTGAATTTTTGAAAAATAAAGAAGAATTTGAAAGAATGAGAGTACTTGAGTTGCATGGAACTGCAACTTGAAGACAGCTTTGATCCTGTTCTTGTCGCTCCTCCATCTCGCCGACTTAAACATCTCCTCCGCAAAACCCGCCGGAAATCCCGGACTATGACGGGAGCTCCGGCAACCCTCGCCGTGAACCTGCCATTTATTCGATCGCTAGATCCAATGCCTGAAATTTAATCAAAATGCGAAGACATGTGGGAAAACAAATCCTGTTGCACCAGTCTACAAGTAGAGTTCAGCTGAACAGAAGCGAGGTGGATCAATGAGACTGGAACTGAGTCAGAGACCGAGTCACGAACTCAAGCGTTGAAACATGAAAGAGATCAGATCCAAATAAGAGCTCTCTCTCTCTCTCTCTCTCTCTCTCTATCTCTTTCTTCTCTTTTATTTCTCCTTCTCCCCTCTGCTTTCTATTTGTAAGTCATAACAGTATCCGGTGGAAAGAGATCGCAGTTGCACATTTTTTTTTTTTTTGTTTTTAAAAAGGAAATTGGAAAAAAATAATTCAAAAAAAATTGAAGGAGAAGCTTCTACGTGATTAATTAATTTAATTAAATCTTAATTAAAATACTCATGTAGTAGGTGAAAACATGTGTTCGTCTGTTTCGAGCCGAGGGAACAGTAAGGTAAAGGTCATTAATATGACATAAATGTCCTTCGTCAGGTAATCTTTGGCGAATATTCTAACTTCAGGTCGAGGGTCAAATGGGTAGAAAACGTATTTTTTAAAATTACAAATTTTAAAAATTAAAATTAAACTTTTCATGTAAGGAAAAATAAAAAATATTAATTGTTGAGGACGTATAGCCCAAAAAAAAAGTTGGAATACGGTTAAAAAAACAAAAAATACGGAAACTGAATAACTGATCGATGAAAATAAAGTAGCATAGGTGAAATCCAGGAAAATGACAAGAATTTTTTTTTATGGATATTCTGTTGTAAGTACCAAATTTATCAATTTTTTTTTTTACATTCATAAATCTCCAAATTCAATGGCCAAATACCATTAATTATTGAAATATTATAGAAAAAAAAAGATAAATCATGAAATATAATGTCGGTTTGAGTTTGAAATGGAATTTTGAATTCAATAGTTTGAAGTATTGGACATTAGGTTGTGTCATTTTCAATTTGCTGGATTTTTTTTGGGTTCTAAGGCTCCATAAAGGAGCTTCACTTTGACAGAGTATTTTTTATGAATTTATTTGTGCATAAAATTTTTTAATTTTATAAGTATGATAAAGAAATTTTCATTTTTTTATTTTTTAAAATATTTTATCTTAAAAATGGATGTGATAATTTTTATTTTTTTTTACAAAATATGCTACAATTTAAATATAAAAAAATTACGGGTGTTGAATGGCAATTATAAATTTATTACATATTATTTTGTAACAGTAATTACATGAAATGATTGGATTGTACTTTAGATTTTTTTTTTTTGTGTTCCATGTTTCCCTTTTTAACCAATAATTTAATTATTTTTCAAAAATAAAGACCTCGGCCCTTAGTCCCCACTATCATTCCATAATATGCATATATATATATATATATAGCAAAAATATATTTCAACATCCTATTCTTTGAAGTCCATATGAAGAAATGCTGAAATCAATGCAAAACATATGCAGTTCAAAAATATTTAATTTTGTATGGTCCATTGTTTTTTGCATTGAAATTACTTATATGGGATCACACAAAAGGTTTAGGTATTATATTTTCATCAAGATTTGTTGGCATTAATGCCATTATTGTAAATTTTGACACTTAATATTTGGTGTGGCCATAAGGCTTTGGAGTCTGGGGATATAATAGGAAATTTACGAAGGCCAGACAGGTATTTCTTGCGCCCTTGGTGCCTGCCGACGGACGACTTCGAATCCAAAGATAAAGAGAAGCAAACGCAAACGGTCATCTCCGACTAATTAATTAATAGTATTATTTAATTATTTTTCTAAATTGTATACTAATCACTAGAAAATGACATTTCAACCAAAAAAAATTCTGCTTTGGCCTCATATTAAATTTCTACCAATTTATGTAAGCTTAAATTAATGTCTTTTGTAGCACACATCAATCCACCACTTTTCTTTTTTAATAAATATTTTTTAAAATACAAAAAAAATCTTATAATGAAATTTTTTTACTTGAAATATCATAATTTGAATTTTAATCATTAAAAATAAAATTTTAATATTTTTTCAATAAATTATATAATTTTTTATATAATATAATTTTTTATCATTTTCATTAAGTGGAATCCTTAGAATACATACATATAAGGCAATTAATAATTATTATCCATTGTTTGTATTACCATAATCTTTCAATAATACTAAAACAAAGAGAAAACCTACTTGGATTAAAAGAACTAATTAAAATAATTAGCATAATCTGATGTAGGTTTTAACTATCCAAAGCACCTAACTCTATCAAACATTATGTGGAATTTATTTTAATGACAATTATTATGATGTTCAGTCAGATTTTTGTTAGTTTTGGAATCAAATTGAATTATTTAGAATCTTTTTAATTGATTTGGAAAGGAATTACAGTCTTTGATATCTTAATATTACAACATGGGCCATGATATTGTCTTCTTTTAACAAACCAAAAAGAAGTGTGTTCAAAACAGAACAGACTTCTCACTGAGCACATTAGTAAACATAGGGTTATGAAAATTTACTAAGTCTAGGTTTGGATTCCGTCATATCTCCTATGAAATATGATTAAATTTATTACATCATTAATTGAATTTAAATATTTATTATAATAAAATCCGTTCAACATAAATTTTTTATTAATTTTTTTTTAATTATAATTACACTAACTTTTATTACTATTTTCAATTCATTGGAGTCAATCTTATCAGTCACGGGCATTTTATCAAAACAGAACACAATTTCTAAATATGGTATGCTGGAAATTCATTTAGTCATTTTTTCAAACAATGAGTAAACAATGTCCTTAGAGCATACAAACAAAAGTTTCTAATGCCCGGGAAAGAGTCCCTGCAACACTCAACACAATAGTCACAAAGTGTTTTCCCATTTTCACACTACATTCACAACACAATGCCACGAAAAAGATAAGCTTACGGCTGAGACGAGTGAGACAAACACAAATATAAGAAACACAGGAAAGAAGACAAGCTTCCTTTACTCAGGGAAGCAATGCTTTTGCATTTATATTCTGCCTCGATGTTTGTGCAAAAGCCGTATCTTCCATAATTTGGGATTATAAGAATCAGCATCCATTTCTCATGACTTGGAAGATTGTAGGACTGGCTGATGCTGTTGAGTCACGTATCAATGTGAAAAGTAAATAATCGGAAGAGGTTTGGACGTGCACTAAGATAAGCCTTTCGTCAGCGTCGGAAGATTTGTTTATTTACATATCCGTATAATAAAAAATATTAAAATTTATATATTTATATTATATTTTATATAAAAATTAAATATAATATTTTAGGTCGACACAAACATATAAAATATATTTTTTTATTTTATTTTTATTGTATTTAAAAAAATGATTGAGGCGTTAATTACAGCAGAGAAACATTAAATCAATTATTTGCCGATCAAACAATTTTAACAGATGTTTTAATTTTACTGGACAACTCAAGTAAGTAGGAACTTCAGCTAGCTAACTTTATCTAAGTTTTCTCCTAATCACCAAACCTCTCTCTAACCTCACTTACCTCTAAGCCTCGCACTGCCGCTGGCTGTTTATTTTGTATGAAATAACAAAATATTATTATAAATAAAAAAGTTGATACTATTATATTAATCCCACTTGCACAAGTTTTTTGCTACACCATTGACTAAATTCCCATCCTCTCTAACACTTTAGCTATTGATTTCTTTCTCTTTTTATTTTCCTTGAATAATTTTATATATCCATGGAGATGGCCTGAAAGAGAGACAGCCAACGACATGACCTTCCATGGCAGGAAACTAATGTTATTATTAAATTAAATACACACACATATTCTAAAGAAATCGGTTTCTTTGATTTGTTCATAGCAATAATCTTCTTCTAATGCGAGCCTTCAACTCAAAAAAAAAAAAAAAGAGAAAAAGGGAAAAGCGTTAGGTAGAGAATTAATTACATGTATGGTGTAAGGTGGTACGTGGAGAGAAGCTTGGTTGCTTTGCATATATGTTTTCTTTTCTTGTACTTGGCTTTAAAGCTGCAGGGTCATGTCATGTGTTGGGCATGAGATATGGAAGGCAAAGCTCCTTCGATAAAGAGTCCACATTTGAATAAAAAAGCATGCGTGTTCAAGATAGCCAGTCGCACCAGACTCTGCCCGGCCACCGGATTCCTCTGTCTACAAATACATAGAAACATTTTTAATGTTACAATCGGCATTAGGTAATATGGCTGATGTCTTTGTACGGTTACACAAGTTCACTACAACTACCAACCTAACTGCTTGCCCCCTCTTCATACTGTGGCCCCTGTGCTTCACATCAGCTTGGGGATGCCACTTCCCTGTTCTGCTTCTCTTTGCTCCATTGCTATATATTGATGTTCTTTGGTGAAAATTGTGACTAAAAATTTATTGTCTGTGTATTTTATAATAAAATAAAGAAAAGGGTTGTTTGAAATTGAGATTTAGAAGATAAAAGATCCAATTAATTAATGTAAGAAACTTGCCCTGTTTCTTATTTTTTGCCTCGGTGCAACCCACTGAACACCAGGACACATGCTAGGACCACGTGAGTTCTGTGCTTGAACAGTCAAAATCAAGTGTTAATGAGTGATTCGATTAGTGGGCAATTGGATAAGTTGCAGTTGAAGCTCTCAGGCTAGCCACAAACAATAATTTCTAGGGTCCATGCCCTTCGGTGCAAAGGTCCACTGTATTTTTTTTTTTTAACAAAAGCTGCGATAACTCGAGAATCCACAAAAATGTACGTGTGTTACGATTTAAATTTAAATATGTTAGATATTATTTTTTAATAATAATTATATAAATTAATTAAATTAAATCATAAATACATGATTTTTTGCATTATGATCCAATTCCCTTGTATTGCAATGAACAAAATATAGGATCTATACATGCACCTTGGTGGTTCTTGTTTATGACATTCAACCTTGCTTTATTACAACTTATACAATAATGTCATTGATCTAGCAATTAGTTTTGGATCCATGCAACATTTCGTTTTTAAGTGGTATATACCCTACATTCTCTAACTTTTGTACCAAATATAAAAGCAATACCACATGCAAATGATCTTGCATTTAATTTTTATCTTCACATAAATGATCGTGCATGTGCAAATTCAACATCAACGGTACAGGATGCTGAACCTTATTAATTTTCAATTTTCATGGCATTGTCTCCAAATCTTTGTTTTAGTAGCTAAAAACGTTTAAAGAGACAATAATAATTATAATATTTTATTATTATTAATTTTATTATAATTAATTTCATCATTTATTTAAATAAAACTTTATTTGTTAAGTTTGTGAGACGAGGATTATTACCGGCAGACAGTCTGGTCGGACGTCTCTAACTTGGTTTTGAGAGGGACCCTTAATCCACTTGGTTCCATCATTACTTAGCTTTACCATGAATTACATTTATAAGTTGCAATGTCCATATATTAACTAATAGAAACAAACGATCAAACTTTTTGGGCCTCATAATTAAGTTATCATCAATATTGGTATCTCACAAGAAAGTTGCCACGTCATTTTGGTTTCAATAAGCTATGGAAGTTGAGAAAACATATCAATCAAATCAAACATGAGAAGAAAAAAAAAAATGAAAATCCGAAGCCAATAGTTGGTTTTGGATAAAAAGTGAATGATGAAGCTTCTAAACTAAGCTAAAACTGTAGGGCACATGATTTACCAAAGAGATCAAAGTACCCTACCCTACCCCTTTTGTCATGTGAAACATTGCATTTTATGAAACTCCTTTTCTTTTATAATTTCTGTCACAAAGGACATGGGCGTAGCTTTCTAGCCTTATTTACGTGTGTGTCTGTTTTTTTTAATAATTGATGTTGTTTATTTTAATTTATTTTTTGAACATTTTTTATAATATTAATTATCAAATTTAAAATCAATTGATAATAATGTGATACCTCAATCTATATTGTGATAATCTAAAGTTTTGTTATAATATATATGTAAAAATTTAAATTCAAAAATATCTTTGTAAGATAAAATCATAAAATTTTTGAATTAAAATGAACAATATCTTACAGATTATTTGTGAATCTTCATAAAAATATCCGACCTTTAACTCAATTGGTAAAATATAAGACATTTTTTATAAGATAAAATCATGAGATTTTTGAATCAAAACGAATAATATCTCATAAATTGAAAGCGGATCTTTACAAATAGATGAAAGTATTTAATTTAAATACAATATCTAATTTTAATAAATATAAAATAACATTACTGTTACATTAAAAATTAAAATAAGTAGCAAATTAAGGAGCAATCGGTGTTTAATTTATATTTATAATTTAATTTTATTAATTCAACAATCCCTTACTCATGTTTCAAATTAAACTTGTGAATACTGAGAAAGAGGAATCAGAAAATGATTGGTAGGCCACCTCTCATGTTTTTCTCTTTTATTCACGTGAAGACAGTTTCGATTTGTTTTTTTTTTTTTTTTGGTTTCACTTAAACTTTTTCTTTTGAATATGATAGCACTCCGAAAATAAAGCTGAAAGTTTCATAAAATTGTAGAAGAAAATTAAAAGACGAAAAAAAGAGTAAAAGCCGGAGAAGGGTGAAGTCATGATAGGCACAAGTGCACAAATGAGAGACAACAGAAGGGCGTCCCGTGAAGGTGGTCGATTTTTGTAGGCCTTAGCCAAAGGGGTCCCAAAGATCTTTAAGTAAAGTATACACATTTCCATGCTTTTGTTTTGGTCCATTTGCTCATTTCTATTTGGCAAAAGCAGAGGTAAGAATATAGATGCAAAGTCGTGGTTTGCAAGTGCCAAAAGTTGTATATTAGAGGGTGGACTCGAAAAGAAAAAATAACATAGAAATTTATATATTTAACTTCCATGTAAGCTTAATTAAACCTTTGGAACACTAACACTCGAAAACTTTGACTTGTTCGTGGTCAAATTAATTTTGATAAAATTAAAAAAAAAATAATTATTATTATAATTATAATTAAAAAAATTATTATAATTACGATTAAAAATTTTTTTTATAAAAAACTTATATTAAATGAATTTTATTGAAATTGGTATTTAAATTTAATTATTGATACGGTAAATTCAATTGTATCACATTAAAAATATGATAGAATCCAAACTCTTAATTGATCGATGCTTGATGCTTGAATTTCAACTTTTCCAAATTAATAACAAAAAAAAAACACTTTGGGACACTAATTTTTTTCCTAAAAAAAAAAAAAACTTTGTAGCACTGATAAACCATAACGCTATAACTATTCCACGTAGTTAGCTAGATATGGGCTACAGGGCTGAATGCTAATGGTCTATGAAGTTAGGTTGGCTCATTTCATGTCCCAAATCAAAACTTTTGGGCTCTAGGACATTTGAGCCTACCCACATTCCTTCATATTAAGGCCTTCCGGTTTGGGCTTACACCAACCAAAATAAATAGAAGAAAATATGTTTGTTGAGAGGAGAAAAAATTTCAAAAATTTGTAAATTGATTTGATATAGTAATATTTGGTTCTATTTAAATTGATTTTTTTAATTGATTAAGATTAAATTTAGATATCAAATATATATATTAAATTTGAATCATGAGGTAAAAAATAATCGATTTATATATTTTTTAATTTATATATATTTTAAATTTTTATAAAATAAAAATAATAATTTTATATCAAAATTTATTTAAATATATTAAAATAATATTTAAAATTTTAAAAAATTAAAAATTTATACATTAAATAAATAATATTTAATTTAATTTAATTCATATTCAAATTAAATTTTTAATTTTTATAATATTATATAATATTTAAAAAATTAAATCAAATTTAATTTAAATCGAACTGTTATCAATCCTATTACCCGGCCAATAACCAAAGACCCAACTTGCCCTTGTGAAAATTGTAGGGAAATTTGTAAAAAATAAGACGGCAAGAATCTTTCTTCACCGGTGATGAGTGATAACAAGGCGTTAGTTTTAGCCTTTTAGGTGCTCAGGATAGGAGATCAAGGCATGGGATAGGGGCAAAACCGCAAAATTAGAATTTTTGGGGAACGGTTGTGGACTATATTTAAATATCTTTGCCTTATTAGTAATAGGTGCTCAGGATAGGAGATCAACTGATCAAGGCATTGGATAGGGGCAAAACCGCAAATTAGAATTTTTGGGGAACGGTTGTGGACTATATTTAAATAAATATCCTTGCCTTACTAGTAATACCCTTTCTCTTTTTTTGGATTTCATGAGTTATCTTTCGTTGGAAAGGAAAAATTTTTCCTAAAAAAAAAAAGAAAGGAAAAAATAAATACCATTTTATTCTTAAATAATTACAGGATAAAAGGTAGGTTCAATCCATGGAGGTGGATTATAATATTTATTTATCTTAAAATGTTGCTCAAAGCTTATGTTAGGAGAGGAGTAATTTTATATTTAATAGCTTAGAAAAAATATACAAAAGTATTTTATTTATATACAAAAAAATTTCATTAATGAAAGAAAGATTTACATATGATATTATAATCGTATCACAATTCTAATTAAATTAAAATACTAAAAAAAGTTTTTAAATTATTTTATTTTTCATAAATAAGTTTTTATAATTTTATTATATTCAAATAAATCTTTATTTTTGATTAATATCAAAATAAACTTTTATCTCAAATAAAAAATAGATTTATGTTAAAAGCTTATTTATACAAATTAAATATTAAAACATATTAGATATAAATTAAAATTAAGAGTTTATTCGGATACGAATTAAATGTTAATGACTTATTTTGAGTGCAATTAAAGTATATGAATTTATTTAAATCAAATAATAAAATTTAAATATTTTTTTTGTTATTTTAACCTTCTAATTATAGTATTATAATTTTTAATATTACATTAATGTTATAGAAATTTTAAATATATATATATATATATATCCAGACACATACACAACATGAATGAATTTCACTTATTCAAGTGTCAGCAATAATTTATTAATTGAAGCTATGGACCCAACCCGAACTATATATTTATAATCATATGAATCTTAGACCAAATCTCAACCGAACACCTTTGGCTTTAAGGCAAAAACTTCCAATCACAAAATTAAGATTTGTTATTTTATAAATCTATTTGTATTTGTCACACCAAAAGTAGCAATTAGTCCTCACGGATCGTTGCAATTGCATTATAACACCTGATATAATACATGCGGCTGCCATTGCCTTCCGCTCCTTGACCGTTAAGCAAATGACGTCCTATCTAAAAAAAATAATAATAATAAATCGAAAACTAATAGCCCAAAAAATAATACTAAAATATTATATATATATATATAAATTTATTTTTGATATACTAATTTTTAACTTTATAAATTGGATTAAAATATTGATATAATTTTATTGTTTTTTAAAACTCGGTTTTGATATATTGATAATGAAATTTTAAACTGTAAAAATAAAATTAAGAGATGTCATATGCTGTCATTTTTTTTTTTTAAATCTAAAATTTTATTGAGAGTAGATGAGATAATTATAAAAAAGTTGAAAAAAATTGATTCTATCAAGTAAGCATAGTGATGATGGATTCAGATACTGACACACCAAAATTTTAAAAAAAATTTCTTTGATTACTCGAAAAGAAATTACATAGCCTAATAGGGTTTGCATTTCCATTTATCAGCTGCCATGATTAAATTATTAATAATTTCATAATTGGAATTTGCCGGCCGTCGCAGGCTTGCCGGCCTCCATCATCAAGCTATATATCCATCATATAATTCTCCCATTCTATATATGATCAAGCAAGTTAGCTTCACCATTTATATCTCATTCAGTTCACGAACTTATCTCTTTCTCAAATTAACTTCCATTTCTTAACCATCGTATTATTGAAAGGCAAAGATTAATCGTAGAAAATAAGAAGCTAGAAAGCATGAGGCAAGCAGGAGCTTATTCAG